>CM068745.1:8060874-8676182 GCA_035084275.1 Hydrolagus colliei
TCCTGGAATGGAGGGTGCAGATAGAGTTGTGTGTCATCTGCATCTATATGCAATTTGACCCCACGTGTGCAGATGATGTCACCAAGGGGGAGCATATACATGTTTGAAAGGAGAAGGCCAAGGACAGCCCTCAGGGATGCCACATGTGACGGCCAAGCAATGAAGGAAAAGCATGATATAATAATAATAAAAATATCGATATATCGAGGGAAAACATCGGAATGCACGCACACTGAACTACAAGACGCAGAATGCTCATCTCTATACACAATGCACAGACCGAAGTGCAAAGCCGCCATATTGTATTCATAGTCCTCGAATACAATATACAGGTATGCAAGGGGTGAGGGGAGAGAGATGGCTGGGGCGTGGGGGAGGGAGAGAGAGACGGCGGGGGGAGGGGGAGGGGGAGGGGGAGAGAGACGGCTGCGGGGGGTGGGGAGGGGGAGAGAGACAGGGTGGGGGGTGGGAGAGAGGGACGCCGGCAGGGGGGGAGAGGAGAGAGGGATGGCGGCGGAGGGGGGTAGGGGGATAGACGGGGTGGATGTGATAATATATAGATAGATAGAGATGGGGGGGATGTGAGAGAGGAGAGAGACACAGAGACACAGACAGAAAAACACAGAGATGGAGAGAGTGAGTGTGAGAGACACAGAGAAAGAAAGATAGGCCCCTGAGGAGATAGGCCCCGAATGCACGCGCACCCCGAATACACGCAGTACGAAAAACCCCAAAATATCGATATTTCGGGATATCTCGATATGAGCCCTTCGATATATCTAAATCGGAAAATTTCCATATCGACGGACCCTACTTCTCTATATGAGCGCAAGTTGTTGTTGTCTTTAAAATGGTAAAGTCTGCATTTAGTAATTCAAAGCAAAGCAAGGAAGGAGCAAATGACTTATCAGTGATATTGGGATGTTTAGTTGGGTCAACAAATTATCTAAAAATGTGCAGGTTGGGTTTATCATATGCAAATACCATACATGAACAGCTACTTAATGCTCTTAGAATGGTAACATTTATCTATAATTCCCTTCTCACACACTTTTGTACTGTACATGGTTAACCCAACCTGTAAAGTTTGCACGTTAGAACAGTGGTGGTTATCCCAATTCACAAATTTAGAGCCCATTAACTTTGAATAAATATGCTTCAGAGCACTTGAAACTTCATGAAAAGTCTGTCACAAAAGGTCAGTCAGAGAACATAGTGTTTTCCTTTTGGTTATCCGGTCATTAATCCTGAATTACTAAACCATTTCAGTCTTCCTAATGGCTTGAACAAAGTTTACTGGATTTATAGTAGAATTAAAGATTTTGTTTGACTGGCAACATAATTTGCGAGGAGGGGAGCAGATAGATGAGTTTGGATCCCTGCCAACTTTCTAATCCCACATTTCTAACATCTCTTTACTTCCAGTGATATAAACTAACAATGAGGTGAACTCTGGGTTGCCCCTCCGGCCAAGTAGAGGGGTTTGTTGTTTTTTGCATGAAGCAATATGATGTTTTGATCAGAGCTCAGTCTAGTGAATCTGATCAGCTTGCTCACAACATCCAATTTAAGACAGACTGGCAGTCATATGTTTAAATCTACCTTGCTCAGGATGCTTTGGGTCGGGTGGTGTGATTATTGAACCAAGGCAACTTCATCAACACAACATTTCAAACAGTAATGTTTAATTTTTTTGTTGTTAATGTAGATTTACAGCTATTTGTAATTGCATCTCAGGGGGCATTCTGACTGTGATTTGTCGTTGATCAGAAAACGAAGGCTATTCAACTTCAGATCTTACCTAACAGGTATATTGGGAAAGGGCAGGAAAATGAGATTGATCCTTGAAAGAGCCAGAACCGATTCGATGGGCAGAATGGCCTCATTCTGTACTGTAAATTTCCATGTTTCTTTTGATTTGTGCAGCTTTTCTACCCATGAGCAGCTATAAACAGTTAACCCGTTAAAACTGCAGCATAATTCTTTTTTGCTAACTCTGTTCTGGGAAGTGAGTAACCTAGCATTGCCAGGAGGAAGATGACCAGAAGTAAAATCATAATGGGCTTTGAAAGTGGGGAGGTACGGAATGAGTAAGAACAACTCCAGGATGGAGTTGCAGAAAGTAGGGGCAGAATGGCCAACAACAATAACTTGGCTCAATGATGGTTGTTATAAATAGTTATGATTTTTCATGTGTAATGTCAGTTATGTAACACTATAAAGTACATAATTATGTGCCTGCAGCAATGATGGCTATCCATGTGGTAAAAGTTTTCAGTTAACATCAGTTTAAAAGCTATTGTATTTGATGACGTTATATGGCGCTATATTAAATGCAAGGATTTTTATTATTATCATTTAAAATATTCAAAATATTTAATGTATGATTCAGTATAGTTTAATCATAGCTCAAACACACATCATCTTAACCCCACCAATGAAAAGATTTACAAGAAGTCCTGAAATTCCTTTACTTTGGGTAGTTACATAGTGGAATTCAACAATGTTTCCCCCATTGACTATTAGCCCAGTGAGTATTTTAGACCCCAGTGACAGTGAATATTCAGAGTGTACATTAATTGAACAGTTATCACAATCCCATATTTAAATATTCATAAGTGAAACAAAACACAGTCACTGAATTTTATAGTATATCATTGCAAAATACTCTGGACATCCTCCCAATGTGAAAGCTGCTACATCAAACATATGGATTATTACTATGATAAATGATGAACAGAATGGTGATCCTTCGTGGCAAAATCAATCGAAAATCAGGAACATCTCATGTTGAATTCCTCTCACATTCTTATATAAAATAATCATATTTACTTGATATAATGTCTTACTAAGTCCAAATTCAAGCCTTGTCCAACAATAAGTTACTTTATAGCAATGCGATTACTTTAGAAGCTACTCTTTGCCAGCAGCATTCCACAAACACCAATGAGATAAATAACTGATTCATCTTTTTTGAGGGGTGGGGGAGGGGCATTTGGATGAGCGAAGCATATTGGCTTGGACATCAGACAAAATCCATGTTTTTTCTGTGATTTGCCCTGGGTTATTTAATGTCTACATGAACTTTCAGAGCATGCAGACAGCACCTTAGATTTGTGGTTTAAAGTCTATTCCTATGGACGTCACCTCTAACAAGCCCTCAATACTTTTATGCAATGTCAGCCTGGATTAAAAGATTCAGTCTTGCTGTTTATTATGAGATGGAATAAACCCCACTGGGTTTTTTCCCCCCAGGAAAATTGCTCCCAGAATAATTAGATCCAGAACAATACAGGGAAAGACTGAAAGCTACTGGGAAATGTAAAATGACTAAAGCACAGAGCAAAACCAATTTTAACTTTGTTATTCAACTTGCAAAAAAAAATTTTAGTCTAACGAATGCAGTTATCCGTTACCTGCAGCCCAGTGGAATGAATCACTTGGCAGCTAGGAGAGAATAAGAAGTAGTTTGGCTTCAGCCTGTCAGCAAAACCACAGGTTGAAGAGCAGCAAGATGATTTCAGTCCAACTGCATCTCTGAAGTTAGAATCAGAAACAAAACTTAAGAGTGTGCTTTGAGAATGTTTAAACAAAACTTACACTATTTGGATTCAGAGTAGGGAGCAAGGTTGAGAAGAGATTAACTTCTGTATTTTCCTTTGTAAAAGTGGTCACTTCTCTTCAAAGCATTTCATTTTGTGTTGAGGTTTGGAGTTTGTCTTAGACGTTATATCAAGTTACAGTATTATTATTTTTCATCAGAACATAAAGTCTCGACTTCATTTGATTTTCCCCACAATAAGTAAAACTGTAAGTTTCGGCATATTCTGCCAAGTGATTCTGGAATCCTTTGATTAATTATACAGTATAGATAATGGCACATGCATCTATTGTCAGGCTTCGTCACTATGAAATGCTCTGGGACTCTACCCTACATGAAGGGCATTATATAAATGCAAGTTGTTGTTGTGCATGTGTTTGAACTTGGTTCATCATATTTTACGATTCCATGCCATACCATGACAAATACATACCCTAGAAATGACCGTTGCCTTTTGACCATTGCAATTTAATTCCTGCCTATAGAAATATAAAATTGCGTGTTGATTTGTTTTCTGTTTATTCATTCTGCATTTTTTAACATGTGGCCTTTTGGTTCCTGGATGGATTTTGTATCAAATTATCATAACAAAACAACCAAATTAAATTTTTAGAGCACCTTTCACGTCGGGAGGACGTCCAAGGCTCTGAACAGTCAAGTCGGAACCAAGCAAGGGAGAAGGGGAGAGGGGCAGGGTAGGGAGGAGGGGCAGGCAGGAGAGAGATAGGAGGGGAGGGAGAGAGTTGAGAGGGCAGCAAAAGGCACGAACGAAGAGAAGGGTCTTGAGACCGGCCTTGAAGGATGCAAGGGAGAAAGTGAGGTGAAGGGACTGTGGGTTGGAGTTCCAGAGTATGGAGGCAGAGAGGCTGAAAGCCTGTCCACTGAGGTTTGGGTGCGTCGGGCTGGGGATCATGGAGCAGACCGGAGCCTGTTGAACAGAATGGGTGGGCAGGTTCATAGGGTACAGCAGGTCAGTGAGATAGGAGGGGACAAGGCCATGAATGGTCTGGAAAGTCAGGACGAGGATCTTGAATTTGATCTTGAATTCGGAGGATGGGGAGCCAATGGAGCCAGGCGAGGGTGGGAGTGATGTGGTCGTGGAGCTTGGCGCAGGAAAGCACACGAGCTGCAGAATTCTGGATGGCCTGCAGCTTGTGGAGGGAAGAACTAGGAAGGCTGATGAGAAGGGAGTTTCCTAGTCGAGCCTTCATGTGACAAATACGTGGACTAGGGTTTTGGCAGCCTGAGGGGTGAGGCTCAGCCAATGTTGTGAAGGTGACGGATGGCAGTACTGGTCATGGCGAGGATGTGGGGGAGGAAGGACAGTTTAGGGTCGAACAAGACGCCCAGGTTCCTAACAGGCTTAGAGAAGTAGAGAGTGCAGCCTTGGATGCTGATGCTGTCAGTGCCTGAGGTGCGGAGGCGCTGATGCGAGCCAATCAGGAGGGCCTCAGTCTTGCAGACATTCAACTGGCACTGTTCATCTGGTGTTTCCATATCACAAAGTGGAAGATTACTGGGAGTTCGCAATCTCAGCAGTGGCATCAGGAGAAGGAAAACGTAGGTTAGAACAGAACAAGGTGGAATGTGAGTCGAGCCACAATGTACATCTAACAGTTGTGGTAGTTTCATAGTGTAGGGGTTAGCACACTCGCCTCTCACGCTAATGGGTTTGATTCCTGTTTACTCTCTTCAAGTTTCCTCTGTTTACCCAGCAGGAAATCAGTTGTTAGTCAATTGATAGGTAACTTTCTGGGGTAATAATCCCCTTGAAAAAAATGATCACTCATTGCACAACTGTTTGTGAGACACTGCTGTGCACAATTGGCCACTGGGTTTTGTCCACAAAATATATAGTCAATCCACTTTGCAGTATATTCTGCGAAGCATTTCGGGACATTTCAATAGGTGCTACATCAAATGTAAGGATTATTATAATTTTTATTGCTATTGCAGCTAGATCGAGAGTAACAGTTGTTTAGTAGCTGGCTGCTTAGTCACCTTCTCAGTTAATGAATAAATAATGTGCGGAAACCTTGAAAGGACTCTCTCTCATCTTTGTGAGTATCTGTTTCTCAATTTTGTTGCCCAACATTCATGTTTTGAAACAAACAAAACTGCATTAAAACATATTACGCCTTATTTGTGATGTCCTCATTGTGCGCAATCCAGCCCCTGCAAAAGAAAATACGGAATTGAAGAATCTGATTTCCCTCTGGCAGTTCCTGGAGGTCACTCAGGTAGCTTTTATAAAGAATTAGCTGCGGAGCTCATGATAGGTTACTGTGCACCTCTGTGCTTATTTTGCACCTCTATGCTGAGCTGATTATGTCTAATATTCCTGGCTTCACCCTTTCTCCCACTCAACCGTCATTCGTCTCATTTTATGCTCCTCTCCAAATGGCTAGCTGTGACTTTGGAATCTGCCAAAGTGTACAACAACAACCACTTGCATGTATGTAAGCACCCCTCACACAGGACTGTGTGTTGGAGAGCTGTGTAGTACCGGGCATAAACAAGGCCAGAGAGTGAAATTGGACAATGACAACATTATCTCAAGCTTTTATTTCACATACTTTAGTTATATTCTCTGAAGTGCTTTGAGACATCTTAATCACATGATAAGATGCTTTATCAAATGCAAGGATTATTATTATTTGCAATTGGCACATTTCCAAATATTACAATAACAACTAATTGTATTACAACTACAATTACAATTAGTTCTTTCACCCCTTATCCGAGTATTGTAAATTAGATCCCTTTCAAGGAAGAGATGATACTTGCAGATTTTAAGTCACAGGTGCATATATCACTGGCGAATAATTCATCTCTCTTCCCAACTTTTCCAACAACAACAAAATTACATTTGTATTGCCCCTTTCTCGTCAGGAGGACATCCCAAGGCGCTGGACAGTTACTGCTTCAGGCCCGAGCTGAGGACAGGGTGGAAGGGAAGGGGGTGATAAGGATAACCCCCTTAAACCGGCAAATAAAAAGACTTACCAAATAATGGGAATGCAAGTCAGTGGAGTATTTTGTATCGCCTTGAATAAAGCTTTTCAAGCAGAACGCATGTCACATTCTACAACTTGGAAGGAACATGGCTAAAGGAGTTATTCATAAGAGTTATACCGGGGCTTAGTGAGTTCAACAACTGGAAAAATTGTGAAAACCTTCATGGCAGTTTTGGAAGTCAATAACAGAGGAGTTCTCTGCCCATGAGCACGGCTTGAGTACCATTGGCTGTTCATACTCAACAACAACTTTCCTCATGCACGATAGTTTCCCAGAGTGCTTGACAGTGGTGGAGCATGACGCCAAGGACAGGGAGGTGACCGCAGACATGGTCTAAGAGGAAGGTTTTCAGGCAAGACCTGAAAATGGAGAAGGAAGGGGCAAGATGGAGGGATAGAGGAAGAGTATTCCATGCTCGTATAACAGGGCATTTTCCACTTATTTTAATTCAATTTGCTCAGAACTAATTTCCTACAAAGTTTAAATTTCTCATAACCACTTTTGTAAGTTACAGGAAGTAGAAAAAGACAGACACACAAAGGTTAGGATGAATGGGACTTCAGGGTTAAAACATGTCAATAGAGCTTTTTATTGGCATTGTTAAAGCATTTCAAGATGAACTTGTCAGTATTTCACAGAAAAGTGGAGTTTTCCTCCACTTGTTCCCTGTTGCAGAACGGATCCATTTTAAGATTCTCACTTGCACATACAAGTCACATGCCTTGGCACTTCCCTACCCCTCCGATCTGTTTTCACCACCCTCTTCCTTCACTTAGCTGGCTCCAGCCTCCTGTATGACCTTCTCCACTGTTGGCAGCCGTGCTTTCAGCCACTTCGCCGTGAGACTCTGGAACTCACTGCCTCAATCCCTCCCCCTCGACCGTACCCACAATCACTTCCCTTCTCTCCCTGGCTGGGTATCAAGCTCAGAGACTGTTAAAAGATCAGAAATCCTGCGTGAAGGACATTGTCTAAATGTGAGTTGTTGTAGAAATATTTCTTTCACATAAAAAGCACTATATGAATGCAAGATGGTGTTACGAGAATAAACACTTCCAAGACATTCATCCTAAATGAGAGGCATAATGTTAGTGGTGTCTATTGTTGTGGTAGTAAATAAGTCTGTGCTCTTCTACTTAAGCAATTATACAAAATAGACCTGTCAGGTTTCCTCATGAAGAGTTGGCTTGCCAGAATACCATGCAACAGTTGGAAAGAGTAACGCAGTCTCATTGTTACATTTTACTGTGAACTGGTTACTGGTTTTATTCTTATGCTACAACAGATCTCTCTCCTCACCTTGGAAATAATTCAACTTTGTCTTTTATCATTTTCCCTAATGTTCTGTCTTTTTTTTAATGCTCACTCATGTGACTCATAGACCCCCCCCCCCCCCATACACAACACACAAAGCTGCTGTGAAGCAGATTACTGTGGTTCCGACCTACTGATGATTGAATGCCTTAGACAGAAAGTAACTATGGTGACCATTGGCTCCCCCTCCCCTCCATTCATGCAGGAGGATCATGAGGAACTGGAGGGAGGGGTTCGGGGGGTTGTCTGGTATAGAGCTTAAGTTGAGGAGCTTGCCCCAGTGAGGCCTCCTACTGTGCTATAATTTCTGTAAAACCATGGAGAAAACCAGTGTGATGTGTGTGTGGTGAGTTTGGAAAGTGTCCAGTTACTATCAGCAGATGTAAGTTTCATTCCAAAACCATATCTTGAAACAGGATTGGATAATGATCTTTCCCGTGCTTTGGCAAACAAGAAGACCTGAAAAGCGCTATACCAAATGCAAGGATTATTCTTATTCTTACTATTATTACATATAGCGCCTTTCACATCAGGACAAGTCTCAAACCACTTCACTGTGGCTGTGCGATTGTGTATTTCCTAATTTAACAGATGGTTTTCTCATGTCCAGCATTAGTCTAGTTATACCTCACAGTAGCTGTTAATTACAGAATGTACCAAACATTTATTATATGTAGTTCGATCCATTGAAGACTTACAGGGCAAACCATACCAATTGCAGCAGTAGACATAACAGCAAGAATACACTTTGCCCCCTGTTGACTTCTATCTACAGTATTTTAAAATTTGGTACAAATCTATTGTCCTCTGGGACAAATGGGTTAGGGGGACAAATGTTCTTTGCATGGAATTGTTCAGATTGTGGTGGCATCCAGTGGAGGGAATTCAGTTGAATTAATCTGATGTGAATGCATGGCCAGCATATAAACCATGACCATCCCTTTAGTTTCAGCTAATTTTAGCCTTTGATCTGTGCTCGCGTTTTATTTGAGCTGTACTGTTCCAGTCATTGTTTAAAAAGGAGTTGAATGTTGTCACTTTTGAGAGCTCGCTAATTGTTGTAGTTTAATGCTGTTTGTGATTTATAATTCAGTTACATTCAGCATTATATTGTAAATGGCAGCAAGTCACCACAGTGTATAAATAGAGAAAAAGGTCCTGAACCTGTCTGAGAGTATGCTGCTCTTTACACTTTGCAACATCCTATTTTGTATCATTATTGTTTGCACAATTGTTCACAGCCTCCACAAATTGGCTCTGTAACTGTTTTCTCCTCTCTCTAATACCAGCTTTTGCATTGTTGCCATCAAGCCATTGTCACCAAGAAATTTGCAGTCCACAGTTCGAGTTGACGGATTTTTCATTTTACCGCTCCAGTGATATTTGTTAGTCGACTGCTGAAAATTGCAGATGGCATCTTATTTACTGCAATGCTTTTGTCAATGTTAACAAGATTGCATTTCTCCCTTCAGTAACATTGCTTTGAAAGGTTGTTAAACAGTGCTTCCATTTGTCTGTCCACTTGATGGATACGGCAACATCAATAACTTGCATTTATATAATGACTTTAAATAAGGATAATATGTTGGAGCACAGCGCAGTGGCTGAGTTGGATGTCAAATAAGGGAGAAGGTGAGGGGGAGGTAGAAGATAAATAAAGAGGAGTGAGATGAAGGAAACATCTATAGCCACACGCTTGATCTGGTGATCACCCAGGGCCTCACCGCTTCAGACACCACCATCACCAACAAAGCCATCTCGGACCACCACCTCATCTCCCTTAATACCTTCATCCTCCTATTCAAACCTGTACCACCACCTATCACCCGTGGAACAAAATCTTCCTCCTCTCCCTCACTGCTGCATCTGAACTCCTACCCTGCTGACCCTCATTAACTGACCTTAACTGGCCTTGCTACATTTTCTCCACAAATCTCACCCCTCCATCCTCATCTCCCAAACCTCCTCTTACTCTTGTAAATCCCCCTGTTGCACCAGCCACCTCCAAACCCTCAACATACAGGTGCAAGCTGCCAAACACGCCTGGGCCAAATTCAAGTTAACGGTCCATCGGCACATTTGGATCACGCTAAGGCCTACTACTCCGCCCTTTCCTCCTCCAAGTCCTCCTATTCCTCCAAATTAATCTTGGAGGCCAAGTACAACCACAGGCTCCTCTCCTCCACCACAAACCATCTCCACTGACACCCTCCCACGCCTCACCCATCCTATCCTCTTAACTCCCAACTGCAAGGAGATGCTGGAATTCCTCGATTCAAAAGTCGAGGGGATCCATTCAGCCACTTCTATCCCATCCACCACTACCTCCCGATTACCTCTCCCCCAGGATCCAGACCCCTCCCACCCTCCACTACTTTTGACTCTTATCTCTCCCCCCGCCCTCTCTGCTCTCATCCAAAAAATGAAACCCACCACCTGCCCCCTCGACCCCACCCCCACCGCTCTCCTCATCTCCCAGCACCACCTAGTAGCCCTCCCTCCTAACTGCTGTCCACCCATGAACCTGCCCTCCCTCTGTATGAGAGTTACAAACTGAGCCATTCAAGTACAAAATCATGAAGGTTGAGGTGAGAGAAGCAGTGGATAAGGATGGAGTTGTCAATGGTGTCAAAGGCAGCAGAGAGGACAAGGAGGCAGCGGATGCCCTGGTCACTGCTGTATAGAATGTCATTTGTCACTTTGACCAGAGCTGTTTCTGTTCAGTGGGCAGCACAGAAACCCGATTGGAGTTTGAAACCCGTTTGTGAGCGGATTGGCAATTGTTTTCCTTCCTGCAGCACTTATTGAGCAGGAGAAGTACATTCCACAAAATGATCATTCAGAAATCAAATTGTGTTAATGTGCACAGATCCCATAAAATATTTGACACCATGTAATTTAATACAATAGCATAAAGCGCGAGATTTAGCTCTGACTGACATTTCATCTATCGTAAAATGGTGCAGGATATTTGAGGTAAACAAATTCTGTTTAATAATAGATGTAAAATATTGCAACAGTGGTCTAAAGCAACAGTCCTTGGATAGATGTGGAATATCAGGAATCTAGCGAGAATTATTTGTTCCTATATAAAAATACCTTGTCTTCATTTCAGCAGACTTACATGTCTACAATCAGTTCAAAACCGCATGATTCTCAGGGACATGATTCTCCACAAGGACTGTTTCCAATGCTAGGCATAAACTTACTTTCCTCCCTCTTAAAGAGAAATTGAGTTGCATCGTGCAAAGCCCCACAAATAACGATGTCCCACAAGCAATAACCAATTTTTATCTGGGGCATTTTGGGTCAGGATAGCGGAAGAAACTCCTT
The DNA here is from genome assembly GCA_035084275.1 of Hydrolagus colliei. Lineage (NCBI taxonomy): Eukaryota > Metazoa > Chordata > Chondrichthyes > Chimaeriformes > Chimaeridae > Hydrolagus > Hydrolagus colliei. Next base: position 8,072,141 of record CM068745.1, read on the forward strand.
TCCCTTTTTAATAATTCCACAGGGTTCTTAATGTCCTTGTCCTCACTTTCAAGGCAATTCATGGACTTGCCCACCCACCCATCTCTCTGACCTACTGTCCACCTATGAACATGCCCTTCACTCCATTCAGCGGGCTCCGACCTGCTCCATGTCCCCCACCCAACCCGCCATCGATGAACGGGCTTTCAGCCTCTCTGCCCCCACACTCTGGAACTCCATCCGACAGTCCCTTCGCCTCACTCCCTCCCTTGCCTCCTTCAAGGCTGGTTTCAAGACCCTCCTCTTCCATCGTGCCTTCTGCTACCCTCCCAACTCTCTTCCTCCCCTCCTAACTCTCTCCTGCCGATGATCCCCTGCCCATGGCCCCTACCCTGCTCCTCTCCCTTGCTCAGGTCCCGACCTGGCTGTTCAACGTCTTGGGACCTCTTCCGACATGAAAGACGCTCTATAAATCTAATTCTGCTGTTGTTGTTGTCCACTTGAACCAGCAGGTGAGATCGTGGTTTAAAGCCTCAAGTGCCAAAGGATGCTACTGCTACACAATTCTGTGTGGCATACCCTAAGCACTGCATTGGACTGTCAACGTAGACAATATGGATTCCAACATCAGGTGTTTGACCCATACTCTCGACTGACTCTCCAAATCAGTGTTGGAAGGGCTTGCATTGTCAAGGGTGCCTTTCTTCGTTTGAGACATTGACCTAAGATCAATAGATGTGTCTGTGACTACTAAAGATCCCATAGCACTATTTGAAATAAGAAGGGAATTTCTCCCAGTGTTGTGGCCAACAGAACTATAGATAATATTGATCATTCAGTTCATTGTTGTTTTGGGCTAATTGGCTGCTGCATTCATTTGGAATTGTGACGTAAGTCACTATGTTTCTGAAGTGTTTTGGGACATCTAGATGATGTCATGAGGTGCTGTATCAAATGAAAGTGTAATTGTTTACAATGAATATCTGCTCCTCCAAGCTCCACCGTTTACAAAAGGATGCTACTATTCTATCATTTAAAAATGGAAGCTAAATTACAAAAGCTCACTTCAAAAACGAACCTCATAAATTCTCCTTAAATACTTCATAAGTGTTCAGAACCAATACACACAGTTATGTAATCCTAGCCAGGTCTGTGCAGTTTCAGGATTTGCTGAACAATTTTGCAATGTTTTGTGTGAGCACACAATATAAATAAGGTCTGTCCAGTCCCATCGATCTCAAACGGTAAGCAGTATTGCATCACTTGCCGCAGTATAAATGGGGCATAATTGAATCTAATGAGACTGCATTGGGCAACACTCACGAAAATACTATATATTAGAGTACAACATCTGCCCCATTTATCACATCATACGTTCCTTCAAGTAATTAATATGGAGAGTAATGGATACCCAGGAGTGATCAGAAGGCAGTAATCTCATTGAGAGGATGAGGTCATGCCATAAATCACAACAGAAAATCTCCTGGAGTTTCTAACCATCATATAAACTCAAGAGATATGATTTTGGCCTTGGAATAGCAGCAGGTGTCTGTTCTTTAATCGTATATCAATCAGATGATGCCTGGAAAACTGTCAGCCTGGCTTAGTTGTCAGCACGCTCACCTTTGAGTCAGAAGGCTGTGAATTCAAACCTCACTTTGAACTCACAGTCAAAGCTGACACCCAAGTGCAGTGCTGGAGGAGCTGTTGGCCATGCTGTCTTTGGATGACAAATTAAACTGAGATCCCGTCTGCTTGTTCAAGAGGACATTATATCGGAACAGAGGAACAGGAGGAGGCTATTTAGCACATCGAGCCTCTTCCAACAGTTTATCAGTTCTCGGCAGATCATTTAGTCACAATGCCCTGACGTTTCACTGTACCCCTTAATACCCAATAGATCTGATGGTACCATTCGAAAAGAGAAGGGAGTCTCTCCTGGAGTCCCGACCAACAATCTTCCAGTTAAATTCTTTATTCACTTAACAGCTACATCTGCGAACTCCTAACCTGTCCGCTGCCTACACTCAGTGGGCTCTGGCCTGCTCCATGTCCTCCCACCCACATGCCCCACCATCGGTGGGTGAGCCTTCAGCCATTTCTGCCCCCAACCTGTAGAATTCCGTCCCTCAAGTACTACTGCAAGACCCTCCTATTCAACCGTGCCGTCGGTCACCCAAGTCCCTTCCCTCCACCTCAAATCCCCACTCCAACTTGGGCCTGAAACAACTGACTGTCCAGAGCCCTGGGACGTCCTCCCTATATGAAAGGCGCTATAGAAATGTAATCTTGTTGTTGGTGTTCTTGTTTGTGGAATTTTGCTGCTTCATAATCAAAATTTGTCAGCAATTACCCATGAAGCGTTTTGAGACTGTTCAACATTAGAGGCACTTTATCAAATGCAAGCATTTTTATTAAATTATACGTATTTTCAACGATATCGGTGAGGGACCTTTCAATTATAATGCCAAGCTCACTTAAATTCCATCCTGTGGAGCTCCTGAAGCTCAGAGCACTCGCCGTACAAGCATGAGCCCTGTGTTTGAATCCAGGCAGATCAGGGTGAAATCTTGGGCAAGTTTCCTTACTCCACACACCTAATAATAATCTGTCCCCCCAAAAAATACAATAATAAAAATTGGTCATTTCAATCCACGAATGTTTGTGGGACACTGCTGTATGCAATTGGCTGCCACGTTTTGCCCACAAATATAGTCAATTCACTATACAGTATCTTCTGTGAAGCGCTTTGAGATGTCGATAAGATGTGAAAAAGCACTATAACAAATGCAAGGATTATTATTATTATTCTCCCAGTTTCTTTGCCTCTCCCACCCTTCCTTTTAAACCCACCTTAAGCCCTATCTTTATGAATATGCTTTCAGTCACTTTCCCATCCCCCCAGTTTGATCTCCCAGTTAGCTATGTGAAGCAGTTGAAAGCATCCCCCTAATGTGAAAGGCTCTCTCTAACTATAAATTGTTGATGACATTGGAGGAAATTTTGTTTTGTTTTCAGTGTCTATTTTGCTAGTGGACGTAGTAGGTAGCCAAGATATTGCATTCAGATGATATGTTTTGATAACCTCACCGAAGGGTTAATCATAGCAGCAAAATCATCGCATGTTTATTTGCTGGTAATCTACACTTGATGTCTGGAAAATAAGGCAGCATATATCTTAGCCTCTGCACAAAAATAAATTTAAAGAGACAACACTGATCTTTTACAGAACTCTAAATCAGGGTATTACAGCTCCCATAACATCCCTTTAAATTGTCTTGCTGCGTAACTCCAAGTCGTTGTTGGATCATTCTTTACAGTGGGTTTCTGCTTTGTATCACACCTGGTTAACGCTGGCATCCCGGATGTATCCAGCTGTGCAGAAGGACAATTAATTAAGGTTGGTCTGAACAGATGAAACTGCTTGTGAGAAGTGTCAGGTTGCAGTAGGGGCTTGTAGTTGCTTGGAAGGCCAGTAGGCCAAGTCTCGAGAGGATAACTGTAAAGAACTCCAGGTGCAGCAGCTGCCCAGGAGAAATCTAATATGAACCGTTGTTTTAATGCATTGGCTAATCAAGCGAGTACATCTTGCCTTCACTCTTTCTACACATCTCTGCTCCTGAAGGCTGGCTGTCATGATGACTCTGTTGCAACACACACAGCATGAGGAGGAAAGCATTCTAGGTGACCTAGGAGCTGATGGGAGTCTGCTTACTATAAATAGTGTACTCTGAACTCTATCTACTGCAGCATTTTCACATTAGGTGTTAACATTAAATTAAATATTTCATGATATGTTGTTCCAGGTGAATATTGAACCTTTTTTGATGCTTTCAAAATCTGTTAACCAGTCGGCTGCTGAATAAGAATCTTGTGAGTCCAGTGGTACCACTGTCTTATATTCAAAGTCAAACATCAGAAACAGGAACAAAGCTTACTTATATATGGACTACCTTCAGATAGGATAATATCTTGGTCCAGATGGGATCGGACGTTGAGCTTGGAAGAGGAAAAGGTGATTGTAGGCGCAATAGGTTTTAAGACGAGACTTGAGGACAGAGAGGGAGCAAAGCGAAGGGGGTGAAGGAGTGACACAGGGCAGTATCGTAACCGATGAGGTCTAACTGAGGCGCAATTATTGCTTCTTGAAATGTACAAGCGGGAATTCCGGAGAAGCAGAGATCAGAGAGATAGTCACGTGCTGGGGCATGAAATAATTTTTAGATGAGGGTAAGTATTTTGAATCGATCTGCTGGGTGACAGGGTGGCCTGGTGAACACTGAAATCTATCCAGAACTGTGGTGATGGATATGCAGGGCTTGGTATGGGTAGGTTGTGGGCAGAGGGGTTTGGGAGTTTAGGAATAGTGGGAGCTAGAATCACACAATATTTGAAAACTAGACTCCTAATTGTCTGGGAAAACAGATAAATTCCTCTTCCTCTCTATGATCCCTGGGAGAAATGAATGCATTCTCATAAATACCAATACAGATTCTTGTATACTGTATACACCAATAGAGATCAGGTATGGATCCTCCCTCCAGGAGGGTAAATTGATACATTTTCCCCATATACATCAATGTGATCATTAGTGAAATAGGAACAATCTGCAGCCTATTGGAGAATTCTATTGCCTCTCTGGTTACTCTCTCTGTATTTCCTAGCACCAAAGTTCCAGGTAATATGCATTAGCAATATCTAGCTACATCATAGCAATCCTGATATATTTGCTAAGTTGTTTTTTTAGAGATGACAAGATAGTTTGCATTCGATATCAAGGAGCAGAATTTCAAGTGAAGGTTTCAGTAAGTTTGCGCTTGTAAAGCATCAGCAATTGAAATGCTTTGCTGCTGGGTAGATATTGAAGCTAGGACCACAACCACATTTAAATGGGAACTGGATAGTATTTGAAGAGAAGCAGTAAAAAGAGTATGGAGAAAGGGCAAGCAATGTTCAGAATGGTATATGGCCCCACTGGGAGTGTTCACACCAGCACAGACTCAATCAGCCAAATGATCTCCTTCTGTACTGTCATTTCTTTGATTCAAATAGTTGAACATAACCTCCAAGCAGTGCCATTCTTAACACCCTCCCATAGCCTCTGAAACCCAAAGGAACACTGTAAACTCACAGGAAGCAGCTGCTTCATGTTCACACATGTTTATAAGGCTGTGGGTTTTTCAGAGAAAGTGTGTGTGTGTGTGTGGTCTGTGGTCTGTGTTCTGTTTCAAGTGTCTGTAAAACACTGAATCTACTTATCAGTCCAATCCTGCCAGCAATGGCAGTGTAACTATGCATATGAAGTTTGTGCACTCACAGGAACACGGAGACACCATGTAGTCCATTGAGTTTGTTCCTTTGTTAAAATAAATAATGGCAGATTGTTTTGCTTTCATTTACAAGCATATATCTACCTATCTACCTATCGCCCAATTAAACATCCCACTTGTTTCTTCTCTATGCCCTTCCTGGACAGCGCCTTCCACATTCTCATGACCTTGGTGAGAAAGACACATTTTCTGATTTCAATTGCTTTGAGATGCTTTGATGTGATAAAACTCTACAAGTATGATTATTTAGCTTGTCGTACAAAAGCAGCAGAGAGCTTTTTTGTCTCCTCATGGCTGAACCCTTAACTGACTTCTTGTTGATTCAGGGAATTCACCCATTTCCTTTCTGAGACTGCATTTTTTCCTGAGTCAGCATTGAGTGCACTAGGTGGCAGTCTATTCCACAAGTCAACTAGTGAATTCTTCATCATGTTAACTTTAGCTTGTGGCTTCCTTAGTTTATTGTGCCCTTGGTTCCATTTTACTGGTTTTGCACAAAGAATGTCTCCACATCCAAGCTATCAATTCCTTTCATGATTGAAAACAGACCTTGGATGATAAATCGCCTGCCACCCAGTTGTCTTTTTCCCCCCAGTAAGAATAGATTGAGCAGCCCTTATACTGCTCATAGCTCAGTGATCCAAGACTTGGAATCATCCTTATTGCCCTTTCTGATTCTAGAAGCCTTGGGTGTAAACAGCATTTACTTAGACAGCATCTTCCAATGTAACAGTTGGCAGCACAAACACAGTGAGGCGGACATCCCATTGACCACCACTGAAGAGTGGCACAGAATTCTACCGGGTTAGCAACCTGGAAAACTGTTTGACCTCTGCGGAATTTGCTTCTGATATTTCTTTATTTTAACTCATTTCTTTTGTTTAACCTTCTGTACGCTTTGCATGAGGTTGCGCATCCAGACACACTCAGGCTCCAAGGGCTGCTCAAGATAATACTCATTGAAATAACCTCTTACAGGTTTTGAAATAGATTTCTACTGATGAAAGATTTTAATTGAAATCTGTTAGGGGCTCAAAAAATAATACTATTTGCATTTGATTTAGTGCCTTATCAAATCTTAAAGCGCTTTGCGGGATACTGTATATTTATAAGTGGGGTGACAGTGTGTATTTTTAGGGTGATGGCAAGATTGCTTGAACTAAGTTAGAGGGTAATAGTCATCTTGACTCAGTTGCTTGCACTCTCACCTCAAGTCAGGAGGCTGTTGATTCAAGCTCCACATCTAGAATTGTTGGAGGTACCATGCTTTTTGGGTGAGATGTTAATCTGAGGTCTCGTCTGTCTATTCCAGTGGATATTAAATATCCCATGGCACGATTCAAAAAGAGAAAGGAGTTTTTCCCAGTGTCTGGCTAATAAATCCCCAGGATAAAATTCATCATTTACTTCTTTGCTGTTTGTGGGATATGGCTGTTTGGAAATTAGCTGCCACATTCTGCTACAAAAAAAAGCAGTCACTACACTTCATAGTGGATCACGTGAAGTGCTTTGAGACGTCCTCCCAAAGTGAAAACCCGTTTTATCAAATGCAAAAGTATAGTATTAAAATTGTTATTTTATTATTATGATTCCCTTAATACCTCTGTCTACCAAATATTAATCTACCTCCCTTTTGAATATTTCAATTGAACCAGCATTTACAACCATTTTGGAACAGTCATTTCTGTACCAAGTTTCCAACCTCTTCTTCAGATGGATATCAATTATATCCCATAGTACCAAATTAAAGAAGAGTAGGGTGTTCTCCCAATCTCTAATCTGATATTCTTCTCTCAACCAAAGATGCCAAGAAAGATGAACTGCTCATTTGTTTCATTGCTGTTTGTGGCTCATTGTTGCATTTATTGAAATAACAAGTCTTCACAGTTAATCATTCACTTTAAGAGACTGCAAAATGATGAGGTGCTTTACTAAATCAAGATGGAGCAAAGCGGAAGGGATGGAGAGAGAGGCAGGAGAGCGTTCAGGGTAGAAGAAATGAGACGAAGGAGCTGACATTAAGGGATAGAGAGAGTGTAGGTAGAGACAGCAATTCTACATAGGTTTGCTAAATAAAATTATCACACTTTATAGTAAATTTTGTGAAGCACTTTGAGGTTCTGTGCTACCATGAAATAAATGTAAGGATTATTGTAGTTGATATTCTTATGTTAGTGTTAATCAATGGTGGGACGGATGGAAGAAGGGGTTGGTGCAACAGTAAGAATAATTATCTCCACATTTGATACAGTGTGTTTCACGTCAGGAGGACATCTCAAAGTGATTCATAGAATTTAATGTAAGGTGTATTTACCGTGAACTTTGTAGACAAACAAACAAAAGCTCAAATTTTGAGCTCAAATTTTGCTCAAATCATCTGTTTGATTTAGTGTTGCAGAGTTGACATACCAATAATGAAAATGTCTAAAGCTACTCCCAACACAGTTATAAATGTATCACTGTGATGTTTATGCTGATGTGGTGTGTGAACTGGAGATCTTGTCCACCCCAAGGTAACAGGGATTTCTCTGAACCTATCTGCATTCTGAGTGTTGCTGTTTGCCAGTTTTACCAAAATATGTGGTAAACATAAGATATGGCTTGTGTGATTCAATTGCTTTTTGACCTTATGAGTTAACAACTAGACATCGTTCAGCATATTTCTTGTGATATCTAATCAACCCCTGTCGTGTCTACCTCGCACATTCCATGATTGTGCTGAGTACCAACTCCGCAGACACCAAGTTTAAAATGAAAAGGAAATGCCCTACCTGAGTTTGGAAACAGATCAACACTTTGACAGCCTTGCGCGCCATGTGAATATCCACAGTGGATTTTAAAGCAAGTTCGCTGCAGCAAGTAGATCGCTTTTAGGATCTTTCTTGGGACCTATAAATTAGCACTGTTTAAATAAACCCACTGCAAAATTAAATGTGAATATCTCAGCACTAGTATTTTCAAAAGTAGCATTATTTAAAAACAAAAAGCTGCATGCAGAGCTATCAAAGGATTTTTCAACCATGTTAATATGGTGTAATCGTAACAAGGGAATAATGATGATAATGGATGTTGAGCTACAAGCTGTTGGTTAGAGTTAATCTTAACGTATTTGTAGGTATTATTGGGAGATTTATTTTATGTCACGAAATCCACTGATCTGAAGTCAGAGCTTGCTGAGATAATGCAAATTTCAGCACAGTAGCTGAAATAATCCAGAAGCTTTGTCACTAATGTGAGAAGACAATTATTACATATTTATAGTCGGTCTGATACCATTATCACAAAATTGCAAACAACCCCATATTTTGTGATTATAATAATGATCCTTGCATTTGAAATAGTGCCTTATCATATCATTGAAATGTCTCAAAAGAGCTTCACGGGATTGCCTTTAAAGCGGATTTTGTAGGCAAACATGGCAGCCAATTTACTCAAGAGCAATATTCCATAAACAGCGATAAAATAAACACAATTGTATCTCGGGATTGTTGGCAAGAAACAAAGAGAAACAGTGTCTCTAACAGAGATTATCAATGTGTCATGGATGTAAAGTATCACCAGCAGATTTAATTAATTTGACGTAAGATGCTTTGTAAAAATGGGAAGGATTGTCTTTTGTTTCGCTGCACCACACTCTTCTAGAGTTATTCTTCACCCAGATTTGCAAATAGTGCTTTATATGTCATTACAATTCTCGCAATCTATAATATTTTGCTTCCCACTCTACACACATCAACACATGCCTGCACACATGCAAGCACCATACACAAGCAGGTTTGAATTTTATTTTGAAATGTTCCTTGAATTATATAAATTCATCAATGGAGAAACTACATTCACTCCTATTGGTGATTCTTCTTCTTACCATTATAATTCAATACCTTTTACTCTTATAATCAATAATAATCCTTGCATTTCATATCTTCGAGACGTCTCAATGTGCTGCACAGAATATGCTGCAAAGTGAATTGATGGTATGTTTTTTGGGTGAAATGCTGCAGCCAATTGCACATAGCAGTGTCCCACAAACAGTCGTGGATTGAAATGAGCAATTTCTTTTTGAGGGTTTATTATCAGGCATGTGGAGTAAGAAAACTTGCCCAAGATTTCTCCCTGACTGGTATTGAACCCAGGTCTCCCGCTCGCAAGTCAAGTCCTCTAACCACTGAGCTACAGGACTCTTATGGGTAAAATATTCATTGCTCAATAACTGATAAAGCTCTTCATTAATAGCTAAATGTTATACAATACAACACAATTTACATTTATATAGTGTATTTTACCTCAGAGGTATGTCTCAAAATGCTTTACATAGCTGGGTATGGGGAACGGGGAGTCACATAACAGCAAATGGAGAATTATCTCCCAGCAATAATTTTCCCATTCAAATGAAATGTTGCATATTTTACCCCTGTGGTTTGGAATAGGTTTTTAAGAAACATCACAGGGTGGGAGCATGTAGATATTAGAGGAGAGAACCAAGAGCAGAGCCCTGAGGAGCTCTGTATATAACATTGCAAATAGCAAATAGTGCTTTACAACAAAATAGTGCTTTAGCTCATTTGTTAGAGCACTCGCCTTTGAAAATGAGAGACCTGGATTCGATTCCAGGCAAGGCGAAACCTTGGGAAAGTTTCCTTACTCTACAAGCCTGATAATAATCCCTCAAAACAAAATTTCAATCCACAATTGTTTGCGGGACATTGCTGTGCACAATTGGCTGCTGTGTTTCGGCCACAAAATATACAGTCAATTCACTTTACAAGATATTCTGCGAAGTGCTTTGAGACATCTAGAAGACATGAAGGCATGAAAAGCGCTATATGAAATACGCTATATCAAAGGATTATTATTATTGCAGGGAGAGGAGGAGAAGTCATTGGCACATATGAAATGGAGACCTTTGGATAGAGAAGAATGAAAACAGGAAAGGATGGAATCACATAGGTGGAGCTGAGAGGAAAGATGGGGGAAAAGAATAGAATGGTCGACAGTGTCAAAAATAGCGAAGAGGTCAGAAAGGACGAGGAAGCAGAGAGAGCCCTGGTCACAGGTGGATAGAATGTCACTTGTGGCTTTGATCAGGGCAATCTCAGCTGTTGTTTCAGGGGCACCTGCAGATATAGGAGATACTGCAAGAGGTGATGGTGGAAGGGTGTTGAGGATATTAGTGGGAGAGTTGTGTAGCAAACCTTTCACCAAACTTTGCTTCCCGATTACCCCAGTCCTTACCAGATTTCACTGGCTTCACTAGCAACTTCCATGCTGATTGGTCATTGAATCCTAGAAAAAATTATGTATGAAACCAAGATTGAGTCCAAACTAGGAGAAAAAACTTGAGTCGGGTTATTTTTGGTTCACACTGAGTACTTAAAGATTGGCTTGAACAGTGATAGTTGAAAATAATTTAAGAATTTCCACAACACATTGACAAGTGTCTGATTTTTGGGTCTACTGTGTGAATACAATCTATAAATACATTTGTACACATATATGTGGGATCGTGTATACATTTGTATTTGAAACGGGGAAGAGCTTATTTTTCCTATGATTGTAGTTGCTTAAGAAATATTGATCAAATCCCTGACATTCCCAGGAGTTTCTTGCATTTCATTTTGATGCTTCCACATGGACTTTCAGCACAACCCAAGGAGACTCAGAATCATAGAATTTTTCAGCACAAAAGGAGGCCATTCGGCCCATCGAGTCCCCCCACTTGTTGAGGCAATGAATTCCAGATTCGAACAACTCGCTGTGTGAAAAAAATTCTCCTCACCTCCCTTCTGCTTCTTTTAGAAACTATTTTAAATCTGTGACCTTGAGTCACTGACACACTCACCAGTGGAAACAGTTTTTCCCCGTTTACCCTATCGAATCCCCTCAGGCTTTTGAAAACCTCTATCAGGTCTCCCCGTAACCTTCCGTGCTCCAATGAGAATAAATCTAGCCTCTCTAGCCTTTCCTCATAACTGAAGTCCCTCATTCCTGGTACCATCCTGGTAAATCTCCTCTTAACCCTTTCTAATGCCTTAACCTCCTTCCCAAAGTGTGGTGACCAGAATTGAACACAGTACTCCAGCTGAGGCCTAACCAAAGTTTTATAGAGGTTAGTCAGAACTTCCTGACTTTTGTACTCTATGCTCCTATTTATAAAGTCTAGTATCCCTTGTGCTTTTTAAACAACTTTATCTACCTGTCCTTCAAAGATTTATTTACATGAACCTCCAGGTCTCTCTGTTCCTTCACCCCCCCCCGTCCATAAAATTATACTATCTATATTGCCTCTTCTCATTCTTCCTCCCAAAATGCATCATCTTGCATTTCTCCACATTAAACTTCATATGCCATGTGTCTGCACATTCTTGTCTATGTCCTCTTGCAGTCTGCTACTATCTTCCTCACTATTTACTACTTTCCCTGACTTTGTGTCATCTGCAAACTTGGAAATGGGTACTCCCTATACCTAAGTCCAGATAATTTATACATATTAAAAAGAGCAGTGGTCCCAATACCGATCCCTGGGGGACACCTCTGTACACTTCCCTCCAGTCAGAAAAACAACCGTTCACTACAACTCTCTGCTTTCTGTCTCCCAGTCAGTTCTGGATCCATGCTGCCAGTTACTTTAATACCGTGGGCTTCTATTTTCTTTACAAAGCTCGTTATGGCACTCTCATTTTGTCTTATTCATGAATAATTTTTAGGGATGCAACACACCACAGAAGTAATTCCTCTTGCCACTAAGCATAGTAATAGTAACTTTAATATGCAGTTATATAGTGATGGGATTTTCCCATTGCAAATGTGCATTAGGGTTAAATCATTAAACGTAGCAGGAGGAAATTCGCCTTAATTATTCGTTTCTGGTTCTTTTGTCTTTTGATATACAGTTCAATCTGTTGTTTGTTCTTAATGCCGTTGTAACTGTCAGAATCCGAGCCTGTGTCACCCTTATGATTTATCCCCAACTTTATAGTTAAAAAAATCCCTAACTTTTGTTTGTGTTGCTTGTTTTTTTTTGTTTTCAGGTCCTCCCCTGCCTTGCTCTTCTGCTTCATCAACTCCAGTGGAGCATTACCCATCCCCTCCCCCAGCTTCTGAAGTCAATGAGAACCAAAGAAGGTTGCTTGGCAATAATGTGACCCAGCCAAACTGTGATTCTGACTCCGATGAGGAGTTTGCTCCCAACTCTTTCTTAGCTAAAACTGGCTCTGGAAACCTGTATGTTCCCTCAAATGGTGAGTCAGTTGAATACTATGCCTCATATTATACTGATATACACTTTACTGTTATTTTGACTCATATATAATGCGTACTTTTATTATTTATCAACAAGTTACAATTCTAATTCTACTAACCTGTTAATAGCACTTTATTCTACCTTTAAGCAGCTAACAGCAGTCTGTGGAAAAAAAAGTTACGATTTCATTTGTTTCTGTCTCTTGCGTTGGTTTTATCTTTGCTGCTAGCTTTTCTTCTCTTCATAAACCATACTTAACCTACTTGTCATCAAACTACTTATTGCATCCTGACACTTTTTTGATCAGTCTCCTACGAATAAATCCCTATATGAGATTTATAAAAATATTATATATTTATAAAATCCCCAGGCTGTTGGATTCAGTGAGAAAGCCACTCTCCCTATGATGTCAAGAGTATTATGCACACATGTTGCATTTTCATCAGTGTTTAAAAGAAAAATGAATAACAGTGTGAAATAACTGGTATTTTGGGTGCATTTTTCTGGCTTAACCAGTTATGAAATCCTGGAAAAATAATATGCAGTATTCAATGTAGGAACGTAATGCACATATTTAAATTGATAAGCAGTTAAACTTTTAAAATATATTTTAGTATAATATTTGTGGATTGGATCAGTGATCGGAGCTTAAACCAACACTTTGAAGCGTCAATGTTGAGAAAAATTCTTATTAAACGGATCTCAATACTGAGCTTGTCTTGTCAGTTACTTCCATCTAGGAAGTTTTATTCTCCTTGTCTCTTTCCTTCACTACTCTTTCTCAGTATCTCTGCCCTTGTTTGCTTCCCTCCTTTAATCTTTCTGTAACTTGATGCCGGTCAATTTAAATAATACAAAATTCCACTTGTTGTTAGCAGTATGTCTTTGAGTTATGTCCTCAGTCAGGCAAAAATGTAATCGCTCATGTTCCGTTAAACATAATTTCAAACCTCTTCCTACAGGGGAGAAATCATTCAAGGTTTCCTTGAGTTTCTGCTACTTTGTTACTTTAAATGTAATTATGAACTTTCTGGTAAAATTTCACTGATGCTAACTTGAGTGGGAAGCATGGAATTCTCAGTTTAGTTTGGTTTGGATACTCTTAAGCATGGTGATGCATTTCCGCATGTATCAGACACCTGGCTAACCACCAACGTATTAGCCCATATTCTTTGGATCAATTCTGGTCAAATTTGTTGCAACTTATTGCAAATCATTATTTCTAAATCTCTCTGGTATGTTGTAGATCCTTCCAAGTAACCGGCCCGTGCTGGCACTGGCTTCCATTATCGCAAAACTTTAGAAAGTGTGAAGTCTCCTGTAATCTCAGCACAAGATTCAGCACAATTTTATTCATTGGAAGGCAATCTTGGCTCTGAGGATATTGAACTTCAATTCCTGCCTCACAAAGACATCAGGGTCCAGCTCTGCACTCCCCCATTCCCTGCTCAGAAACAGAATTAGGTATTAGCAGAGAATGTTTTCAAGTACTCCCCTGTCTGTATGCACTTGAGAATCCACATTCCCCCTCACTTTGAACAAGTGTTAAGAGTATATCCGTGTTTCTTCAGGTACCATACATCCTCCTACAGCACCAGTTATGCTGACATAATAAGCAGTTTTTAACTATTGACTTCTAGATATAAATCCAAAGGGTTCAAATATCCTGCTGGCATATAAGCCATTTCATCAGACAATTTTACATCTCTGTCTGTTAGACTGTCATCAATACTACTGCAGACTCGCCTGGTCCAGGAACTTTACTAATGAGACAGTCACAGAGGGTTGACTCGATTCCAATGTTCTGTTGCTAGGCATGTCATGTTGGAGGGAGTTTAGCCCCATTTCTGCTGTTCTTCCCCACCCCTCCCCCAGCCTCTCTCTGATACTAATCCAGTATAAATTATTATTGCAGTCATCCATGTATACTTCAAACATAGGGTCCAGGGTGGTATCAGATAGAGGCCAGGACACAGGGCTCTATTTAAGCAGCAGTCAGTCGCTGTCTTGGGAAGACTGCAGTATTGTTTTTCCGGAAAGATGAGATCAAGTGGGCTTAAGAAGAACGTCTTGTATGACTAAACATTTAAAAATCAACAGTACATATTGAAATGTTCTTAATACACCTTTGTTGACACGTGGGATTTTGACAGTCACTCACAGCCCCTGGTAAATGGGCCATTTAATTTAGTATTCCATCAATTGTCCTCGGATTTCCCCAGTGGTGATTCTTGATCCACTTAGAGTGTGTTATCTCTCTTTACCTCATGTTAACCTGTTTTTTTGTGAGGGGGGAAAAAAAATCAATTACAGCAGATGCACAGCTGTTCAATTAAACTTTTGGGAAGCTTTGTCGATTCCTCAAGGCTTTTCCCTGACAGCTCCTGATCACAGTAATTTAACATATTCAGTAATTACCTGCTTGTTGCTGAAACTGCTTGAATTTTACTTCCTCCTTCTTCTTCTGTAGGCATGCTTATGTAGCAAAGTGGCTACACTCTTGGGAGATGCTTTGAAGAAGAGGTGTAACATTTAAGTATACTGATTAACCAATAGCAGCAGTATTAGTCAGCTAAAATTTCGATGATTAGCAGGAAAAATAAATCTGCTGTTTGGACAGTCTACCCCCTGTTGACAGAACACTGAAATTTGAGAGTAGATTTTGCAATGTTGCTTGACAGGATTTCTTAATTTCTGTATATGTCTCTGTGTGTGTGTGTGTGTGTGTGTGTGTCTCCATCACACATGCACTCTCTCTCTCTCTTAGTGTTTCTAAATTAAGAAATCTGTGAGTTCACAGCGCAGATTCGGGTACCCTGAAGTCAGCGTGATATCCATCACGTGCTTACAATTACTGGAAGGAGCTTCATTTGGGAATTTCTTAACAATCCTTACATTTGATAGAGCACCCTTCATGCCGAGAGGATGTCTCAAAGCAATTCACAGGATTTACTACAAAGCACAAACAAGCACCAAGTGAATGACCATTTGACTTGAGGGTTTGTCAGCCAGATCATTGGAAGGCAAACTCCCTTCACTTTTGAAATCGTGGCCGTGGGATCTGAATAGGGTCCAATGTCTCATCCAAAGGACTGCACCTCTGACAATGCCGCTCTTTGCCAGCAATGCTCTCGGGGATCAGCATGGACTGTGAGCTCAAACTTGAAATCACAGCCTTCTGACTTGGAGGCAAGAGTGCTAGCAGTTGAGCCCGGCTGAGATGTAATTCTGAAAGGCATTGTTTCGCTGGATCAAATTGTGGAGCTCAATTGGTGCTGCTAACATCTAATAGTGGTCTGCTCCATGTCACCATCCAATGTAATTTTTAATTTTTAAAGACCTTATAACCCAGCCTTAAAACCCAGCCTTAAAGACCTTAAAAAAACCCTTTAAAACCCAGCAAAATATCTTTACAACAACAACAACTTTAATTTATATAGCGCCCTCCATGCTGGATGGCGTCTCAGAGAGCTTCACAGTACCGCTTCTTTCTCTTCGACCGCGCCTTTGGTCACCTTTCTACCCCTGCCCCTGGCTCAGTCCCAGGATCAGTTGTTGTGAAGCGCTCTGAGACGCTGTCCGGCGTGGAGGGTACTATATAAATTGAAGCTGTTGTTGTTGTACTCTACTATTTGTGCACGAGCTTTCAGCCAACCTGCCTTTAGACCTAATGTTTTCAACAATGTTTCCAGTAACCCCCCACCTCCCCCCACCCCAACAACCCCGTACCGCCCCACTATCTTCAGCTCCGTCTAGCAGCATGAGTGCGCAGTCAACGGTGTGAAATACTTTGAGGAGTTCTCCCCCATCCCTTCCCCTTCTAATGCAATGTCTGAATATTGTATAGTGGAGAGTGCAATGTGTTGAGATAAGCACAGGTTTTAATAAGTGGCGACAATGCTTTGATGTTAAAATTAATGTGGCCATATATTTGATTTGAAGGGTACATAAATCAATCAAACATTATATTGTGGTTGTTATATCTATAAAAGTAGTGCAATGTGCAATGTCACTTGATCGATATTCCATTAAATCAATGTGTGAATGAATTTGGTGAATCATAGAATTGGATTGAAGGGTTTGAGATGAGAACAGCTTTCAAAATCCCTTTTCTCGTCTTCTCTTAAAGCAATGTCTCATTCTGGGTACAATTATAATCAAATAATAATAATCCTTGCATTTGATATAGCACCTCATCATGTTGTCATAAAAATGTCTTCAAAGCACTTCAAGAATATATTGTAAAGTGGAGCGATTGTGGATCCTATGGATGAAATGCTAGCACGAACATTAACTGGTAGCCACTATTCAAATGACGTGTTCAGTTTGGGGTATCTTTTCCCTCTGTTTCCCTGTCTAAATTTAAATTATCTGGAGAGCCCAAAATGTTTTCAGCTGCAACATTTTGTAATTAAAAATGAATTCATTTTGAAAAGAGTGAGTAAATTTGCAAATTAAATTATTAACACCCATTGCTTAATTCATTAATCAGCTCATCAAATTGCAAATTAATTGTGAAAGGTAGCAGCTAATATTGAAATGAATTTGTACAATTGTAAATTAATTCTGAAAAGTAATTATACATACATTTATAAACATTCTTGATTAAAATAATGAGTCATTAATGTCTGCAACAATTTAGAAAATGTACATATTATCTAGGGATCAGATAAATATCTCATTCAGATTGTGTTTCAATTTATATCCTTCACATATCTTTTACATTTTAAAAACGGCATTTCACCAGATATGTTATTTCAAAAGCTGTACATCACACAGAATAGTGATTCATTTCGATTTTTATTTTATTGGGTTTTGTTCAAACAATGAGTTAGTAATAATCTTGGATAACTGGAATGAGGTTAATGGCATAACAACCATGGCAGATGATTTAACCAGATCCGAGATGCCCACATTAAATTGTGGTCCTTCAACTATTCTATAATTTTAACTATCAAAGCTGCTATCAAACTTGTCAAAGGGACAGAAATATATGAGAAACAATTGAAAATCTAAAAGAGAGTTCAGGAGGAATTTCTCTACACAGAGGGTGGTGAAAATGTGGAACTCACTGCCCTGAGCTGTGTGTGGTACAAAACAACGTCAACTGATTTGTGACAGACTTTGTGTCTACTTAACTGTCTGGGCTGTGCTGTCCTCTTCTCATCCATTTCATAGAAGCAGACAATTTAACACGCCAACTCTTTCCAACAAACCACACATAAGGGAGAAGGGAATAGAGGGGTACAGGAGAGTATGATGGTGGGTAGAGGCTTATATGGAGGATAATTACTGTCAGTCTAATTGGACTAAATGGCCTGCTTCTTTGCTGCAATGTTCAACGTAATTTTGATGTATGCATCAAGTTTCCTCTTAAATAGCTTGACGCTTATTGCTGTAACCGTGTCTTCTGGCAGCTCAATCTATATCATTCTGTGTTAATTTGCTAATCTCATGTGGTCAGACTTGGTTACATCTCCCAGCCAATTCCCAGGTGGTATAAGAATAAGAAACTTTGCCTCTGAGATACCACATTTCATGTCAGGAACAGGTCTCAAAGTGCTTCACCATGATTGTACCATAAGATAGAACATATGTACATTTTGTGGGTAACATGGCAGCCATTTTTTGCATAGCAATGTTCCACAAACGGCTATGAATTGAATGGCAATTTTTTTGTGGTAATCCTTGGCCAGAATACTGTATATTTTGTGGGCGAAAAGCTGTTGTGGAAAGGCACCTTTTCAGAATGCTCAATCATAGACTGACCATAATGCTAAAATATTCCTTATTATTGGTCCATGAGTCTGGATCATATGCTTTGCAACAAAAGATTTGCTTTGGACTTTACAAGCAATCCCCCACCCTGTCCTCTAGCTTTCAAGAGAATATCAATATTCTTCCCACATAATCAGAATGTGAAAGAATCCCATCAAAGAATTAATTGACATAAAATTATCTAATTTACAAAAGACCTACATGAAAATCTCATTAACAACACGATTGAAGGTTAAAGGTACAAGGTATAATCAAATCCTCAAAGGAGCACAATGGATTCTATTCCTTCAGGGACCTTGGGAATTTCATGTGTGGAATGTTCCCCGTCAGAATTGAATTACGTAAATTATAGTGTTAGGATGAAATCCCACTCTTTGTGCTCGGTTACATTTTGAGGTCGTACAAAAATGTTCTTCTGGTGATTGTACCTGGTGTTATCTCCTTGACTTGGGAGGTGAATCAGAGAAGTGGGTAAATCCATCGCGCAGTGTGAACAGTACATGGCTTGTTGGAACAAGCTGATTTGTTAAACTGTCAGCTTCTCTGAAGTGGATGAGAAGAGGACAGCACAGCCCAGGCAGTCAGACAGGCACAAAGTCAAGATAAAATGTATTAATTTTACATGCAGGAATTTGAAACAGAACATATTAGCAATAGAAAATTTAGAGCAGGAAAAGGTTAGACTCAAAGGATTCACAAAGGACTAAACCAAAGGACTAGCTGTTGAAAATCTCACCACAACCCCATCTCACTGCTTTCCAGAAATACGTCTTGGGGCCAGTTAAATTGGCTCAGTTAGTTTTACTTTTGTCTATGGGTTAGATGTTTGTGAGTTTAAAGCCTGCACCTTTACTTTAGCTTATAGTTTCAGTGACGCTTCAGTGCATCAGTGCTGAGAAGCACCACATTGTCAGAAATGCTTTCCTTTGGATGAGATGTTAAAGCTAGTTCTTGTCTGTGTGTTTATCAGATTAAAGATCCCGTGAAACTATTTGAAAAGTGTTTCTCTGGATTTCTGGTCAGGCCTCCAGATTAACTGGGACATTGGTGCTGCAAATAACTGCTGCATTTGCTTGTGGAAGATTGATAGGACAGCCTGACCCTATGTAAAGTAATAATTATAATCCTTGTGTTTGAATCCTTATCACATTCGTTGAGACTTCTCAAAGTCTTACACAATATACTGACTCAATGAGGCACAAGTCCATCTTTCGCATGGGTGGATTGTAGATCTGTTACACTGGAAGTGTGATGCACTTTCAGCTTCCAGGGTTCGACTGACGTGACTTTCTGCGCATGCACGGCCACGCAAGAAACACCTGTACAATCCATCATATCTGGCTGGTTGACCCCCTGCACACTGCACCCATGTGTAGGAAGCCGGCTGTACAGTGCCAGAAGCTTGAAGTGCTGTCAGAGACAACCTAACTCAGAGAAAGAGAACTGGCAGCAAATTTTATTCTGCGTACCCATTACCAAGCAATGTCTTAATTTTATTAAACACAGTTATGTAATTGGAATAATGCTTTGAGAGGCATTGACATGAAAGGCTATTATCCTGTAGGGAACGGCGATATGGGATTTTTCCGGATATGGATATATCGGTTTGCTCATACCTGCTTAAACCGATCTATCGGGTTTTTATACTGCGCATGCGTGTGCATTCGAAGTGCGCGTGCATTGATGGCGCGCGCACATTTATGGTGCGCGCTCAGTCGCGGTGCGCGCGCATTAACGGTGCGTCCGCACTGACGATGCGCGCGCAGTCGCGGTTCACGCACATTTCGAAATGCGTGCTCTAGGTCCAGAAAGTTTGTAATGTTGGTGTCAAGGTCTGTTGAATTATACGATGTTGTTTGCTCCCTACCTCCCCCTCTCCTTCTCTCCCTCCTCTCCTCTCTCCTTCTCTCCCTCCTTTCCCCTCTCCTTCTCTCCCTCCCCCTCCACTCTCCCTGTCTCCTCTCCCTCCTCCCTGTCTCCTCTCCCTCCTTTCCCCCTCTCCTTCTCTCCCTCCCTCCCTCCCTCCCTCCCTCCCCTCTCTCCTTCCCTCCCTCCCTCCCTCCCCTCTCTCCTTCTCTCCCTCCCCTCCCTCCCTCCCTCCCTCCCTCCCTCCCCTCTCTCCTTCTCTCCCTCCTTTCCCCTCGCTCCTTCTCTCCCTCCTTTCCCCCTCTCCTTCTCTCCCTCCCTCTCCTCTCTTCCTCTCTCCTTCTCTCCCAACTTTCCCCCTCTCCCTCCCTCCCCTCTCTCCTTCTCTCCCTCCTTTCCCCTCGCTCCTTCTCTCCCTCCTTTCCCCCTCTCCTTCTCTCCCTCCCTCTCCTCTCTTCCTCTCTCCTTCTCTCCCAACTTTCCCCCTCTCCTTCTCTCCCTCCCTCCCTCCCCTCTCTCCTTCTCTCCCTCCTTTCCCCTCGCTCCTTCTCTCCCTCCTTTCCCCCTCTCATTCTCTCCCTCCCTCTCCTCTCTTCCTCTCTCCTTCTCTCCCAACTTTCCCCTTCTCCTTCTCTCCCTCCATCTCTAAACACAAAATAGAACACACAAACACCAAAAACAAAATCTAGAGATTTATTCTCCTCCATTTCTTGCTTGAAACTAGCATGTAATGTCCACGTGTAAATGAGATCTATTACAATAGAAAAGAGAGAGACAGACAGTCTGACTGTTAAAGTTAGAAGCCAGATTATCACTGCTGTGTGTGTCTGACTAGACACACACATAGAGGCAGTGATAATCTGGCTTCTAACTCTCTCACACACAAAAATAACACTTACAGCCACAAAATGCCACTTATTTTTATGTAGTCTGAAGTCTGAATTAATGTCCTTCGCCATTGGCAAGCTCTCCTTTGCTATGCAAAAAGTGACAGCGTTCGTGATACTTTGCCACTTTTTGTCCCCTCTCTGGTACAATGTTCTCCTCTTAAATAAAGCAGGAATTGTTTGAGCTGCACTGGCCCCACTACCTGTCGCTTTCTCCGAAGCGCTGGTTCGACTTCGTTCTGTTGTCGACAATGATTTCGCTCTGAGGGCAGCGTGCTGGGCGGGGTGGTGCTGCTTAATGTGATGTCGCAGGTTGCTCGTGCTCGAATCAGATGTCTTAACCAAGACCTTGCAAACTGTACATCTATACACACCATTACTGACTGCATTGTTTTCAAAGTAGTCCCATACGGGGCTTCTTTTCCCCATGATGAGAAAGGTAAATTTTCAAACTACAATTTTCAGCGATGCGACTTTGTTAAGACGCCACAACTCACGTCGAGTATACACAGTAAAGTGTGCGCGCGCATCGGAAGTGCGCGCCCGTTAATTGTGCGCGCGCACCGAATGTACGCGCATTCCATGCTCTAGGTCTAGGAGGTTGCAATGCCGGCGACAAGGTAAGCTGGAAAAGATCGCATTACACTGATAATAACAACAATATTGATATATTGCCAGGAACGATATTAAAAATATAACGATGTATATTTTTAAAATCGAATCTCTCGATATAACGTTTTTTTTAGAATCACCATATCGGCATACCGATCTGAAAATCATATCGGGTTTAATCGAAAAAACGATACATCGCCGTTCCCTATTATCCTGTACTTAATACTATCTGCTACACTGGTGCTCACTGATAACTTATTCCACAATATTTGTGCAAAGAAAGATTGTACCCAAGTTTAATTGCTCCCAAATTCCTAATTTTAAACCATTTCCCGGTTTTTGAAGTGCCTTCTAAATTAAACAATTCACCCAGATTAATTTTACCATTCTCCTCATAGACTCAACGCTTATTAATTTGTCATCCAGAGTGTTTTAAAGATAATGGGCAGAACTCACTTAACCTTTCCATGATGACTGTTTGTGGGGCACTGCTGTGCACAATTGGCTGCCATGTTTTGCTCACACGTATATAGTCAATTCACTTTAGACTATATTCCGTGCAGCACTTTGAAACGTTGCGAAGACGTGAAAAGTGCTATTTCAAATTCAAGGATTATTACTATTATTGTAACCTCTTGGGCATTTGAAGATGTATCAAGCCAGTAATGTTTAAATTGGTCAACAGCAAAATCTTAAAGCACCATTGATTCAAGAAATGTTTTGGATGAACTAAGGGAAGGAGGGAAGGGGAAGGGAATTGAATGATTCCTTAAACTGTTGCCATTTCTAGGAGCTTTTGAATTACGTTCCACACTTTCAAGCATTGATCAGCAAGCAGTACACATTGTGGGTTTTGTTAGTGGGAAGAGACGGAGGAGGCAATAGATATTTATAAAATTACCTTTTACATGTGCACCTATGATCTGAAATGCAAACTAGCTGAGAAACTAGCTTCCCTTCTCATTTCCGAATTCCTCATTTTAAACTATGTTCCCTGGTGTTTGAAATATTTACTATATTAATGTTTGATTTAATTAAAATGAATCATTTGATTTTATAATCCTGGATTACCATTTTTGTGGAACTTCTGACCAGCCATCTCATCTTTTTTTAAGGAGAATATTAAACATGAAATGTTTGAGTCAATTAGAAAATGATCTATTTATTAACCTGCTCGGATACACTGCCCAAATGAAAACAAGCACACTAAAACGCACATTGAGTATCTCATTTCATTGTTATTGTGCTGGTCTGTTAGAGCAAAATACTGTACAATAGAACTGGCTGGAATGCAAACCTGTCCTGAAATCTCACACATCATTAGACTCGTCTGAAACAGTTTCAAATGGGATGCCATTCTCTAACTGCTGTGCTAACTCTCAGATTGGATAGCTCTCACAGCGTTGTGTCGGGAGTGTTTATGCTGGAGGGGATGAACATAATTCCAATTTAAAATGCTACACATACATTCAGCAATAGTTTCCCCACAATTTTTTTATTATAAATTACACTTGTATAGAATTGATTTTGAGCTTTAATTGAAAAAAACATCAGTTGAAGTTCCATGTATCTGTGGAGCATACAATATAAATTCTATGTTTAGATGTGGTAGCAAGAATGGAGAATGAATACTGGTTTCAACTACAGTAATAACAATTCTTTCATTTGATTTAGTGCCCTTACATATTGTCGAGGCATCTCTTAAGTGCTTTGCACGATTTTACTGTGCAGATAAAAGAGGCAGTCAATTTGCACATAGGAATGCCCTACCACAGCCATGAAGTGAGTGATCAATTTTATTATTGTGAGTCTGCAATAATTTCAGCAGAATAATACTGCTCTTTCAGTCTCTTATAGTAGTAAACCTGCAAAAACAGAATAATCTCTTCTGAGTGACAAAGTCCATCACTGAGTTCATTGCGAATGATCTTTACCTGTCCATGTCTGCGAAATAAAGTTAAAAAATTGCAATTTTTCATAACATATTTGATATTTTTTAATCATTGATATGTCTCAATTACACAACAGGGTGCTTTATCAAAAACAAGGAATATTATTATTATTTTGTATAATTCTGAGTCCCGTAGCTCAGTGGTTAGAGCACTCGTCTTGTAAGCGTGACCTGAGTTTCCATTCCCGGCAGGGCAAAATGTTGGAAAAGCTTCCTTACTCCACATACCTCTGTTTACCTCATGGTAAACAGGAACCCAATTAGTCAATTGCCGGATTATTTTCTGGGGGTAATAATTCCTTCCAAAAAAATTGGTCACTACAATTCATGACTGTTTGTGGGACACTGCTGTGCCTAATTGGCTGCTGTGTTTCGCCCACAAATTATACAGTCAATTCTCTTTATAGTATATTCTATGAAGCGCTTTGGGACGTCTTGAAAACGTGATAAGGTGCCTTATCAAATGCAAAGATTATTATTATTATAGACCCCGCATCACTGATTGAGCTTCCATAACTTGTTATTCTCACTCCAGTGTTCCAGTTCTTGCCTGTGTTACAGGCTTTTCAGTCAAACTACAGATACTGTATTACCAAATGATGCTATGTATTTCAGAAGTAGAGTTGATCCCAGCATATTTTTCACAAACCTATTAGAACAGATATCCAGCTCCCTGATGTACTTTGTAGCTACAGAGATTATTTTTAGCATGATTGTTTCACCTGTGTTGGAAGAAGTCAGGATTCATATAAATTCAATGTAAAGTTTATTCATTATTTTTTAATGGAGACTCTTGGAAATGCATGCATCAATTTAGATATCCATGGATTAATTCCAAAATTAATAAGTGAATATGTTTAGCAACTCATTTATAATTTGAATTAATGAATGAATAAGGCAACTGATTTGTGAATTAATTTGCAAATATACATGTTAATGTGATTCTGAATTATTTAATGTTGGAGCTGATTATGCTCCAAAGTGGCATTTGATGAGAGGTGGAGGTCTGGATCCTTAGTGCCCTGGAACAGATTTCAATGTTCTGGACTAATGGGCTTGCATGGTATTGCTGTAATTTATTAGGGGGAACGGTGATAGTTTGAATAGTACCCCACCTTTGTTTTAATTATATAAGCAGCAACATTCACTTACGTAAGTCTTTCACATAGGAGATTGTCTCAAAACACTTTACAGAAATGGAATGGGACCCAAAGCTAGGTAGGAGATATGGGCGGTGGAGGAAGTGAGAGACAAGGCATCATCAAAGAGAAAATTTGCCTTGTTTTATTTTGTGTGTATACTGTGTACATATTTGAGATATTTTGTCATAACATGTATAACAGGCCTTTGTTTTATGCTAATGAATATTGGATGTTAGGCTTGCTTGATCAACAAGTACAGTTCACCACCTGAAACTATACTAATCAACATTTGGACACAGATATAAGCAATTATGGTATTGAATTTTGCAGAGGAGGGATGGGGGTTACAAGCGATGAAGAAGACTGTTATGGTACTGAAATTTCTAGGCAATTCTATATACAGTGTAAAACAGTGTATCCAGCACCCTCGGGACCTGGCCAATGTTGGTTAAAGCGTATGCCGGAAATTCAGCCGAAAACACAAACTTTTTTTTAATTAATTTTAAAAAATGAACATACAGTATCATATTAATAATAGACTAAATAATAACAGAATATTGTATGGATACTTACCAATAAAGCAATAAATATCGATTATATTGATTACAGCACACAATCAAAGAAGTACTTTCCTTTTATTCTTTCTCTTTCACACACACATAGTCACTCTGGCATCTCAATGGCTCCAAACTCAAACCCCTCCACTCCTCTCATTTTCCATCTAAATTAATCAACCCCCCCCCCCCCCCCCCCCCCCCCCCCCTCTCTCTCTCTCTCTCTCTCTCTCTCTCTCTCTCTCTCTCTCTCTCTCTCTCTCTCTCTCTCTCCCCTCCTCTCTCCCACCTCTCTCTCCCTCCTTCTCTCTGTCTCTGTCACACACACAGTCAGTCTGGCATTTCAATGGCTCCAAACCCAACCCCCTCTACTCCTCATTTTCCATCTAAATTAATCAACTCACCCCCCCCCCCCCCCCCTCTCTCTCCCCTCCTCCACCTCTCTCTCCCTCCTTCCCGCTCTGTTTCTCCCCGCCCCCTCTTTCCCTCTCTCCCCCGATACTCTTTCCCCCTCCCTGCCTCTCTCTCAAACCTGGAAGTGCACTACTATGGCAGCATTCAGAGGTAATCTTAGTGTACTCTGTGAGGGAAACAAAATGGCAGCACCACCTTCAGGCACTAGTAGAAGCATTCCAAAATACTGATACTGATACATTGTGCTGGATAAGATCTGGTTAATCGAATGGGGACCTTTTTTTTGAGGTGTGGTTATACAGAAGTTACGGTTGATCGGGTCAGGGATAAACGGGCTTTTACTGTAATACTAATTCCTGGTGTGTGCTGAGTTGATGCAGCCAGGTCTTGAATTGGATTGCTATGCCTGGCCATAGCAGCCCTGAACAATGGAAGAGTCGGCCAGAAATGTTCCAATTGATCGATGTATCCAGTGAAATCTGTAAAATGCGCACTTTGATTTGGATTGAGGACACATTTGGCCTTGGTTTTGATGTCAAGTTGAGTCGTTGACCAATCCTCCCTGCCTGAGCTCACACATGAAGAATTATCACTTGATGGAGATGTTGGAGAATGGCCAGCACAGTGAATAATGCCAGTGGAGTGCTGCCTTCAGGCTAGGAAAAAAAATATTGGCAGAAGTGTTTTTCTCCCAAAAAAATAGTTTATACTAATTAAAGTTGCAGAGGCCAACTGTAGCAAATCTCTGTGGATCTCTGTTACTGCCTGTTTGGCACAAAACCAAAAGTAGCTGAAATGTAAATCAGATTTCAGTCAGATTTAGTTTTTATTTCCTGTTTATTCTCGGGTTTCACTACGATAAGAGTATGGAACAGCTTAACAGTACTTGTGATGTGGCTAGCAATATCTATTGTAAGCCTTCCAAGGATTCACTGTTGTTCATACTGATAATTGTAAGGCAGGCCCATGTTTATGTCAGAATTTATATGAGCTGTGGCTAATTTCCAGCTGCCAGCAGTGTAGTCATGAAGCACCCAACCACATTTACGATTCATTGACGTTTAAAATCTATATCCTGTTTATAGTTTCAATGGCAATAAACTGTAGTTAAAATGTTAAACATTATGAATCCATTTATCACAAAACGTTGAGCTCTATGAGTCACATAGTTGAGGCAGCCTGGTTGTAGTATTCTATGCCAGTCTGTCTTACCCGAGAGACAGCTGATAAGACTGCTGGTAGTTTAAGGTAAATTGTTTCCACAAAAAAAGTTTGCTATTGTGTCTCCAACATCTGTGACATAATTTCACTGACCTATCTCAACTACACCATGCAAGGACAGCTGCAGGCACCATCTCCATTCATTCGATATAGCGTGAAAAGCGCTATATCAAATGCAAGGATTAGTATTATTTTTTACTTTTAAGTAAATACGTAGATAAGTAGCTATTTTTAAGTGGATACTTTTAAGCTTGGTGATGGGTTTCCACACATGTAGGCCAACCACCTGAAAAATCGAAGTTGTTGTTGTTGTTATTATCCTTGTTATTACTAGGCCATTCGGGCTTATGAAGTTATCCTTGATGCCCTAACTCCTGATACGAGATAATTTATCTTTTTTTTTGGCCAGGTGTGATAACCCATCACCAAGCTTAAAAGGTATCCAAATCAGATTGAGAGTTCTACATATGTATGCCACCAACACTTGGAAACTTCTCTGTGTCTGGATGGAATGCATACTCAATCTCTGGAGGAAGCTAGCCTATTTGAACCTAATTCTGTATAGTATTAAGCATAGGTTGGCAAGTGCAATGGTGTTGGGGACCCAACTGTGCGTGTTGGGGACCCAACTGTGCGTGTTGGAGTATCGCTGGAGTTTAACGATCAAAACGCACATAGCTTTCCATTTAGTGCACTGTCTGCAAGGTTCACACTTCTTGTGCAATTAGAATCACCCTACCTATCAGGGATTTGGATTCCGAGACTGACAAGAACTGAGTGAAAAGAATCCTTGCTCCCAGTATGCCACTCCTAAGCACTGCCAATGAGCCACGCTAACTGTGAAAGTATGACACAAACTCCAAATGCAATGTATTTCATTAGTAATGTAAATTTGCAGTAATGCAAGTTTGCAGATGACACTAAGTTAGGGAGAACAGTAAATAGTGAGGAGGATAGTAGCCATCTGCAAGAGGATATAGACAAATTGGTAAAGTGGGCAGACACATGGCAGATGAAGTTTAATGCAGAGAAGTTTGAGGTGATGCATTTTGGGAGAAGAAATGAAGGGAGGCAATATAGGCTAGATAGTACAATTTTAAATGGTGTGAAGGAACAGAGAGACCTGGGGATTTGTGTTAGTGACTCGTTGAAGGTGGCAGGACAGATAGACAAGGCTGTTAAGAAGGCATATGGGATACGAGGCTTTATAAATAGGGGTAAATAAGTAGAGGGGAGCTGAGGAGAATTTTTTTCACTCAGCGAGTTGTTGGAATCTGGAATGCATTGCCTGAAAAGGTGGTGGAGGCTGATTCGATAACAACTTTTAAAAGGGAATTAGATCTTTATTTAGGGAGAACAGGTCTATTAGGCTATGGGGAGCGGGCAGGGCAGTGGGATTGAATTGCTCTTTTCAAAGAGCCGGCACAGACTAGATGGGCCGAATGGCCTCCTTTTGTGCCGTAAAATTCTATGAATCTATGAAAAAATCCCTCCTGTTCATGGTTTTGTTGTTTCGCAATGTGCAGTGGGGTTCAGTAGGTGGTATTGGAACTGTGATTGTATTCAAGTTGCCCCTATCTTACTTCCATATGCTACATTGCCTCCTATAATACTGTATTATGTTAATAATGAAAGGAAAAGCTGCTCGATTAGAAATGAGCCTGCAATATCCTGAATTGGCAGTTCTGACAATCATTTCTCATTTACATTCCAGGAAACATTTAACAAATCTAGCAGCCAGTTACACTTATAAACGTGAAGTTAATTTTCTGATTTGGGGACTTTGAACAGATTGCTGAGGAAGGTTTACAGAGCAGGGAGCACTGGCTTGTACAGGAGAGTTAAGCATTGGTCATTGTCAGTGATTGGAATTAAAGGCCGGAGAGCTACTAATTGAGTTCCTAAAATAAATGAAACTCAGACATTAAAATAAGTTGAAAACTTATTTTAATGTTTTCAAACTGTTTTTGAAAACCATTTCGCTCCCTTGTATTTGCATTGTGTCTTGTCAATAACAACAACAAATTACATTTGTATAGCCCCTTTCACTTCAGGAAGACATCCCAAGTCGCTGGGCTGTCAGGGATCTGCACCTGAGCTGGTGGTTGTGATCAGAAGGACGGGGAGGGTAGAAGTAGGAGGGTGACTGAAAGCATAGTCAAAGAGAACCATAGTCAAGAGGGTCTTGATTAAGGAAATTGACATTCACTGGGATGGTGAAGAACCATCTGTTTGTGATCACTGAAGTTCTGCTCATAGCACTTTTGTTAAACCATAATGAAAGTCCAGATTACCCGACGTGGCAAAATTAATTCCTTACATTTGAAATAATGCCTTTCACTCAAGAGCATCTCAAGATCTTCTCAGGATTTACGTCTTCTCTCCTGCGACCCCAATCTTCTCCACCTCCACGGCCTATCTCTCAGATTCACCAAACCTGTGCATAATCTACTTCAGGTTCGATCCCCAGATGTCCTCCCTACCCCACATTCAGTTCTGGATGTGGACCGCTTTCCTCCACTTATATCATATTGCCTGTCTCTGAACATACCTCACACTCAATACCAGCTAAGTCATCATCTGAACTTTAGTCACCTCCCCTCTCTCCATTATTCCAATGCCCTCCTCTCAGGTCTCCCTAGCTCCCTTATCCACAAAATACAATTAATCGAGAACTCGTCCCATATCCTTAACCACATCAAATTCTGTACCCTCATCACCCCATTCTTGCCAGACTCCACTGGCTCCCTTTTACAGAACGCATTGACTTCAAAATCCTCAAACCCATTTCCAAATTGTTTCATGCCTTGACGCCTCCCTACTTCTCTGACCTGTTCACTCCCCACTTTAATACCCGCTGCCTCCGCCTGGCTGGCTTCCAGCTCCTGCATGTATCTCTTCACCTCCACTCAACCAACAGTGCTTTCAGCCAAAATTATAGAACTCCCTCAATTCCTCCGTCTTGCCTGCTATTTCTTGATTGACCTTACTTATGGTCACTTCCTCCCTCTACTAGCTTGGCATCAAACTCTGCCACCATTAAGTCCGAGATGCTTCCTCGCATGAAAGCTGCTATATAAATGCAAATTGTTTTTCCTGTAAAGTGTAGCATCTATTATGTAGACGAATGCATCAGGCAGTTTACCAATTGCAATATCCCACAAGCATTCCTGTTGCTCATTTTCAGTTTTTCTGAAAAATAAATTATATGTGTATATTTTCTAAAGTTTCTTTATTTGCACATCCAGTATAACTGAAACATACCAGTTTTAATGATTGCATTGGCATAGGAAATGGTGTCTGTTATCTGCATAGGGGTAACTAGTGAAACTTAATATTGTCTGATACCTATGGTACTGGCGAAAGTCCAGATAGTACTTGTATGTGATATCAGTTTCTGACTTCTCTTATCACGGAGTAATGGTATATAGATATCGACTGCAGTTGAGGATGATGACAGTGAACTTGACCCAAGAGATAAAGAAGTGTCTTGAGAGAGTCTTTCGTGCCCAAAGCTGAAGTCAGTGTACTGTTACATGCCCAAGGTCATATCTGTAACCCGAGAAGTAATAATTACCTTTATCAGCTGAAAACTGTAGTCAATATTTTTTGATTGTACCCTTGGGTTATCCTATTATTTGAAAAATGGAAATCTATTGTTTTTTCCTCAGGCTTCAGTCAGTGCTATGTAACACCAGTGGCCAGTTGTCTGGGTTCCATTGCCACTGACATCCATTACAGAAGACAGTTAATCACTAATTTTTATTCAAGGGCAATTGTAAAAAGTACTCTTTAAATGGAAGGGTGTAATAATGGAATATATTAATCTATGCATGCTACATTGCCACCTGACTCTGACCTCCAGATCCAATAAATTGAGTTGATTTAAATAAATTAATACAGTAAAACCTCGATAATCCGGCATTCCGAAAGCCGCCAACTCCCTAAAACCCACAAGATTTTGAAATACATACAGTATTAGATTTTTTCTGATGTCGGCATGGCTCCCGAAGTTTGGAACAGCTGCTTGTAGTTCCCAGTGTGACCGCTCTTGTCATCTGGCTCTGTGGATGGAGCTCGCACATTTTTTTGGCTTCAGTGCTGTGTTTACAGCACACGTGGTGGTGTATGGGGTGAAGCTTCTCGATAGGTTTCTAAATACTGGCAAACTGTGAAATCCAGGAGGTGAGTGGGCCCAACCATACCGGATTATCGAGGTTTTACTGTATGAAGCTGAACGCTTGTAATTTTTTGTCTGCCTGGTTTATTTGGCAGCAATCGCATCCACTGAGTCAGAAAGTTGTGTGTTCAACCATCTGTCAGGACATTGCAGTGATATGCTCCTTAAATTGGCACTCCAGTGCAGTACTGGGGGAATGATATATTATTGGAAGTGCCATCTTTCAGATAAGAAGTCAAATTGAGTCTCATCTCCCTGTTCATGTATACATTAAAAATCCCATGGAAATATTCAGAAAAGAATAGGGAGTTTCTCCCATTGTTCTGGTCAACAATCCCCCAGATAAAATTGATCATTCTCTTCCAACACTATTGGGAAACATTGCTGTGTACAAATTGGCAGCCATCTTCACCCATCAAATACCTCCAATCACTAGACTTTACGGCATAATCTGTGAGTAGAAAGTGCTATACCAATGTAAATATTATTTATTTAATTGCATTTTATTCACAAAAGTAGTGTAAATTTGAGTCTGGCCACTAGAGGCTAGCTCATTTCAAAAGGTGATTTGTCCAGTACCTGTCGGGCTCTCTATAGACCCACTATAGACCCACAATCCCTTGGCTGTCTCAGTTCCCAATGCATGAATGAAATGTAATTCAAACCAAAGCTTGGCCAGTATTTCATGTGATGGGAATGCAAGGGAACAACGACCAGCAGTGAAGCTAAAAATGGCTATCCATGGAGAACTCAGTTAGCTTCCATCCAAAACATTGAACCGAATGCCAGCAATCACAATGGGGTAAGAGGGGGTAGCTACACCCAAATCTGTCGATAGCTAAAGAGATTTGATTACAGTTTTCAGTAATGTGATCCTTATTCCTTTTATGAATAAAAATTACCCTTGCACTTGATATTGTGCCTTATCACTTCGTCGAGATGTCTCACAGAATATATAGGACAGTGACATTTTGTGGATGAAATACAGCAGCCAATTGCGCACTGTTTACTGAAAGTTATCACTGGTGATAATTATCATATCACAGACCACATTTGTCTCCACAGTATCAGTTTGGCTCAGATGGTAGCTCTCTAGACTTTTGCTATCACTAGTCTACCACAAGGGAAGACCTTGGGAAATCCTGAGGCTGGGCAGAGAAATACAATTTCTGGCCACAGTGGCAGCTGGTGATTCAATAACCACCCTCCCGCAATGGGACAGCTTGGAATCCCCTAAGGAAGCAAATAAGCCAAAGGAGGAATTATGCAAAGGTTGTCATAGATGAGTCCAGCTGAATAATAGATAGTGCTCAATAGGTAGGTAGTAGTTGTGTTCCTACAATTGTTGTTCTCTACACTTATTTGTTTTGTTTATTGTGGATGGAGTTTGGGTTTAAAAGATATCTGTATTAATCTCTGCTACACAAGCATCCACTCCGTTTTACATACAAAGTTTCCAAAACAGCGATGGCATAAATACCTAATTTTGATGGATAAATAATTGAGGAGAAAATAACATAAAAGCACATGCGTAAAGATAAGGGATTAGAACAGATAGCTCAGGAGCTATGAGACCTACTTTGTGTGTTGTTGGTGTTGCAGTAAGAGAACTACGACCAGTACAGTTTCCGATGGTCTAAATGGCCTCCACGGATACTTTATATTGATTATAGATTGAGGAAGACAGAAAGAAGAAAGGGAGATGAGAAAGGCTTTGCTGGAGGAAATCTATAGGTATAATTTTCCAGTAGACCAGTAAATTACCAGACTTTGAAGTGCAATATTATAATGCATTTACACTGAGCAAACTAATCCCCAATGAGAAGATGTGACGTAAACTCTTAATTCCAATGTTTGTTTAACTTTGTCAAAATGTACCTGTCATATTCAATGAGACAATAATATATGGTTTGGGAAGTTGTTTCATGCCACATATGTGCCACGACCCACTCTGCCTTGCCCAACCTCAGTAACATTGCCCAGTTACACCAAGCCTCCGATACCTTCATTCTTGCATTTATTACATCCAGGCTTATCCATGCCAATTCCCTGCTTGTCAGCCAGCCCAACTCTTCCCTCCACAAGCTGAAGATCAGCCAGAAATCTGCAGCTCGTATTCTCTCCCATACCAGGCGACACAATCCTATCACTCCCACCCTCCCCTTGGTCCACTGGCTCCTCGTCTTCCTGAAGATATACAAAAATCCTTGTCTTTTCCACCCCAGAATCCCCTTTGACCCACCTGATAAGAAGTTTAAATCTCTTTCTTCTCCCCCATCATAGAAAAAAGTCTTCCAGAAAAAAATCTAAATCACAAATGATGACATTTTCGATGACACAAGAGATGCATACATTGTAACTTAATTATCATGTTAACACAGGCAGGCGTAGACCAAATTGCAGTTAATTTAAAATTGCATTTAAAATTATGTCAAGTAGGAGAGGATGAATTTGAATTAATTTGCATAATATCAAATCCTTCAACAGCTTTAAGTGCTGCTTAAATCATATACACTGTATTTTGATGTAACATTTATCCCTCTTAAAGGTCAGATTACATGTGATCTTGTATATGTATTGTAACATCTGCTATATAGTGCAATATTCTCATTAACCATTATCTGCCACATTCCTATCTTCTAAAACACTTCAGAGGAGTAGATAGATGTTCGGCCTATCTGATCTAAAACTGGCATAGAGCTTTCAGTTGAAGCAAACATGTCAACAGATGGGAGAAGGATGCCACCCCATAACCAAGTAACAGATGGTTTACCTTAATGAAAGGAGAACAATTCTGCAAGCTTATGCCAGGTATAAAAAACAAAGTAAACCAAAGAGAAGGAATACTATCTAAAACAATTATTTACAGTATAATGTTCACACAAGCTAATTGTGTGTCACTGCTCTCCCCTAGGGAACGGCGATATATCGGTTTTTCGATTAAACCCGATATGATTTTCAGATCAGTATGCCGATATGGTGATTCTAAAAAAAACGTTATATCGAGAGATTCGATTTTAAAAATATACATAGTTATATTTTTAATATCGTTCCTGGCAATATATCAATATTGTTGTTATTATCAGTGTAATGCGATCTTTTCCAGCTTACCTTGTCGCCGGCATTGCAACCTCCTAGACCTAGAGCATGGAATGCGCGTACATTCGGTGCGCGCGCACAATTAACGGGCGCGCACATCCGATGCGCGCGCACACTTTACTGTGTATACTCGATGTGAGTCGTGGCGTCTTAACAAAGTCGCATCGCTGAAAATTGCAGTTTGAAAATTTACCTTTCTCATCATGGGGAAAAGAATGGGACTACTTTGAAAACAATGCAGTCAGTAATGGTGTGTATAGATGTACAGTTTGCAAGGTCTTGGTTAAGACATCTGATTCGAGCACGAGCAACCTGCGACAACACATTAAGCAGCACCACCCCGCCCAGCACGCTGCCCTCAGAGCGAAATCATTGTCGACAACAGCAGGAAGTCGAACCAGCGCTTCGGAGAAAGCGACAGGTAGTGGGGCCAGTGCAGCTCAAACAATTCCTGCTTTATTTAAGAGGAGAACATTGTACCAGAGAGGGGACAAAAAGTGGCAAAGTATCACGAACGCTGTCACTTTTTGCATAGCAAAGGAGAGCTTGCCAATGGCGAAGGACATTAATTCAGACTTCAGACTACATAAAAATAAGTGGCATTTTGTGGCTGTGTTATTTTTGTGTGTGAGAGAGTTAGAAGCCAGATTATCACTGCTTCTATGTGTGTGTCTAGTCAGACACACACAGCAGTGATAATCTGGCTTCTAACTCTAACAGTCAGACTGTCTGTCTCTCTCTTTTCTATTGTAATAGATCTCATTTACACGTGGACATTACATGCTACTTTCAAGCAAGAAATGTAGGAGAATAAATCTCTAGATTTTGTTTTTGGTGTTTGTGTGTTCTATTTTGTGTTTAGAGATGGAGGGAGAGAAGGAGAGGGGGAAAGTTGGGAGAGAAGGAGAGAGGAAGAGAGGAGAGGGAGGGAGAGAATGAGAGGGGGAAAGGAGGGAGAGAAGGAGCGAGGGGAAAGGAGGGAGAGAAGGAGAGAGGCGAGGGAGGGAGGGAGAGAAGGAGAGGGGGAAAGTTGGGAGAGAAGGAGAGAGGAAGAGAGGAGAGGGAGGGAGAGAAGGAAAGGGTGAAAGGAGGGAGAGAAGGAGCGAGGGGAAAGGAGGGAGAGAAGGAGAGAGGGGAAAGGAGGGAGAGAAGGAGAGAGGGGAGGGAGGGAGGGACAGAAGGAGAGAAGGGAGGGAGAGAAGGAGAGAGGGGAGGGAGGGAGGGAGGGAGGAAGATAGGGAGGGAGAGAAGGAGAGGGGGAAAGGAGGGAGAGGAGACAGGGAGGAGGGAGAGGAGACAGGGAGAGTGGAGGGGGAGGGAGAGAAGGAGAGGGGAAAGGAGGGAGAGAAGGAGAGAGGAGAGGAGGGAGAGAAGGAGAGGGGGAGGTAGGGAGCAAACAACATCGTATAATTCAACAGACCTTGACACCAACATTACAAACTTTCTGGACCTAGAGCACGCATTTCGAAATGTGCGTGCACCGCGACTGCGCGCGCAGCGTCAGTGCGGACGCACCGTCAATGCGCGCGCACCGCGACTGAGCGCGCACCATAAATGCGCGCGCGCCATCAATGCATGCGCACTTCGAATGCACGCGCATGCGCAGTATAAAAACCCGATAGATCGGTTTAAGCAGGTATGAGCAAACCGATATATCCATATCCAGAAAAATCCCATATCGCCGTTCCCTACTCTCCCCTTTGGGTTTAAGGATCACTACTGTTAAAACAAAGTACTGTACTTACAGTTCTGCCTGGCACTTCTCATAACACACTTCAAACTGAATATATGTTAATTTACATCCATCGTACTTAATAATTTTTAGGTGACCAGAATTTCATTAACCAGAGCTGTCACAATCCAAAACAAACCATCAAAAGTTACCTGAGTTGGGTTCATAGCAGATATATTGGTAATTTAATTACTAAATTTCTTTAAATTGTGAGGAATGGATTGAATTTGTTACAAAATGGCAGTTTCCTAGTTGTCTTCCCAAATGTTTACTTACATGCCTAATAATAATCCCTCAAAAAAAATTGGTCATTTCAGTCCACGACTGTTTATGGGATACAATTCACTGTATATTTGTGGGCGAACATTTAACCTTTGAGGACCTTTTGCATAACATAAGAGGAATAAAAAGTGAATTTAGTTATTCAGATGGTACCACAATGTAAGAATGCAAAATTATTTATGTTAGTCTAGAATAGTGCCATATGTAATACAGGTATCCCCCACTTAACGGAAGGGTTAGGGACTTCAAAACTCCTCATTAAGCAAAAATAGCTTTAAGCGGGTGGGAGAGAGGTCCCTACTGTGTTTCCATATATGAAAACAATTGTTCCCAGCAATGCCTTGCGCCTAGTGCTAACATTTACAGTGTATCAGCGATGGCATAAGGTAGGTAGCACTGCTATTGAAGGCAGGGGGAGAGAGTTAAAGAGAAAGAGACTGAGACAGAGAGAGAGAGAGAGAGAGAGAGAGAGAGAGACTGTGTGAGTGAGATTGTGACAGCCAGAGACTCAAACAGAGAGAAGAGACAGAGAGAGAAAGAGAGAGCACGTGACCGAGACAGACAGAGAGAGGGAAAGAGACACGGAGAGAGAGAGAGACAGAGAGAGACAGAGGGAGACTGAGACACCCTTGTAAAAAAGTACCATGGTAATGGTGGTAGTACCATGGTACTACCACCATTACTATGGTACTTTTTTGCAAGGGCAGAGAGAGAGACTGAGAAAGAGAGAGACAGAGAGAAGGAGAGACAGACAGACAGACAGAGCGTCCCTACTGCTTAAGATCCTCCCATACTGCAGCGCTTTCTCTTGGATGAGGTGGCGCTGTGTAAGTGTGTGTACGTATTGTGTCGCTTGTGTTGCGGAAGCTGCCGAGAGACAAGAATCGCGCGAGATTTAAACTTTCGTTATAGCGAGCGCAGCCTTCGCTAAGCACATAGGGGGGTACAAATAGAAACCCTCGTTATAGTGAACTTTCGTTAACAGGGCGTTCGGTAAGCAGGGGCTACCTGTATTTCCAGCACATAATTCTTTACAGTGCACTGATGGTTTTTAATATTTGATTCTTTCAATATTGTAAGGACGTGTGCATATCAGAGAAAAATATGAAAAAACAAGTTTATATGTTGGATGAATATTGGAATGTATTGTTAGTGGGATTTTTTTTCTGGTAAAATAATTTTGGGTTAATGGGAACCATGATGTTCATTTTGTTTGCCTACAAATAGATAGTCACTACACGTGAAATCCTGGGAAGTGCTTTCAGGTGTTTTGATGACATAATCAGGCACTGTGTAAAATACAAGGATTCCTGTCATTATTAGAATTCAAACCTATTCAAAACCAAAGTTTGAGAATCCGAAGGCTATACACAACACAGTGAAGGCAACTAACATTAATGATCAGCAAACACCTGTATAGGACACGGCAATATGTATTCAATCTGGATATTTGTAATCAATCGCATGTTCACTTGTTTTTCAGATCATCTGGTCAATCCACCTGAAAACCATTCAATGCTCAGGACACCTCCACCTCCAATGACGCATCCCCACACATTAAACCATCCCCATGCCTCCTCAGTGAACTCACTGAACAGGGGGAACTTCACTACACGCAGTAACCCCAGCCCGAGCCCAGCTGATCTCCCACCTCCACCAGAGCCACCTCCAAGCACACAGGAGTCCGCTCACATGCAGGAGAATTGGCTACTCAACAGTAACATTCCCCTAGAGACCAGGTAGGCATCTTGTCTTTATAACCTAGTAAAATAGCCAATCACTTCTACGCCTGTTCAACAATTACATTGTTTTAGTGTGGTAAACGTGACCTGAAATATCTGTAACTTTAAAATTACGGTTTCCAAACAGCATTTTTCTGTATTTTTTAAAAATCTGTGCAGTGTTTGCAAAAATAGAATATCAATATTTTAAATGTGATAATTTCCGTTAACACATTTTGGAAACTGTTTAATTTTTTGAACACCTGATTTTGTCGACAGGTGATTTTTGCATATATACATATATATATATATATATTTAATTTTAAAATCCTCAGCAAATGTTCTCACGAAGATTAAATGAAAAAATGAATTATGCATTAAATTCTCTCAGATTCAAAACAGATCAGGAAGTTAACTGAAAAGTCACAATACAGAGCAAGAATCTGGTGATTATTGATATTAATAATAATCCTTGCTTTTGATATCGCGCCTTATCACATCTTCCAAGATGCCTCAAAGCGCTTCACAGAACATACTGTAAAGTGAATTGGCTGTGTAATTTGTTTTGGAGGAAATATTATCCCTGGAAAAGCAATCTGCCAGGTTCCTACTTGCTGTTAGGTAAACAGGAGTGTGGAGCGAGGAAATTTCCCCAATGTTTTGCTCTGCCTAGGAATCAGCACTAGGCTACGGGACTCCTCTGGTCCTACAAACATTATTTAATCACCAGCTCAATAATATAGAGAACAAGGTCTGCTGTTCATTGCTATTGGTGTTGGTGGAACAAGCACTTTCTGCATGCATTGGAGTGCATTGGAGTACTCTGCCTTCTGACACACTAATAGGTGCACTTTAAAGGTTGCGTGACAGGACCCTATTTGAGATAGTCAGGAGCTGTTGGCAAAAGCCCCAAAGGGAATTGGAACCTACTATACTTAATTCACATTACTGAAAATAATTTGGGCTACAGTTTTGCTCTGAGATAAACGGTTCAATTCTCAGTCTCTCAAAAATCTAAGATTTTCTTTCGATGTGAACTAAAGAAATAATCTAAGTTCAACGTATTCTTTTAGAAAGAGAAAAAAAATTATTGTCTAAAATTGTTTAAAACAGTGTAATAATTGTCCCAGCTGTGATTGTTATCATATGAAGAATTTGAATTTACAGGAAATTGAGCTATTGGTTTACCAAAGTGACATTCTCACACATAATTAGTCAGAGTAACATTAAGGGAAGCAAACTTATTTCTAAAGTCTAAATTATTTTGTATATGTTTACATTTCTAGTATATTTGCAAGGAATTTTTATATTATTTACAACAAATGGTATGTAACTAGGAGTTGGGCTACGTGTATTTAAAATTCTATCATGAAGTAACCAGAATGCAGCTGTTAAGTTTTAACACCTTGG
Organism: Hydrolagus colliei; assembly: GCA_035084275.1. Classification (NCBI taxonomy): domain Eukaryota; kingdom Metazoa; phylum Chordata; class Chondrichthyes; order Chimaeriformes; family Chimaeridae; genus Hydrolagus; species Hydrolagus colliei. The sequence continues at coordinate 8,111,539 of CM068745.1, forward strand.
ATTTAAGGTTTCATTCATTTTAATGCAAATTTATCTAACCATTTACATGACTGCTTAAAAGTATTAAACTGCAAATCAATTAATGGCATGATTTAGAAAGACATCAGTTGATTTCCTGGACACAGCTGTGTTTGCCATTAAACTAATGTCTGACTTTTAATTTTGGGGGGGGCCATTTTGCTAGCTTTGATTTTTCTTCTCCCCCCCAATCACTATTTAATGCATATGCAGCTCATTGCCTTCATTCATCTTTCCATCTGTGTATAGAAATGTAGCAAAGCAGACTTTCCTAGAGACTTTGCAGGACAACCTAATTGAGATGGACGTTTTTTCCTCTGCTCGGCATGAAGGTGGTTACAATGATGGGTATGTGATGCTTCTCACTGGGAATAATGACCGTTGTGCTCATTTCTTAGAGCTGAAAACTCAATTTACAAAATCTCATTTTGAAACTTTACCAATGTTTCACAGATGTAACAAATGGGTAGTATCTGACGTTGATTTTTTTTAATGAAAGCAGCGACTTTTGTAGCAAAAGTTGATTTTTCTCAGACATTAATAAACTGATCTGGTGCAAAGTAAAATCTATTTTTGTATATAACCAGCTAATTGTGTTTGTAGAATCTTCTCTAGTTTGCTAATGGAGTCTTGGTTGTTTCTGGCCTCTTTAATAAGAGCCAGAAGGAACCATGATTATAGGGATGGGCATAGCAAAGGATTGATGGCTGTAGTGGAAATCTATCCAGTTTCAAACTGAATGCTCAGAATTGTGGAGAATTCAGTCATAATTCTTTTTTTAGAAAATTAGCTGCCATGTTCAGACTGAATTTAAGAATTTTTTTTTGCTCAGGCTGTATTGTAAGCCAAAATGATCTCTCAGAGCAAGTCTTGGTGGAATTTCACATTTCTAATGGCATTCTTAAAGATGAAATGAAAAGTGCTGGAAGGATTTCCTGTTACGAATTTCCATTAAAATCACTGGAATTTGACCCTAAATTTCCTCGTAATTGTGGGTTGTGAATTGAGACCTGCGATGCTTAAGTAACACATTGATGAAAAATGCGGCCATTTAAAGATTTAATTATTGGAGTGCCTGTGGGTGTGCTGTGTCCAGTACTTGGATTTGAATCTACCCATGTGATCTATCAGACTGTTGGTTAATGGAGCACAGCCACATAGCTCAGGGGGAAACAAATCTAAGTTCAGCCAATTCTCTGCTAACCAACAATCCAACGTCTTGGTCTAGGAACCAGCAATCTATTGTCTCAGATACAGATGATTCTTGAGTTCAACTATTGTCAGGGAGGAGAGGGGCAGTCATGGACCAGTTGGAACAATTAAGAGACTGTCCAGCTGTATTTTTCAAACCAGTGTTAATTAACACATTCATAGGTCGCATTTTTCACTCCATCTATCTATTCAAATTGATGTGAAAACCCAACTTTTCTGCTATCTTCTACGCCTATTAAATATGTGTAAACAACAACAAATTTATATTGTTATAGCGCCTTTCACATCGGGAGGACGTCCTAAGGCACTGGATAGTCAGTGTTTTTGACCCAAGCTGGGATCGGGATGGGGAAGGGTGAAGGGAGGGGAAGGGGTGTGACCGATGGCATGGTCAAAGAGGAGGGTCTTGGCGGGATCTGAAGGAGACTAGGGAGGGGGCGAGGCGAAGGGATTGGGGGAATGGATTTTCAAAGGTTGGGGGCAGAGTGGTGAAAGGCTAGCCCACTGATGGTGGGGCGGGTGGGACAGGAGATATGATACAGGGGTCGCATAGGTAGGATGGGGCAAGGCCATGGAGGGCTTTAAAGGTGAGGACCAGGATCTTGAATTGAATCCTCTGAATGATGGCAAGCCAGTGGAGTCAGGCGAGAAAATGGGGGTGATAGAGTCACTGAGCTTGGTGCGATAGAGGACATGAGCTGCAGAGTTCTGGATGATCTGCAGCCTAAACTGTGTATCTTTATATATTCCTTGTATCTACATGTTCCGTAGTTAGAAGCAGGTAGATACAAGGATCTACTTACGGCATTACACTCACTCACATTTGTTTGCTTACGATCTTAACTCACTCACATTTGTTTAGCCCATTGATGTCCCTCTCTTTCTCTGTCGCGCTTTATCTCCTTTCCTCTCGAGTCACTCAAATATGCTCTCTTCTCCCTCCTATCTTTTCTTCCATCCTGTGTAGGTTAATTGTCATTGCTTGTTGAAGTTAAATTTTGACATTTAATTTTCAATGTTGAATGAAAATGTAAAACAGCTGCTATTGTGACCGGGAGGGAATCCCAAGGCATTGCTCAGACATTGTTTGGAATTCTTGGAATTCCAGAATAGCAGTTTTTTGTCTGAGCAGGCGTACTTATGAAATCAGCTACGATTGCAAAATTTATAAGCTTTGACCGTACTTTTGATGGGAGAGATCTGAAAAATCTCATTGGTAAGTTGCGTGTGTGTGGGTGGGAGGGAGGGACTTCTACCCAAATTATATGTAAACATAGTGACCAGTTGATATGGTATGTCAGTCCATCTTATTCAATTAAACCAGAGGCAAATCAAAACGTGAGATGCTTGTGTGTGATTGTGTCTGACGGTAAATAAATGTAATGAGGAGTAGTGTTCAGAATTTCAGTAACCAACGCTCTTGATAACCATTCTCTGTCTTGCTTCATCAGGCACTTCTTATTTAAACCGGGAACTGGATCTTCCCCTCTCTTTTGTACCACTGGGCCAGGCTACCCCCTTACTTCCAGCACGGTGTACTCTCCTCCACCTCGGCCCCTGCCTCGAACCACCTTTTCAAGGTCTGCCTTCAGTCTGAAGAAGCCGTACAAGTACTGCAATTGGAAGTGTACTGCCCTGGGTGCCATCATCATTTCTGTTGCCCTGGTGATTCTACTTGCCTATTTCATTGGTAAGTTGCTCTGTGGATCTTCTATTCAATCATATCTTTCTTTAGACATGTTCACACAGTGAACTGAGGCTCTGATATCTTAAGGTGATTGTTTTTAGAGTCGTGCATAATTTTGGGTACCCCTTAAATTCAATCTCAATTTGAGAGTTTGTTTTCTACAGTTATTTTTTTGGGGGAAAAAGGACTGTGGAAAGTCATCTTCTAGATTAAGACTGAATTTAAGAAATTTCTAATATTCAACACAATCTTAATTTAGAAACAATAGCTTGGAAGATAAGCCCATACGGAACCTCAGATCTCTGAAATCATCCCACATGACTTATTATTTTAAACTTTGACTGATTTATGCCTTTTATTTAACTGTTCCAAGTTCAGTTCCTGAAAAATAGCAGAAAATATTGCCAGAGATACCTGAGTAAAATTCTCCCCGATATAAATCGATGAGAAGGATTCTGCTCACCGATCTGGTTAGGGTATGTGTAAGCATGCATATTGGTGACTTAAGAGTAACATTTTATTTAACTCCTAGGGTCTGTTTTGTGGGTGTGGTTAACCATTATCAGGGGGTCCTAACCATACCAGTATTCAATTGAAATGAATTCAGCATCACCAGCGATGTTTTCATTGATTCTCAATTTCATAATTAAGGGAATCTACACCTGGATGTGCACATGGTTAACCTGACTTGCAAACATTGCATAGTTCATGAGTTCATTTGGGGGGGGGATGTGATCTCCAGCAAAGAATTAACTTCACTCTAAAGTGAGACTGTTGTTCACGCTGTAATGCTTCTTAATGCTAACTTAATGCATTGTGGTCCAAAATATTGAGCAGGGAGTGAGTCTTTTCTCTTATCATTTCACAACCAAATTATTGTGGTTCATCTGTAAGGAAGGACATATCAGAAGTCTGTTTGCCATATCTGTTTTATCGGTACAGTATCTGCAATGCTTTGATCATGCCATGTTTGAGTTTGATCAATTGAAATTATAAATCAAAGTTCCTGTCGTCAACTTCCATCTTCACTTTCACCAATTCTGCAAATTTTAAAATGCAAAGTACAGTTGTACAATTATTATTTCACTGATTGGCATGAACAATTTTGCGTATCATGTTCCAAACATAATTTCACACACTTTGGGTTTATAAAAACTCAGAATATCAATTATCGTACATTAAAACCAGTTGATCTTTGTGGCCTGAGCTGTGAACATTAATGAGCTGATTAGGAACATCTTATTGCATGTTATTCTGACATAGATTTGCCACATGATTCCCCATTATTAGCAGAATTTATCCATTTAATTCAAGAAGATCAACACATTTTCTGAATTCCAGTGGGTTATGCAGAATAACACTTACATCTTTTTGAGTCGCAACATATTTTTTGTAGCGCCGTTGATTCAGGTACTATTATTTGTTCAGACCTGGTGCTGACCTTGAGTTGGAACCCAGCCTGGGAATTGGTTACAGTTCACTGATCGCTGTTAAGATTTCAAGTAATCTTCTTGCAATCTCACTCCTTGTTCCCAAATGAGTTTGAGTCCAAATCACAAATCAACTTCTTCCCGGGAAGTCTGATTACTAAGAGTCATGCTTTGACAGTGTAAGAGAAAGGTTACTCTTTAGAAGTCATGTCTGAAACTGTGTTGGAATCAAAAATGTGGCATTTGCAAATCCAAAGTCATGGTTTAAATGCTATATGATGGATGTAATGGGCTGAACTTTGATTTGGAGATATATCCTGTTTACAAAAGCGATGAGAAGCCCAACGAAATGCCATCTTTAAAATGGCACTTGCAATTGTTAAAAGTCATGGTTCCAGTAATACAGACAATTGTTAGTAAATTTCACAATGTCACTTGCGAGCCAGATATAGCAATTGAACTGACTTCCAGTTCGTAAATGGAGCTTTTTAGACCTGGAGCTTAAGCAAGAGGGACGCCTTGGATTGCTTTTTATCCTTTAATCAAATTAACCTGCAGCATCAAAATAATGTTGCACTGCCATTAACTAAAAACCCTGTTTCAGTTAGATGCCAGGAGGAGCAAATATTCAAAGCTTTCTGTGTGTTTCCCTTAAGTCATTTGACAACAAAAAGCTCTGAAAATTGCTACTTGTTGACAAAAAATGTAAAACATGCCACATTTTGGCTGCGTAGAGACCAATCAGGCAAACAGACTGCCTCTTCACATCCAGCTGAAAACATCAGACTGGCTCCATTCCCAGTCATTTTCCAGCCAAATAAATCAACAACAACTTGGATTTATATTGCGCTCTTCTAGTAGGGTAATGTTTCAGAGCAATTTATAAGGGCTGTGATGGACATTGAACAAGGAGGAGAGAGGGGGGTTGGGGGTGTGGGCGGGGGGGTGGGGGGGTGCACACAACAGCATGTTCAAAGAGTTAGGATTCGTGATTAAGAGGTAAATTGAGAGAGGTGGTTTGGAAGTGGGTTCTCGGCAAAATCACTGCTGGCAAATTGCCAGCAATACTTAGAAGATTAAAATAGTGTCATTAATGTATATAATTACTCCCACATTAGAATTGTTAATTATTAATCTAAAATTAACTTGCCTATTCCACTGCAAACATATTTTAAAATGAATTTTCAGTAAAGGATCGATGACCTGATAACATTATTAATTATATATTTTTTAAAAAGAGTTGGAAATGTTGTGAAGTGGGAACTCAGCAAATAGTTTGATGGAAACAATGTCTTTTGTTAAGCGTGGTGAATCAAATACTGCCATACCGTGAAAATATCAAGCTTCTAAGGGCATTGATCTCTGCAAAATGGTTACACCATCAGAAGGAAGTTGACTCTCCATCGGGTGTTTTTGGCATTTAAGTACCATCACTACACATTTTTTGTCATGCAGAAACCCAGCACCATCCGTAAGACTGTCTAAACCAGACTCAAGAGTTCCATGCATGCCACCTGCGCATGGATACTCCCATATTTGGAATGGAATGCGCACTCTCTCTCTAGAGGGTCATATCCGGTTTATCTGATTCCAGAAGCTAACGGTTGGAAAACCCCAAATGTGCTGGAATTTAACTCGCTATAGATTGCCATTCAAACGACTGTCTGTGAAGCTTCCAGCTCTTTGTCCAGCTAGGATCATCCTACCCGTTACGACTTTGCCTTGTTGGGTAACAGCAGATGTATGCCCCCCCAAGCCCTATAGATGAGCCAGGCCTCCTGGCTACCACCAGCAGTGGCCTAGGGTACTGCAGACTCACATGGCTCAGGACCTGAACTAACAAGACCACCACAGGGACACAATTCTGACATTCCATTGCCAAGCTTGCCACCTTGGAGCCAGATCAGCTTTGAGACCCATCTTACCTATCACAATGAAACAAATAATATTATAATTATTATTGAGAATAATTATTCTTTTGGAGAAAGATTTTACCGAGAATCATATTCATGCAAAAGTTCTCGCTTATTAAAAGTAGCTTCCCAGCGCAGATTTACCCTTCTAATAACAGTGCCCTGATCGTGATCGATTGAGCGAGAGAATAGTGAGGTCACTGCTGGTTTGCTAAAGACTGCAATTGTTTCCTTATAGACATTTATAAACAGTTTCTCGATAGTTCTTGGGCTGCTCAAAAGACTAGTCTGAGAGCTTTTAGCAGATCAGCAAGGAGTGGCATCAGTACGATTCACACCCTCTTTGAGTTTACAACAACCAATTGCATTTCTATAGCACCCTTCACATAAGGTAACAATTCAGAGCACTTTTCAAGGACAGGGTCAGACATCGAGCATGTGAGTGTGTGAAAGGGGACGGTAATCATTTGCACACTCACATAGATAGGTTTTAAGGCTCGATAGAGACTCTATACTGCAGTGGCTGTGAATCTCACTGCCCCTGAGCAGAGCTCCCGAGCACTTCTTGCTGGCTCAACTCCCAATTCGTCTGCACATTTGGCAATGAATCACCATTTCAATCGCAGCAATTCTCCACCAAAGAAGCAATGTGAACAGCCTGTGTCTGTGCTGTACTGTTTTATTCCGGCAAAAATGGAAGAAATCTCTCAATCTATCATCTCTGACACACATTTGAAATTTACCATATGTCACTCAGTTCTTCACGAACTGTTTACTGTGAAAAGCTGCACCCTATTTTCAAGGAGGAATTCAGCAAACTTATAACTTATAGCAAATTATAAGCACCTTCTGCTAGTCAAGCTGGGCATGGATTGTCATTATACAAGGTTGAGAAAGAACTGCCAATTCCATTTGTACTTTCAACTGAGGCTGGTGGGTTGCATTGATGTTTAAGAGCAAACTTTGCTTTTGATGCTGAGTTTCATTCGGAACATTATTGTAATGCTTTTTTTCTCAACAGAATGATTTTCTTTGTTCCCTATACTTTAAAAGTAAAAAAAAGAATTGCAGGGATTTATATTAAACGAATTAATATAAATTAGTATCAATTAATATAAAGCGCTAGATTATAAATTCATCTATTTATAATGTAAATTATATAAAGCAGTTTTCACATGTTCTAGACGTCAACAACAACAACAACAACAACAATTTACATTTATAGAGCGCCTTTCACGTCGGGAGGACGTCCCAAGGCGCTGAACAAGAGGCGTGTGACCCGAGCTGGGAGGGGAGTGTTTGGGAAGGGGTGAAACACGAAGGGGAGGTAAAAGAGTTCGGGGTGGAACAAAAGGCACGATCGAAGAGGAAAGTCTTCAGACCGGCCTTGAAAGAGGAAAGGGAAGAGGCGAAACGGAGGGATTGAGGGATGGCATTCCATAAGGTGGGAGCGGAGAAACTGAAGGCCCGGCCTCCGATGGTGGGGCGGTTCGGGCGCGGGGCTTGGAGCAGGCCAAGTCCTGTTGAACGGAGCGTCCGGGTGGGCGTGTAGGGGGAGAGTAGATTGGTTAAGTAGGATGGGGCAAGGCCGTGTAAAGCCTTGTAGGTGAGGACGAGGATCTTAAACTCGATCCTCTGGAGGATGGGGAGCCAGTGGAGACGGGCGAGGGTGGGGGTTATGTGGTCACGGAGGCGGGTGCGGGATAGTACACGGGCTGCAGAGTTTTGGATGGCCTGCAGCCTATGAATGGAGGAACTGGGGAGGCCGACTAGGAGAGAATTTCCGTAATCCAGCCGTGAGGTGATGTATGCATGCACGAGTGTTTCGGCAGCGCGGGGGGTAAGATAATTGCGGAGCCTGGCAATGTTGCGCAGATGGAAATAGGCGGTGCCGGTCAAGGCGCGGATGTGGGGGAGGAAGGAAAGTTTTTGATCGAACGTGATGCCGAGGTTCCTGATTGGCTTTGTGAGGTGGAGAGTGCAACCTTGGATATTGAGGCTGGCAGCGCCCGATGTGCGGAGGCGCTGGCTTGAGCCAATCAGGAGGGCCTCGGTCTTATTCACGTTCAATTGCAAAAAGTCTCAAAGAGCTTCACAGAATATATTGTACGGTGAATTGACTGTATATTTGTGGGCAAAATGCTGGAGCCAATTGTGCACAGCAGTGTCTCACAAACATTAGTGGATTGAAGTGACCATGTTATTATTGTTTTTTATTGTATTGTACTGTACACAAACAGCTGGAATTGTTTTATCAATTCCCCATTTATTTTGACCCAAGCTTCTAATTCTTTACAAAATCGCAAAATGCAGGATTTGGATTAAAAAGGCCTTTTAGCCTATCTGATCTCAAATGTATCAATGGCATCAATCCCCTACTCTGGGCAGCCTCGTTGCTTTACAAGGAAAACTAAATGAATGATACTGAGAACGAAGCAATCATTTGTGTTTGCACGTTACTCCCCCGATCTCCTCACAACACACGTACCATTCCTTGACCAAAAGAAAAGAGGGGTTGTCTACTCCCAGGCTTTGGCCATTATACCAAAAACTGGTGACTTCTAATGCAAAATTGACAACTACTTTAGGAACATTTAGCCAATAATAGTTTACTATTCAAGTAAACAGCGACCGTGTTTCCTATGGCTGCGTTTAGCTTTTGACACCCGACGTGAATAGGTTTTAAGTTACACAGAAATGCAAGATCAGTCAGAAACTGAGAAAGCTCCAAATCCAGATTTGACGAAAATATTTTCATGGGTGTGTGAGGTGAACCATCTGTAACCAGCTCCTGCTGCTCTTGGGAAAGAGGATGGTTGTGAAGTTCTGGTGCATGTGTCCGATCCTAGTGAACAAGTCTTAGTAAATAAAGGATCAATTTCATCCTTTAATATCAGTACAGTGTTATCATTCGGAGAAATCACTTCTGAAGAAATATTGTATAAAGTGCCCGCATATCTAAAGCTGCAAACATTGATCGCTACTAAAAGGTTAAAATGAATGGGAAGTGACAGTAGGTGTGATTATGGATAAGGAGGTTAGTGAGAGGTTGTGAATTACTCACTTTATAATGATATACTTCCAGGTTTTAGTTCTGAATGACATGATATGTGTGAGATTTCTCTATATCCAGCTGGAAGAAAAAGTATCAGTAGTCAAGTCAAAGCTGAGAGGCATAGAAATCACAGCACAGGAATCCATTCAACTCAGTTTACCTAATTTCCTCACATGAGTGAACTGTAATCTCTGCGACCTGTTCTTTTCTCCCAAAATAATAGAAACTGAGAAAGAGGAAACCTAGTGAGGTGAAAGGCATCTTCAGTAACATTGACTTAAAGAGTCATGACTGATATTCATTTCAGTATATAATTTCAAGCTCTCTGAGAATGGAGGGAGCTATATAAATCCCAGTTGTTGTTGTTCAGTAATTGGGTTGGATAGTGAGCGATGCATTGGAGGCCCATTGCACTGTGTCTTGAAAGTGTGAAATGTGGATTTGTTCTATCCAATGAGTTCCCCTATCCCTCAGACCATACTGAGGAGAAACCAGGTATTTCCTCATGGTCAGTAGGAAGGACAGAGGCAGCCCCAGTTACCCATATTTACCTCTTAGTGGGCATTCATGGAGCACTATAGGGTCAGGTCTGGGAGCAGATGGCCAGTAGACTGAATCAATCGGGGATGGTAAATAGCAACACATTTTTTAAAAAAACCAACCACTTTTTAAAAGGCCATTTAAAAAATAATGTCAAAGTTCCATTTCTATTCTCTTCAATCTTTGGTTCACAAAGCAAAGAATCTGGAATTGTTACTTGGGGGAATCACTTTATTTCTGTATAGAATAGTATTTGGGTTTGACAAGTGTTCCCCTCGATCTGTTGCATAGAAAACACAGAGGGGAATGGTTGTCTTACTGGATGAATAGCCGCAAAGATGCTTGGCTTGCAATCCATTCAACACCAAAATGTCCCATGTGAATTCTGAAACCTTTCTTGCGCAGGTGATGAAGGATTACAATTCCTCTTCCTTTGAAAACAATACCCTTGATTATTAATAAATCAAATTTACAATTTCAGCAACAAAACAGATTTATTGAACAGTTGCCACTTTTGCCTATCAAGCCACAGGTGAAGCTCCTGTGGCTTAGTGGTTAGAACACTTGTCTTGCAAACTGGGGAGACCAAGCTGGGGAGACCTGTGTTCGAATCCAGGCAGGTCAGGGCGAAACCTTGGGCAAGTTTCCTTATTCCACACGCCTAATAATAATCCCTCCAAAAAACCACAATAATAAAATTGGTCATTTCAATCCACGACTGTTTGTGGGACACTGCTGTGCGCAATTGGCTGCCGCGATTCTCCCACAAATATACAATCAATTCACTTTACAGTATATTCTGTGAAGCACTTTGGGATGTTGATAAGATGTGAAAAGTGCTACTTACTGCTAAGGCATTGTATTTTACAATACAAAATCCCCAATTACATTTGTATATCTCTCTTTTATGTTGGGAAGACATCCCAAGGCATCGAACAGTCAAGGATTTCAACCCTCTCAGGGGGGTTGGGATCAGGGAGGATGGAGGGCAGGGAGGTTAGAAGGGTGGCCAAAGGTGTGCTTGAAAAGGAAGATCTTGAGACGTGCCTTGAAAGAGCCAAGGGAGAAAATGAGGTGAAGGGAATGTGGGATGGAGTTCCAAAGGGTGGGGGCACAAAGATTGAAGGCCCGACTGCCAATAGACATTGAGCAGGCCAGAGCCTGCTGAGCAGATGGAGCGGACAGATTAATATGGTGTCAACAGGTCACAGAGTTAGGAAGGAGGAAGCCTGTAGATGTGTAAATTCAGGAAGTGATGTCAATGGCGACTTGGTAATAATAATGATTGCATTTAATATAATGCCTTATAATAATAATCCTTGCATTTGATACAGTGCTTTTCATGTCTTCTAAACATCTCAAAGAGCTTCACAGAATATATTGTAACGTTAATTGACTGTATATATGTGAGTGAAACGCGGCAGCCAATTATGCACAGCAGTGTCCCACAAACAGTCGTGACATCATCGAAAAAGGTTCACAGGATTTACTCTGAAGTGCAGTCAGTGTATTTCAAAGAGGAATTCTGCAACTAATTTGCTCACTGCAATTCTTCACACATTCATGACCAGTTTTATCTGGAGGATTGTTAATTAGGACACTGGTAGAACTCACTTCTCTTTCAAACACTCTAGGTTCCCGAAGCCTTGCACATATTACTGTCTGCAATTAGGTTAACAGGGTGGGTGAATCCCTCCAGGGAGAGAACACGTTCCATTTCAGATACATGGAAATTGTTGTGTACAATAACTCGCAGATAGGGTAAAACGCTACAAGTTTTGTTAAGATACTGTTAAGCATGGTAATGGGTTTCCACATGTGTCAGTCACCTGGCTGACCAATAAAAAGCTTTTCAGATAGTGCTATGGGATCTATCATCCATCTGAATAAGGTACCAAGACCAAAGTTTAACAATTCATCCAAGGGATGGCACCGTCTGCAATGCTTCTCCTGTACTGCACTGGAATGTCAGGAACTTGAACTCGAACGTCTTGACTTGGCGTTTGAACCCACAACCTTCTGACTCAGGAACAAAAGTACTACCAACTTAGCTGGACTGATGCCTGATGGCCTGGAAGTAGACTATTATAACTTCTCACACTAAAAATAGCTTGCTGTTACTATCGCTTCCTGGTTTGTGTAAACGAAGAAACAGGAGGTTACATTGGTGGCAAGCTGGATGTCAGACTCTTTATTTTAGTGTAGGAACCAGCTGGTGCGCAGACGACTGTGAGATCACCATTGCATAGACAGTGAAACGAGTGACTGCACCTCTCTGTAGTGTGGGAGGTTGCGATTTTATGGATCTTGGCCATCAAGTTATAACAAGACATGTTTTATGTTATCTATTCAGTCGTGTCACAAACACAGTCTATTTCTTCATGGTTTCGGTGCTTTTATCTTGGCATACTCCAGATATGACAGGCACCAATATCTGTCTGAACTGAGCATTATCCCAATATGTATAATTTCTAGAAGGAGGTACACTCAACAATGCAGGATCACTCTTTTTTATGCACTGTTTTATGCACAGAGAATTTGATTAATAGTTGGATATAGATATTTTGTGAATTTTAAAGGGTTCCTGATACAGAGCAACTTCCTGCCCAGTAGCACTGGTCTTTTTTCCAATGGTTTCAAGCCTCTTAGAATCATAGAGTCTTATGGCACAAAAGAAGACCATTCGGCCCATCGAGTCTGTGCCAGCTTTTTGAAAAGAGCAACTCTATCCCACTCCCCAGCTCTCTCCCCATAACCGCGCAAACCCGTCCTCCCCAAATAAACGTCTACCTCTCTTTTAAAAGTTATTATCGAATCGGCCTCCACCACCTTTTCAGGCAATGCATTCCGGATTCGAACAACTTACTGAGTGAAAAAAATTCTCCTCACCTCCCTTCTGCTTTTAGAAACTATTTTAAATCTGTCACATTGGGTCACTGACACACCCACCAGTGGAAACAGGTTTTCCCCTTTTACCCTATTGAATCCCCTCATGATCTTGAAAACCTCTATCAGGTCTCCCCGTAACCTGCTCCGCTCCAATGAGAATAAACCTAGCCTTTCCAGCCTTTTCTCATAACTGAAGTCCCTCATTCCTGGTACCATCCTGGTAAATCTCCTCTGCACTTTTTCCAATGCCCTAACATCCTTCCTAAAGTGTGGTGACCAGAATTCAACACAGCTGAGGCCTAACCAAAGTTTTATAGAGGTTAGTCAGAACTTCTTAACTTTTGTACTCTATGCCCCTATTTATAAAGCCTAGTATCCCATATACTTTTTTTTAACAGCTTTATCTACCTGTCTTGCCACCTTCAAAGATTCACATACATACCCCCAGGTCTCTCTGTTCCTTCACACCCCTTAAGATTGTATTATCTAGCGTATATTGCCTCTACCCATTCCTCCTCCCATACTGCTGGTATGTATGTTTTGTGTTACTTACCTGCCATCTCAGTGCCCTGGGTAAGTGAATTGCTGTGTGTTGTAAAAATTGTGTCCAACATTGTGCACAGGATACAACTCCTGAACTGATTGAATATTAAAATGCTGAAGCAGTCAAGGAGAAAAAGGTAATTTTTTAAGCCTTAAGGTAGACCTGAGCATGAAAACCAGGCTTAGAGTTCAAAAGCCAATGAGTTACCTCCACAATTCATCAACAAGGCTTTACAAATCAATGGACAGTCTTCCACTCTTCCATGGCTTTTAGCCTTAGGTCCTTCAAAAACAAACTCTCAACAGCTGCCTGTTGTCTCGGAGATATTGATGATTCTTCTCTCTCAGTCACTTGTCACCATTTTTTAGCTATTCGAGCTCTAGACAACACATAAAAGGTTTACAAAGTCTGCATGAGATTTGATCAAAATATCTTTAGCTTGAAAACTGGCTTGATAGTAACTTCACTTGATCAAAATGTCACTTCCTAAAGTGGCTTGTTAAAATCTAATACAATTTAGAAAGGCAGGAGGCCAGTTCAGAATTGTGTCTCCCCTTTCCCCCCTCTCCCTCCTTGGCACCTGTCTTCAATGCATCCTAGGTTATTGAGGGAAGTAAGGGTGGAATTAACAGAGGTTCTGGCCACAATCTTTCAATCCTCCTTGGACACCACTGGTGGTGCCAGAAGACTGGAGGTTGCAAATATTATTCCCCTGTACAAAAAGGGCAGGAGGATAAACCTGGGAACCACAGAAGAGTCAGCCTAACGTCAGTAGTGGGGAAATTTCTATGGAGTATAATAGGGACAAAATATTTTTTCACTTGGAAAAATATGGATTAATAAAGGACAGCCTATGAGGATTTGTCAAAGGCAAATCATGTCTAACAAATCAGTTTTTTGATGATGTAATAGAAAGGGTGGATGATGATGGAGCAGTTGTAGTTTATATAAATTTTCGAAGGGTGCTTGATAAAGTGCCACTTAAAAGACTTGTAAGCAAAATAGAAGCCCACGATTTTAAAGAGGCAATGGTAGCATGGATACAGAACTGAGCCGTTCATGGAGCCATAAATGAACAGGCTGGTGATGCAGACAAGGTGCTGTGGAAATCAGGAAGTCAGACAAAGATAGTGGTATCTTCTAAAAGGTGTGCTGAAGAAACATGGTCTGAACCTGAACCATCATAACAGTCATAAAAAATGTTTGAAAGGCATGTCAGCTTGAAAACAAACTCCCACAGCAGAAACCACTTTTTCTGCAGAAGCATCCTGTCTTGTAAGAAAGCAGTTCCAACCATAGATCTTCATCAGCTGCAACCTTAGAGTTTGTTGGAGGTTAAGTCTCATGAGTCAACACAATGTATGGAGGTTTCCCAGCAAACAAGTTTCCCAGAAAACTTGTATATGTCATGTGCGCCTCTGCTTTTCTACACTGAAATTCACTACATGCTTCTAATTTGGAGAACACGGTAAGATATTTTTTCCTATAGAATTTGTAGTATTCCTCTCTACAACCATGTTCGCATAATAGGGATCAAGACACACATTGGTTTACACACAGTCACTGGGGAGCTGACCCAATTGGTGAGCTTGTCATTGTTTGCAATCATGCCAAGTGACTTCATGCACTTCAACTCTGTGTTCAGTTCATCATTCAGAGTAAATGGTAGCTCTCTGCAAGGTTCAGTTACTGACTGTATCTGACATCACATTGCAGACTATCTTGTCTCTGATTTAACATTCATACAATTCTCCAGACTCACATGATGGAGACAAATGTTTCAAATCATATACATGTTGATCAAAGTTTTTATTTAATCCTTATATGTACATTGTTCACGTTAGATTTTGAGGGCGCTACAATGTATCTGACAACATTCACATGACATATCAAACCTATCCGTGTTTATTTCTCTAAGCCTTTTTCTAACTAGAGCTAAGAAGGTTAAGGGATGACCTGATAGAGCTTTTCAAGAGTATAAAGGGTTATGATATGGCAAATGGTAGTAGATCATTTACAGTGGCCCTTGGGTCAGTAATAACGAGGACACAAATTTAAGATAATTACAAAAGGAATTATAAGCGAGGAATTCAATCATTACACCGAGCGATAGAATGTGAAATTGTCTGACACAAAGTCAGGACTGAGCCAGCGTCCATGGATAGTTTTTAAAGGGAGCCAACTAGATGTTGAAAAAAGAGAAATATGGAGAGTGATCAAGTGTTGTTTTATTATAATGGGTTAACCATTATGAGGACAGGTTGCAGGTTAAACTTGGTCTCTATTCCCTTCAGTTTAGAATGCTGAGGGGTGATTTGATTGAGGTTTGTAAAATAATAAAGGGATGCGATAGGGTTGATACAAACACACTGTTTCCTCTGAAAAATACAGAAGACGGCATGATCTTAAAATAAGAGCTGGGCCATTTAGGAATGAAATCAGGAGCCAGTTTTTATCCAAAAGGTCGTAGAAATCTGGAACTCTTTCCCTCAAAAGTCTGTGCTGGATCCATTCACATATTTCAAGACTGAAGTTAATAGATATTGTTAGGTCAGGATATTAATGGATACAGGGCAATAGTGGATAATTGGACTTTCTATGAGTTTAGGAAGAACTTTCACTTGTAGGATGATGAGAATGTGGACCGCACTGCCAGAAGCTGTGAAGCAAATAGCATCAAATAAATCAGAGAAAAAGAGAGAGAAGGGAAAAGAAGGATATAGGTGAGGGGTCAGTGCTTAAATGGAGTAAAAATACCAACATGGACTAGTTGAGCCAAATGGCCTGTTTCTGTGCCATATCATTTTGTGTAATTATACTTTAAAATAAATGTAGAGCATTGCCTCCAGGTAACATGCAGGATCAATGAGAATTGCTTAAGCTCCAACTGTAATAGTCAGGTCATCCAGAACCAACACTGTTATACATTCTGTTAATTTATTACACATATGATCAGGTTTTCGTTCCAAAGTAAGATTTTACAATTTTAGTGTTTTCAATCATAGAATCACTTTCACTTAATTTCTCATGGATTGTCTGGAAGGCAGCACTTAAATATCCCACTAACCGCAGAGGAGGATGCAGTGAAAACATAATAAATATCTATCTTCAGAGAATATTCTCCACCGACATAAAAGGTGAAAGATGCCCTCCAACTGTTTTTAATGCAGTCATTAAGCAAAAGCCCACACCATTTATTATTGCTTGGGCGCAAGGCTTCATTAGGCGCACGGATCGTGCTGCAAATTCCTGTGGTTTTGCAGCAGAAAAAGAGTACTTGTTGATTAATTGGAGTCCCGTAAATTGCGTGCGTTTTATGACTGAAGTATGAAAAGCTTCTCAAAAAAGTATTTGAAACAACAGTCCTCTCACCATAGATTCTCGGTAGGAAAAATTTATGTTGATATTAAGAGCCTGATGATTGTCGTTCCAAAATAGTGTTGAACAGATCAGTGATCTTAAAGAAAGCTTTCTTAATTTATATTCCAGTCACAATTAAAACAATTTGAAAAGACTAGGCTGAATTTGCACTTTGATAATCTCTTTTCAGGTTGAACTATCTCATTGCGCTTCACAGGTAATTACTGCAAAGTATAGTGACTGGTTTTGTAGGCAATCATGGTATTGAATTTCAATGTGTAGGTGGCATAGTTGGATCTCTCAGTCTGGTTTGGATACTCTTTCACATGTTGATTTGTTTCTGCTTGCATCAGTCACATGGCTGACAAAAAAATAGTATTGTTAACAAGAATATTTTCCATTTCATAACATTAGCTGCATCAGCCATTATAATTCAGAGCCCTTTGGAAAGCATTTCTATAAAGTTGAGGTTTCACCTCTTGCCAGTAATCTCCCTGTTTCCTGTGATATTTCCCTCTGCAGTGCCCAAAGCTAGTTCATTTGTACTGGCATTGTAGGAAATCTGTTATTGGAGTCAATTAACAAAAAATGGAGACATATACACAACATATGTGTTACCATTGGCATATATCGGCATTGCAGAGGGCACAGGGAAGGTCAAAAACTTGGTAGCTAGAAGTTGGAAATGTTCACTCTGAGAAGAAAAGATTTATCGGACCTGTTAATTAAATATTCAAAATCCCCAAAGTCCCTAACTTTTCAATAAGAGACGCTGAGTGACCTCCAAAGAAGGAAGGTGACAGACAGTTCCAGTTTCTCAGTCTAGGCTGACACTCCAGTGCAGTGCTGGGCAGCAATGCATTGGATGTCTTTTGGATGAGGCATTAAATCAAGTTTAGGTGAACAATATCAATATCAATTGCTTGGGATTATTCAAAAAGAATGGTGTCCTAGCCAACAATCATAGAATCTTACAGCACAAAAGGAGGCCATTCGGCCCATCGAGTCTATGCTGGCTCTTTGAAAAGAGCAATTCAATTCCATTCCCCAGCTCTCTCCCCATAACTGCGCAAACCCATCCTCCACAAATAAATGTCCACCTCTCTTTTAAAAATTGTTATCGATTCGGCCTCCACCATCTTTTCAGGCAATGCATTTCAGATTCGAACAACTCGCTGAGTGAAAACATTCCTCCTTGCCTCCCCTCTGCTTCTTTTAGAAACTATTTTAAATCTGTGAACTTGAGTCACTGATACACCCAGCAGTGGAAACAGTATTTCCCTGTTTAACCCTGTCGAATCCCATCATGATCTTGAACAATATTCCAGATTGAAATTGTAAACTCATAGGAAGTATTCATTTTATCAGGAGCAAGATTGACCTAACTTAATTTAATAGTGTTCATTTAAACTGTTGTGATAACCCCAGTTATGTGTTGCATTGACAGAGGAAATGTATGGGGATCAGTTTGGTAAGCGTGGCTTGTCATACTATACTCGCAAAGACCTAACCAATTAAAAGAAGTCAAGATGTTGTTTATGGGTGGGTGGGTAAGTGTTTTTCTAATCATAGGGATTATTGCCAGATCCTGTTCCAACTTTCTGCTGGCTAGCTCATAACAACAGCAACAACAAAAACAAAATTACATTTGTACAGCTCCTTTTACATCAGGAGGACATCTCATAGTGAAATTTAAGCCAAATGTAGCGGTAAGTATTTCAGACTAGTGATTCAACAAGAGTAATTGGATGAAATTACTCAAAGTCGCTCAAGGTGGATAAGTCACCTGGTCCGGATGGGATGCACCCTAGGTTACTAAGTGAGGCACGGGAGCAAATAGCAGGGACTCTGGCCACGATCTTTCAATCTTCCTTGGACACAGGGGTCGTGCCAGAGGACTGGAGGATAGCTAATGTTACTCCCTTGTATAAAAAGGGGCAGAAGGACAAGCCTAGTAACTACAGACCAGTCAGTCTAACGTCGGTAGTGGGCAAACTTCTAGAGTCCATAATCAGGGACAAGGTAGATCTTCACTTAGAAAGATATAGGCTAATAAAGGACAGTCAACATGGATTTGTTAAAGGTAAATCTTGCCTTACAAATCTGATAGAATTTTTTGATGAGGTAACGGAATGGGTGGATAATGGTAGCGCAGTTGATGTAGTTTACATGGACTTTCAAAAGGCATTTGACAAAGTGCCACATGAGAGACTTATTAGGAAATTAAAGGCCCATGGCGTAAAAGGGACAGTGGCAGCGTGGATCCACAACTGGCTGCGAGACAGAAAGCAGAGAGTTGTAGTGAGCGGCTGTTTTTCAGATTGGAGGGAAGTGAGCAGTGGTGTGCCACAGGGATCAGTTTTGGGACCATTGCTGTTTGTAATCTACATCAATGATCTGGACTTGGGTGTACGGAGTACAGTTTCCAAGTCTGCAGATGACACTAAGTTAGGGAGAATAGTAAATAGTGAGGAGGATAGTAGCCATCTGCAAGAGGATATAGACAAATTGGTAAAGTGGGCAGACACATGGCAGATGAAGTTTAATGCAGAGAAGTGTGAGGTGATGCATTTTGGGAGAAGAAATGAAGGGAGGCAATATAGGCTAGATAGTAAAATTTTAAATGGTGTGAAGGAACAGAGAGACCTGGGGATTTGTGTTAGTGACTCGATGAAGGTGGCAGGACAGGTAGACAAGGCTGTTAAGAAGGCATATGGGATACTAGGCTTTATAAATAGGGGTATAGAGTACAAAAGTCAGGAAGTGCTGACTAACCTCTATAAAACTTTGGTGAGGCCTCAGCTGGAATACTGTGTTCAATTCTGGTCACCACATTACAGAAAGGATGTGAAGACATTGGAAAAGGTACAAAGAAGATTTACTAGGATGGTGCCAGGATTGAGGGACTTCAGCTATGAGGAGAGGCTAGATAGGCTAGGGTTATTCTCTCTGGAGCAGAGAAGATTGAGGGGAGACCTAATAGAGGTTTATAAAATCATGAGGGGTTTCGACAGGGCAAATAGAGAAAAACTATTTCCACTCGTGGGCGAATCTGTGACTCGTGGTCACAGATTTAAAATAGTTTCAAGGCGCAGTAGAGGGGAGCTGAGGAGAAATGTTTTCACTCAGCGAGTTGTTCGAATCTGGAATGCATTGCCTGAAAAGGTGGTGGAGGCTGATTCGATAACAACTTTTAAAAGGGAATTAGATCTTTATTTAGGGAGAACAGGTCTATTAGGCTATGGGGAGCGGGCAGGGCAGTGGGATTAAATCGCTCTTTTCAAAGAGCCGGCACAGACTAGATGGGCCGAATGGCCTCCTTTTGTGCCGTAAAATTCTCTGAATCTATGAAAATAGGCCTCCTTCAAATCCAGCCTCAAGACCCTCCTCTTCGACGGTCCCATCGGTCGCACCAAATCTCCCCCATTCCCTCCACCTCCCTGTCCCAGCTTGAGTCTGAAACAATGACTGTCCAACACCTTGGGATGTCCTCCTGATATGAAAGGCACAATACAGTGTTATTTTGTTGTTGTTGTAAAGACTGGGGTACATTTTCATTGTTAGTAGGTGTGAGAATATGAAACACTTATTGTCTTTTATGATGTAAAATGGTGTGTGTTTGTCTTGGGTCCAATAGATGAAGGTTTCCTTATGGAATGCCATCCCTCAATCCCTCCGTTTCGTCTCTTCCCTTTCCTCTTTCAAGGCCGGTTTGAAGACTTTCCTCTTCGATCGTGCCTTTTGTTCCACCCCGAACTCTTTTACCTCCCCTTCGTGTTTCACCCCTTCCCAAACACTCCCCTCCCAGCTCGGGTCACACGCCTCCTGTTCAGCGCCTTGGGACGTCCTCCCGACGTGAAAGGCGCTCTATCAATGTAAATTGTTGTTGTTGTTGTTTATACTGATATGCAAGCTTTCAAGCATGATAAAAAGTGGTCTAACATACACCACAACATTTCATGCTTGTGTGCTTTATCGTAAATATGCACGGATAACGGTAACTTTCAGGAAGTAAATGTTTTATTTGTGTAATGTTTCTGACTTGGAACACAATAGGCAAACTATGTGGTCTAAAGCGCATTGAGTCATAATCTGGATATACAAAGGACCAGTATTACCAACCAGTAAATCCAACTGTCCATCCACGGGAATTTAACTGTGACAGGGTTCAAGTACTCTGAGACAATACCCACATGAAGGGCACTAGATAAATGCAAGTTGTTGTTGTTTACCTTGGTCGCTTTGCAGTAACACTGCAATGGCACATCGGGCCATCTGAAGTTTCATCACCAGCTTGTATGTC
The DNA here is from genome assembly GCA_035084275.1 of Hydrolagus colliei. NCBI lineage: Eukaryota > Metazoa > Chordata > Chondrichthyes > Chimaeriformes > Chimaeridae > Hydrolagus > Hydrolagus colliei. The sequence goes on from CM068745.1 coordinate 8,132,490, forward strand.
AGCTGCAGGATACAACATTTATAATCCTTTTTAAATCTTTCCTGCAAATACCACATTTATGATCTTCAGTTGTAAATAACTGGTTTGGAAATGGAAATAGAGCCAGTAGAATACATTTTAGGTATCAATGTAAAATTTAATAAGATGTTAAAATGTCCATCTTACTCATTTAATAGATCCTAACTGCCCTATAAAGATAGTTTGTCTATATTGTTTCAAAAATATATGTAAAAGCCATTATTTTTGTGTATTTCATAAGATTAAATGTGTGGTTAATTTACAATACCTGATATTTAAATTGATGTTGTCCATTACATTAATGAAGGTAATTTTCACATTAAAAGATAACATTCTCAACAGGGAGCCAATGTTTAAATCTATGTGCTGAAATACAAAATGCCCATTTGATCACTGCTAAAAACATCAAAAGATTAAATAAAAGTCTCTTGCTTTTTGTTGTCTTAAGAAGTTAATGTCCTGACCAATCCCTCCCCCACTCTCCTGTGCACTACTCACTATCTTGAGAGAGCAAATTACATATTCTTACTCAGTGGGGCCATACAGCAATATAAGATGCATGGCTGCTACTTTTTATTTCAGCTGTCTTGTGTTACACAGTTCATCCCTTTGTATGTAACACGCATTTTAAATTATATGTGGCTGTACAATATCCATCTCTTGTCAGATGTTTTAAGATGTAATAGTAAGAAAAAATCTGTTCCAGTGACTACTGGATTCTGGGGCAAACTAACTCGAGTGTTTTTATGCTTCAGAGATTGTGGCATCACATGGGGTCAATGTAAAAGACCAGCTCATGTTACGCTGATCTAATTCAACAGGGTTTGGTGCCTGGCTTCTTGTAGATCTGGTATGCGGTTGTCAGAACACCAGACTTTCACAAAAGACACAGGAATGGTGGTTTATTCAACCCTGCCTTCACCTGTCCCAGTGTATTCTTGCTTTGTGTAACGCTTGAAGCATAAAGCATCCTTTCCAAGTCAACTTGTCCCTAAATATTTGCCATTGTCCAGCGTGTGGAATGTTTGTGGTGCATTCTTTCTCCATTTTTAACACAGGTTTATGCCAAGATTCATAAAGCAACCAATTTGACCATCATATCAAAGCTGGAGTCTATTTTTAACCTAGATAAATTTTGCACATCAGAATTGATTTGCTTGGAACTGTATTACTTTCTAACTGCATGCTATGGTGAGGCTGAGTCAACATGTTCATAAAATAAATTTAATTGTTTTTTTTTGGGGGGGTTTTGTTTGTTGAGGTTTGTGCTTCACTAACTGCTTCTCACTTTCTTTTTTCTCAGCAATCAGTCATGGTCTTCTCATCCTGAGTGCTCTTTCTCTTCTCTCTCACTCCATCAATCTGCCTCAAGGGGCTGTTTCCATTGACCTTGCGATTATCATTTTGTTGGTCTTCGTTTTTTCGCCTTTTAACACGTTTTTTTTCTGCTGAGTGCAGTAGTTATCCTGCTTATCCAGCTGTGTGATGAATTAGCAAGGTGATAGGGCGAACAAAGGAACAAAAGATTCCTTTAAATCAGAACAGATTGGTGCCTGGTGTACTATTTTAAAATTAGAAATAAGATTCACACAGGTCTATTCCCACATGCAACAGAAAAGGAGTCTTCCCCTTGAGCTGGTAACTTTTGATTAACAGAGAGTCACATTGCTCATATTGTTATAGAGTCATGCTGAGCTGAAATCATTTTTTGCTTCCAGTTAAATTAGGGAACCAATGTCAAAAAGCCTGTGTGCCAGTGCCTTTCATTAAAGTAATGGCCTCAGAGATTGGAGGTCTGTCAAAAATCATTATCTTTATTGCCGTCTGATCCAGATACATAGGGATGTGCAACACCTCCCCACCCACCCCACCTCAAGCAGCTTCAAAGCAAAAAGTTACAGCGCGGAAGTAAAAGGCGATAGTCTAAGAACACATATATATATATATATATATATATAGAGATATATTATATGTATATATAGTCTACCATTTTCCCCCAAACTGACACTGGAGTGCTACCAGAGTTGCCGCCACGATAGTGATAGCTATCGCATTGAATGTTGCTGTTATGCTGAGATAAAATGAAGGAATAAACCTTCTGCAAATGTGAAATTCCGCAAAGCAAATATAAAATATAACTTGCTGGAATTTTGCAGCAGTTCAGTCACCAGACGGTGAAGAAGCATTAAGTAAAATGTTGGTGGTGACCCTTCACCAGAACCCTTTGCGGTACAAATTCCATTCAGCATTACACTCAGGGCCTCTGGCAGTGCATGGCTATAATAAGAAATCCCATCAGTGACCGACATGATGCACACAATGCTGAACGAAATTTGTACCCAGTTGGGTCTACCCTGCAGAAGAGTTACGATGAAGGATAACACCTATAACATTAATCCAGTTTTCTCTTTCAAATGTTAATCGATTTTCTGTGCATTTCCAGCATTATGTATTACCTGATTTAATTGAGATTTTGCACTTCTAGGGTCAGTATGCTAACTCTTCCTGCTATTATTTCCCCCTCTCTCTCCCCTCAAAATAAACAGCCAAATGTGAGCGGGATAAAAGTTTGTTATCCTTCTTGCTTTACAACCACAACATCACACACCTGATAAATTCCCACTAGCTGTGAAAAATTGGAAGTTAATCTTGTGTACATAAGTAAGATTGTACGTCTGAAAGAAAGTGCATAAGACTCATGCACTGAACACAGGATTTAATCCACTGATGAGAAGTACTACAAAGCATCGTCAGAACTTGACAGCTGTATGTTAGTCATCAATTGAGGCAGTGATTTGGTATTCAACACCTGAATATTGAGCATGTCAAACCCTTTTCCCTCCTCGCTTCTAAAGTGGTGATAACTGACAAACAGTTACTATTTAGCATGTCATTTGGTTGTGTAAACAACAAAGAAAACAGTAAATGCATTCAATAGCACTGCAAGTGGCTTCTATTATAAAATGTGACTGAAATTGGCAATCATTTCAAGAAGAGCTTTTTTTTTGAAAGTTGTACTTTTTAACAGTTGGGGCTACAAACAACAACTTGGGCACCAGGGTAATTGAACACTGTGAGGTCACAAATGGATAAAAGCCAACAAAGAGATAATTTTTTTGTATCATGTTATGCTGCAAGCAGCATTTCCTTCAAAGATGGAAGGAAGAGGTTTTATAGGTAGGAGCCATTGTGTTTCCGCGCTGGGACAAATTGCACTTGTAACCAACCATTGGATATAATGACATTTCTGAGCAAAAGTGTCATTGCATCACTTGTGTGAGTGAAGAGCTATCCAGAATTGGCCTCTGCACTGTGAGTTGGGTATCAGCGTTCTGACTGATCTTGTTACAGATTCTGCCACGAAGGCAAGAGTGTGACGTGTTGTAGGAAGTTCCCCACATTCTGCAAATAACCCATAAAATGGCTATTGGGAATTAAATAAGTTATATCAAACTGCACATTGCTATAAAATGTCTTATGTACACCAGTTATGATTTACTCCTACAAGCATTAAAACCAGAACAGGCCTGTAATACAATGTGTAACGCATCCAACTAGGCATATTGTAAAACAAGAGAAATCTTAACAGATAAGACACTGTATTTCATAAATTGTGCCTATATGGATATGTTAAGTGTATTACATTTCTGTTATTTTTGATTCACAGGTTTTTTTTATTTGACAACAGTGATAGATGCCACTCAAAAAAAGAAAAAAAATGTTGTACATGTTCACTATATCGGTGACATTTGTCACTTGTCTTTCTGGGCCATATATCAACCGATTTCAGTACCATATCAAAACCTTATATTGTATTGTTATAATACATAGTCATTCCAACAACAATAACAAAATTACATTTGTGCAGTTTCATGTCGGGAAAATGTCGGGAGGATGACCTAAGACGCTGGACAGTCAGTGATTCAGACCCGAGCTGGGGTCGGGATTGGGGGGGTGGGGGTGGAGGGAAAGGAGAGGAGTGGGGTGATCGATGGCACTGTCAAAGATGAGGGTCTTGAGGCAGGACTTGAAGGAAGCTAGGGAGGGGCTGAGGCAAAGCGATTGTGGGATAGAATTCCAGAGGTTGGGGGCAGAGTGACTGAGGGCTCACCCGCCGATGGTGGGGCGGGTGGGTCAGGGGCCATGAAGCAGGCCTGAGCGGAGGGAATCGTACAGATTGGTAGGGGATTAGGAGATCCCGGTGGTAGGATGGGGCAAGGCCATGGAGGGCTTTAAAGGTGAGGACCAGGATCTTGAATTGAATTCTCTGAATGATGAGGAGCCAATGGAGTCGGGCAGGCACGGGGGAGATGGGGTCGGGGAGCTTGGCATGGGAGAGGACACGGTCTGCAGAGTTCTGGATGATCCAGTTACATAATTGAACTTCCCACAATTTGTGCTGTAGTGATGTCAGTGATTCAGTGTGTAATTATTTTATTCAACCAATTTAAGTTGGTCCTTCCAATCTCAATATTATCAGATACAGAGTAGTCAGTTCCATTTCAGGCCACCTCACAGTAAACTGTACACTGGTGCCTCATTGATCCAGAACTCCTGCAGTGATCAGCTAGAAAAAGATGACTCTTCTCATTGCTATCACAGCCATGCACCTGTTTGGCCTAAACTGGCACCTGCAGCCGATGGACGGGCAGATGTACCAGATCGGTGAGAACAGAGCCAGCAGTTGGCCAGTGCCAACGGACGTCACATTGTCTCCCTCTGGTGGCACAGGTTTAGGCTTGCCTGAGAGGAAAGGCAAAGGAGCCAGAGAAGGTATGGTTTACTGTAAGCATAATGAACCCTGTATGAGTGCTATGAAAATGCCTTTAAACCTGCAATATACTATGATAGGCCTACAGAGGCTGTATTTGTAAAAAAAAATTAAATAAAAATTACAGTTCCCTTACAACATTTTTCTGCCTTCCATAATTCTAGAAAGTATCTCGAAAAGAGAAAATAGATTTTGCTAAATCTTAAACAACTTCAATATTTCTCACAGGCTTTTGTCAAATCACCCATGTATTCATTCCCTGTCTGTTACGATGCCTTACCTTTTGACGCAGCAACGTTATCTTGCAGTAAAGAATTTAAGACCCATGATTAATGCATGCTGACAAAGAGCTCCTGTGGTTACAGCCACATGAATGTAGCCATTGATTTGGATGCCTTCTGTAAGACTCCCCATTGTAGAAAGAGCATTGAATGGAAAGATTACAGTTGGGGTTCCAAAGCTAATATCAAAGGTGATAATAATTATGGGAAAATCAGCCTGAAAATCAAGATTGTTTTTATTGGAGCAAAGAAGATTAACAGGGTATCTACTAGAGTTTGTCAAGATTCTGAAAGGTTTTGAGAGGGTAAATATTGAGAGATTATTGCCATTGATTAATCAATCAGTAACAAAGGTGCAAAAGTTCAGGATTGTCAAAGGAAGTGAGCGGGTAAAATATATTTTATCACGAATTATTCGGTTATTCCTTGGGTTGTTAGAACATTAAATTGCTTTAAGTGTCTCCTGAAGCTAAGGTCCCTAGCATTTAAAAGCAAGTTGAATAAGAATTTTCAAGAGAAATCACATAAAAGTGTTGAAAGTGTGTAGGATTAAAGTAATATATAAATCTTGTACTGTATTCTTCAATTTCTCTTGATTTCAAAAATCAAAACCTGTTCTGTGAAAATTACAATAGGCTTAATGTTTGGCATTGAATCGGATCTCAATGAATCCCACGTTTTCATGCAAAGATTTCTGTCTTGCTAGATTTGGCTATTTTTCTCATTTGAGATCAGTACTTGGAAGGAATGGAGCCAGCGGGTGCTTCTGATTTCCAGTTCAAAGCTCTTGCACATATTTGGATAGGATAACTATCTATCACTGGTGGGGAAAGATTCTGTTGAGGGTTACACACATTGCCTTTGGTAATGTTGGCTTGTAATGGGATATTCCATCATAATCACTCAAAATAATTTTAACCATGGATGTCACCAAGATGTTTGGTATTTCCAGACACCATTCCACACCTGGTGGAAAATGTTTGAATGTTTCAGTTTCCATATCTGACTATTAAGGAGCTTAAAAATAATCATTTGCATATCTGATCAAGATATACCTTAATTTGTCTTCCCCATTAGTACATATACATTGAGTTATTTTATTTCCTCTCTAAAAAGGATTATGGCTATTCTAATGCAGATCCACGCAATTGTTGTTCTTAAAGAGAGTTTGGAATTGTTTATTGGAAATGAGGTTTCCTCTTTCTATGCTGAAAGGTCACCACCTGGTTGCTTGAAACTTCAGGATGCTACAGGATCATAGTTTTTAAGGATGGTACTAGAGACTTCAATTCATACCATTCAGATTTACTGCACAATTGACTGTTCACATTACTCAATGAAATTAAAACAATGCAAGTCAAATTTAATAATTCTTACATTTGGTAAAGTTCCTTTCACATCAGGAGGACATCTCAAAGAGCTTCACAGGATAAACTTAAGGTTTAGTGACTACGTATTTTATAGACGACACAGCAGCCCAATTTTTATATAGTACTGTCCCACAAACATGTATGAAATTAATGACCAATTGTATCTGAGGGAATGTTTTCAGAAAATAGGGAGAAACTCGCTTCTCAACAAAATTTCCTTTTCTACAGTATGTTTTAGTGCTATCATTGCCATCATTTACCTCTGAGATTGAATTCTGAAACCTCCACTAAATGTGAATCAAATCATTACATTGAACTTGCAACAACTCCACTTCCAATGCCACACCATTTATTATACCCTAACTTTTCAATTTTTTTCTCCCATTTATTAAGGTACAAATATCAATTATGCTACAATGCAGAAACACATTACATAATATATTACATAATAATAAGAATATTGTCTTATTATAATGTATTACATATGACATTGCATATAAATACCTTTATAAATTCATATTTTATGTGCTCGACTGTCTAAAAAGTTTAATGAATACATTCCTCATATAGCCCATACAATAGCTACACAAACATGAACAGTTGAGCAGTCAATGTTTGTGGAAACAAAAATGGAAGTTAAGGCTCCTCTAGGCAGAATGACTATAATATGATGGAATTTAGCTTTAAGTTAGAAAGTGATGTACAGTAGTTAACTCCAAAGCAAGGGTCTTAAATTTAAATAAAACCAACTTTGCAGGTATGAGGGAGGATTTAGCTAAAATAGCCTGGGGAATTAGATTAAAGGATATGAGAGTAGACCAGCAATGGCAAACATTTAAAGAGATAGTGCATAATTCCCAGTGATCATGTATTCCCTTTAGGAATAATAGTATCACAGGGAAAGTAATGTTAACCATGGCACATGTGCCAGTTAATGTTAACTGGCACAGTTAGGGAAAGTATAAAATTAGAAGAAAAGGCCCCCAAAACTGCCAAAGAAAACAGTGAACTGGGGATTGGGAGGGCTTCAGAGACCAATAAAGAAAAACTAAGAAACTGATTAAGAGGGAGAAAATAGATTATGAGGGCAAACTAGCTAGGAAAATAAAGACAGATTGCTAGAGTTTTTACAAATACATAAAGAGGAAGAGACGTGCAAAAGTGAATGTGGGTCCATCACAAGCAGAGGCAGGAGGAATTATAATGGAGGATAAAGATATGGCAGAGTCATTAAATAAAAACTTTGCTTCCGTCTTCACGTCAGAAGACACTGAAACCTTACCAAAAATAGAGGTGAACCAAGAAACTAATGTTAGTGAGTAACTTAGGGAAATTAACATCACCAAATAATGAGTGTTGGGAAACTGTTGGAATTGGAAAATGACAAATCTCCTGGACCTGATGGTTTGTAACATAAGGTTTTAAGAGAGGTGGCTGTTGAGATAGTGGATGCCTTGTTTTTGATCTTCCAAAATTCTCTGGATTCTAGAAAGATTCCCATTGATTGGAAGATCGCAAACCTAACACCACTATTTACGAAGGGTGGGAGTGAGATGATGGGGAACTACAGATCAGTTAGTCTGACATCGGTGATAGGGAAAATTCTAGAATCCTTAATTAGGGATGTCCTACGGGGGTACTTAGAAGACCATAGCATGATTAGGCAGAATCAACATGGCTTTACAAAGGGGAAGTCATGCTTAACAAATCTTTTAGACTTTTTTGAGGATGTAACTAGCAGATTAGATAGGGGGGAACCAGTAGATATAGTGTATTTAGATTTTCAAAAGGCATTTGACAAGGTGCCACATAAAAGGCTGCTACACAAGATTAGAGCCCATGGAATTAAAGGCAATATATTCGCATGGATTGAAGAGTGGCTAATGGGAAGAAAACAGAGAGTCCGGATAAATGGGTCCTTCTCAGATTGGCAGGATGTGACTTGTGGAGAGCCAGAAGGATAAGTGCTTGGGCCTCATCTATTTATAATCTATACCAATCTAGATGAGGACATAGAACTTAAAATATCAAAATTTGTAGATGATACAAAGCTAGGTGGTAAAAACAGAAAAGTGGATTATTTTCTAGAGGGGAAGAGACTAGATAGTGCTAGTGTTCTGAGGGATTTGGGCGGTCCTTGTGTACCAGTAGCAAAAAGTTAGTTTGCAGGTGCAGCAAGCAATGGGAAGACTAATGGCATGTTGGCGATTATTGCAAAAGGGTTAGAATACAAGAGTAGGGAAGTCTTGCTGCAATTGTATAGGGCCTTGATGAGACCACACCTAGAATATTGTATGCATTGTTGTTCTTAAAAGGCTTTGAACATATTCAAGACTGAGATTGATAGATTTCAAATGGATAGGGGGATTAAGAGATGTGGGGATATGGTGGGCAGATGGAGTTAGAAGATCAGCCATGATCTTATTGAATGGTGAGGTAGGCTCGAAGGGCCGAATGATTTACTCCTGCTCCTATCCCTGTGTTCTTATTCTGCACAAACATGTATAGTGACAATAAATTGCTTTGTTTATGCACTTAACAGATTCAATAGAAAATAATAAGAAATTGATCTTAAAATAAATACAGTTAAGATGGATATTTAGCGTAGGAAATCTCTCTCATATATTCATAATTAAGGTAGAAACATTGTCTAAATATTGCATGTGAATCGTTACAGATATGACTGCAGGAGGTACTTTTAGAAGGTAAATCCTCAAATTTCAGGAACCTCACACTCGTGTTCAAATCAACTCATTCTCTGGCACCTCCCTATCTCTCTGACAACCTCACTCCCTAATCCACCACCTGGCACTTCTACTCTCCGGCACTGGCCTCCTGCCTGTCCCTCGCCCCCTCTGCCCCACCATCAGAGATCGCATTGTAGCCACTATGTCCCCAAACTCTGGAACATTCACCCTCAATTCCTCTGCCTTTGCCCCCCTTTCCCTTTTCCAAATCCCTCCTAAAAACCTTCTTCTTCGACCATGATTACGGCCACAACCCCCCAATCCCCCACTGGCTTAGAGATAGGCTCTGCCACTGTTAAGCTCTCTGAGACGCTACCCATCATGGAGGGTACTGTATAAGTGCAAGTTGTTCTTTTTGAATCAGGGCGTTTTGATAGTACAGTACAGACATTGAATCCCATTCACACTTCCACTTTCTGTTTGTTTTATGGATCAACTCTTGCTTTAATTACAACTAGAACAAATTATTGTTTAAAAAGGGTAAATAACTGCAAAAATACATTCAACAATTTGTTCCAGAACTCTTAATTCTTGTTTTTAATATAAATTCTGTAATTAAACCACTGGTCCCCAAACATCTACAGTGATTGCAAATCACCACAATATCTGCTAGAAAGAAACTGAACTTTGATTTCGGCAAATGCCCTGTGACTTACTCAGGTCTGAAATTATATCTTCTCTTAACCTGAAAGATAATGCTGTCTTAAAATTCATATCACCCAGAATTGTGGAAAATTCATCAGGTCAGTCTTGAAATCTGGTTCCTTTTCAAAACTGCAGAGAAACAGCTATTAAATTAAAACTAGATTAAAGAAATTTCCATAATTTTGCGTCACTTGAATTTTAACACCAAATGAGACTACAAGCTAAGACTAAGCCTACTTGTGAGCCTCTGCAGCCCAATTATTGCTATCATATTGTCTGAGAGAGCACCAGGACCATGACCCCCGCGCTCTCCCTAGCCCTACAAATCTGTCCTCCCCGAATAATTATCTACTTCTCTTAAAAGTTGTTATCGAATCAGTTTCCACCACCATTACAGACAGTGCATTCCAAATCCGAACAACTCGCTGTATGAAAATATTTCTCCTCACATCCCCTCTGTTTTAACAACTATTTTAAATCGGTGTCCTCGGGTTCCCGACCCATCCACCTGTAGAAATGAATAAGAGTATTTCCAAATATATCAGTATTTGACATGCTCTGAAAACATGGCTAACTCAAGAAGATTTGAAACAGCTGTGGGTTGTTAAAATAATGACTTTTATATATGTCGAATTGCTTCTTAAATTATTAGGAATTCAAATAAACATTAACACCTGGTTGGTGGTGAGAATCCAGCTGTTTTACTTGGACTTGACTTTTTAAGACCCAATTGTTCAGATACATTTTTATGGAGCATGTTGGACATATTCAGGACATAGATCAGCAAAACTGTGTGTGAGGTTTCATTAAACGGTGGAGGTATTTAAAAAGGGAATCTTCTGTAGATACTGTTTGTGATTATTAAAATAAATTTATTGCCAACCCAAAAGCTTGATGGTTTGAACATTTCCAATTAACAGCAATGAATTTGCAAAGCAGCAGCTTGAATCGAGTTTCTCACATTAAACAAATTGCAGGCAGGCATTTTCTGAAAGCACAAAATCATGGACTGTATGTGTGACACAATAAATTCTATCTGCCAAGGTAAAGAGATGTAAACCTGAACCTGAACGAGTAATAGTTACCTCCCGAGAGATCTTTTATTATTAAAAAGATAGTTGTTAAATATTACTATAGATGTAATGTGATGCAAAATCAATAGTATTGGAATGGCAACCCACACATTTTCCATGAAGTGAACAGAATGACATTGTACACAAACACAATTGCATTCGATCAATCTGTAACCAACGGCACTGCAAGATCAATGTATAACTTTTAGTATTTTTAGCCACACATGTCTTAGATTTGGACATGAATAATAGATTTAAAAAACTAGTACTGTATTTGAAAGCAAGATAGGTAGATCCGATTTCAAGTAGCTTACACATAGCTGGGTAATAAACACTGCATTTTGCTTTTGTTATTGTTATGTGTCTGTGCATATTATGAGTTTGCTTCTCCCCTTCTTTCTCAACTTTTCTTTGAAATGCATTAAGTTTGAGCCCTTTTGAGATTTGCATCTTCAGCTATAAGTGAAATATGAAGAAACTTCACCCTTGTTTAATGAGGAAGCACAATTGTTTTGGTATCTTATTTCCACAGGAAAAACAGACCATTTGATCCCAGAAGACAACTGCATAAATTCAGGAGAAATTGATGTGGGGCGGAGAGTCACCAAAAAGATACCACCTGGAATATTCTGGTGTACTCAAGTATTTATAGACCACCCAATGTATTTAAAATTCAATGTGTCATTAGGAAAGGATGCTCTGGTTGGGATATATGGTCGTCGAGGCCTTTCACCGTCACACACCCAGGTAAGCATTTTACTTAGCAACTTGGTAATCTGGCAAAACAAGAATTATTTTCTAACAGTGGATGTTCAGTTTACACCTCAACAGATATGGCAAATTGCTAGCTGCCATTATGAAGTGGTGACTCGGATATTCAAGGCTTCGCAAGAGAAGGTTGGATAAAGAATGTCCTTTGGATCTAATTCCCCTCAATATTCAATAGAATATTAAAGTAAAAAATAGCATAGAATGAGAAAATGCCATTTGACCTATCAAGCCTGATCCTTCACAAATACCATTACTGCATACTCAGCATCATATAGTTAATTTCCTTATCAGATATGTTGCCTGATCTCCAAAGACACTAATATTTATCCAACTGTATCCCTACTATTCAACACTGCTCTCCACAAAGCCCCAAAATTCAAGGAACATTGTAGCCAGAACTTGACCAGAACCAGAAGCAATTACATTTTTGCAGCATCTGAACATCAATGTATACTAGTATATCTGTTGAGCAGACCTTGGTAATCAAAGCGATCTGTTGTCTCCAGGCCACTTTTGACTAACAAGGGATCAGCTGTGTGATTACATTCTGCACAACCATAATCAGTTATTTGAGTTTAGACTTTGGGTGCAGATCAAATGGTGTGATAGTTTTCTGGGGTACTTGATCACAGTACTAATTCAAAACACAACTAACTGAATGTGTAACTGATTCCTGTAGTTATTGCAATTGGACCATAGCCCTCCTGACCAAACCTCGTAAAATATTGCAAAAATAAATGGCTACAGTCATGTGAAAGGTTTGCTCACAATATTATATTTCAAGTACTATTCCGAGCACCAACAGAATTACTGCTAAACTGGCAAAGGCTTATACAATGTACGTAACACGTTGAAATCTTCAGTCATACAGATAGATTTTGATTGTATTTGATTGAATATTTAAATATGAATATTACGTGCCAGTTTGAGGTTTACAGCTTGAAAATAGGCCAAAATGTTGTATGGTATCAGTATTTTATTTACACAATGACCTCGTCTAAATCGATGCTCAGGTAGGCCAGACAAATGGTTTATGGAGGAAGTGGAAAGTGTGTATATTAGTGCATTTGAAAGTGCTTATCAGAGCTGAGGGTTTCAGGTCTATAACTTGTGGAGTACTGCAGCTTAGTGGTTATAACACTCGACTCGCAAGCGAGAGGACCTGGGTTTGATTCCCAGGCAGGATAAAATGTTGGGCATGTTTCCTGACTCCACATGCCTCTTTACCTAGCAGTAAGTAGGAACCAGATCAATTGGCAAATCTCCTTTCCATGGGTAATAATCGAATTTAAAAACAATATTTTAGTACTTAATCCAAGATTGTTTGTGTGACACTGCTCTGCACAATTGACTGCCACCTTTTGCTCACAAAATATGTAGTCAATTTTGTGATGTGTTTTGAGATGTGTCGAAGATATGATAAAGCGAGATATCAGATGCAAGGATTATTAATATTATTATTAGAACAGAACACAATTCACTTTACACCTGATTTGATTATATCTGACCTAGCAGTGCTTGATGCAAATAGCAAATGAGCAAAATAGGAAAGCATTAAATTCTCCAGCACGACAACAACTTGCATTTATCTAGCACTTTCCAAGATGGGCAGTGACTCAGAGCACTTCACAATGGCCGAGGCCGAGCCATGGGGAGGGGGATGATGGCCATAATTGTGGTTAAAGATGAAGGTCTTCAGGCGCAACCAGAAGATGGGAATGGAGGGGACGAGACAAAGGGGTTCAGGGAGGGAGTTCCAAAACTTTGCTGTACAATCGGCATAGTGGCTGATGGTGGAGAGAGGATTTGGGGGACAAGGAAGCTGGACTCAGGAGAGCGGAGGGAGCAGCTGTGAGGAGATAGGAGGTTGTAGAGATAGGGGAGTGCAGAGAAGTGGAGGGATTTAAACACAAGAGTGAGGATCTTGAAGTTGATCCACTGTGTGACAGAGAGCCAGTGCAGTTTTTGCAAGGACTGGGGTAATCAGGATATAAGGTTTGGTGCGGTGAGAATGCAGGCAGCGGAGTTTTATATGAGCAGAATTTTGTGGATGGTGCAGGAGGGGAGACCAGCGAGGAGGGCATGAGAGGTGACAAAGACATGGACATGGGTGTCAGCAGCTTTTGGGGTAAAGTATTGAACCAGACAGCATATACATTGAGGTCTAAATTGCATTGATTCCTAACAGTAGTGATCAGTGATGATTCCAAATTGCAAATAGTGATTCCTTCCAGAAACCCAAGCATACATTTTTCTGCCCCACTGAAACTCTACCCTTACACCCTTACGTGATCTACACTTGGATTAACGTTCCCACCAGACATTACTTCCAATTGCAACTTGCAATTTAAATTGCAACTTTGCGTCATCATTAGTATCACCTGTTACAAATATCTGCAATTTAGACCTGAATGCAAATGTAATGACGATAAAAATAATAATCCTTGCTTTTGATATAGTGTCATCGGGGGGTATCAAAGCCCCCCACAGAATAGCTAATAGCTAATTCTTTGGTTACTATTTATAATGGAAAATCCCATTTATGAGCAAATACTATAATTAAATAAAGAAAAGCTCACATGGTATGTCACATTCCAGCTGATACACATTTGATTCAACTCAGCACGTCACTTATAGAAGCAGATGCTTTGTGATTGTACATTTAAAGGAAAGCCTGAAACAAAATAGTTATTTCTATGTGTTTTAATTCCTAGTTGGATTTCCCTATCAAATCCCGGATTCATCAGCTTTAAATTGTTTCCAGCATATGATATTGTATTTTAAACATTCTGGCAGTTTGCTGACCATGTTTGTATTTCAAATCTCTTAAATTACACTTGTAGATAATGCATCAAAATAATCTTAACCGTAAATAAATATTGCATGAGCTTTGTCTTTGAAGTTGACAATTTTTTTTAATGCAAATTGGTTTCCACTCTTTTGGGTTTGAGTTTGCATTTGAAGTGCTATTTAAATGCATTTGAGTTGCATTTACTGTTCATGTTATAGAAAATGCAACTGCAAGTACCAGCTTGCAGTTGCATTATAGATTAACAAATCTATAATACCTTTCACATAAAGAATCTCACAAATACACTGGTGCCTAGAAGCAGATAAATTGTGTATCTTGCGAGTTATACCTTGAAACTGAGCAATGATAATACAAGGGAAGATGTTTGCATATAGTCCAGGGTAAACCATTGTCAAAGCGTATATAACCAGGTCATGGTGATTTGTTCTTCATGCAGTGCTGAAGACTAGAGGTTAGCTGGAGCTTGATTGATTAATGTGCTTTTAGTGGACTATCACAACAACATGTTTTGTCACTGATTTCTTGTAGTTTGACTTTGTGGAGCTGTTGGATGGAAGACGCCTGCTTGCACAGGAAGTTAAAAGTCTGGAAGGATTCCAGCACCAACACAGAAGTTTGATGCCTCTGACAAATCGTGAGACTGGCTTCATCCGATATCTGGATTCTGGCATATGGCATTTAGCCTTTTACAATGATGGGAAAGAGGTGGAGTTCGTCTCCTTCATGACCACTATCATAGGTAAGCTATAAAGTACAGAGAGGGGAGGAGTAGGCTCATGTGCATCAGAAACACTGATATGGACTGGGTGGGCCAAACAGCCTGTTTCCATGCTATAAAGCTTTTGTGTAATTCTAAACTAATTTGGAACAAAGCCTGCAATGACAGAAAAATGCAGTTTAAAAGCGTTTCTATCACAGAAAATAATAATCCATGCAATTGGTATGGCATTTTGGACATCAGGATGACATCCCAAAGTGCTTCACAGGATTAACTGTGAGAGAATATTGACTGTATATTTTGGAAGCAATATGGTAGACAATGTGAGCACAGCAATGGCCCACTAACACAAACATGAACTGAAGGGATCAATTTTATCGGAGTAATTGTTGGCCAGTATCAACACCTGTGACAATTTGTGGTACATATCTGCATGCAAATTGGCTGCCATGTTCACCTACAAAATACAGGGTTACTACACTTTAGAGCATATCCTGTGAAACACTTCTCCCAACATGAAATTCATTGCGCTAAAGCATATATAAGAATTATTATTGTATTACTATTATAAAATGGGAGTGTTGAATCAAGGAAATAAATGGACTATGTGTTTATCCTTACTAAGGTGTATTTCAATAAGAGTTTACAAATGCAAATGAACTCTACCATTGATAACTGCATATTTAAAGCTTTCAGTGCCTCCTGACTTGAAAGGCACCATAAAGATGTAATTTGTTGTTGTTGTTGGAGCTTGTGCATATAACTGGCTTCATGAATTATTCCAGAGACTTACCTGTATAATAAAATGATTTACATTCCATGGGTTCAGTTGTTTCATAGACACCACCCAGGACCTTTTGTTGTTAAGTTTAGCTGTAATCAATCTTGCAGCAAACACCATTAACTCACTAGAGGAGGTGCAAATCCACCACAGTAGAAAATAACAAGGTTCTCTCTACTCTTGGGTGGTCTCTCAACACTTTATACTGGGGGACAATTGGCTCTGCAGTAGGATTGCAGGTGAAATATTTAGTTCCAGAAGGTAATTGAGTTTTCAGTTTCCTACAGAATTCATCATAACATGATTTTCTAACTTGTCATTCAATTTTCTGAAACAAGACACAGGGAAATAAATGGCCTACTTTCTATCTCCCAACTACAGAGACAATGTGTTTCAGCAAAAAAAATTTCAGCAAAAAGTTTAAAATTAACCTTCTGAGGATTGTTATTGCATTTTTACACATACCCAGAACTGAAACAAGAATATGAATTTTAGCAAATACATGGCTGAAATCCCCTCACTCATACCAAATTCAAACATCTTCAATACAATCCACTGGAGTTCAAAAGTATGGAGGAGATGAATACATTCAGTTTTCAGATATCTAATAATAATAATCCTTACATTTGATATAGTACTTTTCACATCTTCTAGACGTCTCAAAGCACGTCACAGAATACACTGTAAAGTGAATTGACTATACATATGTGGGCAAAACACAGCAGCCAATTGCGTTCAGCAGTGTCCCACAAACAATCGTGGATTGAAATGACCAATTTGTTATTTTTTTTTAAAGATTATTATTAGGCGTGTGGAGTAGAGAAACTTGCCCAAGCTTTCTGGAATTGAACCTTGCCCAAGCCTGGAATTGAACCCAGGTCTCTCGCAAGGCGAGTGCTCCAACCACTGAGCGAGAGAACTCCATCTGGGTTACTGATAGATTGATAAATCCAAGTCCAGAAAATGTGTGAAAGTTTTTTTGTTACATTCTGTAACCGTACGTTGTTGTTGTGGTCCAGTACACTTAACACTGTACAAGTGAGAGGATCTGGGTTTGATTCCTGAGCAAAGCAAAATGTGGGCAAGTTTCCTTAGTCTACACGTCTCTATTTACCTAGCAGTAAATAGGAGCCCAATTGTTATTAAATTGACGGTTCGCTTTCCCACGAGTCATACTCCCTAACAAAAAATGAAGAAATAATACTAATTTAGTCACTCAATCTTACAATTGTTTGTGAGACACTGTTGTGCGCAACTGACTGCTGCGTTTCACCCAATAGTACATTCTGTGAAGTATTTTGAGATGTTTCAAAGACATGATAAGGCACAATATGAAATGCAAGGAGTATTATTATTATTATTAATACATCGTACACTCTGAAGTCTGCCTGTCCAGCCCACAGGAATTCCAAGTTTGACTTGAAGAGATTGAATGGAGTGGAATTCTGTGGATTGGTGTGACACATCTGGTTGCTGTCAGGATTCACTGTTTACAAAGTTTTTTTTTGAATTATGAATATTGTTCTATTGTTATAAGTTTTGATCCTATCATATATATTTTTCGATCATGTGTTCACGTTTTTAAAACACACTGTTAAATTGTGCTGTCTTCTCCTTTCAGAGTCCTTGGATGAATGTCCCGCCAACTGCTATGGAAATGGAGAGTGTGTATCTGGAATGTGCCATTGCTTTCTGGGTTACATTGGTCCAGATTGTGCACGAGGTAGAAGCTTCTTGTTATTATATGGTAATCTGTTGAAACGTAGACCTTATTACAATGATCAATACATGAGGGTCCTTTTTATATCAGTCCTGGGGAATGAAATATGAATTAATAAAATAACGCACCCGTTTTAGGAAAGGACTTCCAGTAAAAGCCCGTTTATCCAGCACCCTCGGGACCTGGCTAATGCTGGTTAAAGCACGTGCCGGATATTCGGCCAAAAACGCAAAAAAAAAAGAAAAATGCATTTTTACGGATAAATTCTGGTTAATCGAATGCAGACTTTTTTTGAGGTGTCGGTTATACTGAAGTTACGGTTGATCAGGTGCCGGATAAACAGGCTTTTACTGTACAATGAATTCAGTTCTGCTGGAACTGAATTAATTCAGTTCTCTTACTAGCATGACTGATGCCCTTTCAAGTTTGGAAATTCATATCAGTGGAGGAACCAGGGCAAGATTCTCTCAAACAACCCCAACTACTGTTTTTGCTTTAAGTGGCCATTTCTGTTTCAGTTGTCAATCACAGGAAATGTTAATCTAAGGAGGTGATCACTGGAGATCCATGCAGTGCAATCCCTCTTTGCGCAAGTGGACTGATGAGATAAATCATGAGTACTGCTAACCAACTGGTTCAAAACAGGGTATAAAAAAGGGTCTAGCTGCGAGAGCCTTAATTGAGCAGAGAGCCAGCCAGAGTGAGCTACAGACGGAGTGAGGCGAGGACAGAGTGAGAAGGAATTGGGTGAGAGTGGGAATTAGGTGCAGAGGGGGAAGTAGGTGCAGTTTATATATCCCAGGGAAGTAAGTCGAGATAATGACCTGGCATGTGATGTGCGAGGAATGCGGGATGTGGGAATTGATGGAGGGCAACCTGAGCCAAGGTGACTTCATCTGCAGCAAATGTCTGCACCTGAGGAAGCTCCAGCTTAGAATAGCTGAGCTGGAGTATCAGGTGGAGACATTGCGGTGCATCAGGGAAGGGGAGAGCTTCTTAGATAGTTTCATCCTAGAGCCTGACACTCCACCAAGACCTAGGG
Source organism: Hydrolagus colliei (assembly GCA_035084275.1). Taxonomy (NCBI): domain Eukaryota; kingdom Metazoa; phylum Chordata; class Chondrichthyes; order Chimaeriformes; family Chimaeridae; genus Hydrolagus; species Hydrolagus colliei. The sequence continues at coordinate 8,151,239 of CM068745.1, forward strand.
AACAAGAGTGCGCTGTTGCCAGCCACGGTCAGGACTGGGTGACAGTCAGACGACCGGGTGTGCGGAACCACAAGACTGGTGCAGAGAAACCCCAGACTGTAACCATTTCCAACAGGTATGAAGTACTTTCAAACTGTTTGGATAAGGAGGTCTGTGAGAAGGTTGGACAAACCAACTCCATCAAGACCATTTTAATAGGAGATACAACTGTCCGAGGTATAGATAGGCGTTTTTGTGAACGGAAACGCGAATCTCGGAAGGTGTGTTGCCTACCAGGTGCCAGGGATGAAGACTTGACTGAGCGGGTGCATGAAATTCTGCTAGGGGAAGGGGAAAATCCACTTGTGGTGGTCCATGTTGGGACCCATGAAGTTGAGAGGAAAAGACCTGAGATGCTCCAGGGAGAGTACCAGAGACTAGGGAGTAAACTAAAAAGTGGAACTTCGAGAGTGGTGATCTCTGGGTTGCTTCCAGTGCCTCGAGCAAGCCAGTTCCAGAATGCTAGAATAAGGCACATCAATGCATGGCTGGAGAAGTGGTGTAGGAAGGAGGGTTTCTGGTTCCTAGACCATTGGGACCAATTCTGGGGTAGGTGGAACCTGTACAAAATGGATGGGTTACACCTGAACAGGGCTGGAACCAATCTCCTTGCAGGGAGGTTGTCGAGTTTTGTGGGGGGGGGCTTTAAACTAATCCCGGGGGGTGAGGGTGGGAAACTGATCAGTAGTTCAAATACGGGAGGGGTAATAAAGAAGACAGGGGTAAAGGTAAGACGGGAGAAAAATGCAGAGGAAGTAATTTGTGCCTTAGAGTGCATGTATGTAAATGCACGAAGTTTGAGAAATAAAATTGGTGAGCTGCAGGCTCAGGTTGCTGCGAGGCGATATGATGTTATAGCAGTAACAGAGACTTGGCTCCAGCATGGGCAGGAATGGGAGTTGAACATTCCTGGTTATAATGTATTCAGGAGGGATAGAGAAGGGAGAAAAGGGGGCGGGGTGGCAATTTTAGTTAAGGACTCAGTGACTGCCTTAGAAAGGAACGAGGTGGAAGAAGGACTAAAAACCAAATCTATCTGGTTAGAAATGAGGAATAAAAAAGGTGCAGTTACACTGTTAGGGGTATACTATAGACCACCAAATAGTGGGGAGGAGATAGACAAGCAGATCTGCAAGTGTATCACGGAGAAATGCAGAACTAATAGAGTAGTGATAATGGGTGACTTCAACTATCCCAACATAGACTGGCAGAATAGTAGAGTAAAGGGCAAGGAGGGAGAAGAATTCCTGAAGTGTGTGCAGGACAACTTTCTTGATCAGTATGTTTCCAGTCCAACGAGGAAAGAAGCATTGCTGGATCTAGTTTTGGGAAATGAGGTAGGGCAAGTTCAACAGGTTTCTGTAGGTGAGCATCTAGGGAATAGTGACCACAATATCGTTAGATTCAGAATAATTATGGAAAGGGATAAGGAACGATCACAGGTGAGGACACTCAACTGGAAAAGGGCTAATTTCAATGAGTTGAGGTGGGACCTAGCCAAGGTGGATTGGAAAGAAAAATTGGCAGGTAAGACAACTAACGAGCAGTGGGCAGCGTTCAAAGAGGAGATAGTTCAGGCACAGGTCAAAAGCATCCCCACAAAGGTGAAATGTAAGGCATCCAAACCTCCCTGGATGACTAAGGAAATCGGGGCCAAAATAAAACAAAAAAAAGAGGCTTATGATAAGTGTCAGGCTCAAAATTCAGAAGGGAACCAAGCAGAATATAGGAAGTGTAGGATAGAACTAAAAAAGGAAGTTAGAGGGGCAAAGAGACTGCATGAAAAACAATTAGCGAGTAAGATTAAGGGGAACCCTAAGGTTTTTTACCAACATATTAAGAGTAAAAGGTTGGTCAAGGATAGGGTGGGGCCAATTAGGGACCTAGGAGGAAATCTCATTGTGGAGGCAGAGGGCATGGCTGATGTACTGAATGAGTACTTCGCCTCTGTCTTCACAAAAGAAAATGATACAGCCAATGCCATGGTATTAGAGGAGAGGGTAGGAGAAATGGATAGAATAATTATAACCAGAGAGGAAGTTCTAAAAAGGTTGACGTCGCTCAAGGTGGATAAGTCACCTGGTCCGGATGGGATGCACCCTAGGTTACTAAGTGAGGCACGGGAGCAAATAGCAGGGACTCTGGCCATGATCTTTCAATCTTCCTTGGACACAGGGGTCGTGCCAGAGGACTGGAGGATAGCTAATGTTACTCCCTTGTATAAAAAGGGGCAGAAGGACAAGCCTGTCCTTCTGCCCCTACAGACCAGTCAGTCTAACGTCGGTAGTGGGCAAACTTCTAGAGTCCATAATCAGGGACAAGGTAGATCTTCACTTAGAAAGATATAGGCTAATAAAGGACAGTCAACATGGATTTGTTAAAGGCAAATCTTGCCTTACAAATCTGATAGAATTTTTTGATGAGGTAACGGAATGGGTGGATAATGGTAGCGCAGTTGATGTAGTTTACATGGACTTTCAAAAGGCATTTGACAAAGTGCCACATGAGAGACTTATTATGAAATTAAAGGCCCATGGCGTAAAAGGGACAGTGGCAGCGTGGATCCACAACTGGCTGCGAGACAGAAAGCAGAGAGTTGTAGTGAGCGGCTGTTTTTCAGATTGGAGGGAAGTGAGCAGTGGTGTGCCACAGGGATCAGTTTTGGGACCATTGCTGTTTGTAATCTACATCAATGATCTGGACTTGGGTGTACGGAGTACAGTTTCCAAGTTTGCAGATGACACTAAGTTAGGGAGAATAGTAAACAGTGAGGAGGATAGTAGCCATCTGCAAGAGGATATAGACAAATTGGTAAAGTGGGCAGACACATGGCAGATGAAGTTTAATGCAGAGAAGTGTGAGGTGATGCATTTTGGGAGAAGAAATGAAGGGAGGCAATATAGGCTAGATAGTACAATTTTAAATGGTGTAAAGGAACAGAGAGACCTGGGGATTTGTGTTAGTGACTCGTTGAAGGTGGCAGGACAGGTAGACAAGGCTGTTAAGAAGGCATATGGGATACTAGGCTTTATAAATAGGGGTATAGAGTACAAAAGTCAGGAAGTGCTGACTAACGTCTATATGACTTTGGTGAGGCCTCAGCTGGAATACTGTGTTCAATTCTGGTCACCACACTACAGAAAGGATGTGAAGGCATTGGAAAGGGTACAACGAAGATTTACTAGGATGGTGCCAGGATTGAGGGACTTCAGCTATGATGAGAGGCTAGATAGGCTAGGGTTATTCTCTCTGGAGCAGAGAAGATTGAGGGGAGACCTAATAGAGGTTTATAAGATCATGAGGGGTTTCGACAGGGCAAATAGAGAAAAACTATTTCCACTCGTGGGTGAATCTGTGACTCGTGGTCACAGATTTAAAATAGTTTCAAGGCGAAGTAGAGGGGAGCTGAGGAGAAATTTTTTCACTCAGCGAGTTGTTCGAATCTGGAATGCATTGCCTGAAAAGGTGGTGGAGGCTGATTCAATAACAACTTTTAAAAGGGAATTAGATCTTTATTTAGGGAGAACGGGTCTATTAGGCTATGGGGAGCGGGCAGGGCAGTGGGATTGAATCGCTCTTTTCAAAGAGCCGGCACAGACTAGATGGGCCGAATGGCCTCCTTTTGTGCGGTAAAATTCTATCATTCTATGATTCTATACTGCAGATGTAAGCAAACTGGTCCTTGCAAGAGTGGAATATAAATCATGTAACACTGGGCTGTGCAGTATGTTCTGTTGGAAGCATTGGGGGACTCATTCTTATTTATTTTTTAGTTATATTTAAAGGAGTTCGCTCACCTCTTGCCTGAAGAATGGTAAACAATTTGAAATGATTAAAGGAACATTTTATAAGCCTTTCAAATATATTGAAAGTCATTGATCGGTCATCTTTGCTCAAAAGCATTGTATGAGAACTGCCATCACCTGTCATTTTGTTGTCATCGGATCATAATTTAAGTTTGGGATTCTGCACATTATGGTTTTGTCCCAGCCAGAGGAAGCTCCTTCCAACAGGAAAAAGCAACATGGAGGGGCTCTCTACTTGCCCTCCCTGCCTACTGTCCTTAAAGAATGCTGAATGGCCTTTAGAGACCTAAAAAGAAATGAGAAAATAAATGATAAATGAATGTTTATTCATTTATGATAAATGATAAATGTTTGCATTTGTCTTTGAAAACGGCATTGGAAAGGAGATATATCAGGAATGAGGGACTTCAATTATGGGAAAAGGCTGAAGAGGCTAGGATTATTCTCTTTGGAGCAGAGAATGTTACGAGGAGATCTAACAGAGGTTTTCAAAATCATGAGGGGATTCTATAGGGTAAACAGAGAAAAACTGTTTCCACTGGTGGATCTATCAGTGATTCAAGGTCACAGATTTAAAATAGTTTCTAAAAGAAGCAGAGTGGATGTGAGGAGAAATTTTTTCACACTGCGAGTTGTTCGAATCTGGAATGCATTGCCTTTTAAAATAGAGGTGGATGGTTATTTGGGGAGGACAAGTTTTCAGGTTTATGGGGAGAGAACCGGGAAGTGGTATTGACTTTGAACAGCTCTTTTCAAAGAGCAGGCACAGACACGATAGGCCAAATGGTCTCCTTTTGTGCTGTAAAATTCTATGATACTATATCAATGAAATCCTGCAGGATAATGGCAATTTCATATGAGGATATTCATTCAGCTTCCAATCAAAGCTCAGTTTTATCTCTTACGTTTTACCACCTTCCGTCATTTCAACCCATTCTCGAAATGCTGCTGAAAGATACCTATAATGTGATAGAATGGTTTGACATTTTTGAAAGTGTCCCAGTCAGTCAACTTTTGTGCAAGTATTTTCAGTGTTTCCTTTCCTTTCTCGTTCACAGCTTCTTGCCCAGTTCTGTGCAGTGCCAATGGTCAGTATGTTAAAGGACGTTGTTTGTGCCACAGCGGCTGGAAGGGAGCGGAGTGTGACATTCCCACAAACCAATGTCTTGACCCGTCCTGCGGCAACCATGGCACCTGCATTATGGGGACCTGCATCTGCAACCAGGGTTATAAGGGAGAGATCTGTGAAGAAGGTACGTGTCCGACTGCATCATTAATCTTCTATTGTCAACATGGTTCAAAAGTCTCGAGTTCATTGAGGCTGAGGAGACGCAGAATTTAATCTTCTCCAGGACTTCAGTCTCAAGAAAGAACCTGAAAGGTTATATCTGATTAAGATAAAATTGAAATACCCATTGTGCTCCTGTTTCAAAGGATTCATTATAATACCAAACACATAGAGCTGAGGTTATGGTAAATGTGAATTCATTCTGACTTGCGTACTTACCTATTATTTTGTTTGCATGAAAGCTAATGTGACCCAGTGCTTTCTTTTCTGTCGTAAAGCTCTCCTGAAAAAAATCACTTTTTTTCCCCCCACTGACCTTTATTTAGAATGATTAATTGCCAGGAGGGAGCCCCTTGTCAGTTAGCTCCTGATCTTTGTACTCTGGGCCGACGAGCATCTGTTAGCGAAGAGAAACTCTTAACTTGCTTCTCGAGGACTTTTCCCTTTCTAACCACGTTGTGCATCAATGGAGTGATAGCATGACAAATAGACTATATGAAAGGCATCCTGTGTTAAAGCAGCGATTCCTACATGTTGCCATCTGTTATGCAACACCATTTTTATGTCATTTGTTAGCTTGTCTGTCTTTAATATATGTATATAATGTTATCACTCCTTTTACAACAGTGTAGCACTCTCTCTCTCTCTGTAGACTTGTGCACATTTGAAAGTGATTTATCTTATAGCTTTCTTTGTTGAGTTTTGACACATGAAAGAATAGCAAATCACACCTGCTAGTTGTGAGGAATCACACCCCTGTCTGTGACCCACTTCAAACTCTGTAGCTTTTGTGGCCTTCAGATGCAACAATGGGGTTGAAAATGCAATAATTCGTACAGATTTGTTGTGTGAATTAAGATTTTCGGTTTCCGAATATTGGATTCCAGGATCCACTGTGATTCCCAACAACAACAAAATTACACTTGTATAGCGCCTCTCACGTCAGGAGGACGATCCAAGGTGCTGGACAGTCATTGTTTCAGACCCGAGCTGGGGTCGGGAAGGGTGGAGGGATAGGAGGGGATTTGGGGTGACCGATGGGACCGTCGAAGAGGAGGGTCTTTAAGGTTCACCCGCCATTGGTGGGTGGGTGGGTCGGGGGGACGTGGAGCCGGCCGGAGCATGCTGAGCAGAGGGTAGGGGATTAGGAGTCACAGAAGTAGAGTGGGGCAAGGCCATGGAGGGCTGGATCCTCCGGGTGATAGGAAGCCAACGGATTTGGGGGGAGATGGGGTCACGAATGTTGGTGCGGTAGAGGACACAGGCCGCAGAGTTCTGGATTATCTGCAACATATGGAGGGAGGGATTGGGAAAGCCGACAAGCAGGGCATTGGCATAGTTCAGCTGGGATGTGATGAAGGCAAGAATGAAGGTTTCAGCGGCTTGGTGGGGTGAGGTAAAGATAGAGTCTGGCGATATTGTGGAGGTGCGGGAAGGCAGAGCTTGGATGTGGGGAGGAAAGACAGTTGAGGATCTAACGAAGCACAGTTCCTGACTGGCTTGGTAAGGTTGACTATGAAACCATGGAGGTTGATGCTGCCTGTGTTTGATGTGTGAAGGTGTTGGCACGAGCCAATTAGGAAAGCCTCAGTCTTGATGAAGGTCATGTTGCATCAAGAACCTTTTAAGATTTTGCCAGTTTGTGATTTGCAAATCTGAGCACCATGCTGCACTTCACAGCAGTGCTCAGTGCTAATTAGTGGAGTAAGGCAATACAGTATCCTCCTTTGTGTTGAGAGATCTGTGCAAAATAACATAAATTCCTGATTAAAGTGAAATTTTTGAGTAGCCATCAATCTGAATACAACAGAAATGCAAGTTATTTATTTTTAGCAACCTGTAAACTTGGGTTGCCTAGAAATTATTTACAATGCTAGTTTTAATAGTACAGGCAAAATGCAGATGCATTAAATCCCACAAAATCAGATTGCATATTGATTTCACAGCATGGAATTCATTTTGTTTACATCTTCAATTTTTTTTTGGTAGTGCTGTAGTTAGAAACTTTGCTTCTTGCTAGTTTATTTTTATTGTAGCATGTGCTAATGGTGAATCAAACCATTCTGAGTTAGCTCTGCCTTTCAGGTTAACCATGCTAACTACGACAGTAAATCATTGCACACAGTATTGAATCCATTGTGTCCTCATCTTCGAATATATTTTCTGTGGTTCCAAAAAGAAATGATAGAAAACCAGCATCAAAGAGAGAGATCAAAATATATGTTGTCCTGTAGTGTAATGGTTAGAGCAAGCGAGAGTACCCAGGCAGGGGAAACGTGAGGCAAGTTTCCTTACTCTACATGCCTCTGTATTGCCTAGCAGCAAGTAGGAACCCGGTTGCTAGATTGCTTTTTCGGAGACAATGTGTTCACTCAATCCACGGATGTTTGTGGGATACTTCTGTGCGCACATCTGTGGTCCTTGAAAGAGTCATAACATCCCAGCTTCGCTCTTTCCTCTCCTCCCACTCCCTCCATGAGCCTCAGCACGCAAACTATTCTGATCACGGTCACAAATTACATCTTGACCATATGTGACCAGGGCTCCCCTGCCACTGTGCCCTCCTCGACCTCTCTGCCACCTTTGACATTGTGGACTGCTCAATCCTACCCCCAATGCCTCTCTTTATCTGAACCTTTAAGGTTCCTTGATTAGTTCAGATCCTACCTCTTGAGACTGTCTCCATTTTGACTCTGCCAACAATTTCTCATCCAGCCCTCGTACCGACTTGTGCGGTGTTCCTCAGGGCTCTGTCCTCGGTCCCCTCCTCTTCAACCTCTGCATGCACACATACCTTATTGGCATCATCCACAGACATGGGGTAAATTGTTACATGTACGCGGATGACACCCAACTTTACCTCGCTGCCTACACCCTCAATTATAGGATTACCGACAGTTGACAGACCGCCTGTCAGAACATTAAGTCCTGGATGAGAAATGACTTTCTACGGCTGAACATCAGTAAAACCAGGGTTCTTCTGATTGATTCGCGTCCACACCTCAGGCACTGGCAGCATCAGCGTCCATGGATGCGCATTCCACTCCACGTCACCGAAGCCAGTCAGGAACCTGGGTGTTTTGTTTGACCCTCAACTGTCTTTTTTCCCCCTTATCCGTGCCATGACCAGCACCGCCTTCCATCACCTCCACAACATTGCCCGTTTCCATCGCTGCCTCACCCATCAGGCCGCTGAAACCCGTACATGTACGTTCGTCACCTCAAGGCTCGACTACGGCAACTCCCTCCTCAAAGGCCTCCCCAACTCTTCCCTCAACAATCTGCACATCGTCCAAAACTCTGCAGCTCGTGTCCTCTCTCACACCGGCTCGCGACCCCATCACCCCCACCCTCGCCCAGCCCCTCTGGCTCCCCATTCCTCAGAGGATCAAATTCAAGTTCCTTGTCACTTTCAAGGCCCTCCATGGCCTTGCCTCCTCCTACCTCTCTGACCTGCTAACCCCCTATCAACCTGTTCACTCCCTCCGTTCAGCAGGGTCTAGCCTGCTGCATGTCTCCCACCCGACCCACCATATCACCGGCGGCCGGACTTTCAACCTCTCTGTCATGTTTTGGACTCCATTCCACATTCCCTTCACCTTGCTTCCTCCCTTGCCTCCTTCAAAACCAGTCTCATGACTCTCCTCTTTGATCGAGTCTTCAGTCACCATCCTACCTCTCTGCCCTCCCTCATCCCAACCCTGCCCCCAGCACTCCTGCTCCCCATGCTCGGGTCCTGACACCTGACTGTTCAACACCCTGGGACATCCTCCCGACATGAGAGGCGCTCTATAAATGTGATTGTGTTGTTGTTGTCTTGCCATTCTTATTTATTGCACAGATTGATCATGCTTGCTTAGGATAGCCTATCGTTGTTCAGTGGAATGGCTAACTATGCTTGCTTAGTGCTAAGATTGCAAACAATATGTCTGCTGATAAAGGTGGCAGTAGAGACTGCGGGGATCCAAATCGTGCATCTCCAGAAATGTTTTATACACAGACATATCAAAAAATCTGCTAAAAGCTGATTTTCTGGGAAGAAGAAGAACAACAGAATTACATTTGTATATCGCCTTTCAAGTCGGGAGGACGTGAAAGGTAAGAAGAGTAACTACAGAATTCGTATAAAAATATCCCTATTGCTTATCAAAATAACCACTGTGCTCTTAAGTGTAAATAGTTCACGTTGTTTAAATTTGAAAGGAACGCGTCTCTGTGACTTTCGGAGACTTTTGGGCGTGTTCCTGTGTGCAGCAGTGAGCAGCTGCACCAAGCGAACAGATGTCTAGTTTTGCTTCAAAAATGTCCGAGCTTGTAATTGTTTGTATGCGAAATTGATAGCTTGTGCACCACAAAGAAAACTCATTTTACCAGCTCGCAACTGAGTAAGTGCCTGTGCCAAGGAATCCTCGTTGTATTACCGGGTTTATTTTAGAATAGTCAGTCATTCATAAAATGTGACATGTAACTCTTTCAGGTCTGATAGACCACCCTGAGATCTTTAATAATACTGTTCATACATTTCTCCCTTTAGTATCTTCTACAAAAGGAGTTTTCTATGAATTTTTAGGTAATAATGGAAGCGGTGTAACCGATGCCTTAATTTCAGACCACCCCTTGAATAAACAATCCACAGTTAAATTATATTTTGATATTGGTTTAAAAAGTTGTTTTGGTTCTCAAATGGTTATTTGAGACAGAAAGCTCTGGCGGCAAAGAGATTTAATCTCACAACCTCTTCTCCTTGAAGGTGTACCGCTGGAATATGGCATGTGACAGATAATAATTTTAAAAAAGGGAGGGGTAATGGCTTGAAAGATATTTGGATTCAAAGTGGTATTCTTCTGGAAGAAAAAGTAATTAACTCTCAGCAAGAAACAAAGTCACAGTTATTAAAAACGTATTGAAGATTAACGTTACATCCCTGCTGCATTTTGATACACTTTCCACAAAAACGTCTTGACAAATAGACTTTTGTGACCGACTCAAACCTTACAGCTAGCGCGTGGCCAAAAGCTAATTAATACTATTGTACAAGGTATGTCTCGGAGGAAATCCTGGTGCATCAACTGTCAGATAAAAGTCATTCTTTACCTTTAAACGACGATTGCAGCTACCAAGAAGCGAGCATTAGCACTGTTATGCAGTTGCCTTGCCCGGGATCAACATGCAACACTTATACTTAATGAATTGTGGCTGTAGAAACTTACATTCCTCTTTCTATCCCATGTTTCAGACATCTTATACTTTGAGGTCTAAAGTTGCATTAGTTCCATTTTAGAATTGAACTCGCTGAAACTCTTATCACGTAAGGCAGTTATATCAGCTTGAGTTGGGTTTAGAGAACAACTCTGTGTGAGGCTATCTCAAGCGCGTTAGCTTCAACGCTCCGAGAACCATCAATTCCTGTTGCTCAGTGGTTAGAGCACTCACCTTACAAGCGTGAGAGCTCTGTTCCAATCCAGGCAAGGTGAAAGCTTGGCCAAGTTTCCTTACTCCATACACCTAATAATAGGCCCTAAATAAACAAATTGGTCATTTCAATGCACGACTGTTTATGGGACACTGCTGTGCACAATTGGCTGCCACGTTTCGCCCACAAATATACAGTCAATTCACTTTACAGTATATTCTGTGAAGAGCTTTAAGATGTCCAGGAGACGCGAAAAGCACTATATCAACTGCAAGGCTTATTATATTTAAAGGGCTCTATATAAATGCAAGTTGTTATTGTACTGTTTTGAGTTTTATACCATCTCTGAAATAAGAATAATAATCCTTGCATTGTATCAAATGATACAGCACCTTTCATATCAGGAGGACGTCTCAAAGCATTTCATAGGTTTTATTGTAAAGTGCAGTGGCTGATATTTTGTAGGAAAACATCTGTTTAATATCACAGAATAATAGAATCATGGAATGTTTGAGACTGTTTGGTTCATTGCATCAGTGCTGAGGCAAGCTCCCCACTGGAAGCATCTACTCTAATCCCATTGCATTGCTCTTTCCCTATACTATTCAATACTATTTTTTCTCAAGCATTTATCCAATTTGTTTTCATATGTTGTTATGGATTTGGTTTTCCAGCCAGTAGTGTAAGCTACTTCATACACCGTACCTGTAAGCCTTCAAGCAAAAGCATTTCATCAAACCTTCCTTTTTTTCTTCTTGCCAGTGATAATACACAATGTATGCCCTTGTGTTGCTGACTTCAAAAAGAAAAATAGATTAATGCTATACATTACGTTTCGATGACATTTCTGCTTTTAGAAACTATATATTTCCAGTTAAAAAAAAGTTTAACCCATTCAGGTTTTGCAGATAATAACAGCATTAAACATTTCTGGATCAGTTATACTGCCAAGTAATTTAGAGTGATTTTGTCATGTTTCAACTTCAAAAGCACAAAAAGAAGATAACAATATTTCTTGAATTTACTTCAGTGCATGATGCATTAAATTAAGATTTCACTTAGGATTCCGCTATCACCTATGTATTGCAGTCTAATTTTCAGTATTTAACTGGGTTTCTTATTAATCTGAGATGCAAAATTCTTTCCAGCAGCCAAAAAAAGTACATCACCCCTACCTAAGGGAACTCTACTCTATTATGATACACTTTCAGAGCAATGTTCTCACAGTAGATAGGAATTCTGATGGGGTAACTTATTAAAAAATCCCATAAAGAAATACTGCAAATTACGATTTTCTATAGTTCTCCGTTTTACGAGAATAAAGGTTCCCAGTCTAGATCTTTTGTTGCAGAAGCTCCTCTTAGCTCTAACTTGTGCAGTAGTATTTCAAAATTCCTTCTGGCCTTTCATGCATTGAGTTACTTTTAATAAAAATGTTTGCTATTCAGGCAATTGTGCTAGCAGAATCTCGCAAACATCACTAATGAATGATCAATTTATCTATTTATTGCAAATTTGGATCACAGAGGAATTATATATTTGCAGAGATGATACCAGTCACTACACTATTAAATAAAACTAATAGCACTGCATAGTGCTTCATGTATTTTTTCCATAATAATCTGCTGTGAGAAGTCTTCCTGATGTGAAAGGCACTAAATCAAAAGTGAAGATTATTATTATTTATGATATTCAAATTGAAATTCCTCAGTGACACCAATATATCCCAATCCATCACTGAGAGTATTTCATATTCGTTTGTAGATGCAGGTTTAAAATAGAATAAACTTAGTGTTGTGTACCTGGAATGTTTCATGTTGAAAAATTCCATTGTGAAATATCTTATCTTTGATGACTCCAGTGGGGTGTCTGAGAGGATTGTTTTATAGCTTTAATTTTTGATAATGCGATAGGAATATAGCCTGTGGTCTATATAGTTTGTTATTCAAAAATTGTCAAAAATATAAATAGCAACTTCAAGTAGACTGTCTGGACAACGTTATATCAACGTCACTGCATCAGTCTACCTTGGCTGCCTGCAGCTATGCTACAAATAGACTTGGTGCAGGCCGTACTAATATGTTAAAGACATATTAAGAGACCTGTACTTTGTTGCATTCACTGGCGTGTGCTGACTTGGTATTATCGTATTCAATTATTGCTTGAAACTGCAGCTTCACTGTCCCCTCCATTTGATCAAGCATGAAGTCATTTTGTTCCAAACAATAACTTAATCAATTAATGGAGGCATCCATATTTATCAAATATAACTATATGTGGGGAAGTTAGACTTAATGATGCCAATCCAAATTTCAACATCCATGGAGCATTCAAATTCCAAAGAGTGGCTCTTACCTGATAATCGGCAGTTGTACAGTATACATTTTGCAGTGAATATTCACTGATGAACTTTTTATGAAATAAAACAACTCATCAAGTAGCTGGTATCCTGCAAACTGTTCAAAACAGCTGTCTGTGAGATGCAACTTCATGGATGTTCACAATAATAACCCTTGCATTTGATACAGCACCTTTTCAAGTCGTTGAAAGGTCTTAAAGCACTTCACAGAAAATAATGTTAAAGTGAATTGTGTATCTTGAGGAAGAAACGAGGAAACCAATTGCACAGAGTAGTGTCCACAACAATCGTGGATTGAATGACTAAATTATTAATTTTATTATTTTGTACTATTATAATTACTTTGAGAATGTTGGGGTGGGGGGCACAGGTGCTGCCCTCACATCCAGGTACATTCACTGCAATAAATATTGAATGTGACTCCAAATTGAAATCAAATGCTAAATTTTGGTGATACATAGGTTATCAACAGGAGAAACAAAGATTTACATAGGTACAGAAAGAGACCATTTGGTCCAAATAGTCCATGCCAGCGTTTATACTCAATCTGAGTCTCTACCGACTCTTTTCTCCTGCTCAAGCTCTTAGTTGCCCTTCTCCCTTATGTGTATCTAGGATTCTGAAGCCTTGAAGTTGGAAGGTTTTTCACAGCACGAGATTGTTAGAAAATGGGATGTTTAACAGAAATGACAACTGGGTAGCAATTAAAATGGGACTGTGGATGTGTCGTACAAATGACATTATTGCCCTTGAGCGATGGAAAAGATAAACAGGACTTTTTTCCACTGGTCACTATTTACTTATCTCTGCTGAATTGTGCACGTTTGGACTTAATTGACAATCCCCAGCCTCCCAAACTCAAATAGCTTGCTGGTGCTTTCTGTCTCGGCTCACAAATGAAGAGCAGCATTTGGTTGATGTACGTCGTGTTGCCAACATCCTTGGGCATACATCAGTGCCTTCAGCAGAGGAAGAAAATGGAAAAGGAATAAAAATGCAAATATATCCAAAATAGATATTTTGCCATGCAGTCGTTGGTTCCTTTGTTGACAGCCAGAGACAAAACTGCCAACAATGGGTGCTGGTGTTTCCACCCTGGAGGAAGGGAACATTTAAATTGGTTTCAGCAATCTGGAATTTAGTGTGGAGAAGCTGCAAAGAGTAACAATATTCCAAGCTCAAGATAATAAATTGTAGTTAGTTTTAGATTTTTTGTTATCATACATGAAATACACAGTCATTACATGTAACAGTAAATCATGTGAAGGGCTTCGAGAAGGTTTGACAATGTAAAGTACTATTTATCAAATTCCAAGATCATTATTATCTTTTCCCATTTTAATGGTTAGGCAGACAAGAACTTTGTTCAGTCCTCTTCCTCTGTTTTTTAATCGAACTCTTACAGACAAGAGAGTTGAGAGAGTTTTGCTCAAACAGACATAACGGGGGAAGGAAATAGAGATGTACAGGAGAAATGGGTTGAGAAGGGTAGAGGATTAAGATTGGTGAAGGCTCATGTGGAGAATAAACATTGGCACAGAATAATTGGGCAATTGGTCTGTTTCTGTGCTTTATAGTCTTGGTAATTATATGTAATCTAATCTCTGCTACTGCGGTCTGGGATCCATTGTATGCTGAATTATGAGCAATATATCCTCCCATGATAGAAGGTAGGCCCAAAATTCCATCTAGTCTGCAATACTATCTTGCCTCAACATTTAAGATCAGGCAGAATTAGTGATACATTTTTTAATGCATTGTTAATTTAGAAGTTGTTTCTTCTGTGCTTAAAAAGTAATGACTTTTGCTCAGTGTTATACCAATCAGCTGCTATTTCTTTAGTTCTAACCCCATGCAGGATTTCTGGCTCTTTCTATCCTATGAGTTAACCTGGCTTAGTCAGTGGCCCAAATCAGGAATGTGTAATAAATAATTTGTGTTGATACAACCATGGGACCCTGGGGAAGTACTACATTGTGGAGGTGCTGTCCTTCAAATGAAACGTTAAACCAAGGTCATTTCTACCTGTTCAGGTGGACATTAAAGATTCGATAGCACTAATCGGAAGCGAATGAAGTTTCTGTCAGTTCCCTGTCCAACAATAGTAATAATTATCCTTGCATATGGTAGAGAGTTTTTATTGCTATGTGGGTGTCTAGATGTGTCAAAGCACTTCACAGAATATACTGTAAAGTTAATTGACTGTATATATGTGGGCGAAACGCGACAGCCAAATGCACACAGCAGTGTCCCGCAAACAATTGTGGATTGAAATGACCACAAATTATTATTGTTTTTTTTCTTAAGGGATTATTATCAGGTATGTGGAATAAGGAAACTTGCCCAAGGTTTCGCTCTGACGTACCTGGAATTGAACTCGGGTCTCTCGCTTGTAAGGCGAGCGCTTTAACTACTGAACTACAGGACTCTACAAACACAGCGCTAACACAGCACCCACATAGCAATGGTGTGTCTCGCCAGGGGCACAGAGCCTGTGTGACATCAAACAGAACACACTGTGTCACTCACTCTCTCCCTGTGTGTGTGGCTCTCTCTCCCGACCCCTCCCCTCCAGGTCCGTCTCTCTCTCTCTCTCTGCCTGTCACACTCTCACTCTCTCTCTGTCTGTCACAGTAATCTCCAAAATAAAATAGTTTTTTTTAACAATGTGGCTATTTGGGGAATGTCTGTGCACAAATTGGCTGTCGCTGTCACCTACAAATAATAATAATAATTCTTGCATTCCATATAGCACTTTTCAAATCTTCTAGATGTCTCAATGCGCTTCACAGAATATATTGTAAAGTGAATTGACTGTATATTTGTAGGCAAAACACAGCAGCAATTGTGAGAGACCTGGGTTCAATTCCAGCAGAGCAAAACCTTGGGCAAGTTTCTTTAATCCACATGTCTGATGATAATCCTTCCAAAAATATATATTCATCATTTCATTTTCACGACTATTTGTTGGATATTGCTGTGCGCAATTGGCTGCCGCATTTCGCCCACAGTATATACAGTCAATTCATTTTACAGTATATTCTGTGAAGCGCTTTGAGATGTCTAGAAGATATATCAAATGCAAGGATTAATATTATATTAATACTTTTAATTTATTGGAAACTTGAAATAAGTGCAATGAGATTTTTTCAATATGAAAAACTGGAGATTTCAGTATTCATAGAACAAATGTTGGCACTTTTGATCTCAGATAAAGGTGATATTTATCGTAAGCTCCTGGTTCCAAGAGGAATTACTTATTAGTGTAGAACACAACGAACTGTCAAATCATGAATCAAAAAATAAAAGCTCTCCACCACACTATTTCACAAGTTCTTTCTGCTGCATAAATCTTTGAAATGTATTTTTCCCAAAGTGTTGGTAAGAGAATATTTCAGCTCTGGCCCTGAGCAGAGGTACTTGGCCATTTCAGAAAGCCAATCAATTTCAAGAACATTTCAGCAGTAGAATTTGTCAGCTTGGTTCTCAAGAGAAGACTTTCTACATCTGCTTTCTTCATCAATCTTGAGTCTCATGTCATTAAAAAGCCAACGTCCAGGAGAGATTTATTTTTAATTCTGATTTCAAAGAACGTGCCTATCTATTCATCTAATATAATTTTAGAGCATTTTGTTACTGAAACCATGTAAAAATATTGTAGTAAGACCTCCATACCCACAACCACTTCTTCCGTTTTTCCAACTCTGTCTTGCTTTGTATTCAAAACCCGCTCCACTCTGCTCTGCCTCATCATCGTGAGACAAGCCTTCAGCCACCATACCCCCATGCTCTGATTCTCTCCCAAAATCACTCTACCTCAACCCTTCCCTCTCCACTTTCAAATTCTTGCCGAAATATTTACCTCCTCCAATGTGCTTTTGGCCACTTCCACATAATGTCCCTCCACCTCTTACCCTCTCCCAACCCCACCTCCAAACCCTCCAAGAGCACCCAGCTACCTTCCAGCTCGGGCTCTAGTTGAGACTTTTGTAAAGCACTTTGAAATGTTCTCCCGATGGGAAAGGCACCGTCTAACCATAAACTGCTGATGATGTACAAAATTGTATTTTGTACCTCACCTGCAATGGAGATATGATTGGTAAGATTAATTATATTCCATCAAATTCAACTTGAATTCAACATGTATAGCTATGATTTAAAGTCATTTCAAATTGGGTTCCCTTCCCTTCCTGTATTCGATTGTTAATCAAATCCTTGGGCAAATAGGGGGCCCTTCAAGGAACAACTAAAAAGCATTAGAAAAGACTCGTCTTCAAAGCTACTGAGATTTCATAAAATCATTTGTGGATCACTGCACTATTTTAATACTCAAGGATTATGGTGCTACAGGGAATGAACGAATATTTAACAGTGGCAGCCAAATGATTCTTTACTCCTTGGACATCTAAGATGATTTTGTGCTTAATCCCTCTTGTTAGATATAAAATGTATCTCTTCAATTATATTACCTTTACTGCCACATTTTGGGGTCTTCCTTATCACCCGTCTCGGGTTTTGAGTTTTCCTTTTCCAAAACAAATTCCAATTTTAAGGTGAACGAGTTACAGCTATTACGGATTACTAGCCAGTTCTAGAATTGATAACATAGGTTGTTCTGCTCTTGCATTTTCGACAGCAAATTTGTTGATGTTGGCTCTAAACTGTTCTGCATTCTTCGGCAGATATGTTTCAGTACCCTTGTAAATAACCGTAGTGTAATATTCAGTTATAAATTTTATAATTCTAAAATGCAATTATAGGGATAAATTGTATCACAGTGATTGACATTAACAAATTTGGTGAACTTAGCGAAGTGAGCGGAACAGCATCAGTTCACATCAGTGTACAGAGCAGAATAATCCTCATAGTTTGAAGTAGAATTATTTCCTTTTTAGGAAGAGTGGGGGAATACTTGTGTGTATGTCTCCAATCACCATATGATCCATGCAATGAGCATGAAGGGAACAAAGGCACCTACAATCTCTCATATTTGCCTATCATTTGGTGTATGCAGTTCTTCATTAGGAACATATTAGTAGAGCATTGTTGGAATCAAATCCGTTCAGCATATTCCACATGTTGGGGTTGGAAATTCAGGGTGTGATCAGAAACTGTAACTCCCGACTGTGGCTGGAGTTTGAATTCTTGGCTGAGAAAAGATCCTAAATCATAAATTGGCTTTCTTAGCCTTTCACATCCACATTGGTCCAGCTGTGACACTGGCAATGAATTGTGCAATTTCAGTCACAGACCAGAAGTCACAACGTGGCAACTTAATAATGATAATAATAATCCTTGCTTTTAGTATTGCATTTTATCACGTCTTCAAGATATCTGAAAAGATGTTGCCGTAAACTGAAGTCACTGAAGTGTATATTTCTGGATAAACACAGCAGCCATTTGCACACAGAAATGTCCACAAATTGCCATGAAGTGAATAATATTTTTTTATCTGGTAGATTGTTGACTAGGTCACCACTTTAAATTTCCTCCTCTTTTCAAATAACGTCAAGGGATTGTTATCACGTTCTTGATCCAGCAGGCAGAATTCAGTTTTTACTGTTTATCAATGATGCATTTTCATTGCCGTTGAGGTCTGTATTGTTTTCTTATTACAGAAACACTGTTGCCATTAAAAGCTGGTTTAAATAAATGCTAAGTGCCCCTGAGAAGTAAAGGTTAAGATATGAATAAATGATTAGCCAATTTGTTTATTCCAATGAGATAGGTTAAATGCGCTAATGTCAAACCCTATTAACATACCTTGCTTGGGGGAAGGATGCAGTGATGGTAATAGATGTGTGATCATAATAAGAAGTGCCCTGATATTCCACCTTCCCAGCTGCTGCTGATCTTAAAACCATATTACCACAATACCCAAATGTAATTGAAATATCAAACATCTGGTGATTTTCTTCTTAGACTACTAAATTTCAATTAATGAGTGTGAGTAATTAATTTGTGCATTGGTCATAAACTGATTTGATGAATGGGATGAATTTTCCCCTAAAAAGTCATTGGCTGAAATGATATCTCCATGGGTGCTTCTATAATCACTGGCGAATTTATCAGACAAATGTGTTTAATCTCGCTTGATCCAAATAGCCATGTACAGCACTGGTACTGTTTCTGTGAACGGTGGTCAGTTTTGGGAAGCAGTTGAATAAATTTGAGGGGTATGTGAGATAGGAAGAGATTGCACCTGAAGCTGGAGAAATCCTTCTCTTTGTGAAAAATGACAAGGCCAGTAGATTGTCCTTCCAGCACAGAATTGGACACGATTGTTACGGTTACCAATGATCAGAGAATGACCTCTGTGCATCTCACCAGCCAGATTTTAACCACTTCTTTAAACAATGATCAGGTCAGTTTCTTTGCCAATCCTTGTACTGAGAGTGCATTTATCTAATTCCTTCTTAACAAGAATTTATGACAGAATTATTTTATTTCTCTTTGAGATTATCGTAATGTTTTCTACCTTTTTGACACTATCTGATGTGATCTTAATGGTGTTAGTCTGTGATTGAATTGAGGTTCTGAGCTCATTTGCTCTTCCATTCTTTTTCAGTGGACTGCCTGGACCCTACCTGCTCAGGGCGAGGGATTTGCGTCCGTGGAGAATGTCATTGTGGCACTGGCTGGGGTGGATCAAACTGCGAGACAACACGAACTACTTGTACTGGGCAGTGTTCAGGACACGGTACACTTCTACCAGACACAAAGACCTGCAATTGTGACCTAACCTGGACGGGCCGCGATTGTTCTATAGGTAATCCTCTCATTATTATTAACATCAATACGCATTCCAAGCTTTTACTCATTTGTTCCTCCTTTAGGTTTTCCGACATTATTGGAATAGTTACCATTAAGCACAATGCTGGACTGATCACAATGCTGGACATTGGGGTCCTGGATAGATGTCTCAGAAACTACCACAGAGAGCATCTCTGACCACTTGTACCCAGTGCAGTTTGCTAGTGTTATTTGTTGAGTGGACTAGTGAAGTATTTAATCTCGTCACCTTGCAGACTCCAGCATTTTCAGTGCTGGTTTAGGGAATACTAGCAATTCAACTTTTAACCTTTAGTTAAGATGGTATTCTCTGAACCGCTCCTGAAGGCCTTGCTGGTGACTTGCCACCAGAAAAAGCAGAGAGCTCCATATACTGGCACTGAATACCCTTGCTCCAGCAGTAACACACACAATCACTGCACTTAACTTTGGCCTCCTTACTACCATCGCTGCCCCTACCATCCCTGACTCTCTCCCCGCACCCGCCCCCCCACCATCACCATTATCGCTCAGGTACAAATCTCTGACTACCCAGTTCCTTGGGCTGTTCTCCCAATGTAGCGGAGGGGAGACCGGCGAGGAGAGCTTTTGAATAATAATTATCCTTCCATTTGGTACAGTAGTTTTAACACATTGTCGAGATGTCTCAAAGCGCTTCACAGGATTTTCTGTAAAGTTTCGAGACTGCTTAATTTCTAGGTGAATGAGATAAACAATTTGCCACTTGTCAGCAATGTCCCACAAACAGCTTTGAAGTGAGTGACCAGTTTTATCTGGGAGATTTTGGCCAGGACCCCAGGAGAAACTCCCTTCTGTTTGACCACAGAGAGTATCACAGCCAAGTGGTCTCGCACACAAATATACATGTATTCCAGCAAAGGTTGATGGAAAGCAATCAGCAAAAACCCCAATTGCTTTTCTTCCCCTTCCCAAACCCAGGTCACCAAGGCCAATTGTGGCTGCTCCAGTTCTGTTTGACTTTACAGAGACCGATAATTGCAAACTCGGTCCTTCTGGGATTCATGTAAAGAGTTTCAATTAACTGTGCCTTAATTCACAAGACCAACGGGGCACACGTCAAGATGGGATGCTTAATTTTCAGCTCTGTCAAACATGTAGGTGAAAAACTCTTGAAAACTTGAGAATATTTCACCAATTATTGCCATTTCTAAAACCCCAAATATTTTTGGTATGTTGCGCCAATTTGATCATTTTGATAGTTTTAAAGTATGATTGTAAACTGGGGCACGTATTTGTGTTGTGAACACACTCTTCATTCAGAGTTACCTGTTGCTCTATTTTTATAAAAATCCATTCTTTCTAATGCATGTCAACATGAACATATATCATGTTTATTTCTCATTAATGAGTTTGGCCTTTACTTACCTTCAATTTATTAAAACCTTCTACCAAATTAAATAATCTGGCCTATAATTCAACTCCTTATCACTGCTTGTGGCACTTCTAAGATTATTAATATTGGTCTGGCTCCCAGTGCCTGCTCATGGGTATAGACTGAGACTACTGTGTGTTTGTTCATACATCAGAAGTCTGCAAATTAAAATACATCCTCAGGGTCCTGTGAACCATATATTATTTTTATGTGAAATGTGTTCAATTACATTTTAGTCATTGTTAGTCAATGTATTTTAGTCAATGTATTTAGTAAAGCAAGTACAAGTACAGGCCCGTACGCAGGATTTTTAATGGGGGGGTGCGAATTGCTAGTGATGGGACCAACAATGGCCGGCAGCTTGGGGCTGCCCACGAGGGCCCCTGGCGGGGGTGAAGGGGCAAAGCCCCCTCGAGGTTTTACACAGTTTGAGGTCATATTTTACACATTTTTGCGGTCATTTTTTTTGCATGCCAGTGGACGTCTCTAAAAGCAATTTTTAATGACAGGAATACATTTTTAATAATATAAATCAAATGTGATAATCAAGACAAAACAAGAAACATGATATTTCAGAAACACGCCTATCAAAACTTAAGTCCTTTTTACTTACATTTGTCAGATTAAAATATGATTTCAGCTTCCACAAAGTGGTGCTACCTTTTTATGTAGTGACTGTATACAGGATGATTTCCGATTGACACACCATGTAGACATAGGCGCTAAAGCATAGGCCTACGTCCATGAGTATTTTTTTTAAAGATAGGCATTTCCGTCCAGACACATATAACTTTTTTGTTGGGTTCTCAAAAGCTTTAATTTCTCAGAAGCTTGTAAATATGTTGTCATTGTTTGCTAGCATTACAGTCACACCTCTCAAAACTTGAGTAATTTTTACTTACGGTGATCAGATGAAAAGATGATTTTAACTTCCAGAAGTGGTGCTACCTTTGTGGCTGTATACGGGATGATTTCCAAACGAGGATGGATTTGAGTCTTGGCGCACGCCTATGTTTACGCGGTGAGTCACAGACTCGCCGCGTCATTGACTAGCGCGTCTATCGACGCAGTATGTTTTGGGTAGATGCCGATTCTGGTATGCGAGTAATTTTATATTAATACTAAAACATTCAAAGATGTGTATTTATACGTAATACATAGTTTTGAAGAATTAATTGTTACACAAATGTTCAATAAATTTACTTGGTATTTAAATTTGATAAAAATACAATTCTCTACCCCGGAAAATGTGGACCTTTTATAATTTGGGCGGCTGCCTACGCACCCGTCGCACCCCCCCTGCGTACGGGCCTGTAGTACAATGCATTCACCAGGTAGACCAATCCAGATCAACAATGTCTTCCATGGAATTAGCTTTGAAACAGAGATTAATAATAAAATGTGGTGATCTTGGGACAATGTAGAACATCAGTAAAGCTTGTAAGTAATTTAAATGGGCTTGTGATGAGGTTAAGAACCTTCATGTCATCATTCAATCTGTTCAATCTATCTTTCTTAGATGTGCTCATCAAATATCCAGTTGCTAGGGATTAGATTTTCGTCTTCCCTTTTCACCTTCACTGGCACTCAGAATTAATCCTAGAGATAGACTGTTACAACACGCAAACAGGCCATTTAGCCCAACTAGTTCCATGCTGGTGTTTCACCTATATTTCCTTCTCCAGTAATCAATCCTATATCAAGAACGGTACCTGTTAATTACTGTTCCCGCACCAAGGTCCACAATCCCATCTCCCACATTCTTCCCCGATTCCATTGGCGTCCCATCATTCAGAGGATTCAATTCAAGATTCTGGTCCTCACCTTTGAAGCCCTCCATGCCCTTGCTCCACCCTATCCATGCAACCTCCTAACCTCCTACCAAACTGTCCGCGCTCTCCGCTCAGTGGGCTCCAGCCTGCTCCATACCCCCAAAACCACCTGCCCCACTATCGGCAGGCAAGCCTTCAGCCACTCTACCCCTAACTTTGGAATTCCATCCCGCTCCTTTTCCAACCTTCTTCAAGTCCTACCTCAAGACCCTCTTCTTCATCTGTGCTATTGGCCACCCACCTTCTCCTCTTTTCCCTCCATCCTCCCCAATCCTGACCTCAGCTCGGGTCTGAATCACTAACTGTCCAGTACCTTGGGACGTCCTCCTGATGTGAAAGGCGCTATGCAAACATGTTATTGTTGTTGTTCAGAATTTTCTCTCTACCACACATCACAGGACCACAATCTTGAGGACCCTAACCTTGCCCCAGATAGGCAATCCCTAAAATACCCTAAAGTACCCTGATACCCTAAAGCATCAGTTTCCCTCACTGTCTGTTCTACAGTTCTTTCTGCAATATTTTCTTGACTCCCATGTACAGTAAAAGCCTGTTTATCCGGCACCCTCCTGGGATCGACTAATTGACTGTGCCAGATAATTGGACGGCAAGTTGCCGAAAACTCAACACAAAAAATTAACTTATTTTAAAACATATTAAAAATATACTAAATAGTAACAGAATATTGTATGGATATTTACCAACAAAGATTCCAGCACAGTCGGTTAAAAAGATGAGGATGTATTTTAATCCGCAAAGTGAGTATACTCACAATTGCTGGGATGGGGAATTGCCCCGGGAGGGGATCGAGCAATCCAGTTGATCGGGTCACAGATAAATGGGCTTTTACTGTATTAAGCAAAATTCTTCAATTCAGTTTGAATTCAGAACGGATTAAGGACTGCAGAAATCTAGCTGCCAAATTACAATTGAATTTAAGAATTCTGGGCAGATATAAAGGCTAAGGTTTGGTGGAAGTTTAGGCTGCACATACAAGCACACATACATTAAAACCCTGGCTGGCTGGATCAATGGGAAGGAGGTCTAGTCTGGCTAAGTGTGATTACATGTCAGTACTGACTTGAGCGGCGCCTTTTTGCAGTGGCTAAAAGATGTCAATAAATGCCGGTATTGGCATTGTACAGTAGAAGCCCGTTTATCCATAACCCGATCGACCGTAACTTCCATATAACCGGCACCGCAAAAAAAAGGTCTGCATTCGATTAACTGCAATTTATCCGGAAAAATTCATTTTTTTGGTGTTTTGTGTTGCGTCAGTATTTTGGAATGCTGCTACTAGGTGTCTGATGGTGGCGCTAGCTCAGAATGCTGTCGGTACTGTAAAGCAATGCACTCTCCGGAGTGTACTCTTAGAGGCAGAGCGGGGTGAGTTGATTAATTTAGATTTAATTTAGCCACAAAACAGCAAAACACATACCCACCCTGAGCAAAGCTTGCAGATCAATTCATTGGCTTCTATTTTAATTAAAAAAAGACTCATACCTGCAATGCTCATTTTACAGAGTGCAGTGTTTCAAGTTAGTGCCCACACACACAGGCATCGCAAGGCTTTTTGGAAAAAAAAGTTAACTGAACTGAGCGGCCGCCGCTCACTCTCTGCTTTCTCAATAACACAAGCTTTCCTCTCTTCAGCCCCCATTGAGAACAGTGTCATTCAAGCATGTAACCTTTGAACTAGTTTAAAGATCTCTCTGAACTGCCTGGTCGCTGTGTGTAAAATGATGAGAATTATTATGTATATATTATATTAATGATTATTTAGTCTATTATTAATATGCTAAGTTTTAAAAAATTAAATATTTTTTTAAAATTTGTGTTGGGTTTTCTGCCGAATATCCGGCAGGCGCTTTAACCGGCACTGGCCAGGTCCCGAGGGTGCCGGATAAACGGGCTTCTATTGTAATTGTTTGAATTCCGTAAGCAAAATGTAGTGAATAAGCTATTTTCTGTTCGCGGGATTTAAACTGAATCAATGTCCAATATCCCCAGTCTCTGAAGACCAGCAATCATGGTCATGTGGAGTGTGCAGAATGATAGTTGATTAGCAAGAGTTTACATGCAGACCCACAGAATTTAAAAAATTCTATTTGAGGTCCATCCCTGCCAGGTACACATCCTGGATACCCGGAGTCCCGTTAGCGGGGTGGGGGGTTACTGTATTTGTGACATCAGTGAAGTGGAAGGAAGCTGGTTTCATACTAACTTCTTGCTGACCATCAGAGTGAGATTTACTTTGTTAATCAAGTCACCCATAGCTAAAGTTGAAGTAGGCTACAGAAGTTGAAAGGACGATATTTCTAACTCACTGCATTGCTTTATTCCTTCTGTTCTATTTTCTATTCCTGAAGTGAACTTTGCAGTATTTTGAGTTATTACCCTGATCTTTCACATACTTTTATGATAGAATCCCTTCAAAGAGAAATCCATTTGAAAACAAAGGTGTTCAGAACTGTTTGATAAATTTTCAGATTGATTGATTGTATCATCATATCAAGGCTCGATTACGGAAATTCTCTCGTTGTCGGCCTTCCCGGCTCTTTGCTTCACAAGCTGCAGATAATTAAAAACTCTGCTGCTTGTGTCCTCTCCTGCATCAGGCTCCGTAACCCCATCATTCCCACCCTTGCTCAGCTCCATTGGCTCCCCATCCTCCAGAGGATCGAATTCAGGATCCTCGTCCTCACTTTCAAGGCCATCCATGGCCTTGCCCCTTCCTACCTCTCTGACCTGCTGACTCCATGCCATCCCTCCGTTCTCCGTGTCTGACCCGCCCTACCAGAGAAGGCTGGGCTTTCAGACTCGGGCCTCTAGAAATTAACCTCACAGTCCCTTCGCCTCACTTCCTCCCTTGCTTCCTTTAAGACCGGCCTAGACCCTCCTTTTCAATTGTGCCTTCTGCCGCCCTCCCACCTCTCTCCTCTCCTCTCCACCCTGCCCCTCCCCCATGCTCGTGTATCAGCCCCTGACTGTTTAGTTCCTTGTCCTCCCACCGTGAAAGGTGCTCTATAAATGTAATTATGTTGTTGTTGATTGATATTGAAGCATTCCTTTCATGCTGACCGTTCCAGCAATTATGGCTTGGATACCACAAATATGGTGACATAGCTGTGCCAAAAGAGCATGAAACATATTCACACACAGACAGGATTTTGCAGGCGACACATACTCACACTGGCCATGTTATAATTGTATTGTAGCATGATCGAGTGATTCACAATGTTTATTTGCCATTTTAATTCACAGTACATGTATTCAGCTAATTGCTAAGAGAACAGATTGTCTCCCTGTGTCCTGGTCAACAATCCAAAATGTGTACATTACAAATCCAGAGTCCAACAACAACAACAACAACTTCGATTTATATAGCACCCTCCACACCAGACAGCATCTCAGAGCACTTCACAGTAGCGGATCCCGGAACCGAGCCGAGAGCAGGCACAGAAAAGCGACCAAAAGCGCGGTCGAAGAAAAGGGTCTTCAACTGTGATCTGAAACTGGGAAGAGAGGGGGTGAAGCGAAGGGAGTTCCAGAGCCTCGGAGCATAGTGTCTGAAGGCATGGCCACTGAGGGTGAAGCGAAGGATTCGGGGGACATGGAGGAGGCCAGACCCAGAGGAGTGAAGGCAGTGGGTGCTGGTTTGGGGAGAGAGATCAGAGAGATAGGGGGGTGCAGAGGAGTGGAGGGATTTGAAAACAAGGGTGAGGATCTTGAAGTCTGGGACAGGGGGCTAGTGAAGTTTGGCAAGGATTGGGGTAATGGGGGAGCAAAGCTTGGAGCGGGTGAGTATGTGGGCGGCAGAGTTTTGGATTAGCTGGATTTTGTGGATTGTGGAGGAGGGGAGACCGGAGATGAGGGCATTGCAATAGTCCAGCCGAGAGGTGACAAAGGCATGGACAAGGTTTCAGTGGCTTTTGGGATGAGGTATTGCCGGAGACGAGCGATTCGTTAGAGGTGGTAGAAGGCAGTGCTGGTAACAGACCAGATGTGGGGGAGGAAGGACAGTTGGGGGTCGAACCTGACGCCAAGGTTGTGCGCAGGTTGCACACAGTTTATATGTAAATACTGTAAAGTATTACAGTAATTTTTGCTTTATTTTCCTCTCCTTGGCTTTTCTTTGTTGTGTGCAGTTTGGACCTTCTGACTCCGTTATATTGGCTGCATAACTGTGTTCATATGTTAGATTAGTTGCTCCTATTATTTTTCCAATATTTTCTTTACGCTTCCTAAAAGTTGAACTCTGGCAATGATTAAATTGTTCTGTCACGCTCAAGAACACAGAAACAAAGGACCATTCCAGTCTGGGAACACTATTGGAGTCCGTCGTGCCAGCTCCAATCTTTGTTAGGTAATTCTTGGCAATCTGACCATCCCTTTATGACCAAATAACTTGAGACTTCAGTAAGTGTGGAACATTTATTTGCATATTAAGTGACCTTTTTCATATGGACTCCTGGGTCTGGCAGCCATCCATGTGTCCATTGTAAAATAATTTATAATAATAATCCTTGCTTTTGTTATAGCACTTTATCACTTTGTTGAAACATCATAAAGCGCTTCACAGATATACATTGTAAAATTAATTGACTATCTTGTGGGCGAAATGCAGCATCCAGTTGCACACAGCAGTACTCCACAAACAGTTGTGGATTGAGTAAACCATATTATTATTTGTTTTTAAGGGATTATCACCCCTGGAAAGCAATCTGCCAATTGACTAACAACTGGGTTCCTACTTACTGCTAGGTAAACAGAGGTGTTTGGAATAAGAAAACTTGCCTAAGGTTTCACATAAGAACATAAGAAATAGGAGCAGGAGTTTGCCATTCGGCCCATCAAGCCTGCTCCGACATTCAATCATGCCTAATATTCTACTCTAACTCCGGCTACCTGCCTTATCCCCATACCCGTTAATCTCTTTATAAATGAGAAATCTATCTAACTCAGTCTTGAATATGTTCAAGGACTGAGCATCAACCGTCCTTTGGAGGTAAAGAATTCCATACATTCATCACCCTCTGAGTGAAGAAGTTTTTTCTCAACTCAGTGTGAAAGGGTTGACCCCTAACTTTAAGACTGTGACCCCTGGTTTTGCATTCTCCAACCAGGGGAAACAATCACCCACTATCGACTTTGTCGTGCCCCTTAATAATAATTATAGATTTCTATTAGATCCCCTCTAATTCTTGTATATTCCAGAGAATATAGGCCTAAATTAATCATAACTCATCCCCCTCATTCACTCTGCCAGGGAATAGAAGCAAGATCCTCTCATTTTTGAAACACTCTAACCAATAAACTACAAGACTCTACAACTATTGAGGTGGCACCTATTGAGGTTCCAAATAGGATTTCTTGAATATTCATCAGATTTAATGCATGTTCTTGTCAGGCTTGCCAGCAAGACTTTCACAAACCATTTGTAATTTTGTTATTCACAGGTGCTCCTCATTCATGAAATGAAATTGTCTCACACTGTTTGCCTTTTTGCATTTTCTTATTACTTTATTACTCTCTATTCATTCTGCTGTGAACTTTAAGGGACCAGACTAATGCCTTAGCAGGCTGAGTTTAATGGGCACTGGTCATTAACATGGATTAAACTGAACAAACAAGTGCCGTTTAGTATAAAACATATTACTGGGAGCCTGCAGCAAACCTCTAATCGGACCTGTTTACATCCGTCAAATCATTTGTATTCAGGCAGCAAAAGCAATTAATTCAGCTGCGTTCAGCCGAATCGTGGAGCAATAATTCCATAATTAAATATTTTGAAAATCATGTGCTGCAGATGCTCAAGCATAAAACCAAACAGTGCTTTAATTAAAATTTGATCATTTAAGATTAATCGGGTTTGATCTATTCAAATCTGAGCAGCTTTTATTTCAAGATGGTTACAAGGATGTCACCACACTTACATTGTGTTTCATAGATTGCCTGCAGAGTATAGTATTGAATAATATTTGAGTGTTGGAAAGGGACATGTGAAATTGTAACTTGATACAATAGAACTGTACAATGTTGCTTGTCTCATAATACTTCAGTTCCTAATTTAATAACAAGAGTCAGGAGAACAAAATCTATCCTTAGTCCACATGTTTATTTGATGTTTTGCTGAAATCACAGTCAAACTTAAATAGTGGCCTCACCCCACCCAACCTATGCGATCTCCTAACCCCCTATCAACCTACCTGCCCCCTCCACTCAGCAGACTCCGCCCTGCTCCCTGTCCTCCGCCCCATCCGCCCCACCATTGGCAATCGAGCCATCAGCTACTCTGCCCCTAACCTCTGGAACTCCATCCTGCAGTCCCTCCGCCTCATCCACTCCGTAGCCTCCTTCAAGTCCTGCCTCAAGACCCTCCTCTTCAATGGTCCCATCAGTCACCCCACCCCAAATCCCCTCCCTTTCCCTCCACCCTCCCCAGCCTCGACTCCAGCTCGGATCTGAAACAATGACTGTCCAGCGCCTTGGGACGTCTTCCTGACATGAAAGGTGCTATACAAATGTAATTTTGTTGTTGTTATGTAAATAGGTCACATTTTATTGGATTTGGTTATTTGAAGATTGTTTCTTTCCCCTCCCACCAAAATAAATCTAGCATTTAACATTGTTAAGATCTCTCGAAGAAGAGAATTTCAAGGTTGAAAAGCTTATGCTTTGTGAGCAAACAAAAGGATGATAAAATTCTGCTTGAAGGAATCACTTTAATATTGACTGAGAAATTGAACAGTCACAATTTCTAACACTTCAGGATCCTATAGTGTCTTCTTTTCTCTAGTTATGATTTGACCCAGTGCTAACTTTCTTCCTGTGTATTTAAATTACAAGTTTTAGTACCTATAC
The DNA here is from genome assembly GCA_035084275.1 of Hydrolagus colliei. NCBI lineage: Eukaryota > Metazoa > Chordata > Chondrichthyes > Chimaeriformes > Chimaeridae > Hydrolagus > Hydrolagus colliei. The sequence goes on from CM068745.1 coordinate 8,181,025, forward strand.
GCCCCCTTTTTTAATTAAATTTGTTCATTTGTTATATTTCCCACAGAAAACTAAGAATTGCCCTTTTCCACAAAAGAACAGTGGAAGAAACATCAGTTACCATAAGTTTCTGAAGGAAGTAGGTGGATCATTTAAGAATGGCCCCTATAATCCCTGTCTTTATTGTAATCTTTTTATTAGATCCTTATTGTTGGAAGGAATTAACTGCATTGAGTGTAAAAGTTCCTTTCAATCCTGCTTGACCTGCGCTCTGAACTGTGACAGCTCTGACAATAATACATGGATTTATCCCCATCTCCCACAGAGATTTGTGCAGTAGACTGTAGTGGCCACGGGATCTGCATTGGAGGCACCTGTCGTTGCGATGAAGGCTGGCTGGGCAGTGGCTGTGATCAGCGAGCATGTCACCCACGCTGCAATGAGCACGGAACCTGTAAGGATGGCAAGTGTGAATGCAGCCCTGGATGGAATGGAGAGCACTGCACTATTGGTAGGACTTGAAAAAAGCACGTCTAATCTATCTGTGACACTTAGTCGAGCATGAGAGAACCTCTAATGGGATTTCCAATCGTTGCTATGCATTTTCAGTTCAAATTAAGTGTATGTCCTTTTGTGGCCAAAAGAAAAGTGATGCTTTTAGTGTTTCAGTCTTTAAGTCTGTGACATAAAAAGTCCTTTCTATTATTCAGTATCTAAAAAGTTATCATCTAAAAGTGTCAGGGATTGAAGTACAAAACCCAATTTATTTTCTTACTGATTTACCAATAGTGGGTGGACATATATTTTTTCAGGAGAGCCGCACATTATTGAATGTAAAAAGGAGCATAGATCTAATTTTATAAAAACGAGATGGAGCATTCTGATCTATAGATTAAGAAGCGTAAGTATGGGAAGAAGGCTAAACCTTTGAGGTGAACCTTTAAGGGAACTTCTCAGGTAAAATAGAAGAAAAAAATCTGAGCATTCTAAATCAGCAAGTTCAGGTTTTGTAACATCAGCAGCCTACATTATACTGTCTATCCTCCAACATCGACTGAACAGTGTTGAAACAGACACAATAGCCAATCCAGAATTTGTACACAAAGCCTACAGCTTATGCCAGACATCTTATCCATATGTTATGCTAGCCTCTTTCAAATGATTGTGTATAAACCCTATAATTCTCTATAATCAATTACTTGGCTAGTTTCGAAATGGGGTGTTATACAAAGTTATATATAACAGCATCTCTTAGAAAAAAAACAACGTAATCCAACCTTCAGGAAATAATTTTCCGTCGTCAATGCAGAGCAGTATTTGAGATGCATCCATTATGCAGAATGTAAAATCATTTATTGACGGCTAAGTGAAGTATCAAATTAATTGTCTTGTCAAATACTATGTTGCTTCAACTTATTTTCACCCCCAAAATATTTTTCGAATTAGGTTTCCCTGGAAAAAGTGGATTTGATCCTATCAATTTCATTAATTTCAATATTTGCTAAAGCATTTAAAGAAATTAATTGCAGCACTTATTGAGGAATATGTGGTGTTTAGAAATTTGATGATGCCAAATGAGCATTAAATCTTTTAAATTTTCATAATCTGAAATCATGGGTTATCTTTACAAAGAGACAGCATCTCAGGCCTTTTCCACATAGCATGGGGTTAATCCAGAGACAGCATTCCATACAGGATTAGTATTTTTGCTCTTGGAAATCTACCACAGAGCTGCTCAAATTACTATGAAGTTCAGTGAGGTTTACTTCCCTCACTGTTTATGTTCAGCCCATCCCACATTTCGAACCTCCTCTGTTTTATCAGTTGCAGTTTTTGGCTCTACTTAAGCTTCATCTGTCTTCCAAGAGTTGTTGTGCATAAGTTTCCTTGTGCAATAGAAGCTAACGGCAAATAACAAACTGAGCACATTGTTGAGATTTGAGTTACTGAAAGATTGTAGTTTATGTGTGTCATGGGCAGTAGATTCAAACTTTCTTAAAGTTCCAAGAGAGCCTTTCTGGGTGGATTCAACTGTGGGTTCTTTTACCAAAGTCCCTAAAACAGTGCCTTGCTCATCTATCGATAGTTGCTCAGTGCAGTGTATCTGTGGTGTAGAAAAGTTAAATTACAGACTTTCTGGCAGCAGTTCAAAGCCAAAGCCAAAGCCAGGACAAAACAAGCTTTGTCAACACATTGGCTTTGATGCTAGTGTCAATAGAAGCTTGAAATATCAAACCAAGTGCATCGGTACCAATGCAATGGCCAGTAAGTACACAGATGAAAGCACTGAAAGTTAATTGTAAAAGAGTTGGAGCAGAAAGGCACAGAAATAGCTGTGTTACATTTTGCAGCAGTTATAACAGGCTGCTCCCAGCAATCTGTTACGAATCATTACAGTACACCAGGTACTCTTAAGAATGCTGAGAGACTCAACGTATGCTCTATTATTATCCCCTGCTTAACTCAGCCAGTAATAATGGCAATGCATTCAACACTAGCTTGGACTCTGTTTCTATCACTGGCAAAATCATTGGCTGGTTTGCCCAAGGTCACAATCTTATGCCGGTCATGCTCTTTCAGAACTGCTTGAGTGGATTTCAAATTTCAAAATGTTGTTTTAATTCTGGAAAATGGGTTCTTGCATTTCTGGAGAATCAGAACACTAGAGAAGAAGCGGTTGAACTCAGAAATGCTCCCGTCTTCTCTGTGAATCATTGACTTGTTGGTCAAAGTGATGGTTGCAAAAACACAGGAGTCAGAAATGTGAATGAAAAGTTAATTTTATTGCATTTGATAGTACTATCAAACTACTGTACATTGCAATTTCTAAATAAGTTAAATTGGCCATTTTGGGTTCATTGATGGAATACGCAATCCTGACTCCCTTTGATATAGAGAGTAGAGAGAGACTCAATGGATATTACCATTTTGCATCTCTAATTGATACAAATTGTTTTTCCACCTACGATATATACCCTATTGTTTGTAATTTGATAACACCAGGTTCATTGTAGTCACATTCTGTGAAGCGCTTTGAGACGTCCAGAAGACGTGAAAAGTGCTATATGAAATGCAAGGATTATCATTATTATTAATTGTAGGTGTCGGTCTCAGAGTACAAGCAGAGAAGTAAAGATATTTTACTGTACCTTATGGTCTGGTGTTGGCAACCGGAATAGTCCATGAGGAATCCGTGTCTCATCCCCAGTTAATGTCATTAGTTTGTTTTTTCTGGCAGTATAAGGAAACTTACATGAACATCCATAAATTATTCAGCTTTAGCTCTCGATATTTCATTGCTTCCAAAAAATGCCAAATCTTCATTTGAGAGCCTGGAGGAGGCAGTTTCTCAGTTGCTAATTTTGGCCTTCGCTTTGGAAACTTTATGAAAGGCTAAAAGTCACAGAGAAGTTCAGGCCTGTGTTATCCAACAAGGAAAGTGATGCAACCTAGAGCTTTCCAGTAAATTATATGTCTCCCTGTCTATTTCTTTCTCTTGCAAACCCTTCTCACCTCCCTAACGAACAGACTGTTTTGGGTCACTGGAGAGAAATATCTTCTATAAACAACATGGTTCCTTTCTATTTGTTCCAACTCATTTCCCATCTGTTCTGCACCTTTAGTTATTTTTCTTTTCAACATATATATCTTGTCTGCCCCATTTTTTGTTTCTCTAGATAGATCTGCTCAACAGTTTTGAATGCATTTTAATGACATAAGATGAACAGTTGGCCTGTTGCCAGTTGGAGTTAGTAAATTCTTTCACTGACAATAATACTCCTGATCATCACCTTTTGCCCATTAGTTCCTACCATTTTGAAAATTCCTGTTCTGTTTCGACTTTTGGTTGGTAGGCAGTAGGTCTTAGCCGTACGTCTGTGAGGCTGCTGCTTTGTGCATTTTAAGTTCGAATTACAATGAGTGATTTAAGAATAGCCCAACAAAAGGTTATAAAGTAAAGAGCCAGCCACAAAAATAATTGTTTGCCAGTATTTGGGATTACATTGTGTTTGCAAATCTGGTCATTTCTGTCGAAAGCCATTGGTTTCAAGTTATGCAGCAAATTCCATTTTGCAAACGCTGCATTTTAGACCCTATAAATGAGATTGTAAAATGATGGAATAGATAAAAAGAGACTCTTCACACACAAACGTATATACATGTGTGTGTGTATATATAATCTATATTTGCGTAGACACATTGGAGGAGAGAGTCACATCAACAACAACAACAAAATCACATTTACTGCCATGTCTTTGATGTCATCCCGCCCGCCCACACACACACACACACGCATTCTAGGGCTTTGTATCAAGCTACCATAAAAAAAATTATAATGAACAGATGGTTTCTCCTGATTAAAGTTGTGTCCTAAGACTAAACCTATTATATTTCATGGAAACTGATTTGATGAGTGAGGAACCCTCCACTCTAGGAAGTAACCATTCTGACCAAAAACAGACACAAAAGGACATGTACTCATGCTGCCATTCTCCTTTTAACATTGACTCCTGTTATCATATGTTAATCTCTGCATGGTCGATTGTCTTCTGTTGCTGGCCTTGCTCTCTCTCAATATGTGACTTGCTTTGCATTCACAGGCATAAATATGTTATATTGCTGAAGCAGGATTTGTTTACCTAATCTTAAATAACAAAAGCGCCAAATGGAAGGCAGAAAATATCTAATGTCTTATATAAATTTGTTGGAATTGTCTAGCTGAAGTTGAATGATGAAGCATAATTTTATCGTTTAAATCTGAAAATCTGTTCTATTAAAAGGAATATGATACAAGCTCTTTTACTTAGCTATGCCATCCCCGAGTATGTTGTTTCTAAACCGTTTAACATGTAGAGTTTTCCTGAGGGAGAGTCTGTCTGAAAGGTTTGTGCATTTTATTCTCAAGTGTTAGTTATCTGTATTATTTTCAGCCAAAGAAGATGCATTGTTGAGTCACAAAATCTGCGCACCAAAATAGTAAAATCTCCAAGGAACATTTTTATGAGTTAAAGATAAGTAGGAGGAATGATGTACAGAAATGTTGCTGCTTTCTCTCTCTCTATTCAAGTTACAAGTTTGTTGAGCATGAAACACACTATTCAATGGTCAGTGATACTGAAACTGATATTAAAATTGCAAAATATCAAACACAAAACATAATGAATATGCTTTTTGATGTGCAATGAAAGTCAGGATTCCACTCCTAGCCACGAATTATCAGTCCAGTAGAAAATTAATGTGTTTAGGTTTCACTGACCATGTAAGATACATTGCGCTGTTAAATTAGTTTTCTTTGTGGTTTTGCCTGTAGAAGCTGAGTGGTATCCCTCTCAACCATACTCAATTCATATCAGAAATTCAAAACATTTCTAGTTTGCCTTTGGTGGAAATTCCATAACAATGAAAGTACGCCTTCCAGGAGTGATTTTACCAACATAGAATCACAGAAATATACAACACAGAGCTATTATTCAGACCCATTTACTTACCTTTTCCCATATCCCTGTAATTTATTCATTTTTATATATTTATAATATATATAAATATATTTATCTATTTCCATTTTGAGCTAATATGAATTCTGCCATTTCCCCGGACAGAGGATATCTTCGCAGCTTGCCCACCAAATATTTAGTCACAAAATATACAGTCAAGTCACTTTACATTATATTCCATTAAATGCTTTGACACATCTCTAAGACATGATAAGACGCTATATAAATTAATATTAAGGATGATTATGATGATTATGTATATGAAAAAATCCTAATTTACTAGATTGCCAAATACCTTAAGTTGATGTACTCTAGCCATTGACTCAATATGCAGGTTTTTTGAAGACTGAAAATAACAGTGTTCAAAGTTAAAACATTACCCACTGATGAATCATTACCTACTGATCAATTGGGAATTTTAATTTATTATCACCATCATTGGCATTGATCTGGACTTTGTTTTTTTTTCTGAATTTATTTGATTTTTTTTCTGAGATATCTACCTTGCATTCTTTTCTGTTTTTTAAGAATTGATCAACTTTCACTCAGGGGTTCCCCAAAGCGGAGTAAATGATGCGTTCTCTCATTTCCTGGGTTTGGCAGTATGGGTTACATTTTTGAGATATAAATAAATAGAAAGGAAGAAAGAAACTCAACACTGACATTCATATTTTAAGAAGTTTGATTTAATACCACTGCTGCTAACCAGAACCCTAATGGGTAGGGTGGTCCTACCTGGACAAGCAATGGGAAGCTTGTCAGAGAATAATTTCAATGCCAAACTGTATGATTTTAGCTAGTTAACTTCTTGCAGTACTTCAACACATTCTCTGGGGTACCCAAACTTTAGTTCTGTCAAACCTGCACCTAATGATCCAGGCTTAGATAAGCAATGTGTATCCATAAAAGTGCAGGGCAAAATTTTACTCATATTCATTTACCTTTCCCGTTGTTCTATTCACTATTTCACAACACAGGCAGAATTAAGAATTAATAGAGTAAGACCTCGATAATCCGACATTCCGAAAGCCAGCAATTCTCCCAAACCGGCAAGAGATAACAATATCTACATTATTAATTTTTTTCTGATATGCGGCAAATCCCCCCAAATCAGGAATTTCTGCTCGCAGTTCGCGCTGCTCTGCTATCTGGCGCTGTGGTTGCCGGATTATCGAGATTGTACTGTACTCAAGATTCAATAAAACGTGCAACATTTACAGATCGGAGCTACTTCTGGCATTCAATGTCAGAATCCTGTGTCTGATAAATATTGCACAATATGAATCTCACATTTCATTTCATTTGGACACTGACATCAAAGGTGTTTGGCATTGCGTAAGTGCCAATGGAAACTATTTTTGGCATAAATATTGAATTCATTTTATGTGTATTATGCCAAAACAGAGCTTAATGGATCCCTTGTCTTCACTGTGTCTCACTGGAATTGTTTTTGTTTTAATTTCCCCTTAAATGTTCTGTGTCTTTTATCTCGCAAGCTCACTATCTGGATAAGGTAGTGAAAGGTATGTCTTTCCTTCCAATTGTTTTCTGTAACCTGTTCATGATATGTCTGAATCCTGAATATTTTTCTTACTTTGATGTATTATGAATTGTTAATTCTGTTATTGTTTTGCTAATTGTTTATTCGGTCTGTTATAGCTCATTCGTGTAAAGTTTTAATGGCTTGCAACTGTTAAAGCAGGAAATCTTAAGCATTGTTCATAGTCAAATGGAGAGACTCTTTCAGAACTATTTAGTTAAAATGCATTGAAAATATGGAAATCATCAGGTAAACACCCAAGTGGAGATGGTTTAATTCTCAGTCTTGATGTTTTCCACCCCCTCTTGATGTTGCAATCTCTTCCCCCACCCCTCATGTTACTTCAAAAATCTGGTAACTCTGTTAACTGTTGTGTTGTTCTGAGCAAACAGTTTATTGATGAGTACAGGCCCCTCCAAAAACAATGTAGACAATAATATGTACATTTTATTTTGAAGCCTGGCCTGCAGAGGTTATTAGGAAGAATAGTACATTGCTCTTTGAAGTGGTTGTGTTGGAATGTTGTGCTTCTTCCTATGCGCAATCACATTTACAATTTGCATTATAGTGATAAAGATTTTTTCCCCAGAAGCAATTTAGTCATTATTGGGAATACAATGGTGCAAAATGTATCATCACTGAAAGATAATGTAAAATGGCACTGACAGATTTGGAAGCAGTTAATCACTGTTGTATTAATGCTCTGTGGGATGGAATCTACACGAAGCACAGCAACAAGGCTCACTTGTCAATAAACAGCAAGATTCTTTTCAGGTTTTGTTATTTTGTGACAAAGTGAATATTTTAGCTCAAAATAAAATGCGGGGTCTCACTTGCAATATTTGTGAACTGAACTCATTGCACCGATTGAAATGCAAAATCCATGAATCACAGGTTCGGATTCCAAACAGTTGGGAACAAGACCGTTATGTTGGTGGGTCTTTGGAAAAAAAATTCAGCCTCTGCTGATTTGTGAGTTGTCAGCGGGAGGTCTCACAGTGCGCTGTTGGAATTAATGTGGCGATTCCAATTTACAAATATTGCAAATTAGATCTCATCAGTGTCACCGTCAGTCCTTCAAAAAATATAGTTACTAAAATCAGCAAGTATCAAATTATTCCATCAGTTGGCTGCTTGACATAGTCTTGGCAGCCTGCTACCAATGTTAAATGTTTTTCACATGTTCAAACCCAGTACACTTCGTTAATTTTGCATGATATTCATGCTATTTGTGATGTAGAATCAGCCATTTAAAGGCAAGACAGCCGTTAAAAGGCAAGACAGTAATATGCCAAACCAACACCCGTTAATAAGAATATATTCCATGGAGGTTAGTGACAAACCCACACTTTTAACAATCCATTTGACTGCATTTTTCTTCAGTATTTCCCTCACACTGCACTGCTTTGTTTCAGTCAGTTACAGTAAACTGAATCAGTTACAATCAGTTTACTACAAAACATCAAATGGGGTAAACCTTGAGGTTTAATATTTTTTACATATCTGTGCTGCCAACATTTGCAAAGCATTTAGAATTAACTTGTCAGATAGATAGGATAGCCTAGATAGGATAAAGCAGTGACATACCATCACCTTAAGGTAAGTAAAAATGTAGGTTAATTTATAGCAACATTCATTCAAAAGCAGTTACCAATGTATCACAAATCAAGAAATTGCCATTTCAAAAATCTCCCAGGACTTTTTTTTTCATCAGAGAGATTGGATGGAAAGGTAAGAGATGAGTGCCAATGAAACTATGCAAAATAATCTTAGCAGGGCTCTGTCCTTGAGAATTGGGAAGCAAAAGTAATTATAATGGGTTTCCACTCTTTTTTTTGAACATCTACCACTGTGAATATTTCCGTAGGTTTTCTTCCACTTTCAGCCCAAATAAAGCTGCTTCATCGGTTGACTGCAACCATTCATGAATTATTTCCACCGGATTCTTGTTTAGGTAGCATTTTGGATGTCAAACTCATTACCATCATTGATCAGCACTGCGGTTTGCATTAGGCAAGTTTGGGCTGCTGTTTCTTTTCCCATTGGTGGAGATTGGTGGAGGTCCAATGTAAAAACAGTAATCTTAATAACAAACTAATAATTTCAAGCAAAAGTAGTCCCATTAGTTCAAATTTGCCCATCCATCCAACTTCCTAAACAATTTTTTCAACAATCTATCTCAGCACCAAATAACTTTCAAACTGTTACATTTCAGGAACTTGTCTGTGTTTTTAGACCCTTATTCCACCACTTACTCTGGTAGGTTATATCTGCTATATCGTCCTACATTTTCTTGTCTATTCCTGCATAATCGTGCATAATGCCCACATATTTTGAGTTGATAGCATTGTTTTCCTTCTGCAGGACATCTCATATGATGTTCTAGTCCACATTTGTCCATTCTGTTTGGTCTCCCTCTTGACCTATATACTCTCTGCACTCCACGCACTTCATCTGCATCATGTCTGAGATTGATGGATTTCTAATGGATAGAGGGATTAAGCCATATGGGGATAAAGTGGGCAGATGGAGTTAGATTAGAAGATCAGCCATGATCTTATTGAATGATGGGGCTGGCTCGAGGGGCCGAATGGTCTACTCCTGCTCCGAATTCCTATGTTCCTATATTTCAACTTTGCCTATTGGCTAGTTCATCTATTTCCATTTCTGTTTCTCTCCATGACTCTCATGTTTACTTTTGTCGCCTCTTCAATTCTCATTATCTCCATTGCCGATTCTAAATCAGATCCCCTTTTTCAAAAGCTTTTCTCTTAATCTAGTATTTTTTATGCCAACTATGATCTGGTCACATATCATTTTGTCTCTTAATGTTCCATAGTTGTAATTTTTACTTGGGAAATCTCAGTACCGCACAGTACTGATTCATTGTTTCTGTGGGTCCCTGCTTTCTTGTTCCAAACGTAAATCAGTCAATTATCACATTATTTTCTCTACAGCACCATCATAATATTCATCATCTCATTCACTCCCATGTCCACCTCTCTTGTTAGGGTTGCAAAATATTTCCTTGCTTCCTCGCCTGCCACATTACAAATATCTCAGGCCTATGTTCCTGTGGCAGTTTCATTATGTTTGCTGCAAGTCCAAAATTTTTACAGTCTCTTTCAAACTGTTACCAATTGTGCCTTAAATTCCAACAAACTTCAATGGCTTCGTATCTGCACATACTTTACTTAGTATGGCATTTAATTCTGTTTCTCTCTGCAATTTGCTTTTCATTCCGTATTCCATCTCGTAGTCAGTTTCTCTGTCCCCACACTCTGGAACTCTATCCTGCAATTCCTTTGCATCACTTCCTCCCTTTCCTCCTTCAAGGCCATCGTCAAGACCATCTTCTTCGACCATGCCTTCTGCTCCCCTCCTAACCCTTCCCCCTTTTCTACTCTCCTTCCCCCTGCCCCTAATCCGACCCTTCCCCCACTGCTTGGGTCTCAACCTAACTGTTCGATTCCTTGGAACGTCCTCCCGACGTGAAAAATTTATACATCTATAAACGTAACGTTGTTGTTGTTGTTTCACTCCAGGTTCAACTTTTGACTTCAAGATCCTCAACTCTTGTGTTTAATTCCCTCCACTCCTAGGCACCCCCTACCTATCTAACCTCCTCTCTCTGCACAGCAGTACCCGCTGCCTCCACTCTCCCGGGTCCGGCCTCCTCCTTGTCCCCCAAATCATCCATTCCACCATTCGCAGCTGTGCTTTCAGCCACTATGCCCCAAAACGTTGGAACTCCTGCCCTCAACCCCTTCGCCTTATCCCCACCTTCCAAGTCTCGCCTGAAAAACTTTATTTCTTACTGCGCTTGTGGTCATCTTCCCCCTGGCTCAGCCACGAGCTCCGTCATTGTTAAGTTGTTGTTGTTTCACTGCTGACACCGCGTAATGTTATCTAATCCAGAACACAATGTCGATTCACTCTATCCTTTAATTCTAACTTTACAAATCAACCACTTTCCAATCTGCCCAGTCACTTTCCCACAATCTTTTTATCTTTGCATTATCCATATTCAATGGCCACTTCGGTCCTTAAAGCAATATGTAGCATCTATAATAGATCAGCGGCCATTTTCAAAATGCTGTTTCTCGATTTCTCTTGCTCACTGTTTCTCTTTCTGGCTCTCATTGTCTCTCCATCGTGGCACTGGTCAGTAGTCACAGGCGGTGGTCAGGGACTGGGGAGAATATGAAATCAGCTACCCAGTTCTGTCTCTTGTACTGCAGTGTATCTGCTGGGAGGGATATGACAGGCAGAAGCTGATTTTAATCTGCAGTAATATTTTATTTGTATGCCTTAGGCTTTCTTATAGTTTACACAGTGAAACTCCCAACAGATGCTAATCATTAGGGACAAACTTTTTAAAAAGAAATATAGAAACTTTGATAAAATCATAGACTATTACAGCTCAGAAGGAGGCCATTCAACTCACTGTGCCTATGCAGCTCTTTGGAAGAGCTCCCCAATCAGTTGGACTCCCCCACTCTTTCCCCATAACCCTGCACAACTATCCTCCCCGGTACCTATCTAATTCCCTTTTGAAAGTTGTTATTGAATATGTTTCCACCAATCTTTAAGGCAGTGCATTTTGGACAATAATATCTTTCTGTCTAAAACCATGCCTCCTCATTTCCCCTTTGGTCCTTTACTTGTCATTAAGGGAGATGTGGAGCCTCTCATTGCACAGTTGCCTATAAAAGACGTCAGCCAAAATGCTCTGTAGAGTTGGCTGAATATTTTTGCATGTTTAAATTTAGTACAATAACACGATGTGGTAAATTAAACTAGATTTAGTTAAATCTCCCACTGGCAGGAATCTTTCTCCGACCCACTGATGAGCTTGGATTATTAAACTTCCAGTGCACTATCGTGTAAAGGTAGTTAGATTTCTTGAAAAAGTTTGACACATTTTGTGATCAGGATTTTCTGAAGAACTCTGAATAATCAACAATAATATGTTCTCATCTGAGTTGTAACGCTTCGTGACACCGCCCATCTCTGAAGGACGTTATATAAATGCAAGTTCTTCAAATTGTTGTTTTTGTTGTTAGAATTGATCAAGTGTCTGTGGAAAAATTGTCAATTTTAAAAGCAACCTCTTTCTTTCAGAGGGCTGCCCCGGTTTGTGCAATGGAAACGGACGATGCACTCTGGGTCAGAACGGTTGGCGTTGTGTCTGTAAACTGGGCTGGAGGGGCGCGGGATGTGACACCTCCATGGAGTCTGCTTGTGGAGATCAAAAAGATAATGATGGAGGTAAGAAAGATAATGGTAGAGGTAAGAAAGTTAGTGATCAAGATTGCAGTGCAGAGACGTTGAAAGACGTCAAGTCTGTTAAAAAGATTAACAATTTTTAGTTTTATTATTTGGATTTTATTTATTAGTTATTGTAAATCCGATCTCGGATCAAGTTATAGTCAACCACAGATGAAATTCTCCCATGTTTTATGCGTGTGCTAGTTTGTTGTCAGTCCAGTGCAGATTGGAGCCTTCAGTATGCTGAAGGCAGACACTGTTTTGTTTTGCACTCCCCAACAGCACTGATTTGAACATTCACTGCAAATGAATTCAGTAATCGTTACTGTTGTGTTTACCAAATAGCACACATTTTCTAGCAATTCCCTCTTTAGCCTAGGGTTGCTGAGGCCAGTTATAGCACCACTACTGCTGTCCCTGCTGAGACCAGCTAACTTTGCACAAACAGAGGGTTGAAATCAAAGTGTTCTAGGTCTATATGAGTTAGTTTTACTCCAGGCAGTGGCTTTACCAACTAAGTTATCAAGGAGCCAGGGTTCACAAGTGTACTTGCTTTAAGCTATTCTTAGTTTCTAAACAATAAATATTGTATAGTGTATAGGGATTGGGCCCTGAAAGATTATCATTCATATTGTGAAAATAATCAGCTTCATGGTTAAAACTCTTAAATCTATGTTATAATTGTCACACAGAACATAACAAAACAGAAAGCTCTTTATATCAATGGTGTATGGGCACTTCTCCTGGCTTTAGCCTTAAAACCACTGCCATAAAATTTCAGACCGTGCAGAATTCTGGTTGATTGTTAAATGTAGGGTTAATTTTGAAGCTGTTTTCAGCAGTTCGTTTAATACATAATTTTTAATTCTAAGTTAGAAGGTGCAAGTCTGAGACTATATGATTTTTCAGGCTTCTGGAGTCTGGTTAGTTTTTATTACAATTTCACACACTACTGCAATATGATCCAAGCAAAGAGGTTTGTATGACTGTGGAAATTCAATCATAGACCAAGTACACAATTCAGAAGTGACAGTATCACATCATCACATGTGTCCCTGTGGACAATTGACAACTGACAGATGAGCAGTTCTTAGGATCTCAAACTCAGTGTTCCAAGTTATTAGCACTTTTGTGTACTTGAGATGAAATTTAGGAATCTGTTTCTCTTACCAATGTTATAGGCTTTACCTCAGGCTTTCTGAGTATCCAGAAAACTGGTAATGACAACTTCAAACAGAGAAGACATTACCTTACAAGTGGATAGAAGCGTCCAGTTATGTAATGTGAACTTCTTGTCTGATCTAGTAATATTGTATACAGCTCCTGCTGCAGCTTTCCAACCAGGTTAGTGCTCTGTGTGAGGGCCCACAAATCATTGGCACAGAGTGGAACTGAGAGGCGGAGGTAAATACCAGGGATCCATTATGGTATTTTAGTAGACTCCTGCAGCTCAGTGGTTTGAGGACTGGCCTTACCCGGCTTCAATTCCCTACTGGGCGAAGCCTTTGGCAAGTTTGTTTACTCTACATGCCTGATAATAATCCCTTGAAAAAAAGACAATAATAAATTGATCAGTTCAATCCACGACTGTTTGTGGGACACTGCTGTGTGCAATTGGCTGCTGCGTTTCGTCAACAAATATACAGTCAATTCACTTTACGGCATACTTTGTGAAGCGCTTTGAGACGTCTGGAAGACATGAAAAGAGCTATATCAAGTGCAAGGATTACTATTTTCAGGTCATCTATGATTTTGTTGCTTTTCTTAATTGCTTTGATGTGAAGTATAGGATCCTAGTTTTCAACGTTGCTGTCCTCAGCTTGATTTTTGTTGTTAATCAAATCTTGAAGGTGGGCTATGGACAATATTTGGGACCAGTTTATGTTGTGATACCCCTCCCCCCACAACTTCTTTGTTTCTCGTGTCTGTATGAAACAACAGGGATAAAGTTTATAGTTTACCATAGAGGCTACAAAACAAAACAAAAAAAGGCAGACGCTTGGATTTGAAAAGAAAAAAAATGTTTTTGTTAGGGGCTCAGGCTGCCATTTAGTGAGTGACATGAGATGTCATCCCAGCTAGAAAAACATTACAAGCTTTATTCCATAAAGTAGGACGGTTGAGTCTTTGCCCAACAAACCATTTACCAAATCAAAGTTCATTCATCTTTATCGACCGCTATGATCTTCTAAATATGAAGGATGATGCTTATTTTTTTCAGATGGTCTTGTTGATTGCATGGACCCAGACTGCTGCCTACAGCCTTTGTGCGATGCGAATCTGCTGTGCCTTGGTTCACCAGATCCCCTTGATATCATTCAGCAGTCACACATGCCATCTTTTCAGCAAAACCTTCTATCATTCTACGACAGAGTCAAATTCCTCGTCGGCAAAGGGAACACACACATCATCCCTGGCGAAAACCCTTTCAGCAGTGGGTAAGGCCTTTCTGAATAGAAATTAAAAAATATTCATTTATAAATTTGACATCGTGAAAATACAGATATTCAACATGAAAAGAGAAACATAGGCAAAACCTCCAAATAATGCAGATGCTGGAACAGAAACATAGGATTAATTTATTTTATGTGTCTTTTAAGGGCTCAGTTTTACTCCGTGAGCATGTCAGTTTGTAGCAACTTGGAAAATAATCATTTAACAGTAATAAAAACAAAAGTTGCTGGGGAAACTCAGCAGGTCAGACCTGCTGCGTTTTCCCAGCAACTTTTGTTTTTGTTTCAGATTCCCAGCATCTGTAGTATTTTGTGTTTCATTAACAGTAATTACTTGTAAGTACAATCCCTGCACTTACAGTAAATCCTGTGAGCACTTTGAGATGTTTTGATGAACTTGACAGGCAGCAAAGGTAAAGATTATTATTAACAGTAAAAGCATGAAATTGTATAATGCTGTGAAGCCAGAAATATGTAATTCCAACCTGCAGGAACTTCAGAGGGGTTTTTGTCTATCATTCGAATGGGTCAACTGATGTACATGACTTACTGGTACTTAAGGTTATTGAAATGATTCCTCACAAGAATTGTATTATAAACTGTGTAGTAGGCTCCTAAATCTGCATTTAAACTACTGTACTATGTTTGTTCTTTCGGTGTTCAACATAACGTAGAATTCTATGCAAAAAAAAAGATCTATTACTCTTTGAGAGAAGTTAGGAGGAGTAAATGTGTTTGATATGATAATTATCATGCAATAACTTTCGCTGGCACTAATTATCAGAAAGGGTAGAAATGATGATGATGATCATTTGATATTTAACACTAAACAATTGCTTGGTGGGACCACAGAGTGCTTTCTCCTGCTGGCTAATTTCAAAAGAAGCATTTGCCAAACTTGCAGGAACACACAGGCAAACTGTGAAATCACTCAGCTACAAATAGGGCAGAGGTTGTGTGCAAGAAAGAAAGGAGTAAAAATTGCATCTTTCCTGAACATGTTGCTTATGTTAAATAGTGGAAGGAACAGATTCAGAAACGCCACTAATTATTCCCATAATTTACATTAAAATTCGTCCATGTAATCAGTGCGGTTCACTAAAGCCTGTTGACCTCCTGATAGATTTGCTGATGTGCAAAATGCCAACAGATGCAAGTCTAAAAGTAGACTCTTTAATCTGGATTCAATACTAACAATAATTTTACATTTATATAATGCCTTTTTGCATCATGCCTTGATGCCTCAAAGTACTTTACAGAGCACTTGGTCTCTACCATTGTGATGCCATCCCCGCTTTGTAAATGTTATACCATTTCCCGCAGCCAGAAAGTAACTTCCATTAAGTACATTTCAAAGAAGTTTACTCGGGTGGGAAAACTTTGTGAGTTGGGTGTGGATCATTTTGAAATGGCAGTCACTCAGTAGCGCAGAGACCCATGAAATAAACTGCCTGTCCACTTGCTTTGTAACATTTGGCATAATTGCACCCTAAGTTTAAGATGAACAGTAGGTGATTTAGGGTTCAGGGTAAGCAACACCAAGCACAGTTGAAGATGGTGATAATGCACTTCACGCAGAAAATGTGCATTGTTAATGAATTGTATTCAAAAATGTTATACATGACTGGGATTGATTCTGAAAAGTGTAAATTTTAACCAGATATCTGAATCAAATGATATAGCATTTCTTATTATGCTACAGAACAGAAATAAGCCATTCCGCCCAACTAGTCTATGCTGGTAAATCAAATACTTACAGCTTTATATGGTAAGATCCATCCTTTGGATGGGACTTAAACCAAGATCCTTTCTGCATGTTCAGATGTTTAGTTAAAGATCCCATTCAAACAGAGAAAGTAGTTTCTCCCGATGTCTTGGCCAACAATCTTCCAGATAAAATTTGTTGTTCAATTTATAGCTATTTGTGGGAGATGGTTATGCATAAATTGGCCACCGCATTCGTCTCCTAAATTCAGTCACTACATTTTACAGTGAATTCTGTGAAGTGCTTTGAGACAGCCTCATGATTTGAAAGGTAGTACATCAAACACAAATATTATTATTATTACTTATGTTTTTCTTTTTGAGGTGAAAAATACAAAGTTTCAAGAACATCACAGATTGCACATTAATGTACATTAATGATTTGGATTTGGGTTTAGGGAGTACGGTTTCCAAATTTGCAGATGATACTGACTTAGAGAGAATAGTAAATAGTGAGGAGGATAGTAGCCATCTGCAAGAGGATATAGATAAAATGGTAAAGTGGGCAGACACATGGCAGATGAAGTTTAATACAGAGAAGTGTGAGGTGATACACTTTGGGAGAAGAAATGAGGGGAATCAATATAGGCTAGATAGTACAATTTTAAAGGGTGTGAAGGAACAGAGAGACCTGAGGATTTGTGATAGTAACTCTTTGAAAGTGGCAGGACAGGTAGACAAAACCGTTAAGAAGGCATATGGGATACTC
This sequence comes from Hydrolagus colliei, assembly GCA_035084275.1. Classification (NCBI taxonomy): domain Eukaryota; kingdom Metazoa; phylum Chordata; class Chondrichthyes; order Chimaeriformes; family Chimaeridae; genus Hydrolagus; species Hydrolagus colliei. The sequence continues at coordinate 8,198,236 of CM068745.1, forward strand.
GGCTTTATAAATAGGGATATAGAGTACAAAAGTAAGGAAGTGCTGATTAACCTCTATAAGACTTTGGTGAGGCCTCAGCTGGAGTACTGTGTACAGTTCTGGTCACCATACTTCAGGAAGAATATTAAGGCATTGGAAAGGGTAAGGAGGAGATTTACTAGGAATGGTACCAGGAATGAGGGACTTCAGCTACGAGGAAAGGCTAGATAGGCTAGGCTTATTCTCTCTAGAACAAAGAAGATTGAGAGGAGACCTAATAGAGGTTTATAAGATTATGAGAGGTTTCGACAGGGTGAATAGGGAAAGACTGTTTCCACTGGTGGGTGAATCAGTGACTCGTGGTCACAGATTTAAAATAGTTTCAAAACGAAGCAGAGGGGAGCTGAGGAGAAATGTTTTCACTCAGCGGGTTGTTCAAATCTGGAATGCATTGCCTGAAAAAGGTGATGGAGGCAGATTCCATAAAAAAGGGAACTAGATCTTTATTTAGGAAGAGCAGGTCTGTCAATTTATGGGGAGAATGCTGGGCAGTGGGATTGAGTTGCTCTATTCAAAGAGCCGGCACAGACTAGATGGGCTGAATGACCTCTTTTTGTGCCATATAATTCTATGATTCTATGATTACAATTATAGTATCACATTTTTCTGTGGAACTGTATATTTACCCTCCAGTCCTGTTGTAAGAGACCTGAAGAAATATTTACAAGTATTTGTTCCTGTGTAGCTTCTGATCACAAAGATTGCCATTTGAATGTTGCTGAAAGCCAGATACTAATTTAACTCAGTTAACTCAGTCAGTATTCTGTGAAGTAGCATGCAGACTAGTACGGATTAAATGTGCTAAAAGCCAGCCAAGATGGTAGAGAGGGGAGTAATATCAGTTCCACATCCAGTCTTCAGGAATGGATGAAAAAATGTGATAATAAATCACATGGATCTGTTATGAAATGTCTGATTTTTCATCCTCTTTGTCTATTTTCCATCTTTAAAAACTCACAATTTCCTGTATTCCATTCAGCACTATATCGTTGACACAAGAAATGTGCCTTTTATGCTCCATTTATTGTGCTACCACGGGAATATTGCTTCCAGCAGTGAAGTGATCAGAACATAAGAACTAGGAGCAGGAGTAGGCCATTCGGCCCCTCAAGCCTGCCCCGCCATTTGATAAGATCATGGCTGATCTTCTGACCTAACTAATTACCTGCCCCATCCCCATATCCCCTAATCCCTCTATTTTTTTAAAAAAAACTATCAGTCTCAGCCTTGAAAATGTTCAAGGACTGAGCATCTACAGCCTTCTGGGGGTAGTGAATTCCATAAATTCACTACCCTCTGAGTGAAGAAATGTTTCCTCAACTCTGTTCTAAAAGGCTGACCCTTAATTTTAAGATTATGACCCCTGGTTATAGATTCTCCTACCAGGGGAAACAGTCCCTCAGTGTTTACTTTATCCATCCCTTTAAGAATCTTATATGTTTCAATAAGATTCCCCCTAATTCTTCTGTAGTCTAGAGTAAGGTCCGGCGATATATCGATAAATCGCTAAAACCCGATATGATTTTCATATCGATACGCCGATATAGGCATTTCAAAAAAATCAATATATCGAAAAATCGATATATCGAGGTAAAAAATCGGAATTCGCGCACACTGAACTACAAGACCCAGAATGCTCATCTCTATACACAATGCACAGACCGAGGTGCAAAGCCGCCATATTGTATTCATAGTCCTCGAATACAATATATAGGTATGCAAGGGGTGGGGGAGGGGAGAGAAGGCTGGGGTGGGGGAGGGAGAGAGAGATGGCTGGGGGGGGTGAGTGATGGCGGTGGGGGGGAGGGAAAGAGACAGCGGGGGGTGGGGGGGAGAGAGACGGGGTGCATGTGATAATACACAGATAGATAGAGATGGGGGGGATGTGAGAGAGACACAGAGACACAGAGACACAGACAGAAAAACACAGAGATGGAGAGAGTGAGAGACACAGAGAGAGAAAGATATTTACCTCCTGAGGAGATAGGCCCCGAATGCGCGCGCACTCCGAATGCGCAGTACGAAAACCCCCAAAATATCGATATTTCGGTATATCTCGATATGAGCCGATCGATATATCTAAATCGGAAAATTTCCATATCGACGGACCCTACTCTAGAGAATACAGCCCTAGTTTATTCAACCTATCCTCATAGATCATTCCCCTCATCCCAGGAACTAACCTAGTGAATCTACGCTGCACCTTCTCTAAGGCAAGTATGTCCTCTATTAAATAAGGAGACCAAAACTGCACTCAATACTCTAGATGCGGTCTCACCAAGACTCTATACAGTTTCAGCAAGACTTCCCTACTCTTGTACTCTGAACCTTTTGCAATGAACGCTAACATACTGTTTGTCTTCTTGGTTGCTTGCTGCACCTGCAAACTAACTTTTTGAGACTGGTGTACAAGGACACCCAAATCCCTTTGTACACAAACACTATCTAACTTCCCCCTATCTAGAAAATAATTAGTGTTTTTAGTTTTTTTACCTAGGTGAATAATTTCACACTTCCCCACATTAAATTCCATCTGCCACCTACTCACCCACTCCCCTAGCCTATCTATATCCCATTGCAATCTTTTTGCATCATCCTCACAGCTGACTCTCCTAGTTTAGTACCATCCGCGAATTTAGACATGTTACATTCAATATCCTCATCTAGATCATTGATGTAAATTGTAAATAGCTGAGGCCCAAGCGGTGATCCTTGTGGCACTCCACTAGTTACATCCTGCGCAACATTGCCAGGCTCCGCAACTATCTTACCCCCCGCGCTGCCGAAACACTTGTGCATGCTTACATCACCTCACGGCTGGACTACGGAAATTCTCTCCTAGTCGGCCTCCCCAGTTCCTCCATTCATAGGCTGCAGGCCATCCAAAACTCTGCAGCCCGTGTACTATCCCGCACCCGCCTCCGCGACCACATAACCCCCACCCTCGCCCGTCTCCACTGGCTCCCCATCCTCCAGAGGATCGAGTTTAAGATCCTCGTCCTCACCTACAAGACCTTACACGGCCTTGCCCCATCCTACCTAACCGATCTACTCTCCCCCTACACGCCCACCCGGACCCTCCGTTCAACAGGACTTGGCCTGCTCCAAGCCCCCCGCCCGAACCGCCCCACCATCGGAGGCCGGGCCTTCAGTTTCTCCGCTCCCACCTTATGGAATGTCATCCCTCAATCCCTCCGTTTCGCCTCTTCCCTTTCCTCTTTCAAGGCCGCTTTGAAGACTTTCCTCTTCGATCGTGCCTTTTGTTCCACCCCGAACTCTTTTACCTCCCCTTCGTGTTTCACCCCTTCCCAAACCCTCCCCTCCCAGATCGGGTCACACGCCTCTTGTTCAGCGCCTTGGGACGTCCTCCTGACGTGAAAGGCGCTCTATAAATGTAAATTGTTGTTGTTGTTGTTGCCAATTTGAGAATGACCCGTTTATCCCTACTCTCTGTTTTCCACCCGTTAGCCACTCTTCTATCCATGCTAATATGTTCCCATTAATCCCATGGGCCTTGACCTTGTGCAATAGCCTTTTGTATGGCACTTTATCAAATGCCTTCTTAAAATCTAAATATACCACATCTACTGGTTCCCCCCTATCCAACCTGCTAGATACATCCTCAAAAGCTCTAAAAGATTAATTCAGCATGACTTCCCTTTTGAAAAGCCAAGCTGACTCTGCCTAATCTTGTTATGGTCTTCCAGGTGTCCCATAACGACGTCTTTAATTAAGGATTCAAGAATTTTCCCTACCACTGACGTCAGACTAACTGGTCTATAGTTCCCCCATGTTTTCTCTCCCACCCTTCTTAAATAGTGGAGTTACGTTTGCAATCTTCCAATCAATGGGAACTTTTCCAGTATCCGGAGAATTTTGGAAGATTATAGACAAGCCATCCACTATCTCAGTACCCACCTCCTTTAAAACTCTAGGAACCAGGCCATCAAGTCCAGGGGATTTATTGGTTTTAAGACCTGACAATTTAGCTAAAACCATTCATTTACTAATATTAATCTCCCTAAGTTGTTCGCTGACATTGTCTTCTTGGTTCCCCTCTATTCTTGGTAGGTTTTGACTGTCTTCTATTGTGAAGACAGTAGCAAAGTACTTGTTTAATGACTCTGCCATGCCTTTGTCCCCTATTATAATTCCCCCTGTCTCTGCCTGTAACGGACCCACATTCACCCTTGATAGCCTTTTCCTCTTTATATATTTGTAGAAACTCGCTCTGTCTGTCTTTATGTTCCTCGCTAGTTTGCCCTCATATTCTATTTTCTCCCTCTTGATCATTTTTTTGGTTCTCCTTTGTTGATCCCTAAAGCTCTCCCAATCCTCGGGTTTACTACTCACCTTAGCTGTTTTATAGGTTTCTTCTTTTAACTTTATACTTTCCCTAACTGCTCTAGTTAGCCACAGTTGGACCACCTTTCCCATGGCATTCTTATTCCTCAAAGGAATACATGCTCATTGGGAATTTTGCGCTATCTCCTTGAATGTCTGCCATTGCTGCTCGACTGTAAAATCCTTAAGTCTAATTTCCCAGTTTATCTTGGCTAAATCTTCTCTCATACCAACAAAGTTGACTCTATTTAAATTTAGGACCATTGCTTCAGACTTAACTACTTCCCTCTCTAACTTAATGCTAAACTCCATCATATTATGATCACTTTGCCCAAGAGGAGCCTTAAGTTCCAGTTTGCTGATCAGCCCTGTTTTGTTACACAAAACAAGGTCTAATATGGCCTGTTCCCTGGTTGGCTCCTCGGCATACTGATCTGGAAAATTATCCCTAATACATTCTATAAACTCTTCCTCTATCTTACTTTTCCCAATTTGGTTGTCCAAGTCTGGATGCAGATTAAAATCATCCACAATTAGTGTCCTTCCTTTGCTACATGCTCCACTAATCTCCTGATTTATACCTTGAGCGATACTTTGACTGCTGTTTGGGGGTCTATCAACTATTTCCACTAGAGTTTTCTGCCCCTTATTGTCATGTACCCATACTAACTGTACACCCTGCTTTTCTCTATTTGTGCATTTAATTCATCTATCTTGTTTCGAATGTTAAGTGCATTCAGATATAGTGCCCTTAATTCTGACTTCCAGCTATTAGTCCTATTCACCAGTACCCTATCACTGGGCTCCTTTTCCCCGCTTGGCACATTCTTCTCTTGTCCCTTGTTAATCCGCTCTCCCACTTTCGTCGATCCTAATTTTAATTGTGATGGACTTTACCTGACTATGTTTTTACCTCCCCACCTTAGTAGTTTAAAGCCCTTTCTACCTCCCTATTTATTCACATTGCCAGGACATTTGTTCCAGCCCTGTTTATGTGGAGACCATTCCTTTGGAATAGCTCCTGTCTCCCCCAATACTGGTGCCAGTGGCCCATAAATCGGAACCCCTGCCCTCCGCACCACTCTTTTAGCCAGGCATTCAGATCCATGATCTTCTTTTGCCTGTACCAATTAGCTCCTGGTTTGGGTAACAGTCCCGATGTTAACAACCTTTGAAGTTCTATTTTTTAGAATAACTCCCAATTCCTGGAACTTGCTCCTTAACTCGTCCATATCGGTCCTATCTATATCATTGGGCCCTGTATGAATAATTACAATTGGATCGTCTCCCTCCTGCTTCAAATTTTTCTCCAGGCCGGCAATGATGTCCAACGCCCTGGCCCCAGAAAGACAACAGAGTCTTCTTGTTTCCCTGCTATGGCTGCAGAAAAGTGCATCAGTCTTCCTGACTGTCTCATCCCCAATTATAACTTAGAAGTGGGAAGCCTTGTTTAAATACCAAGAACTGGGCAAGTGCGTGATATCTTTTTAACGCTCCAACTAGAGCCAATCGAGCAACACTGAAAATTAGTATTTTAGAAGCTGGGCTAGTCTTTGGATAACAATAATAAGAATTCTTGCGTTTGATGTAAAGTGAATTGATTGTGTATTTTGTGGGTGAAATGATCACCCAGATGCTTTGAAGGGATAGTTTATGAGCACCTCCATTTACATTGCAAATGCAAACCAATGTGCTGCCAACAATAATTCCACAAGGTTCGCCAGCAGTGGGTACCAGCATGATTTGCTTTGGGATCAACCTGTTCAACTCTGTACGTTCTGCAGCAAATAACACTAAAAAGAGCAACATATTGTAGTAACCACAATGGGACACTTACGCCTCCTAGTGACTCGGCTGAGAATCAACCACACTGTTCCCACTTACAGATAATAATAACAATAATAATAATCCATGCATTTGATATAGTGCTTTTCACGCATTCTAGACGTCTCAAAGCACTTGACACAATATACTGTAAAGTGAATTGACTGTGGGTGAAACGCGGCAGCCAATTATGTACAGCAGTGTCCCACGAACACTGGTGCATTGAAATGACCAACCTATTATTTTTTTTCGATGGAATATTATCAGGCAAGTGGATTAAGGAAACTTGCTCAAGGTTTCGCCCTGACCTGCCTGGAATCAAACCCAGGTCTCTCGCTTGCAAGGCGAGTGCTCTTAACTGAGCTACAGGAGATGTGGTTTTCATTTTAAGATTCTGCACCAATTTTAAAGTAATGACCCTAAGACTCAGGTTTTGTGGCCTCAGTTCTTCACACTGGGACTGAACTTCATTGGCATAGAAATGGCCTGATTTTGTCTCATCGTTGATTACTGTTCAGTTCCTCTTGTTGGTTATTTGCTCACAGACCAAGTTCATGTTGTTCTCACTGGAAGCTGTATCTTCTATTTTCACCATGCTGTTAGAACAATGATGATCACTTCACCGGTGCTTCGGGATTGCTTAATTGCACAGATGTTAGGAGCTTTCAAGAGAAGCACACCTGAAAGCTATTGTGGCCTTTCTACCGAATGCTCTGTTGGAAAGAGGCTAAACAATGAATATTAAGATATATTTTAATTACAATGAATAATAAAGAAAAGCCTGGGAGGAATGATGAGCCACAAAATTAATTGACGATTCTGGCTTGTCATTCTAAATGAGATGAAATATTGTTTGATGTATCCCGAGTAAACAGGACAGTGATGCATTTCTGCAGGCGTAAGCAGAGGAGCTTTGGCTTAGTCTGGGTGTCAGCAGTTACAGTGTTTGATGGAAAGATGTGCTAGTTAAAACTGGGGTTCTGCATTTTCAGGTGAGTAGGAGCAATATACTGAATATATTTATTTAATTGATATCACCATGGAACGTTGTTATTGGTGGTTAGGAGTGCACATTTCCATCAGTAACTTGCAGAGGAGCTAATCTTTTGCATCTGTTTTGTAGATGATAATCTGAAATTGTTAAAATAGATTAGCTACAAAGATTTTTGTCTTTCGGTTCCAGCATTGCTACTGCAAAGCCGTTTGAATTATAGTGTAGCTCTATGCTTCACTTTAGTGTATATTTACTTGTGGAGTCCTGTGGTTAGAGCACTTGCCTTACAAGTGAGAGACCTGGATTCAATTCCAGGTAGGGAGAAACCTTGGGCGAGCAAGTTTCCTTTCTCCACACGCCTAATAATAATTCCTAAAAATACAAATTGGTCATTTCATTCCATGATTGTTAGTGGAACATGGCTGTGCGCAATTGGCTGCCGCATTTCACCAACAAATATACAGTCAATTCACTTTAGAGTATATTCTATGAAGCGCTTTGAGACGTCTAGAAGACGTGAAGTACACCAACTTATGGCAGGAGTGCTTGTATTGAGAAGAGATGATTGCCCATTTCACTACCCCTGAATTATAGAGCATCCCGCCATAGTAAGGCTGTACATAGCATTGTACATAGTAGCCAGCCAAGAAATGAAAAAAACATGAACTGAGTAGGTGTTTGCAGACCATAGCCTTGGAATTTAAATCTCAACCAGATTGGGCAACAACCTATCATTTGCACTGCCCAGCTATCTTTCTACAATTTTGTTTTCATATCTAGAATTCTTCTATTTGATAATTTTCTTGCTTAGAATCTTGTTTCGAATTGTAATGCATACAATCATCACTCAGTTATAATCTCTGGTACGAAGAAAATCACACACTAAGGAAGAAATTTGGAATTTTGTCCGCTGAGTTTAGTGTTCGTTAAAAGTGTTACATCCATTAACTCTGTCCACTATTCAAAAAGAGAAGGAAGTTTCTTGCTATGCCATGATCAACATATCCCCCAAATAAAATTGGGTCATTTACTCCGGTTGTTTATGGGACACTGCTGTGCACAACTTTCCCCTGCAAAACACACAGTAACTCCACTTTACTGTATATTCTGTGAATTGATTTGAGTCATCTCGACGATGTTATAAGACACTATCATCAAATGCAAGACTTATTATAGGATTATTATAAAGCAGGACAAATTAATGGATTTAAGTAATCATTCAATGGGGGTGAATTCTGCTCCGCTCACTCAGTGCAACAAACCTTTCAATGGATTATCACAATGGGATGTTTCCTGTAGCTCAGTGATCAGAGCCTTACAATTGTGGTGTTCGAATCCAGGCAGATCAGGGAGAAACCTTGGGTAAGTTTCCTTACTCTTCATGCTTAATAATAATCCGTCAAAATAAAACACAATAATAAAATTGGTCATTTCAATCCATGACTGTTTGTGGGACACTGCTGTGCGCAATTGGCTGCCGCGTTTCGCCCATAAATATACAGTCAATTCACTTTACATTATATTCTGTGAAGAACTTTGAGACATCGATAAGATGTGAAAAGCGCTATATCAAATGCAAGGATTCTTTTCATTATTATTATTATTCTTATAATCTAATATTTCCCATATTTAAACGAAGCAGAATACCCATCAATGATTTGTCAGGTAATTAAGCAGTATAGTTTCCATCTTGTTTCTAACAACTGTTTTGATTTGCGGTGTTCCTTAACAGAATTCTTTAATAAGAATTTCCATCAATAATATTGATAATAATTCTTGCATTTGATATAGTGCTTTATTGGGTCTTCGAGACATCTCAAAGCACTTCATGGAATATACTATGAAGTGAATTGACTGTATTTTGTGGGCAAAACGCAGCAGCTAATTGCGCACAGCAATTGTGTGCCATAAACAGTCGGGGATTGAGTGACCAAATTATTATTATTATTATTAATTGGAGGGATAATTACTCATGTAAGAGCAATCCACCAATCGCCTAACAACCGGGTTCCTACTTACTGCCAGGTAAACAGAGGCGTGGGGAGTAAGAAAACGTACCCAACGTTTGCTTTGCCTGGGAATCAAACCCAGGTCCTCTCGCTTGCGAGGCGAGTGCTCTAACCATTAAGCTACATCGCAACAACAACAACAATTTCGATTTATATAGCGCCCTCCACGCCGGACAGTGTCCCAGAGCGCTCTACAATAGCGGATCCCAGGACCGAGCCAGGGGCAGGGGTAGAAAGGTGACCAAAGGCGCGGTCGAAGAGAAAGATGTTTAGCTGTGACCTGAAACTGGGAAGAGAGGGGGTGAGGCGAAGGGAGTGAGGAAGGGAGTTCCAGAGCCTCGGGGCATAATGGCTGAAGGCACGGCCACCGAGGATGGAGCGGAGGATTATTCATGGGACATGGAGGAGGCCAGACCCGGTGGAGCAAAGGCAGTGGGTGCTGGTTTGGGGAGAGAGGAGGTTGGAGAGGTAGGGGGGTGCAGAAGAGTGGAGGGACTTGAAAATAAGGGTGAGGATTTTGAAGTCGATCCTCTCAGGGATAGGGAGCCAGTGAAGTCTGGCAAGGACTGGGGTAATTAATGGGGGAGCGAAGCTTGGTGGGCTGAGTATGCGGGCAGCAGAGTTTTGAATCAGATACAGATCAGCATTGATATACTTTCAGAAGGAGTTTCAGATGTGCAAGTTGGGCTCCTTATTAGGAATCACTTTAAAGAAACACCACAAAATTTTGACCCTCATGTCACTTACCGTTGGTAATACCGATAGCAATTCCCAAAGACTGTAACTGTCCTTCTTGTAGATTCCATTTAAATTGTCTTTTTATAGGCAACGTGAATGCTGAGCATGTTAAAATAAGTTATTAAAATATATGTGGGAATCCAGAAGTGTAATTGGAATCTTCAAATATTCTTATTTTGACTCTCACAAATACCTTCCATTGAATTATATTGATGCTGAAATAATGATACTTTGAACTTTATAACGTGTAGGGAAATCCCTAGCATTTACTTGAGAAATCGACCCAAATCTTATAACTTAAATTATTTTGATGTAACTAAATTTAAAAAAAACATGTGGGTTGGTTTGAGTTGCACTCCTAATATGTTACGCTTCTGGTATAAGAAAGTAACTAACAGAAATTCCACTTGATATGTACAAAAGTCACTGAAAACTCACCCTCGTCAGGGTAAGTGAAAAGAAATTGCACACTTTTCTCACAGATAATATTATGTAAATAAATAAGAAGAGATGATGGCAAGTGACGCCTTTGCAGCACTGCTTAGCTTGTTTGCAATGTAATTGCTTTTAGCCAAGGTCTCCTGAAGGAAAAGACTGACTAAATTAGCTCTAACTTTGGTTTCCGGGTACCAGGTATATTGTGAGAAGTTGATCTTGCCTCCAGTAAGGACGAGTTTTCCTTCGAAAGGCCAGATGCTTACAAGACAATGTTAATTGTTTTTTGAACGGGGCAAATGTATATGCCAAAAGAGACAGCAATTTTGGATCTAATTGAACAAAGATGATGAGACAGTGCTGAAGGCTATCTCTCAAAATGTTTACTTAGCTACTACTTTATTCCAGAGATGACGAAGCTCAACTTAAATATCATGCAGTTGATTACTGTGACTTTGACTTTCAGGAGTAAATCTTTCATGCACATTTTTTTTCCTTTTAAAAAAAATAATAAAATTAAGGCAGTTTTACGAAACCCTGTGGGAATGTCATTTGTCGTCAAGGTCAGCTTTAAACTGAGACCTAATATTAACTGAACTGATATAAATAGGGATTGGAATAAAATATTGAAATATTTGTTTTTGACAAGAATTCATTCTTTTTTGACTGGATCTCCTGATTAAATTTTGCATGGTGCACAGTCAAATCCTACAATATGTATTAGATCAGAAAAGTTGCAACTAACCAGTTTGGCATATAAACGTAGATGGATGTACATTGGTTGCTGAAAGTGTAGTGACTTTCAGAGGTACTTATCCTTTAAAAGCAACGTCACGCAAAGGTGATGTCAGTTATCCACGTAAGTATTAAAGATCCAATGGCATTATTTTGAGATTGTGTGCAATGTTCCTCATCTAAATCCAGGAAATAACAAGTAAAACTTAATCATTTACCTGTTTGCTGGATACCACTGCAATTCTGGACTAGCTCCCATGCTTTCCAGACTTCTTCATGTGAAACGTTTTGAGACATTTCAATGTGATACTGTACTGAAACAACAATTTACATTCACACCGTTCCTTTTACATCAGGGGGAACATCTCAAAACAGTTTATTCAGCTGATGGGGAGTCCAGGGGAAGGTGACTAAATGGAAGCTACTTCAGTTAGGTCCTAGAAATGTGAAGGGATTTTGGAATGTCTGGCTGTTTATGTGTATGTAAAAATGATCTCTCAGCACTATTCATAAAGAGCAGGAAATTGGTCCTTGTTTCCTGGTCAACAATTCCTCAAACAAAATCAGTTATTCACTTCATGGCAGATTGTGAGACAACTCCTTTGCACATATTGGTTGACTGTTTGCTCACAAAATAAAAAGACCACTGAGTCTTTACATGAAATCTTGTGAAGTTCTTTGAGAAGTCTTCCTGATGTAAAAGGTGCTATATCAGATGTAATGATTATTTATTATTAAAAGTACCATAAATTACCAAGCATGGATTGTGCAAAACTATTCCCAGTAAATTCAATTCAGCAGGCTTCTCATTTGGGTATTTCTCTTTTTTGAAAAAAAAAGCTGTTGTAAATTGTGACTTTTGTAGAAGTATTTATTTTGCTGAGAGTTACTGATTTCAACAGAAGTAATTGTGGGGAATGCAGTTTTAAACTTATAAGTTGCTGTTTGTATTATGAATGACAAGTATAACTTACATTCTTGGTTGAAGAAAGCCAGAATATTGCAGAAGTCAGCTCTTTCCTGATGAGCCACAGGCAAACATCCTCACGCAGCAGTTTTGCAAATCTTCACGCTTCTACCTTTGAAAATCAAAACTAGGAGCTCCTGCCAAACTCTCATTAACTGTTACTAATAATAATAATCCTTGCATTTGATATCATGTCTTATCACTGATTTATTTATTTTACACAGAGGATGGTGAATATGTGAAATAGACTTGCCACGGAGACATCAGAGGCAAATGTAAAAGGGAATCACGTAATTAATTGAAGGGTTTTAAATGAGGGACAAATGCAGATTGAATTTGACTACCAGTAAACTTTTGCTTTAGTATCGCATTCCACTCAGGTTCGTTCCCACTCCATCTCTGCAAAACACTTTGCAATGTATAACTATATGAAAGGTGTTACATAAGTGCAAGCTACTGTTGCATGGACTTTTAGCAGGGACCCAGGTTCAATCTTCTACTCCACTAATTTACCGGAGTCATCTGATAGGGAAGGTGATGAGCAGAGCCAACAAGTAAGTATTTACTTGTAGGAAGCCAAGGAAGCTGTATCTTGGGAGCATATTTGTATGGGACCAAGCAGTCATCTCAAATGGCATAATGGAGTCCACTATGGCTTGAGGGGAAAAGCAAAATTAAACTATAACATGCGCTAAAAATAAAGAGGACTCATCAGACAAATAATTCAGCACTGGCTAGGTGAGAATATTACTTATCTTTGATTTTAATTTATTCATGTGTTAATAATCTTATGCAAAGCACACTCTGCCAAGCCATATGATTTATAGCGATGCTAGGTTTGTGTTAAAGTAGTACATTTATTGTGAATTAGATTGGCAGTGAGTGACATTGACTGTTTCAGACACACCTTTAAATCAAATTTAAAGAATATATATATAGATTTTATCATGTGTGATGTTCCTCTTTTACTTTTATCAATTCAGGCTGACACTCCAGTACAGTGCCTTTTTTGGATTGATGTTAAAGATCCCATGGCACTGTTTGAAAAGAGAAAAGTGTCCTGGTCAACGATCCCGCAAATAAAATTGCTCCTTTACTTCATGACTGTTTCTAGGACATTGCGCGAGCAAATTGGTTACTCATTCACCTACAAAATACACAGTCACAACTTTTCACATTAAAGGATGAGCATCCAGAGAGTAGGAGTAGCATTAGCATACGGTTTTGAACTGATACTATGTTTTGAGCAAATTAACAGTGGGATTGCAATGGCGCAAAGTCGACAATGTTTGATATGAGAAATGGCCTCCACGCCGGACGGCAACTCAGAGCGCTTTCACATATATACGTACAAGACCTTTGTGAATTGTCTTCCCAGTTGATAACAAAATTATCTTGAGACCAAAATAACAGTAGTTACCAGGTGATGTGCTTGAATATCAAGTGAGTTTACCCGTGGTACTTTTTCTTGGGTCTGCTCCATTATTTAGGGAATACATTTGGGAACTGTTTGTGTGGGGTGGGGGGGTGGAGGTTAGCCTCCCACATGCGCACTTGTGGACTTTAATACGCCATTGTGTTCTGTTTGCTGCAACACCTTGTTTAAAGTGTTCTGAGACCCTCTCCTGCGTGAATACAAATTGTTGTTGGTGTTGAGGGTGGGTGGGGATCGCTATTTCTGTTTGCTGTGGAGCCAGTGCACTCTGAAAGGGATTATGTACATCCAGCACGTGGAAGTGAAAGTGCAGCCGTCTTTCATGCTGTCGTGGATTGCCAGCAAATGCTGGGCAACTCCGAAGATTAAAAGAGCTTAACCTACAATGTCATTGCCTGCATTTTCTGTTTTAGCTGTGATAAGAGTCATATAACAATATGGCAAATGTTTTCATTTCTGTGCTTGTAGCCATACCTGTGTGATGCGAGGTCAGGTAGTGACAGCAGATGGTACCCCGTTGGTTGGTGTCAATGTCAGCTTTGTCAACAATCCCAGCTATGGCTACACTATCAGTCGTCAGGATGGCAGGTATGAAGCTCTTCACAGATGCATGATTCAAACATTAGCTTTTTGTACATTATGTTCAAATCTTTCAACATCTGTTTAAACACCACGTTTGTGTTGCTAAATTTGTCTCTGGAGGCAGCAAGTGTTTTCATTCTTGCCTTCAAATGCCTCTGCAGCATAGCCCCACCCTATCTGTGTATTCTCTTGTGCGCCTATCCCCCGCCCAATCCCTACATTGGAATACTGTAGCTCAGTGGTTAGAGCACTTGCCTTATAAGTGAGAGACCTGGGTTCAATTCCAGGCAGTGCGAAACTTTGGGCATGTTTCCTTACTCCACACGCCTGATAATAATCCCTCCCCAAAAAACAATAGTAAAAATGGTCATTTCAATCCACGACTGTTTGTGGGACACTGCCGTGTGCAATTGGCTGCTGCGTTTCGCCCACATATGTACAATCAATTCACTTTACAGTATATTCTGTGAAGCGCTTTGAGACGTCTAGAAGACGTGAGAGGGGCTATATCAAATGCAAGGATTATTCTTATTATTACATTTGGCCATCCCAGGCCTGCTAAATGTCCCCTGTGGTGTATTGCTGATGACCTGCCAGTGGTTGACTCAGCCTAATGTTTGCAGGGGCACATTGGTCATGGGGGTAGCAATTCTGCCCACTCACCTTCTGTTAACCCTGCAAACCAGTCAAACTCCTAATGAGGAGCGTGACCCCAGCCGCACATGAAGTTCACCAGACAATTATTTTAATGGCAAACTATGTCGGTTTGGCTGGTTAAGCTCCAGCAGTTCCCCCAACACATATTCTGAGGTCCCATGTATTGGCTATATTGCTAACCTCTCCCAAATATTATTATTTTATGTTATAATATTCTCTGAGATTAGGTAAACAGGAAGTGTGACTCAATTGAGTGAGTGTATATTGCATTCCAGACACAGGAAAATATCCATGTGTAGATGGCAAACGTGTATAATTTTCAGTTTTATGCATTGTGTCAGATACACGGCTGACCAAAACAAGGCTCCCCACCCTTCACCCCCTCATCATTGGTGAGCTTCCCTGACTTTTCTTACTGGATCAACTGGCGTTTAGGTTGTCAGAACTGGCATAAGAACACCAATTTGGCATTTTGATCCATTAAGCTGTTATAGTATCACTATTTTATTAGATCATGATTGATCTTTTAATCCCATTTCGCTCCTTTTTTTCTCCATGGGGTCAAACAATTTACATATTTAACTTAATTATTGTCTGTGAAGACAAGACTTTCCCGATCTAATGTTTCCAGTGATTTTTGCAAGTATCTTGCTTCCATTGAATCTAATGTGTAGTGATTTCTGAAGAGATTCCTTGATGAGAAATTTAAGTAGGAACATCTTACAGTAATCAGAGGTACATCACACGTATCCATGTGAACTCTATTCTAAACGTAAATTGCTTTAAACTAGAGTGCGTATGGCTCAGCATGATGTATTTCCAGTTTCCTTCTTAAAGAATCTAGTTAGAAATGACTGAATATTCGAACACCCCCCCACCCCAATCAGGACCGTTTCTAACTGTAATAAAAAGTATTAGAACATTGTTGTGTACAGCTGTGGCTGCCTCCTATTAAGCAAACAGGATCTCTTAAGTTAACTACAACAACAACAAATTGCATCATATAGCGTCCTTCACATCAAGATGAAAACTACCTGCTAGATTCATTCAGGGAGGCAAATGTCATCAGTACTTTGGGTAAATGTTGCCTGATTCAGGTTCATTTTGCCTTTATGAATAAAGTATCTTGCTTTTCTTTCATCTCCACCACCATTTCACACACCTTCCCCCAACAGCTTCGACTTGATGACTAATGGAGGGGTCTCATTCACGATGCGTTTTGAGCGCGCTCCATTCATCACCCAGGAGCATACCCTCTGGCTGCCTTGGGACCGCTTTTTTGTCATGGATACAGTCATCATGAGACATGAAGAGAACGAGATTCCCAGCTGTGACCTGAGCAACTTTGCACGTCCCAACCCAACTGTCTCTCCCGCACCACTGACTGAGTTTGCAGGTTCCTGCCCGGAAAAGGGGCCCATTGTTCCGGAGATACAGGTACACTGTGTAAAAATAGACAGACGGACGGACAAACGTTACCGTTGTGAACTCCTGAGCATCGTGCAATAAAATGACTGCGGTTATTTAATCTAGAGAGTGAATAAGGAAAAATTCTGAGGTGAAAATTGCCATGTTTTCAACAGGTTTGATGTGTTCATTATTATATTGAATCTGTTATTAAATACAGCTGTAGGTGAAGCCCCCTCCCCGCAATCCAACACTGTTGTTGGGTCTGTAATCAGCCTGAAGATTATTGGATTGTTTCCAAATTGGCTCCCAATGTTGTTTTTTACTTCAGAACAATGATTCAATGCAGCTTTGCAGGATCCCAGTTTAACCTAGTCTGATAACCTAGTCTGTTCACAGATAACTTCACTTCCACAAACTTTTCTCTTTCAGTTACTCATACCTCCATGAAGTATAGAGACAGAAAAAGACACTTTAACATTGTTGATTTCTCTTTTTAATTTGTTTTACTTTCACCTTTCCATGTTGTAGGTGTTAGAGGAGGAGATAAAAATCCCAGGCAGTACAATGAAGCTGAACTATCTGAGCAGCCGAACCACTGGCTACAAATCAGTGATGAGGATCAGCCTGACCCAACCCACCATCCCATTCAACCTGATGAAGGTCCACCTTATGATAGCTGTGGAAGGACGACTCTTCCAGAAATGGTTTCCTGCTTCTCCTGACCTTTCGTACTACTTCATCTGGGACAAAACAGATGTCTACAATCAAAAGGTTTATGGATTGTCTGAAGCGTTTGGTAGGTTTCATGTGCTGGAAATATTGGAACCTAATTTGCGATCCGTATTTGCAAAGTGGGTGGGAAACGCTAATTGTAACTTGCGTTTAATTTATTTGCAGAAAGTTTCATTGTGGTTTCCAAGAAATGCCACAAATGAACAGCTGTAAAAAGATGGGCCGTGAGACCAATTCTTCCACATTGATTCCACTTTGATCGACTTATGAGCAGTGTTATGAATATCCCATATTTAACACAAGTTACAACCACCCATTTCATAAATATTGTTTGAGTTCAAAATACACAATCATTATACTTCACAGTAAAAGGCACTAAATCATATGTGAGGATTTTATTTCATTTTCCTTTGCAAATTAAACTATAATTTGGCATTCATTTGCAGGGAAGTGACCATGGTGGAGAACTTGCTTCTATTATATATCTGTAGCTTGACCTGATGATTAAATATTCAATTATTCAGCTTGTCATCCATAATGTTGTAGTGTTAACATTTCAAAATTCTCTTGTCAGAGGTGCCTTCCTTTGGTTGAGATGTTAAATCATGGTCTTGTCTACCTGTTCAGGTGGATACTAGAGATCCTGTGACGCTATTCAAAAAGAGTTTTGAATTGTCCTGTTTGACGGTCCAACAGTTAACATTAGTAATTCACTTAATGAACAGTTGCTTGTGGTGCATTTTGTATGTAAATTGGCTATCATGTTTGCCTACTAATATATATTGCAGAAATATTGTGAAAGGCTTTGAGACATTTCAACTTTACAGGCCCAATATCAAATGAAGGATCATTGTTGTTATTCATATTCTTTTGTATCCAACACCTTTAGGTGTCATATCTCACTCATATCTCAAGATATTGGTGATTGTGGATGTATCCATTTCTTATGTTTCTGCTCATGCCAATCTGAACCGTTTGCCAGGAAGTCTCTGTGAATGGCGCCTTGCATTTTTTTTCTTTCTCCTGGGCAAGTCCATTGTGTTCACTTGATGTTTACCCCTGACTGAAATCCAAGAACTCACCATTGTGCTGACCCATGGATGGCCAAATCTTATCACTACATGACCCAGTTTTGTTATGCTCCATACCACCAGCTCTCTAGTCTTTTCAGCAGCCCTTTATTTCACTTGTGGCTATAAAGATATTACTAAGGAAGTTTCTCTCAGTATCCTGTCATATAATCCCAATAAAATTAGTCATTCACTTAATGGGTGTTTGTGGGATACTATTATGCGCAAATCATAGAATATTACAGCACAGAAAAAGGCCATTTGGCCCATCATGCCTGTGATGGTTCTTTAGAAGAGCTAAGCAATCAGTCCTACTTCCCCATTCCTTGCAATTTTTTTGCTTTTCGTGTAAGCTTAGCCTACACTTTTGAAAATTGTCACTGAATCTGTTTCCAACAAATTTTCAGGCAGTGCATTCCATACTGTAAGAACTCTCTGTGTAAAATTCCCCTAATCTTCCCTCTTGTTCTTCGCCAATTATTTTAAATCTATGTCGCTAGTTACCAACCCACCTACCAATGGAAACCGTTTCTTCCTATCTACTCTATCAAAACCCCTCATTATCTTCCCTTATCCTTCTAAGGATGTTCTTCTCTAAGGAGAACAATCCTAGCTTTTCTAGTTTCTCGACATAACTAAAGTCCCTCATCCCTGGTACCATTCTTGTAAATATCTTCTGCATCCTCTCCCAAGGCCTTGATATCCTATCTATATTGTGGAGCCCAGAATTGGACACCATACTCCAGCTAAGCTTTAGTGTTTACCTACAAATACACGGACGTTGTATTGCACTTTACATTATTTCCTGTGAAACGCTTTGAGATGTTCTCCAGACTTGAAATTATGCCCAATGTAAGGATTACTTGTCTCTATTACTATTACGATTACTATTTGTCTCTTTTTATTACACAAAACATTTGTCCTCATCATAAATATCAAGCAAGCTTAGCCTACAGACCACTTTGATTTAAATTGTAAGAAGTGTGGAAAATACTTAAATTCATTCATAATTTGGAATCTAATTCTTTTCAAGAACAGTATAAAACCAGCTTCCAAATTAAGACTCATTTTAAGAATTTAACACAATTCCAAGGAATCGTGAATGCAGAATCGGGTCAAATGCTTCAATCACTCAGTCTATCCTTGATTTTCGTCTGCCGCCCATGTCATTACTATTTGATTATCTGTTTCAAATATTAAAGAAAATGAAACTTTAGATGAATAATAGCCACATTTTGTGTTTCAAAGCAGGACATGTGCAAATTACGAGTTGTCTTATGAAGGCATCAGTCACACCATGATATTCCCAGTAGAATTTGAAAGAGAGCGTAGAATGCAGGTTCCTAGCAGGCTGATTGAATATCTTTTTCTTGTCACATCTGTGAGACGCTCTCTCTAATAGAAAGTGTAATGAAAACCGTTGTGAGAGCACAGACATAGACCCTGGCATGAAATCAAGTTCTATGTCTGTGCATCTATCTCTGCATGATTTTATTGAAAGGTGGATTCTTTCTGAATTCTATAGGAATAAAAGCCACTGTGACCAGTCATGCTTTGCTTGTTCAATATTGTTCAGAATCACGAATGTTGATTATTATGTAAACACATACTTGCTGAGACCTTGAAAAAGACTTAATTAGGCTTTAGTTTGATCCGTGAAACAAAGATTTGTGAGAGGTGACTTTTCCTCACATCTGAGGCAGCTTTAAACTCAAACCTCTGGAGATGAAGGGCCAAAGCAGTATTATTTTATTGCAGCATCTGTCCCATTGCCTTGAGTGTTTTTCTGGAGTTTAATCAGACCAAATTAAAAAGAGACTTGATTTTAAGCAGTTTGGCAGGGATAGCTCTTTACCTAATTAAACCTCTGCAATTTCTTGAATAGACTATTCATCAGTGAGTATTTTTACTCAATCTTTTGCAGTGTCTGTGGGTTATGAATATGAATCCTGTCCTGACCTGATACTCTGGGAAAAGCGGACAGCTGTTCTGCAGGGTTATGAGATACAGGCATCTAACCTCGGTGGATGGACAATAGACACACACCATGCCCTCAACATACAGAGTGGTAAGTACTCATTTGTGATGCTCATTGTGACACATTCAACCTTCAGGCACATTGTCAGACTAAACAAAGACTGGTTTGCACTGATATCTGTGAAAAGACAATCAACAGCCGGAAATGGTTATCCAAATGCTTTGTTGCGATCAAGGCTTTGGAGTCATTTAAGAAATGGCTTGATTCTGTAGTGAAAGTAAGGTGGAGTGAATCCCCAGCCTATTTTCGTGACCTCCTAACCCCCTATCAAACTGCCCACTCCCTCCACAGGCTCTGGCCTGCTCCTTGTCCCCCGCACCACCATCGGCAGGCGAGCCTTCAGTCACTCTACCCCTAACCTCTGGAATTCCATCCTACAGTTCCTCCGCCTCGCCGCCTCCCTGGACTCCTTCAAGTCCCGCCTCAAAACCCTCCTCTTCGACGATCCCATCGGTCACACCAAATCTCCTTTCCCTCTACTATCCTCGATCCCAACCCCAGCTTGGGTCTGAAATACTGACATTATAAGGAGGCATGCAAGAAAATTGCCACTGGTCACAATGTTCAAGGTTACCGCTAATGTCACTTCCTGTATCAAACACGTGTAAGAAGTGGCATAAAATCCATAAGTGTACTCCAGTCACTGTAAAGGGGGACATGGGTGTGTGTGAGAGAGAGAAGAGGAGCGTAATAATAGTCGCCTTGTATTCTTGAAGTTGTGATCAAATGGCAATAGAGCAGTTTTGTCTGTCCCTCTGATATACAGTATTCACATAATATCGGAAACTTGTTCTCTGCTAATTCATATGTAAAGATTTGAAAAAAGTGCTTAAAGATCTGATGCTATTAATCATGCCCTAAACGTCCCTACATTGAACTTTAGGATTTGGAGGGGAGGCCGTGTACTGGGGTGTGGATTCTTCCCATTTAACTCTTGTTAATCCTGGGACTAGCCTACCTGTTAGAATGCTGAAACCCTAACAGGCAGGCTAGTCCCAGCTGGATAAGCACCAGGAAGCTTGTGAAACAGTGCTCTCAACGACAGGTTTTAGCTGTAAACTCCAGCAGCAAAGCACACTCTCTGGGTTCCCTAGCCCTTGGCTTTTGCCAGTTTGTGTTGAATTGTGTCTCATCTCAGCTCAGTTGCTACCCACTTCTTGCGTCAGATATATGTTGTGGGTTCGAGCCCCATGTCGGAACTTAATTTAGTCTAGGCTGCCACATTGCACACAAAAACAACCTGTCACTGCACTTTGCACCATATCATATGAAGCTCTTTAGGACATCCTCCTAGGGTAAAGGAAGGTATGCCAAATGTAAGGATTATTATTATAATTACACAGAAATTGTTCTGGTCAAGGTCATAAATGATATCCTGACCATCTGTGACCAGGGCTCCCTCTGCCTCCTCGTCGTCCTTGACCTATCCACCACCTCCGACACTGTGGACCACTCAATCCTACTTCACCGCCTTCCTCCCACCTGAACCTTCAAAGTTCTGTCCTTGACTGGTTCCGGTCCTATCTTTCACACCATCTCCACTTCATGTCTGCCAACGGCTTCGCCTCCAGGCCCCGCACCATCTCGTGCAGCGATCCTCAGGGCTGTGTCCTTGGTCCCCTCCTCTTCACCCTCTACATGCTCCCACTCAGTGACATCATCTGCAGACATGAAGTAAATTTCCACATGGATGTGGATGACACCCAACTCTACCTTTCCGCTTCCACCCTCAACTCCAGGACTACCAGTGTTCTGACTGCCTGCCTGTCTGACATTGAGTCCTGGACGAGAGATAACTTTCTCCAGTTGAATGTCCGCAAGACTGAGGCCCTCCTGATTTGCTCGAGTCAGTAATTTTGTTATTGTTGTTGTACATGCATAGAAACATAGGAACAGAAATAGGCCATTCAGCCCTTTGGGCCTGATCTACCATTTAATGAGATCATGGCTGATCTGTATCTCTACTAATACTTGCAATTCCAATTTCCCGCTTTCTCCCGGGTATCCCTTAATACCCTGACCTACCAAAAATGTATCAGCCTCACTCTTGAAGGTGTGGATGAATCCAGCATCCATGACCTTTTGGGGGAGAGAATTCCAGATTTCTACCATCCTAGGACTAGACAAAATGCTTCTTATTTTCACTCTTAAATGGCCTGGTTCTAATTTTAAGACTATCTCCTTGTTTTGGATTCCCCCACCAGAGGAAATAGCTTCTTTCTATCTATCCTATCAAATACCTTTATCATCTTAAATATCACAATCAAATCACCCCTCAACCTTCTAACTCAAGGGAACACATAACTTAACCCATTTAAGCCTGGTAACATTCTGGTGAATTAGGTAATTAGGTAAACAGAATTGGGTAAGCAGAGTGCATCCCTCCCGAGATAGTGTTTTTTGTATTTGTTAAATGTTAACACAAACTATTCTATCCAACTGTGATTCCTATTCAATAATGACGTTTCTATTTGTTCTGATTTCAGGGATCTTGCACAAGGGAAATGGAGAAAATCAGTTCATATCCCAACAGCCGCCTATCATTGGGAGTATAATGGGAAATGGTCGAAGACGTAGCATTTCATGCCCAAGTTGCAATGGTCTTGCAGATGGTAACAAGCTCCTTGCACCAGTTGCTTTGGCATGTGGATCAGATGGAAGCATATACGTTGGGGATTTTAATTATATCCGTAGAATCTTCCCCTCGGGCAATGCCACAAATTTACTGGAGTTAAGGTATGATAGCTTTAGTCACTAGCTGTTTCACATTAACCCGCTCATGCAACCGGTCTGTTTCCCATTAAAAAAAAAAAAAAATGAAGATAGGAAAAAGGTTAAACTTGCATGTCTCTTATTAGATACATCCCTCTTCTTAATACCAAATTATTCTGAAACCTCAACCGCCCAACAAAATTGGGGTGAGAAACGTAGTAAGAAGGATGTCAGTTTATGGTTGAGTTGCTATGAGGAAGGCAGAAATATGTTGCAATAGCACTTTTCCAGCTGGCAAGTTCCTAATGTCACCTTACAATGGGGATTGGAGTAGCAAAGATAAAGAAATGGATTTTAGCTGGAGAGCAGCAGAGACAAGAGACTTGGAATTGGATGTCTCACTATTCATTCAATTTTTTTGCCATTTCCCTCAGATAATCTCCCTATACATTGTATTATAACTCTTGATTTGAATTGAATCGCCATGTTCTGTTGTAGAAATCATTTAATTATTAATATCAATCAGATGGTTTATGCTCTATTTAGAGACATTTTAGTAATTGCAACTTAACTTCTATTGGAGAAGAAATTTCCAATTCCATTAAATATAAACACAGGATCTGTTGCAGATCTCAGCATCTGCAGACCTGCAGATCTCTTCTCTCCCCAAACCGGGTCTGGCCTCCTCCATGTCCCCTGAATCCTCCGCTCCACCCTCGGCGGCCGTGCCTTCAGCCACTATGCCCTGAGGCTCTGGAATTCCCTTCCTCACTACCTTCGCCTCGCCCCCCTCTCTTCCCAGTTTCAGGTCCCAGCTGAAGACCTTTCTCTTCGACCGTGCCTTTGGTCACCTTTCTACCCCTGCCGGTGGCTCGGTCCCGGGATCCGCTATTGTGAAGTGCTCTGAGATGCTGTCCAGCATAGAGGGCACTATATAAATCAAAGTTGCTGTTGTTGTTATCTGTCCACTGAAGCCTAACATTGTTCAGATTAATTTTGGTTGGTTACTTTTGCCCTTTTAAAAATTACATCAAATACCATGACTCCTTTCTAGTACAAATCTGTCCAACACATATATGTGCTTAAGCGCTCTGAGACGCCATCTGGCATGGTGATCACTATATAAATCAAAATTGTTGTTGTTGTTGTGCTGTCTTCTGACTTGTAAAAGAGTCAAACCTGTACAAGCTCAGCAGCAGGGATGAATGAAGCTAACTGACTTGACTTGCTTGCTAGACAGCAATTCTAACTCTAGACACTGAGGGACTTTTCATTCTGAATCTTTCTATTAGCAAAGCTCCAATTGTAGGTCCCGGAAGGGATTGAGCTTAAGCAGACCTCTCAGAAGGATTCGTAAAGGGATTTATTGCGGATTCTGTTCACAAAGTTGGCCCACGTGACCAGGAAGTATAAGGCTGGAACCAGCAGAACTGATCTCCACACTTGTCTCAAATTTGCTCAACCTCAGGTTCCTGCAATCAGCCCTGTCTTTTGTCAAAACAAAACATTGTGATTGAAGAGTCCACATCTTCCACCTATACACTGGTTTTATCATTCTCATTCTCATTGTCCCTACTAAACTGCCCATTCCCTCTGTTCAGTGGGCTCCAGTCTGCTCCATCTCTCCTACCCGATTATCATCGGTGGTCAGGCTTTCAGCTTCTCTGCCCTCACTCTCTGGAATTCCATTCCATAGTTCAATCGCCACGCTTCCTCCCTTGACTCCTTCAAGTCTGGTCTCAAGATCTTCCTTTTCAATCGTGCCTTTAGCCGCCCTCCTACCTCTCTCTCCCCTAACCTCCCGCTCCCCCATGGTCGGGTCCCAACTCCTGACTGTTCAGTGCCTTGGGACATCCTCCCATCATGAAACACTCTCTATAAATGTAATTTTGTTGTTGTTGTGACACAATTGCTTTAGTTTGGTAACTGTATCCAGCTGATTCATAACTCTGCAGCCCACATACTGACACGGACCAAACTCCATACTCACATCGCATCAGTTCTGGCCAGACTCCACTGGTTTCCCATCACTGAACAGATTGATTTCAATATCCTCAAGTTCGTGTTCAAATCCATTCACTCCCTGGCACCTCCCTACCTCTCCGACCTCCTCACTCCCCAAACCACCACCCGGATGGAGCCTCCACTCAACTGGCAGCAGCTTCCTGCACATCTCTCACACCCTCTGCCCCACCATTCGATGATGCACTTTCAGCCACTATGCTCCAAAATTCTGCAATACTCTCCCTCCACCTTGCCCCCCACCCTCCCCCTTTTCAAGTCCTCCTGAAAACCTTCCTCTCCACCATTATTAAGCAGTCTGGGATGCTACCCAGCGTGGAAGGCACTATGCACTATAAGTGTAAGTTGTTGTATTTCCAATAGACGTTAAAGCAAAAAAGGAGTTCATGATTTGTCACCAAATACACAGAATAATGTAGAATTATTTTCTGTATTGCTCATGGAATCATTTATTAATCTGACAATTTCTAAGTGAATAAAGTCAAATAAGTCAGAAGTGGGTTTCTGGCAGAGAAGAGGATCTGGTAGGTCAGAGGCACTGACCAAACTAGAGTGGCAGGAAATGAAAACTACTGCCACTTCTCACTATCAGTTCTGTTTGTTTGAGTGAGAGACTCAGGTAAGGTGTAAAATTCTCCTAATGTTGATCAAATAAAAACCACCAACCATGATCTAAAAGAGATACTGTACATATATTTCATCAGTTTGACTCTTAAGGCATAGACTGCAGAGTGGACTATTAGGTAGAACATGTAATTTAATGTTGACAACCAAATAGCATCAATTGGCCAACTGCCTTCTTGTCCTGCAATTTCTATGATTATACAGTTACATATCCCACACACCCGATAGTGACAAATCTCAATTTAAATATAAATCACCAAAATCACGGCATTTAACATCAAGCAAACTGTTCCTTCTCTCTTTATAACATCACAAAAACTACTGTTAAATGTCAAGACAATTTTGTCATCTGGACCATCTCCATTTGTAATTGAATTGAAACCATTCAATTACTTTGGCCTAATCTGACAAGCAGGTACATGTGATTCTGAATGTATTTGAACTGTAGTATTATGGATAAAGTTATTTTCTGTGTAGCCAAATATATGTGGGGGTCGATTTGCTCTCAGGTGACATTCCTGGTAATGGAACATTGGAATTGAGTCAATCCTATGTGACAGTTTCTGTACTCTGGTTCCTTGAACCAGGCAGATCCGCAGTAGTCCAAAGCAATGTTGTTAACTGACCCTCCACCCTGGTTCATTAGCAGGATGTTGAAAGCAGACCAGTCAAATAGGGTTGAGTTTCTTTCCACGAGCTCTTTCTAACCCTGGAAGCCAAAGCCCTAATGGGTTGGTGTAGTAGTAGTTGACCAAGCAAAGGAAAGTTTGTCAGTCAATGTTCATAATCCATCAGTATCCCGAATAATCCATCAGTAACCTTTTAGGTTACCAAGCCTTGGCTCGATGCCAAATACTTTATCACTTCTAATGAAGAGAAATGTCTATCCATATGGAGAAGTCAGTCTAGTTTGAATACTCACATTGTGATGGTTTCTGCATGTGTCATGCACTTGGGTGACCCCAAAAAAATGCCAATCCATGTTGATGAATCTTTGGTGTCAATATTCTTTTGGTTGTTTGTTTCTTCCAAACTAATGCTCAATACTTTTTTTCCATCTTTATCTTGACTGTCTTCTACCTGCCTTCTGTCAGAAATAAAGATTTCAGGCACAGGTAAGGCAATGATATATACCAGTCACTTTTGTTGAATGTTAAGGTTATGAATTTATTCCTACTGCAAAACATTCTGCGACAGGTGAATTCATAGTGATAGGCAGAATGTAATGTTTTCTGTTTGACAGTCAGAAAATCAGATAATGGGATTCGAAGATGGGATTTGCAAACCAGATGTTACTGTGCCAAATAGTAGCTGAGATCCAGGATTGTAGGGTGGGAGGAGGGGGACAATAAATCAGGGAAAGATCCCAAAAGCTAGCAAAAGGTTGGTTTTCCCTTAGTGTAATGATTTCAGTTTGTGAATTTGTATCGCATTTTCAGCTCCCAATTTAGCATTAGACACTTGTCATTTGCAGTAACGTTGGAAATTAATTTAGGTGGACCATTTCATACCACACTGCAATGGCCTTGAAAGCTTGAAGGTCAAGGCACTTTGTGTTCAGTCCACAGAGATTCAAATGGAATCTTGTGGAATAACAGAGGTTTCAATTCAGAGCACCAATGTTAATTTTCAGAATGTCAATGCATGGTATTGTAGGGAGCTGGGAAGGGAGGAGAGAAACTAAACAAAGTGAACAGAAACATAAGGAGAGTGTGTGAAATCACAATGGCGTCTTTGATATTTATGGGGAATCTTCTGCAGTTGGAAGTATTTTTAATATTTAAACAGAACACTTTGTACTTGTAAACAAGTGACAAATGAGTGTCATCTTTAAATTTGCATCACCTTCATTTCATAGCTTCTAGCCACGGGGATGTTTGGTTTCAAAAATGAAATAGTCAGGCTGCGTTTTGTTTTGTAAATTAGTCTATTTCTCTGTTGAAATGACATGTGCTGCTTTTCCTTAATGCTGTTAGAAACATAAAGCTGCAAAATGCGACATGTGATGTGATAAATATTACTGGTGAGATAATGAAGTTAGGGTCAGAGCATTTGATCATTTTACTGGCCATGGTGTGAATTCTTCCCTTGCTGTTCCTCCTAGCTTCAAGTCCATCCTTTGTGCATCCTCCCTTGCACAAAGGATGGTCTTGAAGCTAGCTCCGATCTTTCTCCAGCAACAAAGAAGCACTCAAAAGACTGCACTTCAGGGCATATTTTAGCTATTTGGATAACATAACTACTCTATAGCTTTCAAGTAACAAACTGGATGGAGTTTTCATATTTGTTCTCATATAAAGTAAAATGACGTTTTTATTGTATTTTATTGTATTTTTGCCGGAAACGTCTAAAGTTAATCTCGTAGGATTGAAGTATTTTATTTTCTCAGGTATTAAAGCCGTCTCGCATTATAAATTCAAAGCAGGGAAAATTCTAAATGGAGATTCAGGTTATTGCAGCATTTTGTTGTGCTAATCATATGGCATTCTGATTGAATGTTAATGTAGGGTGGGTGGTTATTGCAGATTTTAAGAGCTGTAATTTGCTATTAGGAAAATAACTCTTGAGTTTAAAGAGTTCAAAATAGAGGAGTTCTTGTAATTAAATGTCTCATTCACGAGCATATAAAATAAATAGCTAACTGGATCTAATGTAACCTTTTGATGGACGTCATGACCAGTGATGGTCCTGACTAAAAGCAACAATTCACTCTGCTGTAAAATGAATACGTGGCGTTTTATAAAACAGAAATCGCTGGGAACACTCAGCAGGTCAGGCAACATCTTTGGAGAATGGAAAAGTCAAGTCAATGTTTTGGGTCCATGACCTTTCATCAGAACTGGGCCATGTTGGGAAGGAAAGCCTTTTAAGGACTATCAGAGAGGAGAGGCAGGGCAAGGAAGACAAAGGAAAAAATGACAAGGAGGATAGGAGATGATGGATTAAAGAGGTGTGAATGTTGTGAAACAAAAGGGGGTGGGGGGATTGCAACAAAGGTGGCATTTAATATTGCATTCAGCTGAAGCAAAAGTGCACTATTTTATTCAATAGATATCATCATATTCATTTTACATTGTTTAGTGGGATGTGTGAAGTGTGTTATATAAATGCAACTTGTTGTTGTTAATTTGCAATGAGTATTTGAGTTCTATTCACATCTTGACATCTGTGAGAAAATAACCCTTCTCCTACAGTCGTTGAACTTCCCCGACCTGATTTTCCCATTTTTTGGTTGAATTCCACAGATTCTTAGTCTTTTTCAACCAAATTCTCCCACAATATTTCCAGTCTGCTTGCCCAGCTCCTCCCAGCTGACATAGAAGAGGTCAAGCTTCTCCAGCAGTCTCTACCCCACGCTCCAACCCAAAATAATTGTTTTAACAAACAAGACAATTTGAGCAACAGGCTGCATAATTGAAGTAGGCATGGCGAAACCTTGCACAAGTTTCCTTACTCTACACGCCTGATAATAATCCCTCAGAAAGAAACAATAATAAATTGTTCAATTCAATCCGTGACTGTTTGTGGGACAAGGCTGTGTGCAATTGGGTGTTGTGTTCGCTTACAAATATATGGTCAATTTACTATACAGTATATTCTGTGAAACGCTTTGAGATATCTAGAAGACGTGAAAAGCGCTGCATCAAATGCAACAATTATTTTTTATTAAGAGATACATAATAGATCTCTATGACACTCAAAGTTAACTGATGTGTTTCCATGAGGCAAAAGCAACTTCAATGATTTCTCAGATACAGGGAGTGAATCAATCATTAACCGTGTGAATATAAAATTACTATAATGGTAGCAAGCCCCGCAGATGATGATTATACAACCAATCTACATCACATTCATGGGGAAAATGTTGCTATGGAAACAATAATTGAATTAGACACAGATTTTAGACACATATAGCTCATAAAACGTCCTTTTTGAAGATTCTGCATTTGCTTCCTTGAGATTGCTGGAATCCTCATGGTAATTGAAGCTTCTTCACAAATACCATGGTGCAAGAGAATTACACAAAGTCCTTAGGGAGTCTTGTACCACCAATTGATGGCAACAGCCATATTCACTTTTCAGTTCAGACATGCAAAGTTCCATGCCAGTACTGCCTCAACAATCAGTTTAAGTGTTATATGATGAGTAAGTGGTCCATCCCAGAGAATGATGAAAGTTGATATGGTTATTCCTATCCAGCAGAAATCAAATGCCATACACTTAATCATTTGATAGAATTGTACAGAACAATACAGCATAGAAACAGGTCATTTGGCCCACCCAGTCCATGAGCTTCCAGTCCTGTTTTTAGCCTCTCCCATTCTCCTCTGTTCCTTTTTCCCTCATGTATGTATCACATATCCTATTAAACTACTTTGATGCGTTTTGCTTAAACCATAATTTTCGTCAGTGAGTTCCACATAGTCACTACCATCTGCATAAACAAGTTTCTTGTGAATTGACTTTTACATCTAATGTTATGCCATATGCCCTCATTGACCTTTTAATAAAAATAGTTTTGTTCCATCATCATTCTCTTCACCAAAGTCTTTAACCAAGTTCAACCTTATAAATGAACCTAAGATGATTGATCTTAATTCAGAGTCCATCTAATACCTGTATTTAAAATATTGTATTTTGTGTTTCTTTTCCTCAGCAATATTCCAACACACAAGTACTACCTCACCATGGACCCTCTTTTGGGATCTTTGTATCTGTCTGATACAAACAGCAGACGTATCTATAAAATAAAAGCCCTCAGTGGAGTCAAGGATGTAGCAAAGAATGCCGCAGTGGTGGCTGGGACAGGAGATCAGTGTCTTCCCTTTGATGAGGCTCGATGCGGGGATGGTGGAAAAGCAATTGAAGCCTCTCTAACGAGCCCGAGAGGTAAAGTCTCTACAATTTGACTTGTTTCTTTCAGTTTTGTTTAACTTAAAGATATTGTTCAAGACTTGAAAGTTTAGAGGATTTTCTTGGCTCCAGAATCCAAGGATGGTAAGTCAAAAGCGCAATCCGGAGGCTTTAACCTCTGTTGAGAGACTGAAGTTCATGGAGTTAACAAGCTGAAATCAGAAGTTGGCATGGCAACAGAGAGGCAACTAAATAAACGGCAAAAACTCTGAGAAGCAATAGCTTCTGAGTTCTATAGATGCCAGATCTGGATCCCCTCTTACTGACGCTATACTTAAATACTGTAATATGGAGAAACGTACTTTGGGTAACAGCAGAAAATTTTATGTTGTCATCAAGTTGTATCACTTCAAACCCTTCCATCATATCTATGCTATATTAAGCTTTATATTTTCTTACCCAGGTATAACTATTGATAAGTTTGGTCTGATATACTTCGTGGATGGCACCATGATCCGCCGGGTTGACCAGAATGGAATCATCTCATCTGTGATCGGCTCGAATGACTTGACGTCAGCACGGCCACTTAGCTGTGACTCCGTGATGGATATTTCCCAGGTAATGTCTTGGGGCTGGCGTTTTATGATCAGATACAGCTGAGAACCTGTAGCAATGTGCATAATCATACACAAGCGATGCTGTGTTTATCAACATAATAATATAATAATTCTTTCGTTTGATAGAGCATCCTATCACATCACCAAGATATCTCAAAATGCTTCATGGGATATACTGTAAAGTGAATTGACTGTATTTTGTGGGTGAAAACATTTGGAGGATAAATATGGAGGAAGGGGCAAGTAAATATTGAAGATAAACCATCCATTGATAACTTAACCAAGTCCTGAAGTACAGAATTTGTGTAGGATTCTTCCTACATTAGGCTTATTTTTATGTTGTTTCCTCAGTTTTATGTTTCACATTCATGCTGTTTGAGATTCAATGCACTGATAACTAATGCATTTTCAATATATTTTTGCTTGATTACTTTTAGGGATGAGATAGTATCTGCAAAGCTTTTCTTCACAAGATTCAGGTGGTGAGTTTGAGTCAGAGACAAGATAAGGCTTTTCATGAGTTAGTGGAAGGAAGGAACCAAATAGCCTTTTCTCATTAAGAGCTTTCTTACAGTCCACAAATATACCATCGGGATGTTCAAATCAAAGTTAATTACCTCCATGAATGCAGGACAACCCCAGTATTGGAGTGTCAGCCTAGACAATATGAGTTATTGGTCCCAATGTCGGGCTTGAAACCTTCTGACTCAGAGGCGAGGCTGCTACTAACTGAGCCAGGTGACACCTACAGTTGAGGAATAATAAATTCTATCAAAGTCCATCAAATGAATAACTGCTGAAACTACATTCCCATCAGTGGTTTTCTCACCAAGCTTCTCTTACTTTACTAGCTTGGGGGTTGCGTGCTGGTAGCCGTGAATTTTGCGATTGGATATTTCACAATCTTATATTTGCAACTGGAAGTGTTACTAACACATTAAATCCGGTTTCCAAATTTTACATTTTAAATCCTAACATCAATCACACAATCTACAAACATGGTTTGCTTTCACTAAATATCAGAAATGTCTCAATGACAAAAGACCCATCAGACACTCACTGTATATACCTCATCGTTGATGCATTCACACTGACATTCACACTAAAATTACATAAGATGTGTTGAACACAAAATGATTCACATCCTTTCATTGCTAAGGTTAGAGCACAACTTGAAATTCTTTTGAGCATCAATGGTCAAATAAAAACCTTTCTAGAGATATCTGATAACCTATGTCATTCCATTTCTGTTATTATTGATGATATGTCATGCAATTCCATAAGGGCTGAGAGCTTCAAAGCTTTCTGTCCAGGAACAGTGAATTCTCCTCGGACTTAGTCATAGTGCAGTCAGTTTCATTTAACTGAACATCTGATAAATGAAAAGTTCTGCTGACTAAAGAAAATATGAAATCCAGACTCCTTTTTATATTTACAGCTCATCGTATTTCTACCCGATTTAGTCCCACATTTCTCCAATCATATTATTCATCATCTCTGTATGACAGTTCCACTAAGAAATATTTTGGCTTCCAAACAAAAGGCAGCAAATTTAAATAAAGTAAGATGTTACAAACTGTTAATCCTTTGTCAGCACAAACCTCACATTGCAGCCCAGATGGTAAATTTCTGTTTACTTTTGTAGCTTTATGCATAATTTTTCTTTTCTAAATACAGATTCTGGCCGGTGAGCCATTCTGTGAGCAAAGTGCACATAAATCAATGTGTCAATATAGTCACATTATAAAATTGGTACCAAACAACAACAAAATTGGACTTATATAGCGCCTTTCACATCAGGATGCAAAGGGGAACTTTACTTTGGTTAGTTCAGTGCCTTAGATACCAGCCTTTCACCTTTATAATAATAAAAATCATCTTTCCATTTGATATAGTAGCTTTAACATCAGGAGGATGTCTCAAAGTGCATTATAGGATTTTAGTGCAAAGTATAATGACTGTGTATTGTGTAGTCTTAACGCAACAACTAATTTTGCACATAACAGTGTTCCGTTGTGTGTGTCATGTCGAAAGAAATATCTGACTCGGGCAAGATTGCTCCCAACTTAGCAAGGCTAACACTTTTGTGTCTTTGGGTTTGAATCTAGCCGAGGCTGATGAGGTAAAGGTCGCCTCTTCTTCCTGGTAATCAGAGTTCTATGTAAAAGGAATTTGGGCATAAGCAATCTAATACCTCAGCGGGTCAGCTGAGCAGATAAAATTGGATTACTGCATATCTGCCTGGCTCTCCTTGATATCCCTACTTCTCTGAGCTCCACATTCCACCGCCCAGCGACTCCTTGAAACCACTCTCCCGCTCGTCCCTCACACCTCACCATCGGAGGTGACATGTTCAGTCACTACTCTCCAAAACTCTGGAATGCACTCCCTCAATCCCTCCAAACATGCCATCTCTCTGCCCTCTTTCAAGTCGGGCGCTATATAAGTGCAAATTGTTGTTGATGGAGCCAAATTCAGATCCAGCCACAATTGTTTCCTCTTTCCCTGGAACTTATTTAATAGTCAGCTGCTCTCTACTTTAATTTGATAGCAATGCAAGGGTTAATAATGTTATAATGGGAACACATGTTTTTGTTAGTTAGATTTTGATAACACACTGAAAACAGTCAGTTTTGGCTGCCTGCCATGTTAACTGGGGCAAGAATATTCTTTTATCATTAAGAATGAAAGGTCTTCTGTTATACCTCAAAGCTATCATGAGGATACAGGTTATGACATTTTTAAACGGCAGCTTTGACGGGAAATAGGTTTTAAACGTTGAAAATTCACTGGTTATTTTAAAAGAAATGTGTTTGTTGATGCTAATGCAAATACTGGAGAAAATATGCAGACTGCACCATAAAAAATAACCCATTTATTATGAGAGAGCCTGTTGCTATTTCCCAAGTGTCAGCCAGGAAATTCTGCAGAACATTTTTCAGATCATCTCTCTGCTCAAATCGTTTTCCTTAACCGCTGTTTATTATTAAAGATATATATATATATTATATATATATATATCCTGGTGCTATTTTTCTTTGGAGTGATGTGATGATCAGCATCGGTGATAATCTCCAGCTATGCCCATCCTACCTAGAAGGAGATTTGCAGGGTTCAGGCCATCTACCTGTCTCCAATACGATCTTAGATTACTGCAGCCGTGCTTGACTTTGCCATATGCCTCAGCAATGGAGTCCTGTAGCTCAATGGTTAGAGTACTCGCCTTACAAGCATCAGACTTGTGTTCGAATCCAGGAAAGCCAGTGCAAAACCTTGGGCCAAGTTTCCTTACTCCACATGCCTAATAATAATTCCTCCCCTCCCCACCCAAAAAAAAAATTGGTCATTTCAATCCATGACTGTTTGTGGGACACTGCTGTGCTCAATTGGCTGCCACATTTTACCCCATGTATACAGTCAATTCACTTTGCAGTATATTCTGTGAAGCGCTTCGAGACATCTAGAAGACATGAAAGGTGCTATATCAAATGCCAGGATTATTATTATAATGCAGTTTCAGTGATTATTATCACAAATAAGTTTTTTTATTGATAACTTTGTCAGTAAAATTAAGATGGTAGTGTCGTAATTATAATATATTTTGGACCAAGTATTAAACATATTTTCTGAAATATTGTCTGAATATGTCATTTGCTTCAGGAATATCATCAACCTTGTAGAATGTTGGACAGGCTGTTAAACAGCAGAATTTTTTCAACTTGTGCTTGTGAAGCTTGTGATATTATATTGTAAAATGAAGCAGATTTTCAAGATCCATCTATACTAAGCTGATCAAATGTTAGCAATATGTGGACCTTAATTGTTTCCATGCGGGAGGTAAGCAAGGTTTCGAAACTGAGTTGAAGGTGACATTGCTTGGCATCAGAACGTTGATCCTCTGTAACGATGGTCTGGTTCTAAACCAGTTGGATTTGGACTAGTCACTAGACCAAATAACTGGACTGTCTAACTTGATGCCAACCTCAACTGTTGACATCTGGCTTGTTTGTAGGTTATGGAGGGTTAGATGGGCAGGGAATCTTTCCACTCAGCTCCTGTTAACCCTGCAAGCTAAACCCTAAGTGGTATTGATCTATTTGTGTTGCGTGAATATGTGAACATTTACATTTTACTTGCCTTGAAATCTCTCTCAACCTTTTATTATTTTACTGTTATCCAAATAATCTAAGTAGTCTTACTTTTTTTTGAGGTTCATACTTCTGAGGGCGGTGGGGTGGGGAATAAACTCAATCTTCTAACTAGCAGTTTCAGAAGCAAAAGTAATCTTCAATTCCATCCTTTTTTTCTTACCCTGGCTGAAAACTAACTTCAAATACCTTTCAGCCAATCAAAGAGTCAGAATAGTAATGATTGACATGGCTCTATCACAGATGTGACAAGGGCAACCTCCAACTCATTTCTACTTGTCAAAACAAGAACCTGCTGCTAAGAGACAAGTGCGTTTATCAGTGACCCACAGAAGATCTTAGCTGTTGAGTAAAATCATCTGATAAGGATTTCAAGCCCTACATTGCCAAGATTGCTCTCTTCCACCTATGGAAAGTTGTCCACTTATATACCCCTACCATACCACAATCACTGCTGAAATCCAATCCACATATTCATCTCAAGGATATAGTTACAGCTCTGGCAACCCACACCAAATTCTCCTAACTCTTAACTTTTTAACTTTTAACTCTTAACTTAATTAACTTTTTAAACCGCACTTATTCTGCTATACCTGCCCCCTCCCCACTTATCAAATCCAGGCAGGGAGAATCCTTGGGCAAATTTCTTTACTTCACACGCCTAATAGTAATCCCTCAAAAAAAAACAATGAATTGGTCATTTCAATCCACGACTGTTTATGGGACACTGCTTTATGCAATTGGCTGCCGTATTTTGCCCACAAATCTACAGTCAATTAACTTTACAGTATATTCTGTGAAGCGCTTTGCGATGTTTAGAAGACGTGAAAAGGCGCTATATCAAATGCAAGCATTCTTATTATTGAAAGCTAAAAAATTTTACAGTTAAAAAAATCTTTGCCATTATAAGGTATTTCAAAGTTCCAAACCTTGCAGGCCTTGCATTTCAGTAAACAAGTTAGTCACAGTATCCATGTGAGACAAAATGCTGAATCATTATTCCATCAATGATTGGTCTTATTTCTCAAAGAGGAGCTTAAACCCAAATGCTTTTAACAGCTGTTGATTTTGTAACTTTCTGCCTTCAGGTGCGTCTGGAATGGCCCACTGACCTGGCAGTGAATCCAATGGACAATTCCCTTTATGTGCTGGACAACAATGTGGTGCTTCAGATCTCGGAAAATCACCAGGTTCGCATCGTGGCCGGGCGTCCGATGCACTGTCAGGTGCCTGGTATCGATCATTTCCTGCTCAGCAAGGTGGCAGTCCATTCAACCTTGGAAGCAGCAAGTGCCATTGCCGTTTCCCATAATGGAATACTCTACATCGCGGAGACAGACGATAAGAAAATTAATCGCGTGCGCCAGGTCACGACAAACGGTGAAATATCTCTTGTTGCTGGAGCACAAACTGGTTGCGATTGCAAGAACGATGCCAACTGTGACTGTTTCTCTGGTGATGATGGCTACGCAAAGGATGCCAAACTAAATGCCCCATCGTCCCTGGCAATATGCCCTGAGGGAGAATTGTACATTGCTGACCTTGGCAATGTCCGTATCAGGTTTGTGAGGAAAAACCGTCCATATCTTAATCCTCAATATCTCTATGAAGTGGCTTCTACTATTGATCAAGAACTCTACTTATTTACCATCAATGGTAGCCATGTGTATACCCAGAGTCTTGTCACCGGAGACTATCTTTACAACATCACATACACTGGGAATGGAGACATCAGCAGCATCAAAGACAACAATAGAAACATGCTAAGCATTCGCCGAGATGCCACAGGAATGCCACTCTGGCTTGTGGTACCAGATGGACAGGTTTACTGGCTAACGATTGGTACAAACAGCGCCTTAAAGAGTGTATCTTCCCAGGGTCATGAACTTGCTATGATGACGTACCATGCAAGCAGTGGTCTCCTGGTAACTAAAAGCAATGAAAATGGATGGACCACATTCTATGAGTAAATATGTTTTTCTCCCTTTGTTTTTATGAATGAAGCTATGTGTTGGGATGGGAGCTTTCAAGATAAAGATGTCGCACTCTATCTGTGTAATATCACAGGTGGCACAGGAATCTGCTTATAGTTTAACTTTGCGTCACACAGAAACTCACATGTTTGACTCAGCTCATATACCTGTGAGGCACCGCATTGATCAGATCCAACTTCCTGATTGGAAGACCGTTCTTTCAGGGCCTGGAGCCTTCATACGCTTTACTGGATTTGTGGTTTGCCTACAAAATACAGACATTGGACTCCAGTATTGTGAAGTATTTTGAGACATCCTTCTAACATGAAAGGCACTATATCAAATGCAAGAATTATTATTGTAAAGGGCAGTGTCCGTAGATTTTATAGATAAGAGACGCCATCTGATGTGAAGGGCGCTATATAAATCCAAGTTCTTGTTGTCATCGTTGTTGTTGTAAATGAGAATCCTATGAAAATCTTCTGTGAGAAATTTCAGAGGAGCGGTAATATGCCTTGATAGTGGAAGTTTTATTTTCACAAACGCTTTATCAAAAGAGGCTGCTAGAGCACCGGCTGAAGGTCTTATGTAATCAAGAAATATCGTTTCATTAAGTGATGATGTTACAGCTGAGAAAGTAACTGGCTGAGGAGTATTATAGTGGACTGATGGAGCACGCGAGGAATTTGAAATTAATCATTTTTAAAGAATGATGAATAGTTCCTCCCTGATCCTCTTCAAATTGTAATGTAAAATATTTAAATTCTTCCCCCATCAAAAAACAGTAGGTCATTTGCCTTTCCAACTCACTGAGGCCCTACTGACATTTTCAAGGGGGAGAGGAATAACTTTGAAGACAGAAAATGTGAAGGACAAAAGAAAAGTTCTTCACACCGAGCCATTGTAAAGTAGCGAGATTGGTTTGAATCCTCAAATGATTTAAGGGGAGTACACAAAAAGTTCACAAGTGTACAGCAATGCTTAACCTCAGACCATGTCCAAATTGGCCTGTGTTATTATTTACAAATAACAGCAATGGCATCTCTTTTTGTTTTCCACCTAATTAGGTTGAGAGATCACCTTATCACCCATGAGGTTTGCTTCCTGTGCTGTGGAGCAGCTCTGATTTATGCCGCTTGACATAATTTTTTCCATGCAGTTCAATTTAGTCTAATATTTAATTCAATGTTGTTATAAGTGGATTCTTTACATGAGCAAAGCACACTTTTTTGTTGCGTGTTGTTCTTCCAAACTGAGATAAAGGGGTGAATTTCACAGCATTTTTTAATGCTGATGGAGCATCTCCTTGCAGGGAGGTTGTCGAGTTTTGTGGGGGGGGCTTTAAACTAATCCCGGGGGGTGAGGGTGGGAAACTGATCAGTAGTTCAAATACGGGAGGGGTAATAAAGAGGACAGGGGTAAAGGTAAGACGGGAGAAAAATGCAGAGGAAGTAATTTGTGCCTTAGAGTGCATGTATGTAAATGCACGAAGTTTGAGAAATAAAATTGGTGAGCTGCAGGCTCAGGTTGCTGCGAGGCGATATGATGTTATAGCAGTAACAGAGACTTGGCTCCAGCATGGGCAGGAATGGGAGTTGAACATTCCTGGTTATAATGTATTCAGGAGGGATAGAGAAGGGAGAAAAGGGGGCGGGGTGGCAATTTTAGTTAAGGACTCAGTGACTGCCTTAGAAAGGAACGAGGTGGAAGAAGGACTAAAAACCGGATCTATCTGGTTAGAATTGAGGAATAAAAAAGGTGCAGTTACACTGTTAGGGGTATACTATAGACCACCAAATAGTGGGGAGGAGATAGACAAGCAGATCTGCAAGCGTATCACGGAGAAATGCAGAGCTAATAGAGTAGTGATAATGGGTGACTTCAACTATCCCAACATAGACTGGCAGAATAGTAGAGTAAAGGGCAAGGAGGGAGAAGAATTCCTGAAGTGTGTGCAGG
Organism: Hydrolagus colliei; assembly: GCA_035084275.1. Lineage (NCBI taxonomy): Eukaryota > Metazoa > Chordata > Chondrichthyes > Chimaeriformes > Chimaeridae > Hydrolagus > Hydrolagus colliei. Next base: position 8,237,154 of record CM068745.1, read on the forward strand.
ACAACTTTCTTGATCAGTATGTTTCCAGTCCAACGAGGAAAGAAGCATTGCTGGATCTAGTTTTGGGAAATAAGGTAGGGCAAGTTCAACAGGTTTCTGTAGGTGAGCATCTAGGGAATAGTGACCACAATATCGTTAGATTCAGAATAATTATGGAAAGGGATAAGGAACGATCACAGGTGAGGACACTCAACTGGAAAAGGGCTAATTTCAATGAGTTGAGGTGGGACCTAGCCAAGGTGGATTGGAAAGAAAAATTGGCAGGTAAGACAACTAACGAGCAGTGGGCAGCGTTCAAAGAGGAGATAGTTCAGGCACAGGTCAAAAGCATCCCCACAAAGGTGAAATGTAAGGCATCCAAACCTCCCTGGATGACTAAGGAAATCGGGGCCAAAATAAAACAAAAAAAAGAGGCTTATGATAAGTGTCAGGCTCAAAATTCAGAAGGGAACAAAGCAGAATATAGGAAGTGTAGGATAGAACTAAAAAAGGAAGTTAGAGGGGCAAAGAGACTGCATGAAAAACAATTAGCGAGTAAGATTAAGGGGAACCCTAAGGTTTTTTACCAACATATTAAGAGTAAAAGGTTGGTCAAGGAGAGGGTGGGGCCAATTAGGGACCTAGGAGGAAATCTCATTGTGGAGGCAGAGGGCATGGCTGATGTACTGAATGAGTACTTCGCCTCTGTCTTCACAAAAGAAAAGGATACAGCCAATGCCATGGTATTAGAGGAGAGGGTAGGAGAAATGGATAGAATAATTATAACCAGAGAGGAAGTGCTAAAAAGGTTGACGTCGCTCAAGGTGGTCTAAGTCACCTGGTCCGGATGGGATGCACCCTAGGTTACTAAGTGAGGCACGGGAGCAAATAGCAGGGACTCTGGCCACGATCTTTCAATCTTCCTTGGACACAGGGGTCGTGCCAGAGGACTGGAGGATAGCTAATGTTACTCCCTTGTATAAAAAGGGGCAGAAGGACAAGCCTGGTAACTACAGACCAGTCAGTCTAACGTCGGTAGTGGGCAAACTTCTAGAGTCCATAATCAGGGACAAGGTAGATCTTCACTTAGAAAGATATAGGCTAATAAAGGACAGTCAACATGGATTTGTTAAAGGCAAATCTTGCCTTACAAATCTGATAGAATTTTTTGATGAGGTAACGGAATGGGTGGATAATGGTAGCGCAGTTGATGTAGTTTACATGGACTTTCAAAAGGCATTTGACAAAGTGCCACATGAGAGACTTATTATGAAATTAAAGGCCCATGGCGTAAAAGGGACAGTGGCAGCGTGGATCCACAACTGGCTGCGAGACAGAAAGCAGAGAGTTGTAGTGAGCGGCTGTTTTTCAGATTGGAGGGAAGTGAGCAGTGGTGTGCCACAGGGATCGGTTTTGGGACCATTGCTGTTTGTAATCTACATCAATGATCTGGACTTGGGTGTACGGAGTACAGTTTCCAAGTTTGCAGATGACACTAAGTTAGGGAGAATAGTAAACAGTGAGGAGGATAGTAGCCATCTGCAAGAGGATATAGACAAATTGGTAAAGTGGGCAGACACATGGCAGATGAAGTTTAATGCAGAGAAGTGTGAGGTGATGCATTTTGGGAGAAGAAATGAAGGGAGGCAATATAGGCTAGATAGTACAATTTTAAATGGTGTGAAGGAACAGAGAGACCTGGGGATTTGTGTTAGTGACTCGTTGAAGGTGGCAGGACAGGTAGACAAGGCTGTTAAGAAGGCATATGGGATACTAGGCTTTATAAATAGGGGTATAGAGTACAAAAGTCAGGAAGTGCTGACTAACCTCTATAGGACTTTGGTGAGGCCTCAGCTGGAATACTGTGTTCAATTCTGGTCACCACACTACAGAAAGGATGTGAAGGCATTGGAAAGGGTACAACGAAGATTTACTAGGATGGTGCCAGGATTGAGGGACTTCAGCTATGAGGAGAGGCTAGATAGGCTAGGGTTATTCTCTCTGGAGCAGAGAAGATTGAGGGGAGACCTAATAGAGGTTTATAAGATCATGAGGGGTTTCGACAGGGCAAATAGAGAAAAACTATTTCCACTCGTGGGTGAATCTGTGACTCGTGGTCACAGATTTAAAATTGTTTCAAGGCGCAGTAGAGGGGAGCTGAGGAGAAATTTTTTCACTCAGCGAGTTGTTCGAATCTGGAATGCATTACCTGAAAAGGTGGTGGAGGCTGATTCGATAACAACTTTTAAAAGGGAATTAGATCTTTATTTAGGGAGAACGGGTCTATTAGGCTATGGGGAGCGGGCAGGGCAGTGGGATTGAATCGCTCTTTTCAAAGAGCCGGCACAGACTAGATGGGCCGAATGGCCTCCTTTTGTGCCGTAAAATTCTATGATTCTATGATTCTATTCTATGAAGTTCAACCTTGTATTACAATAATAATCCTTGCATTTATCACATTTTTGATGTCTCGTAGAGCTTCACAGGACATACTGTAAAGTGTAGTGACTATTTTGTGGGCTTTTTTTTTCCAAACTTTGCCTTCGTCTTGAAGCTCAATTTTTCCTAAAAATTTTGGACACGATCTTGCAAAATTTTGGAAAATTCTCAATTCAATCTTAATTTGAAGACTTAAGTCATACATTTCGTACCATTTCTTAAAATGAATCAGCTTCAAAATTAAGACTGAATTTGGTCAATTACCATAATTCTGTGTGTTCTTATATTTGAAGAGAAAGTGGTTTCAACAGGCTATGACTCTAGAATTTGAGGCCAAATTGTACCTGCTACAGCTCAAATGTTTACATTGCTTCAATATCGATTTACATTACAGATTTCGTGCAGCACCACATGTGGCAATGACTTGATCATTGCTACAAATCATACAATAAACTTGATAAAGTAACTTGCAAGACGCTTTCAGCAGGCAGAAGTCTCAATTTTTTTTAACAATTGCTTCATAATACATATTCTGGTTTAAATCAATCTTTAAAATGAAGAGGAAAGAAAATTTTGAATATGAAAATGAGAAGCCTACTTACAGTGCTTAAGTGTTACTAGTTGGATAGTATTTAGATGAACAAAAGTACCAACAAGTAAAGTATTTCTGCTGAAAATTGTTGCTGTCCAGATATCGACTTCCAGTTATAAATCATTTTGTAGTGGAAATGTGCTGAAAATAGCCAGTCAAGGAGTGTAAATTGCCTTTCTAACTGCAAATCAACCCATATAGTCTTGGGTTTGCCAGTTTCAGTACTTGATGCTTCGGGTAAAACTATTCAATGTCCTCTCACAAAGAGCAAAGTGTGGAAATATCTAGACTGTGTAATCAATGGTGAGATATTTAGTGTATGCTGCATGTGTGTCTCTTGATAAAATCATCACAAATGCGTATTTTGAAAGTTTTATCTTGCTGGCAAATTTGATATACATGATTCATTGCTTCAAGATTCACCCTTATGAATGATTCACTCCGTGGGGGATCAAATCAGGGTTGCTACATGAACTCAATCCTATTTATACATTTGGTGAAATCCTAAAGGATTGGTGTAAAGCAACTGTAAAGACCAAAAGAACTGCAAAGCGTAAGGTTGGGATTTTTAATGGGGAAACTGTAAACTTAGTAGCATTGTTAAATGTGAAGTAAGAAAGGCTGGCGATTTGGGGTTAGATGTTAGCTCGAGCGGCCCCATGAGAATTATGAATAGGAGAGATGGACCAAATGGCCTGCTTTTCCACGGTAATATCTATGATTCTGACATTTTCAGGCAAATAGCATGTGTTAAATATCAACAAAGTTGCTTTCTGTCTAGGTACGATAATTATGGTCGCCTGACCAATGTGACTTTCCCCACTGGGTATGTGAACAGTTTCCATGGGAACATTGACAACTCTGTTCGAGTACACGTAGAGACATCTAATGAGGATGATGTTACCATAACAACCAATTTGTCAGCTGCAGGTGCCTTCTACACTCTTGTACAAGGTGAGTTCATTGTCTATTATTGGGGCTGTTATCTTCCCTCAACAAGTCTTATGATTCATAATTGCCCCATGATTTTACAGTTGTCCAGCTGTTTTGATTTTGTAATTATTTAATTACAATAATATAACCTTCCAAGTACCGAAGAAGAATGACTTGTCAACTTTACTTGTGATTCTTATCAACTATGACCTGACATTTATTTCGCTCGAAATATACCAGGGTGAAAAATTTGATGTTTCATTGTCACAGTTTCCATGATTCGATAACCAAATGTCTATTCAAACCTTTTAATGAAACATTGCACTTTTTTGTTATTCCAAAGAATTCACTGTGTGATTGACCCCTCACTCTTCTGCCTTTAGCAAGTGGTGAACCTGTAGATCATGCTATGAAACATCAAATGTTTTGCCTCACCTTCTTAATGTGGTATTTCATTAAAAAGGACTGTATTTGAGTTCCGTTTTATGTTTGGTATGAGAAGAGCTACGTTAAATCCTACAATCCAGTCGCAAGTTCCCTGACAGCTGGTTCCAATTACCAATAACCTATACCCCCAAATAACAAAGTAAAATTGTTAAACCAACCCGCCCTCTCCTCTCAGCAGGCTCCAGCCAGCTGCACGTCCCCCAACACACCCGCCCCACCATTGGCGGCCGAGCCTTCAGCCACTCTGCCCCCAACCTCTGGAACTCCATCCCGCAGTCTCTCCGCTACGCCCCTCCCTAGCCTCCTTCAAGTCCCTCCTCATGACCCTCATCTTTGATGGTCCAATTGGTCACCCCATCGGTTGTTGTAAAATCTTCAAAGGCTTTGTCCCAGTTTTAATGGCACAAAAAACACTGTTTCCAGAGTTAGTTCCATATAATCTACCGTCATTTTTACCATCATGGCAACGTGGAGGAGTGGGATTAAGCAGAGTGTCTTTGACAATCACTTGGCTCTGAGGAGACGTACTTGGCAAAGGAATATCAGAATTCAGTCAGTCCCTTTGATGATCTTGGCAGCAATCCAGCCAGCCTGCCTTATCGACAAGATTTGGAGGGGTAGACAAGACACTGGGATCATTGATTGTTTCCACTTGACTGTTTTTAATTCTACAGACCAAAGCCCTAAATTGGTAGAGTGGTCCTAGGTGGATAACCAGTGGGAAGCTTGCCAGGCAATGCTCTCAATCGTAATCTATGCGGTTTTAGCTAATTCAATTCCAGCAGTATCCCAATCCACACGCTGTGGTCCCCGAACCTATCTTCTCAGTAACTAATACTTTTTTGAAATTATGTAAGCAGAATGCCTCCAGGACGTGGGTGTTTAAAAGATCTTATATTTAAAAAAATTCAAAATGATGGCTGTAATCTGCTAAATTCTGGATGCTTTTGAAATGATAAATTAATAGAATAAACTCAGATAGACTCTGGTGGAATTTCACCCTGCACTCTCTAGTTTAAGCTCAATCAAATAGCTTACTTAGATGTACATAATTAAAAAAAATTCAGTTTCCTTGCATACAGTGAACCCTCAATTTATTTCATGAACAAATTTTTTACATGCAAACAAGAAAGAAGTTAATAAAGTCAGCAATAATTGACAAATTAAATTTCTTTATGGTTTAGATCAAGTTCGAAACGGATACCATGTGGGTGCGGATGGTTCATTGAGACTCATATTGGCTAACGGAATGGAGGTCGCACTACAAACAGAGCCACATCTTTTGGCTGGCACGGTCAATCCCACTGTTGGAAAACGTAATGTCACTCTACCCATTGAAAATGGCCTAAACTTAGTGGAATGGAGACAGCGGAAAGAGCAAGCCAGGGGACAGGTCACTGTATTTGGACGAAGGCTCAGGGTGAGTAAGCTCCAGAAAAATTCCAGCTAAAACAGAATTTTGCATAGAATATTTTCCAAGATGATCACATGTATGACGACAACTCTAATCCACGCATGGATTTTGTAAATTCCTTGCCGAGTTAATGTAGTGTTAAATTCTGTAAATTAAAGCTTTTGCTGATTCCCACAATATTAACAATATTAATTATCCTTGTGTTTGGTATAGTACCTATTCATGATGCTGCAAAGTGCTTCACAATAATCATTATAAACTGCATTGACTGAATTTGTAGGCAAACACACAAAGAAATACCACCACTTGTGAAAGAAATATAATTGATTGCAGCATTGATTTATTTTATGCAAACATGGGGAAATAATACTTTCGTATTTATTTTAACAAGTGATTGTTTTGGCCTTAACTGACAAAAACATCTGAGGGACAGAAAAATGTCTTTCTTCCCTAGAAGGAGTGAAAATTAGAAAGGTGGAAATATTAGAAATTTGCTCCCAACTAAATGTCTTTCCATTAAAATGCAATGTAAATCCTTAGCAAAATAAATACAAAACAAAGATTATAACAATGTCTAATTTTCTCTGTGCAAGTCTAATAAAGTGAAAATTTAGCAGCTAAGAAAATGGATCAATAATTGAATAAATCATTTTAGATCAGACCTGGAATTAAAATTTGAATAAATTATTTTTAAAAATTCCAAATAAACAATAATTGCATTGAGTAATTAAAATGCAATCCCTAGTTGTTACTGTTTACTGATAGTGCCTGCTATACACTATTCTGACCATCTTTCTCAGAGGGTTCAGCATCTAAAAAGGGTATTGGTTCAAAGGATGTACAACGAGTAGCCACCTATCGCATTAGCCAGGAGGATGCGGAATAGAGATGTCTTATTATGCACAATGTGTCCAGGGTGGTTGTTAACAGGGGTGTGGGGGTTGCTGAATGGAATGGATTGCTTGAACAAGTTTGACTGTACTGTACATATTACCCCAAATAGAGGATGTGCTAAATTTTGGAACAGAATGTTCCTTGGTTGTGGTTAATAGAAGGTCCATGTACATATCTGTACTTCATTCAGTTAAGGGCAGGATTCAATATTGAAACGTTTTTGAATCCTGTTGCAAATGCCACGTTTTAGTGCACAGAATAAAGTACTTGAACACAAAGCAGCAACCTTGCCTGAGAGGCCTCAGGCTCACAAGGAGAAAAAGGGAGCCGTGCTTTGCCACTTTACCTCCTAGGAACTATTCATTACTGTTGGCAGTGAAGGTCATTGGCATGTGTTTAAGATTGGGACTGTCTAGAATCAATACTACATTAACCCTCCTGCTGTTTCTTCATCTAAAGCACCAAACATTTCAAATGTTACTATTTCAAATGATACATCTTTGAACCGATTAATTCAAACTAGGTTGGGTTCTTAGCGAGTTTTGTTTCTTAATTTCATTGTCAGTAAACAAAAGAAAGTCTGAGAATTTGCCTCTAAATCAGTAAGCAAAAACAGCTCATTCTCTCAAACTCCTTAAAAGCTTCAGTGTGTAAATGTTTTATTGATAATATGACAATGCTATTTGCTTAGGGGATATTATAGACAATGCTGGTCCTATGGTTCATTAGAAGCCATGCTGAGCTAACAGGAATGATAACGAGACACTTTGGGTCAGCACTAATATAATGTCCATGCAAAATCAATATTAATATAAGTAACTCTCAACATCAGATAGCATTCACAGGATTTTCTCATTTCAATTATTTTCAATCTTGATGATTATATTTATTCAGCGTAACCTTGTTATAACACAATGTTTCGGATCCATAAAATCCCATTCTGCTTTGTAGTGAGGCATGATAGATAGTAGATTTTCACTCACACACGCCCACAACTGACAAACATTCAGGGAATAACGTTGATGGCAAACTGATGGCCACGAATGCAGCGTTTATTTTTAGTGTGTCATAAGGTCATTGCAACACTGCATGTGCAGCAAAGCAAGAAGGGACATTCACAGCCAAACATTAACTGAAAACTTGTCATTTTAGCACAAAAGCCAGGCGCTGCAAAGGAAACGAGCAAGCTGACTGTGTCATGTGCAATGAACTGGGTCCACAGTCAATTCTTAAATGAATTCTCTAACGAAGGGCATTCTAACAGGATCACATTAACTTTCCAGCAGGGTACTTGATTAATCTTATTGGTATATCGGTAGCTTTTCAAACATAGGGTGTCCGTCTGGGTCAGTGGTTGTACTTCTCTGTGACAGAAAGTTGTGGGTTCAAGCTCCATGTTGAAGCATGAACTCACATAGTCTAAGATGTGCTGCGGTGCTGAATTGTCCACTTTCCTTCAGATGAGAAGGTAAAACATAGTCCGGTCTGCTTGTTCAAGTTGACATTAAAGATCCCATGGTACATTTTGAAAAGAGAAGGGTATTTTTCCTGGTTTCCTGGAAATCCCGCCCCCCCCCCCCCCCACCCCCACACAAAAAAATATGTTAATTTGTTTCTTGGTTGTTTGCGGGGCATTGTTTTGCCCAATTAGGCTGTCACAATCGCCCACAAATCCACTTCACAGTAAATCCTGTGAAGCATTAAATAAAAAATGTAAGCATTGTTGTGTTACATATCCACTTTATAACATGTTATTCACCTTGTCTCAGTCAAATTAGCTCAATTCATTTTCTACTTTACCATATTATACTGCCATTGCCACAAAGACAGTATATTCTTATTGTAATTCCTTGTATGTTGAAGTGTAGGGACAGCATTTAATTGCCTTAATCTTGGTTCATAGCTGTCCATAAAATTGTAATTCTCTGTACAAAGAATCTTTCATGCGGAATGCTGGTAGCTTGGAAGGGAATTACAAGGTGGCAATCAAAATTAAGGTTTAGAAGATCTTGTAAATCACATACAGTAAACTGTAGGGATTTATGAATATTCTTTGGACACCAACACTTCTTACCTGTAATGTTGTGCCTTGGTCTCTAATTCTGCATGAACTATTTTGATTAGTGATATATTCACAATATATAAATCTTCCAGTTCTCAAAAAAGTCTAAAATCCTTGTCCTTCCCAGCTAACCAGATCCCACCAGTTCACCCTCACACTTTTATGTTTGGCAAGATTTTGTTATAATGGGCAATGCAAATAGACTGAAATTTACAACAGGGTGCTTCTATATAAAGCGTGATGTGAATACAGTGGAGGCACATGACTTGAGATTTTCGATTGAGATTTTCGATTGATATGATTCTTTACATCACCAATATTGATTGGTACATGTCAATTTGTCCCCATAGTTTTCAACCTTTCCTGGTACTGTATCATGCATGCTGTCAAGTTGTTTAGCAGAATAAAGGGCCGAAGAAGAGAACGGGAGTTGACCTGTACCACTTGCATTACTCATGGTTGCTGAGTATAGGGAATATAAACAAGCTTGTAGGAAAGAGGAGAAAAGCTGAAATAACTAGATTTATTAAATATAGTATTAGCTCTGGAAATCAAAAGGTACATGTTGGTATGATGTTAACATTGTTTGTTTACAGTGAAATACCCTAATGCAGTGATGACAATAAGTTATTTGGTCAGGGGTAATACATGATCACCTGCGATCGAACAAGAACGATTTGCATTTATATTGCATCCTTCAAGTAGGATAACATCTCCGAGTTCTTTATTATGGGTCATATCCCTGTGATATTCTAAGGCGCCTCTTATACCAATTTAAAAGTACATAATGACATTGAAAGTACATAATTACCAACAACTGAGTATGAGTACATAATAGTTATAAGTGAGGTTCTTCAAACTAAAAAATGTATAAAAGGCATACTTTAGCTGCCAAAACATATGTCTATGTGCATATACATATACAGATACAATATATTACACTACATATTTACATTTATAATAATAATAATCCTTGCATTTGATATAGCGTCTTCTGGATGTCTCAAACCACTTCACAGAATCTACTGTAAAGTGAATTGACTGTATATATGTGGGCAAAACATGGTAGCCTATTGCGCACAGCAGTGTCCAACAAACAGTCGTGGATTGATACGACCAATTTATTATTGGGGGGGTTTTTAGCGATTATTATTAGGCGTGTGGAGTAAGGAAACATGCCTAAGGTTTTGCCCTGACTGGAATCGAACCCAGGTCTCTCACTTGTAAGGCGAGTGCTCTAACCACTGAGCTACAGGACTCCACGATTTACATAACGCCTTTCATGCGAATAGTCCCAAAGCACTGGATGTTCCAGTATTTTGCACCCGAGCAGGAGGTGGGGCCCGAGGTGAACGGGGACCAGGGGGGAAATGGTGGCCAAAAGCAGGATCAAAAAGGAAAGGATCAAAATATCTGTACTTTGTACCACCTTATCCTATTTAGCTATTTCCACTTGTTGTTGAGCAAAAATTGGAAGGCATAAATATTTTTTAAAAAAGCAGTAGCTCTAACATAGAGTTTAGAAGGTACAGATGATGGTGAGAATGTGAAACTCACTGCCGGAAGCTGTGGTTAATGCAAAAATCACCAGTGTTTTTAAGAGGAAACTTGATGATTAAATAAGCAAAAAGGAATAGAAAGAGGGGTAGGAACTTGCGTGGAGTATAAATACCAACATGGACTGGTTAGGTCAAATGCCATGTTTCCATGCCATATCACTCAACATATTTCTATGTTCCGTACTTTTTCTCTCATTTGTAGTTAGGCATTAGAGTGCATTAGTAATGGCCAAAGGTGAGACTGTTGGTATTGAGGAACTGTGCCATGGGATATTCTCCTGGCTCGAAAGGTGCTATCACAAATGTTCATTTGTATTGGATGGACCCAAACGTTTATTTTTCTTAGAGTTGTAACATCTTTGCAAACATAATCCTCATGTACCGATGCAAAACAATGCGGTTTGCATTGGTATAATTTTCCACATATACAGGAAGATAAGAGTGAAAATATTAATCTTCATTCTAAGTTGGTAAAACTCAATATTTTGCTCCACATTACACAGGAATACTATTCCAAATCAACCACCTTATTTGGAATTCTCCTCATATCCTTGTCAACAATCCCCCAAATAAAAATGGATCACTCATTCCATGGCTGTCTGTAGGACAGACAGTCTGTGAAAATTGGTTGCAGTGTTCACATATACAGAGAGCCTCTGAGAAACTACCAGTTTTCCAATGACCCATGTTATATGTAAGCTCTTGAGATGCTATCCCTACATAAATATAAGTTGTTGCTCTGAAAGTGCCTTTTTCAAACTTGAATGAAAATCTCATTAAACGTTTGAAGTTATTGGACTAGCAAATTAGTGTTTATGTCTAACACGTTTACTGAAACATGAGGCAGGTCATGACACATTTATGTCCCAGGGATGGCTGGTACTGAAACCAGCTGTCACAGCTGAGAATGAGTTTCATCAGTGAATAATGATGCAGTGATATGAGGTATCTTATAATGAAAAGGAGAGAGGAAGGTAAAACAGATCTTTAATCCCCATTGTAATTACCCTTTGTGATAGCTTATCATGAAGCACCACTAGTGTCAGTCTGAATCACAGAGATATGTGTGACCCAGGCAATCCTGTCTCCCTGTTATAATAAGCTTTTTTCATTTAATTGAAAAACTCAAATAAGGGCCCAAACCCTAAAATGCAGTTCACCACTGTGTGAAATGAATCAATAGTACGGAATGGTGATGGAAAACTTAGATTTTACAAGTCTCTAGATTGTAAAAGGCAACTAATCTGTGCAGGCAATGTCCCACAAACAACAATGAAATAAGTAAGTTGTTAAAAAATATACAGGTAATGTGCCCTAATCACTGTGTTCTGCCACACCCAACTTTATATTAGATTATGTTCAGATTAATAAAGTGAAATGCAACCATGAAGAAAAGTAAAAAGGAAAGCATAGTCGAAGCTTGAGAAGACGCAAACATTCAGAGAATATTCAGTGAATTAGTGAGGAAGCAATTGTTGGTGAAAGATTTTTTTAAAATTAATAAAAATTAACACATGAAGTCTTACAAAGTGTAGTTGTTGCAGGCCATATTGAGACCTGTGCAGGCTATTCCTTCAAGCCACAGTACCTTTGTGTAGTTGTATATTTTCTACTGAAATCAGCGGGTGTACTTACACTTGGGCCTACAGTGCAGTTTAATGGGAGCATGTTTAATGTTTGAGCCATCTGACTTTTAATAGTCAGTCAATGTTTTCAGTGAGCTTGTACTGAAATTTCATCCATTAGGTTGAGATAGGAGTACATGTATCTAATGTACCCAGATACACACAGAAAGTACAGCATCTAGCATCATGCAAGTCTTTCTGCTGCTTTATGGGTTTATGGAAGTCAAATGGGATTGAAACAAAAACACGGAATAATATTTTAGGATGCACCAAGACATTAGACAAGTGGACATAGGTTTAGAATTGTGAGGGGTAATTTCCGGACAGATATCAGGAAGATTTGCTAGGTGGCGATTAACAACTGGGCTAGGTTGTACTTGGACCTACTGGATGTATGGAAGGAAAGAGATCTTTCTGAATAAATATCATCTTTCTGAATCATTGGAGAATTCAGTGATCCTTGTGAATCAGAAACAACTCACTTCCATTTGCTTTTGTGAGACAAATATGCCAAGAGGTTTCTTATTACTGTAACTTGAGAAGTAGTGAAATACCAATTATTCCCACAAATCATTAAAAATGTAAGCACCCTCTACCTTCTGCTTCTGCATTGTTTGCCTGGATTTTATGGAAGCTAATTGCTCTATCAACTCGGCAGATTAATGATGTGCTGCATTGCTGCAAATTAAAGTGCATCAATAATAAATAAAGATTTCCTTAACGCAGAGTGCAAAATGTCCAACACAGTCAAAAATTAAACTGAGAAGCATACATTTCCAATTGCATTACACACCTAAACCATTTGTCACATACCCCCACACAATAAAATATGAAATTGTTTTATCACAGAGGAAAGCTCATCTCCTTGTACCACAACTTGGAAGCATTTGACTCTGTGGAATACATTGTCAAGTAGTCTGTGAATATTAATGCATTTGTTTGGTAACACTTGGTCAATGCAAAACACAACTAAATAGGAATTTAGATTTATACTTAGGCCTGTCTACCTGTCTGTAAATATTAATTTGCCACCCCAGGAACCCAAACCACTTTATCCGATTTAATACCCAATTTTAACAGATTGCCCCCTTAACAAAAAAAAAAATTTAATCGTGCTCAATTAGGTTGGAGTAATGTGTGTATTTCTCGATACCTGATAATAGAAAAGATAACAGAGCTTTGGCGAGGCTGAAACATGAGTTCACAGTCATTTTATGAGGAAAGGTTTGAAACATAAAGGGCATTTCCACTAGTACGGGAAAGATATAGAGAGGCATCTAATAGAGGCCTTCTCAATACAGAAACATTTGGAAAAAATAAATCATCAATAATTATTCACCATTAGTTGGTGACCCAGAGACCCAAGCCCACAAAAGCTGGAAGATTTATTTCATACAGAAGGCTATTAGAAAATAGAATACTGTGCCATTGGTGGCTTCAGAAACTGAAACGACAAGAATATTTAAAAGATAATTGTAAGTAGAAAATAGGTAGTTATTTGAAAATAAAGAATAGAAAAGGATATGGAAAAGAGTATGAAACTTGAATTAGAGTATATCACAATGCAGAAAGAGTAAAGGGTGCTTACATTTTAATGATTTATGGGAATAATTGCTATTCCTTTAATTCTGCTACTTTAGTGAAACTAGACCAGAATAAATTCCCTGGGCTAAATAACCTTCCTTGTGAAGTAATTTCTATGATACAATGTCTGAAACCTCTTTTGGCTGATATTGACCAAACTTGACCAATCTTGTTAAATTTTGTCTTCTAGTTTTTGAAAATAGCTTCTAGTTGTTGAGAACTGTCAAGATATTGGACTGTTCGGGGTCTGTTATTGTGAAGCACTCTGAGATGCCGTCCGACGGGTGGAAGGCGCTATAGAAATCAAAGTTGTTGTTACGACTAAATGTAATTTTGTTGTTGACAGGGAAATTCTGGAGAAAAACTTCCATTGTTTCATGCAAAGCTCAAAAGATGCTGGACATCATTTTGAGCTCTATGTTTCGCCCCAAGTCTCTATATTTTCCAAACATTCCATGTGATTTTCATGAAGTTAAATTTTAAAACTTCATACTACATACCACTTGGAGAAATGACGGTAGCCACCAAAGCAGGCCAGAATCAAACTGAAATCCCAAAGGTTAACATTAGAATCATTCCCAATGCAACATTCAGCCCATATCAATATGTGAAAAAGTAAGGGTAGTGTCATTCCACAATACAGGTGGACTCATATTGGGAAATGTATTGTATTTACTCAGTGCTCAAATTGAGTGGCAGTGACGATTACAACAACAATTTGCATTTGGGTGTTCAGGTGTCAGATTCAAAATGGAATTAATACTTTGGACTTACTTACAGTAAAAGCCCATTTATCCGGCACCCTCGGGACCTGGCTAATGCCGATTAAAGCACGTGCCGGACATTCGGCCGAAAATACAAAAAAGGAAAAAAAAAGTTTTTTTTAATGAAAAAGAATGCATTTTTCTGGATAAATTCTGGTTAACCGAATGCTGACCTTTTTTTGATGTGGCGGTTATACGGAGGTTACAGTTGATCAGGTGCTGGATAAACGAGCTTTTACTGTACTTTGAATTTTAGTTTGGTGTAAAACCGCATTGAGTTAGTGCTAACTGTGTCGTGCAAATGTGTTTGGTTTAAGCCAGTGAATACTGCAATGTTGTTTTCAACAACAACTACATTTGTATTGTGCCTTTCACGTCGGGAGGAATTCCCAAGGCTCTGGACAGTTAATGTTTCAAACCCATTAGATGTGCGGAACAAAGATTTATTTTAAATGTTCATAAGTTCAAATAATCATTCATCTTGATTGGCTAACATAACGTATCTTATTTGTAGAAACGTAGATGTTAAATACAGTATTTTAGCACAATTCCTTTACAAAGAGCAGCATGAACACAACCAAAACTAAAACATCTGCTCTGTACATTGTGCGGATCAGCCTTTGTGAACACAGATGGAGAATGAAGCAATAGTAAATTATAAATGAGATGTTGTCACACTTAGCTAACCATTAGCAAAACTCTTGCTGGCAAATATGGCATATGGGTTTCTGTTTTTTTTCAAACAACTGTCGGAGAACATTTTTTATTAGAAAGAATAAATTGTTCTTGCCAAAAGTTAGATAATGGGTGGAGACAGTATTGTGCTCTGACCAATTGGGAACAGTTACTAAAATGTCTCAGGTACTCAAAGTCACATTCAATCTCCGATCATACTGCCTCGGTTATCGCTGTGAAGTCTTTACAGAAAGCCGCAACTCAAAATGAATTCGGAAATATTTCTGGGACTCCCTGACAACACAGGGAGTCCTGTATATGGAGGCACATCTTACAATTTCGGCTGCACAGTAAGGCTTCTAATGGTTTAGAAACTTACAGCACAGAACAAGTCCATTCAGCCCATTGTGTGCCCTCAAGAGTCACGACCTTTCTTTCAGCTGCGTTTACCTAGCCTTTCTCTGTATCGCTGCAGTTTGCTCCTTTATAGATATTTATCTAGTTCTCATTTGAAAGCTTATATGGATTTTGCTTCAACCACTGCTTCCAGCAGGGCATTCCATATCCTAACTACTCTCTGCTTGAAAAATTTCTACCGATCTCCACATTTGCTTATTTGTTAACTATCTTAAATTGATGCCTCTAGTCATTACCTCAGCAACCAGTTTCGGCTGGTCATTCCATCTTAATAGATAACAATCCAACTTAAGAGCAATGGTCTACACATAATGTGGGAGAGCATATCTTTGCATCGTTAATTAATCGTAAAGAAATCTGGTTTGCTTTCAACGAAATAGTACCATAGCTGCAATGTTTCTGTGCCTTTTGAAGCTGCAATCATGTTTTACAAGAGTATAGTTAACACTACATAGGAATTTATTGGTTAATTTCAGATAAGGATCTGCTTATGTGTACTCTAGGCTCAGTTAAAAATATGTACCGGGCTCAAAGACCTCAGGTCAGAAAGGCTTGAGGGTGTGCTTTCTAAAGGAGTTGCCGGCATCCCCTTCTCTCTGTTGGTGCTGGGGCTGGTCCAGGAAAGGTGGTGACCCTGGTCAGCATGAGGCTCAGGTCGTAGGCTGGCCCAGGTTGGTTAATGATTAGAGCAGGGGACATTACAAGATCACAGGTCTCTTAAGAGAGGTTGCAGAACTTGTCCATAAGTCCAAATTTCTATACTCCTCCATGGTTGTTGTGTTACGGTTCTGGTTTCTTCTGCTTTAGCTGTGTTGTAGTGAGAGTCTTGGTGTGCATCTGTGTCTGTCTGATTGGGGGGGTGTCCACTCAACAATAGAATAAACAACCATATTCTCTCAAGGAGTGAAAGTGTTTGAAAGGGGCGCATTACCATTCAGTGATAGTTCCATTGCTTTACTTTGCCTACTCATTATGCCTCTTGCGTTAAGTCCATTATTGACTAAATATATGTGTGAGTGATTCTAAATTACACAAATACCAGTCTCAAAGGACAAGCAGTGGGATTGTATTTCTTTTCTCCAATTTTCTCCTTCCCTCCTCTCTTAAGAGTGCACTGACACATACTGGAATGTGGTTGTACGGGCGACAAGCAGCTTCCAGTACTTTGGCTAAGTGGCCATTCTTCATGTGTGAGCCCACTGAGTTATGGCAGACTATTTGACCGGGGGCTTCACAGCCGAGCCCAATCTTGTGAATATCAATATTTCAAACATCTGTACACATGCACTTTCCAGCAAGAGTAACTAGAGAGACATCAAGATCGGCAGCCCTGGTTGATTGTTTCTCTGACTGTTTCTATCCTAGCCCAGGGCACTGAGGCCAATTGAAGTAGTTTCTGCTGCTAGATTGACTGAGATCACCCAACGCAACACAAACTAAAGATTGACAGAACGGTTGTTTTCAGTGAAACCCAGTGTGAAAACGTATTTGTTATTTTACATTAGGTTTAGGAGCTGGGGAGTCAGGAAGAATAAATTATAAAATGGCTATTATTATTGCACTCATATTCTCAAATGTTCCCGTGGTAGTAATGAGATGACGTATGGGAGAAAAAATATCAGATTTAAATGGATAGGGTGAACGAAAAACAAATCTGTTTCCAGCCTGAATCACCATAGAGTGCTATTGATAACTGGAGGGAAGATTGGTAGAGAGCGTGCAAATCCATACGTGATAGGCATTTTGCTCATTGTTAACATGCATTTACAAACAATGCACACATTCACCAGTGCCAGAAATATCTTTTAAAACAGTGCAATGATGTATTCCAAATGTACCCACTGAGATTGTGTATGTGGATTCAGTGATGTGAGAACGAGGAAAAAAATAATGGAATTCAGCCAGTCATAAATAAACCACAAGCTGTCAAAACTCCTTTTGGGGGTTCTATGAAATCTTTCTTGTACAGTTATAGAGATTTAAATATGTTGGATTATAAAGTTTTGTCATCTTAAAAAAAGTAGAGGAGATTATACTCAACTTCTAAGCCACCTTCAATACCGTCAACATTCCATCCTTCTCCACCTCCACTACCCGTCCTTCATATCCACACCTTCAACACATCCAGGCTCAATTATTCCAATGCCTTTCTCACTGAACCCCAGTTTCTCCCTACACAAGATGCAAATTATTCAGAACTCTGCAGCTCATCACATTTGTATAGCACCTTTCACATCGGGAGGACTTTCTGGCACCTTAAAATATCCTCCCAACATAAAAGTCACTACCCAAATGTAATGTGTTGTTGTCCTCTCCTGCACTGGGTCCCATGAGCCTATCCCTCTCTGATGTGGTATGAATTTATTTTACTAGGAATATGAATTCATTACATACCAATACTAAGAATGATAACTATCTAAAGTTCTGAGATATAATACTAAAGGGCATCACTAAAATGTGTCATTTTATATTTGTTCCTATCAAGTGGCATATTATACTGATCTCAATGAGCTAATGTAATGTGGCCTATAAACAAGGAAGAACTAAACTCAATCACGAGTAGCCTGGTTTGCATTTTATAAGAGATAATAAACTCTGCTGCATTCAGGTGTAATGCTGGATTTAATGCAAGGATTTTTTTTGTAGCTTGCAGATCTGTTTAAAAGATGAAATGTATCAAAATGGGGCAAACCATTGGAGCGCCCTTGAATGTTGAGGTGTGCTTTTGAGACCACTGGAGATTCCTAAATAGCATTTCTTCAGCATTGTGGCCGTTGGAGATTTTTCCCCAGTGACTGACCTTGCTTTAACTCTGCGAGGTTGATCATCTCAGCTCTACTGTGGCTTAGTTACCAGACCACGGAGATACAAAAAGAGAAATAATGAAAAGGGAATAGATTTTTTAACAAATGTTATGAGCCAGTGATAAAGCTATTTTCACAGGAGATTTTTAATTCAGATCACTTTGTACCCACGCAAACAGAATTCACAAATGTCTGCAGGTGTCTTGTTTTAGGTATTTTCCATTCAATCTTCCAGGTCCACAGCCGAAACCTACTCTCCCTGGATTTTGATCGGGTGACTAGGACAGAAAAGATATATGATGATCATCGGAAGTTCACCCTCCGAATCCTGTATGACCAAGCCGGGCGCCCTACCCTGTGGTCTCCGAGCAGTCGACTGAATGGAGTGAATGTGACATATTCTTCAGCTGGTCATGTGGCAGGTATCCAGAGAGGTACAATGTCAGAAAGGATCGACTATGATTCAGCTGGCAGGATTGTGTCCAGAACCTTTGCTGATGGAAAATCTTGGAGTTACACATACCTAGAAAAGGTACAACAACAGTATCATGATCTGTCCAGTACTTAAGGTTATTGTTTTGCCGGACACGTTTCTAACAGGTTGCAGTTACAAGAAAACATTTCATGGCATCACTATAAAAGTTTACTGCTGAAATATTGCAGCAGATTCAATGGCCTACACAAGCAACTTATGACCCAACTATTTTCACACAAAGATGAGGATTTAAACCCTAGGCACTTGTCAACTGGGGCATTGTCAGGAGTGTAAATTCTTACAGTGTGATCATGAAAGAAAAAACTGCAGGAAAGAGGGAATAACTTTGCCAGTGGAAATATCGTTAATATTTTACGTGGTAAAGCTTTGAAACATGAAACTGAACAAACACACAAATATTTTATTTTGCTGATACCATGTTTAAAAATGCATCTGTTTTGTGAATTGAAAATCAAGGCTGACTGAATTGGCACCAGTGATTTTTTTTTCTGGTCAGCTGGAATTCTGGCGTGTGGGGAAACCCATCACTGTGTTCAGGGTATCCAAGCCAAACTAGATGTCCATGTTTCCCATGCATGCATGCATCCTGCTTAACTAATTCTGGACAGTATTCAGCACAGGCTTCCGCTAGTGACACCAATGATATTATCACAGAGAACAGCACCCTTTCCACCCACAACTCTACTTTTAAATGCATTTCTATGTGTTGTTGAGGAAATGTATTTTATGACACAGTGACCACCTTTCAGTGAGTTTGACAAACGAAAGCGGTTTACTTGCAAGAATAAAATAACTGCGTGTAGTACTTAGAATAATACCTCTGGTCAGGTTGTCATGTGGTCAGTCAATACCTACTGGCATAAGCACTAAGTAAAAAGATAAAATTAATTTGGAGGTGAATTTTGCAAACATCTGTTTAGCTTTGACAGTAGATTTAAAGTATCAAACAACTTAGACCATTGTCCACTATAATCGTCAACTGGTATTTGTAGATTTAAATAGTTGATGGAATTCATTCAAGTCTTTCTTTGTGGAAAAAAAAGTCAAAAAGGATAACTTTTCCTTCTGTTTCCCCCAGTCTATGGTGCTACTCCTACACAGCCAAAGACAGTACATCTTTGAGTTTGATAAAAATGACCGACTATCTTCTGTTACAATGCCCAACGTGGCCCGACAAAATCTGGAAACCATTCGATCTGTAGGGTATTACAGGAATATCTACAGGCCACCCGAGGGCAATGCTTCTGTCGTTCAAGATTTTGCAGAGGATGGACGACTGCTGCAGACATCCTACCTGGGAACCGGTCGACGCATGCTTTACAAGTACGGCAAACTGTCCAAACTCTCTGAAATCCTTTATGACACCACGAGAATCAATTACTCCTATGATGAAGTGGCTGGCATGCTTAAGACTGTGAACTTGCAGAATGAAGGTTACACCTGCACCATACGTTTCAGGCAGATTGGCCCTCTCATTGACAGGCAAATCTTCCGGTTCAGTGAAGAGGGAATGGTGAATGCCCGCTTTGATTATAACTATGACAACAGTTTTCGTGTTACAAGCATGCAGGCTGTGATCAACGAGACACCATTACCGATTGATCTTTATCGATACGATGATGTCTCTGGGAAAATCGAACAATTTGGAAAATTTGGTGTTATTTATTACGATATTAACCAAATAATCACCACTGCAGTCATGACTCACACAAAACATTTCGATGCTTATGGACGTGTGAAAGAAGTGCAGTATGAAATCTTCAGATCACTCATGTATTGGATGACAATCCAGTATGACAACATGGGGCGTGTGGTGAAAAGAGAGCTGAAGGTTGGCCCCTATGCCAACACATCTAGATACGCATATGAATATGATGCAGATGGACAGTTGCAGACGGTATCTCTGAATGACAAACCTTTATGGCGCTACAGCTATGATTTAAATGGAAATCTCCATTTGTTGAGTCCCGGTAACAGTGCTCGTCTGACTCCGCTGAGATATGACTTGAGAGATCGAATCACTCGTTTGGGAGAGATACTGTACAGAGTTGACGAAGACGGTTTCCTACATCAGAGAGGCAATGATGTCTTTGAGTACAATTCAGCGGGGCTACTCAGTAAGGCATACAGTAAAACCAGTAGTTGGAGCGTGCATTACCGATATGATGGTGTTGGAAGAAGGGTTTCAAGTCGAACCAGCTATGGGATGTACTTACAGTTCTTCTATGCAGATCTGAGTAACCCCACCAGAGTCACTCATATGTACAACCATACAAGTTCTGAGATAACATCTCTTTACTACGACCTTCAAGGCCACCTTTTTGCTATGGAGATTAGCAGTGGTGATGAGTTCTACGTTGCCTGTGACAATACAGGAACCCCATTGATTGTCTTCAGCGGTACTGGGCTGATGATCAAGCAAATAACATACACTGCTTACGGAGAGATCTATATGGATACAAACCCAGCCTTTCAACTCATTATAGGCTTTCACGGTGGCATGTATGATCCCCTCACCAAACTAGTTCACTTTGGACGTCGAGATTATGAAGTTCTGTCCGGACGGTGGACAGCACCAGACCACAATATCTGGAATCGTCTGAGCACCACTCTCATACCTATTAATTTATATATGTTTAAAAATAACAACCCAGTCAGCAACATGCAGGACATCAAATGTTACATGACAGGTATGGGCGATTGAATTTTTGCTTCTGTGTGATGTACATTAATATTTCAATGATTATGTGTTCTGCAGCATGTAGCTAGCTGTCACATTGATAACCCTTAAAAAGCTGATGGATGTACCAGACATTTCCATTACCTCTGTACATTGAAGCAAGTCTACTCAGTGCCCTCTAATGAATTTAGTGTGCAGAAAGCTGACAAGTTTCTTAGGGCAAAAGCTGGCATGAATGCATTTTCAGACTGAAAATAATTTGTGTCAGTCTTATTTTTCATTTATAGGATTTTCCAAAGTGCACAGGTATTAATAGGAGAAAGATCTCCTTTTGCTCTTGGCAGTTGCCATCTATCTGCACACTGCTCTCTTAATTTTTGATTCACTTCACTAAAAGACTAGAGTTCAATCCGAACTCTGCTTGGTTAGAACAAGCTGCGGCAGCAGGAAAACAAACAAGAAAATATTTCAAATATTAATATAGTTATAAATTATTATTGAACAAATGTTAATTAGTACAAAGGAATAACTTGCAGGTCATGATTTTTTAAAAATATAGACAGCTCTCTATTCAATTGGAACATACATAATTAAAATACAAACTTTTGTACGATTCACTGTACGGTTTTTATGAGATGTCAAATTACTGTCTCAGGCCTTACTGTTATTGATCGTCCTTCACTAGTAGTGGCATTGCCGTTACTTCCAAATGGCAGGTAACTTGATAGGACTGATACAGCCGGGGCGATGTGAAATGGTAACATTACATTGTGATTGTTCCCACAGAGGACTTGTTTTTGCTCTGCATTTACTTCAAGAGCAAATGAAAGTTAATGTAAAAATATATTGGATTTCATTTGCATTCAAAATGTGATCTGCCATGAACAAGTGGTGCTGAGTAATGTTTGCAAAACCAGTCATAGTGCATATGAATTGCACTTTCAGAGAAAACAATAAAGATTTCAATCTTGTGTAATTTTTAGGTAGGAGTAAAACCCAGTTGCAAGTGTTGTTGGCCTGTTAACTAACTACTGTACACTAAAATCATTTATATGACAATTTGCTGAACATTTTGAGGTCCTGCGATCTTTGATGAGTGGAGTCCAGTAACTCAGTGGTTAGAGCACTTGCCTTACAAGTGAGAGACCTACGTTTGATTCCAGGGAGTGCAAAACCTTGGGCAAGTTTCCTGACTCCACATGCCTGATAATAATCCCTCAAGAAACTGTACGAAATAAAAAAATAATTGTCATTTCAATCCAGGACTGTTTGTGGGACACTGCTGTGCGCAATTGGCTGCCACATTTCACCCACATTACACAGTTAATTCAATTTACAGTATATCCTGTGAAATGCTTTGACATGTCTAGAAGATGTGATAAGCGCTATATCAAATGCAAGGATTGTTATTATTGTGACTACAGTCTATATTTAAGAGCATGGCAGTTTCCATGGTGATTGATTTTAAAAGCTCATCTTTTTATATCATTTAAAAAAAAATTATAAATAGTTTAATTTATTCTGCATTCCTAATCAGTAATTGGAAGTTGGAATGCTGCAAAGATTAATCTTAAATTCCAATATCATATTAGACTCATAGTAACAAAGTGCTTTAGATATATAAAATAACAACCATTATTATGTGGCAAGAAAAAATCTAATGATTGTAGAATGCTACAACTGAGTTGAACTGATTTTGCATGGCTTCTCATCAATTTCAATATAAAATTTGAAATAATGTATTGTCAAAGTACAGTACTAGAAAGGTATCAGCCTGGCCCATTTGATAACACTCTCACCTCAGAGTCAGTCGATTGTGGTTTCAAATCACGTGTCAGAACATTGGCTTCATAGGTTGCCGCCTTAATAGAGTGCTAGGAAAGGCCCGGATTGTAAGAAGTACCATCCTTTGGATGAGACATTATACTAACAGCCTGCCTGTCTGTTCAGGTGGACGTTAAAGTTCCTATGACACAATTCAAAAAAAGAGAAGGAACTTTTTCATGATGTTCTGACCAACAATCCTTCAGATAAAGAGTCTTATAAGTAAACTGCTGTGAACAACTCTGGGCCGGGTCTAGATAGATTGAATGGCCTGTTTCGGTGTTGTCGTTTCTAGATGATTCCATGTTCATTCCACTGGTTATTCTCTGCCACACTTCTTGGCACTTTGTGTGTTTTCATTCTAAATGCAAGTCAGGCGATTTTCTACACAAAATGAAGGGACCATGTTGTCCTCACTAGTTTATTTTCAGGTGGTTTTATTACAGTTAAAATATTGTGTTACAGTTTAAACTTTAAAAAAAGTTATTCACAATTAAGCACTCCCAAGACTCTACCATGGGTGAAAGGTGCTATGTAAAGGCAAGTTATTAAAGTCTAGGTTTTTGTGACATGCACAATAATGGAAACTAATTGCATGTATCTCCTATTGAAGTAAAGTCTAAATCTGATTTACCATTCTGAATGTGACAGATGTGAACAGTTGGCTGCTGACATTTGGATTCCAGCTTCACAACGTTATCCCAGGATATCCAAAACCAGAAATGATTTTAATGGAACCTTCCTATGAGCTGGAGAACACTCAGATTAAAACGCAACAATGGGACAGCACCAAGGTAAGCTCTGTTCTAGCCCATTTCAAAATATTCTTCTGTGAAAACTGTGGGATTAAGAGAAGGTAGAGAGCCTATGGCATTCAAATAGGTTCCTAGTTGTCAAGTCTCAATCTGGTTAGGATCCTGAAACATCCCATCCCATATACAGTCAAGAACGTCTCCTCCAATATAGTTGGATATTAAAGGTACTTACTGGACAATGCTAATTTTTTACATTGTAGGCTACAAGAGTTAGACCAGGTTGTTGCTTTCAAAAATAGTTTTTTCTTTCAAGTGGGTGTACCCAATGTGTAACTTGCTTAATAGGATTTCATTTCCATCCATAGGGTTAGGGTTAGGATTCCTTAATAATAAAAAAAATTCTCATTGACCTAGGAGAACTCTTGTTCCGGAATAAAATTTTGTCGGAGCAAAGTTCATGCAAGTCGATATGACATGCCTATAAGAACCAAAGGAGCCCCCAATAAAGGAATCCTTTGAGTGTGATATTTAACAGTCACACTGGGAACAGAATTGCAAGGTGTAATGAGTGATAAAAATCACATACCGCCTTTCGTATTCTATTGCACAGCTGTATACTGCCAGGGTGCCCAAATACTGGCCTGAAAGGTATACATACCACATAAAAGATGATATTCTTTGAACTTAGAACATGTTTTAATGAATTTATGAATGTGCAGAAGTGAGGGACAATTTCATAATTTATTCAATTTGGGATTTCTTTCCTACACTTTCCTACATTCTTCAGAACTCACTCAACCAATGCTCTGAAGAGACATATTTTATTCATTTACCCTTCTGTTAGTTGAATCTTGCCTCCATTTGCAGCAATTAGCAGAAATTTAGATGACACCAAAATAGCTTTTATTCAGATGATTTTCAACTTGAAGCACAAACACCAATGTAGGCATTTCAATGCCTGGACTAGTAAAATAAACAGTCTTTGGGACTGCCCTCCTATCAATTGTAACTCTTAATTCCTGATATTCAGGGGAAAAAAATTGTTGTGTTGAATCCAACTTCCATATTGTGATTGTCAGATTGCAAAATTTGTGTCTAGCAAATTTCTGATGGAGTTGAATGTGGCTTTCGGAGACTGACGACTGTTTTAGCTCACCAAGCTCTCTTTTTGAGACTTTCGCAACTTGGGTTCTGCAATTCACGGGCTACAGATTTTTCACAAGGGAAATTACAATTAATGCAAGAAAAATACAGGCACGGCAGATTGGACCCTACTGTGTTACCATGACCAACCTAGTTCTGTGGAGGAACAATGCAAGCAATTGACTCACAGAATAAAACAAACGCACCAATATTGACTCTTGGCAATTAATTGCTCAACTCAAACTCTTGATATTGATATTGGCAGTTGCTGCCACTAAAAGAACTGTTCAGTTAATTACAGGCTAATCATTGATATTTGGTAATGTGATGTGGAGGTTGCTTAAGCACAGTAAACTTGATATAACATCATGATATTGTAGGCTTTTTCAGGAAGCTCTCCAATGACCTGTAAAATCCAATATTCATCATTTCAGCAATTTAACCGCAACTGAGAAGCCAGTAGTGGATTATTTGCTAATAGAAAACCAATTGTTGCGTTAGGCAGCCTAGCTCTTGCAAATTTTTCAGCTTTCAATGCAATGCAAAAGTGTATGGAAAGGTCAGGTGCACGGAACAAAACCACCAAGCGTATTTTACATCAACTCTAAAACAGTCCACAAAGACACCGCCAATTTCAATTGGAATAGTCAATCTTTTTTTCACATGTTTAGAATATAGAAACAATAAAAATAGTAGAAATCGTATTCAGTTAATTGCACAATAGGCACTCCTGACTTGTGGCACATTGAGAAGCCGTGGCAACACAATTACATATCCACTGGATAAAAGGGATAAGTCATACTCCCTGGCACAGCCATTTGAAGTAGTTACCATTCGCTGACCATCAAGATGCAACAACAACAACTTGCATTTGTATAGCACCCTCCACATCAGGCAGCATCTCAGAGTGCTTCATGATGGCAGAATCCGAGGCCGCACCAGATGGAGGGAGAAAGTGGCTGTAAGCGCAATCGAAGTGAAAGGTCTTCTGGTGCGACCATAAGATAGGAAAGGAAGGGGCGAGACAAAGGTGTTGAGGTAGGGAGTTCAAAGTTTCTGGGCATAGTGGCTGAAAGCACAGCCGGAAATGTTGGAGCAGAGGATTCAGGGGACAAAAAGGAGGCCGGACCCAGTAGAGCAGAGGGAGTGGGTACTTTTGGGAGGGAAGAAGAGTTTAGAGAGGTGAGGGTGGGGTGAGTGGGGTTCAGATGAGTGGAGGGACTTAAACACAATAATGCGGATCGTGAAGTTGATCCTCTCTGTGACAGGGAGCCAATTCAGTTTGGCAAGGACTGAGGTAATTGGGGTGTGAAGCTCAGTGCAGGTGAGAATACAAGCAGCGGCATTCTATAGGAGCTGAATTTTATGGATGGTGGAGGAGGGGAGACTGATGAGGAGGGCGTTTGAGTAGTCCAGCTGACTGGTGACAAAGACCATGGTTTTCGCAGCTGTTAGAGTGAGGTATTGGCGGAGACGGGCAATGTAGGCAGGCAGAACAATAAGGGGAAAGACCAAGGGACACTTTGGAGATGAGGGCCGCCCTGCCACCATGTTGGTTAGGGCAGTGGATGTGGTGGAAGGTGTAGCTCGGAGGGGAGGCTTCAACTAGGAGAATGGGATCACTTGGGGAGAGCTGGATTTCCGTAAACCCAAGAATATCGATATACTCATCCAGGATGAGTTCATGGATAATGAGGGCTTTATTGGAGAGGGAGCTGACATTTTGTAGAGAAATATGTATGGGTTTGCTGATGGGGGATGGTGGAGAGAATGGTATGGAGAGGATTTGGGGTTGCGGGGGAGAGATGACTGTGGAGTGTGAGAAGGGGGAGAGTTGTGGAGGGCATGGATGAGCGAGGGGAGGGGGTGTTTACCATTTGGAAGCAGTTTTGTGCAGAGAGAGTGAGCAATGGGGCAGCTCTGGGACAGCCAACTCCAGGAGCCACAGTGGGCCTGGGGGAGCATGCCCAAGTCTGGAGCAGTAATAGTGAGGTCCAGGAGAGAGAAGTCGGTGAGGGTGGTGGGAGAGAATGACAGAGTGGGAGTAGCAGATAGATTGGGGTAGGAGGAGGGGCATTTCCAGGGGTGAGTGAGCAGCGCGGGTCGGAACGACAGCGGAGACAGGGAGTGAGTAATCTGCAAGACAGCATCAGCCTGTGGGCTACTGGTCAGGTTACCTGGGTTACTTCTCGCATGTTCCGCTTGCTGTCCTTGTACCTGGGTTTTTCGAGGCCCTGTCACTCGCTGGCTCGTGACTCACTCGAAAGGAAGAGAGGAATGTCATGAGTGATTTGTGAAACTACTGCATTGTTACTAGCTTTTGGCCTCCAATAGGAGCTCAAGTTCTGAAGACACTGCATTATTCACACTGTACAATATAAGCTGGGAGTACAAGGTCGAAGTTATGATTTGAGATCATGATGTAACTGAAAAATAATGACAATAAATTAATCCAATAAAAATAACACAAAGAATACTTTATAGCTGCACAAATATAGTTGAAACTATGGAGTATTCCAACATGATTCACATTACAAACTGCCAAATGTATCAATAACCTTTCAAGTTATTGAAATGTGCCCATATTATAGTAATCCAGTGGAACTCCTGAATATGAACCTTTCCTGTCTACTATTCCATTGGTCACTCACTCCATAACTGTTTGTGGGAAGTTGCTGTGTGTAAATTGGTTCGCCCATAAAACACACAGTCACTCCACTTTATCACAATATCCTTTGAAATGCATTGAGATGTCCTTCTGACATGCAGGCATTATACCAAATAAGAATTATTATTATTTGTACCAGGCAAAAATTCCTATAGCAAATCAACTTTGGTAGTCTTGTATATATTTTTGCCTGTGAATAGCTATGGATTAAATGTATACATAGGCCTTTTCACCTGTGTCTGTTGTTAGTTTGTAAATGTTTGTGTTGCTCTCACTGGATATATATGAATTACTGGAGCTTCTTTGTGAATGTGCTGCAGGGATCTCTTGTAGATGTTCTTGCTAACAAGCCATTAAATTCCAACATCATTGCTCTGGGACTTTGGTTTTAAAGAGAACAATGGGATAAACAATGTGGTATGTGTTTTGATAGCTACCTCGTGGTAATTATCATATCACATTTTTCATTCCAATATTGGCTTTTTCCCAGACATCTGTTCTTTGTATTCAATAAACATTCTAAAATGTATTCTCCTGTTTCTAACCACATCTTTTCTGAATCTTTGGGTTTTCATCGAGGCCCGATGATTGATGAAGTGTGTTAGCCAGGCTTACTGGTAGTGCACTCACCTCTGGGTTGTGTTCAAGCGCTCTGAGACGCCTTCCGGCGTGGAGGGCGCTATATAAATCAAAATTGTTGTTGTGGTGTGTTCAAGCCCACATTGGGACTCGTATAAGATGGTACTCCAATGAAGTGTGGCAATGTCGGATGTTATTGACTGCTACATTTCGCCCACAAAATATACAATCTTTTCACATTACAGTGCGTTTTGTGAAGCACTTTTGAGACATATCGAAGGTGTGACAAGGCGCTGTATGAAATGCAGCCTGTTCAGGTGGCTATTAAGATCCTGTGGGACTTTTCAAAAAGAGAAGGGAGTTTCTCTAGGTGTCCTGTCCAATAATCCCACCCAAATAAAATTTCATGGCAGTTTGTGAAACTACTACATTTTTGCTAACTTATTTGTCTGGATCATGAAGGGAATTGTTCTCTTACTATTTCTGTTTAATATTAAAGTAATCAATCTCATAAATATAATTTCTAAAACATTTGCTCAAATTATTCATCTTATCATCCTCCCTTCATGTGTGGGTCGTGACGTCTTCTGCAAGCTGTGTGACTGTAGACCTTAGCCCGGAGAGCTATACAATCAAACTGTAATTCCAATACTGTGCAAAGCCTCCAATCAATCCAAAAAACAAGACCAGGGCTGTTTAATAATGTTGCGTTGTTATAGAAACAGTCAGCTGCTGGTAGAATATTGCACAAAGCTATATTTAAACTAGTTAACAATAAAATCTGTGATTTAAATTTGCCCTGAAATGATTCTAATACTGGATATTTTGAAAGCTTATGATGACTGATAACTGCTTTGGTACATTAGCTGTTCACGCCAATGATAAAGCTGTTGTTTACAGGTTTCACACCTGATCCAATACAATACTTAGAAATGCCTCACGAAAGGAAGCTCTTTGTCACTGTACTATTGAATATGACTGTTTATTCATTTTACTCTCTCTTTCTATTAGTCTATTTTAGGTGTCCAATGTGTGGTAAAGAAACAACTCAAAGCCTTTGTTACACTGGAGCATTTTGGTCGGATCTATGGAGGGAGTGGGGCTGGGTGCCAGCCAAAAGCACTCCAGAAAACATTTGCTACAGGTGGTTCAATCCTTGGTAAAGGGGTTAAATTTGCTGTGAAAGGAGACAGAGTGAGCACAGACATCATCAGTGTTGCCAATGAGGATGGAAGAAGGGTTGCTGCAGTGTTAAATAATGCATTATATCTGGAAAACTTGCACTTCACTATAGATGGTGTGGACACACATTATTTTATTAAACTGGGACCTGCAGAAGGGGATCTCGCTATTCTGGGCCTCAGTGGTGGCAGGCGAACCCTGGAGAATGGAGTCAATGTTACTGTATCCCAAATTAATGCAGTTCTGAATGGAAGGACTAGAAGATACACAGATATTGAACTTCAGTTTGGTTCTTTGTGTTTAAATACACGGTATGGCACAACCATGGATGAAGAGAAAGCTCGCATCTTGGAGCTGGCCAGGCAGCGGGCGGTAGCGCAGGCCTGGGCCAGAGAGAATCAGAGATTGCGGGATGGAGAGGAAGGCATCCGTTCATGGACAGAGGGAGAGAAGCAGCAGCTGCTCAGCAATGGCAGGGTGCAAGGCTACGACGGCTATTTTGTAACAACTGTTGAGCAATACCCTGAATTGTCAGACAGTGTAAATAATATCCATTTCATGAGACAGAGTGAAATGGGCAAGAGGTAACAGTAAAGGACCACGTGCCAACCACTTTGCCAAAGACAGCTGCTTATGTGGCCACTTTTCAGACTGTGTTATACAATTTTATTTTTAAACAGTTGCACTGTAATTCATGCAATGTGCTGTTTTATTCTTGTTTAGTTTTCCTTTATCTTCACACGTTTTGCATTGAGCAGAAGGTATTTTGTTGCAATGTGATCACAATGAATTTTTCCTACTTTCTCCCTATGTCAGAACTGTGAGTTGTTGGTTTTCAGCCAGTCTCAAGGTCAGAACCAAACATTTAAAACAAGTCTTGGGGAAAAGTTACAGAACATGTTCTACCAGTGACTACTTTAAAAACTACAAAGGATTATCACAAGCCTTTTCTGTTAATTCTTTGGGACTTCTTCTAAGAAGGATTTAACGCAGCATAAGTAAGGACTATTTATAGTACAGCTGCAAGTTTGTTTCAGCATGGATGAAGTGACAAGTTCTAAGGCTCTGATTTTAATTTGAGACAGCCCTTATGTTTCTAATACTGTATTCTGATTGTGTAAATAAGAAAGGCTGTAAATATATGCAAATGTAGATACCTTCTAGAACTACAGCAGTGATCCTGTGTAGTCTTCAGTGGAAATAAAAAGTTATTTTCTGTTTGGAATTTTTTTTACTTGATTTTAATGATGGGTCGTACTGTCGGTAAGTGAAAAACAACTTTTCGTTCTGGAGTTTTGTAATGTATGTAAGTCTGCTTTTATTACTTCCGCTTCTCTTTCAATAGCTGTGTTCAATTTTATTTAACTTTTTTTTAAAGTTCAACTTTCTTATTAAAAGCTTAAAAAACAAACAAAATTATTTTGCTTATTCCTTTATTCATTTAGTTTAGCTCATTGTTTGCTTAAATCACAACAGAAATGAGTAGCACAACTGGTGGGGAGGGTTGAAAGCCCATCCATCTCTCACTTCTATCATCACAGATGTAATATGCAGCACAAGAACCAAGAGCTGTACCTGAGCGAAGCTGTTCCAATGCCTACTTGCCACTAGTTGTTTATATAGCTGCTGACTTGGGATTGTTTTCATCCTTCACTGGGTTTCACTAAGTGTTTGATGTTCTGTTAACTGGTCTAACATGCGCAATGTTGGTGTATGTGTATATATACATTATATATACACATCACAATATTAATATCTCATGATATTGTTAATGTGCCCCCCTCCCCCATGTGTATTGAACCTAGGAGGAACACTGTAACTATTGATTTGTTACTGTGCTATGGAAGCATCGCAAAGTTGATTGTTGTTTCCGGAAAAAAAAATGGTGACTTATTTGGGAGGATTTTATATTTGTTTAATTGGAAGTTTAAAGTATCATAAATGCTGTACTATGCTGTTAGATGGAGTATTATATGATTCCCCTAAATTTATAATATTGACCAGCTCTTATTATGTGTTCTTTTATATTTTTTATGCATTTTGTATAATATACTGCAACCATTTTTGGACCATAAGAACACACTTGTCTTCAGCAAATTTCATGTCTCCTTATAAAAAGTGGATCATATTGTGTGCACAACAAATAAAAGACAGCTGTTAGCATACAGCAAGCAATTTGTATTTCTTTATAGCAATTACTCAAATACATATAGTGATCACGAATACCCTTTACCCCATTAAATATCCCGGTTAAATTGCTCCACCTCTGACCCACGTTTGGGGATATCTTCAACCTGTTCCTGTCATCTGGCACTTTTCCTAAGCATAATGTAAACCTCACTCCTGCCCCTCACCCCTCAAAAAATCCACCATCAAACCTTCACAATTCTCCACTGATGGCAAATCTTTCTCTCTAGAGTCATGGAAGGCATTCCAACTTCATTCCCACATCTCCCCCACTGCTTGCCTGAGCCCCTCCAATCTAGTTTCTGTTCTGTCCACAGCAGTAAGTTAGCCCTCAGCAAAGTGAAAACTAATACAGATATACTGTATGTACTGCAACTATGACACGTTGATCATTCTATCGTCTACTCCACTGCACTTTCCTGGTCTGATCCTACTTGACCTATTATCTCCACTTTCTTTCCTTTCATTGTTTCTCCCCTCCCCCTCCCCCATCTTTGTTGGGTAATTTTTCGAACACCTCAAGGCTCTATGCTTGATCCTCTTAATTTCCCTCCTGCATACTCCCTCCTTGATGACATCTGCAAATTTAGAAATAGGAATAGGCTAACCAGTCCCTCGAGCCTGTTCCACCATTTGATAAGATCATGGCTGATCTTTACCTCAAGTCCAGTTACCCACCCTTGCCCCATATCGCTTAATACCTCCGTCTTGAAAATGTGAATAGATCCAACGGCCACAGCCTTTGGCAGAGAGAGTTCCAGATTTCCACTACACTTTGGATGAAAAACTCTACTAATTTCACTCCTAAGTGACCTCGCTCTAACCTTAAGATCATACCCTCTTGTTCTGGATTCCCCTATAAGAGGAAATAGTGTCCACTAGGGAACGGCGATATATCGGTATATCGCTAAAACCCGATATGATTTTCATATCGATATGCCGATATAGACATTTAAAAAATATCGATATATCGAAAAACGATATATCGAGGTAAAAAATCGGGATGCGAGCACAATCAACTACAAGACCCAGAATGTTCATCTCTATACACAATGCACAGACCGAGTGCAAAGCCGCCATCTTGTATTCATAGTCCTCGAATACAATATACAGGTATGCAAGGGGTGGGGGGAGAGAGACGGCTGTGGGTGGGGGGCGTGAGGGGGAGAGAGACTGCTGGGGGGTGGTGAGGGGGAGAGAGACGGCTGGGGGGGGGGGTGAGGGGGAGAGAGACGGCTGGGTAGGGGGGGAGATAGACGGCTGGGGGGGGAGAGGGGGAGAGAGACGGCTGGGGGCGGGGGAGAGAGACGGCTGGGGAGGAGAGGGGGAGAGAGATGGCTGGGGGGGAGAGGGGGAGAGAGACGGCTGGGGGGGGAGGGAGAGAGAGAGACGGCGTGGGGGGGGGATGAGAGGGGGAGAGAGACGGCTGGGGGGAGGGGGAGAGAGACGGCTGGGGGGGTGGTGGGGGAGAGAGACGACGGGGGTGGGGGGTGCGAGAGAGGGACGGTGGGGGGGTGGAGAGACGGGGTGGATGTGATAATATACAGATAGAGATGGGGGGGGGATGTGAGAGAGGAGAGAGGGAGAGAGACATAGAGAGACACAGACAGAAAAACACAGAGATGGAGAGAGTGAGAGACACAGAGAGAGAAAGATATTTACCTCCTGAGAAGATAGGCCCCGAATGCGTGCGCACCCGGAATGCGCGCGCACTCCGATGCGCGCACGCATGCGCAGTACGAAAAAACTGAAAATATCGATATTTCGGTATATCTCGATATGAGCCAACCGATATATCCATATCCGGAAAATTCCCATATCGCCGTTCCCTAGCGTCCACCCCACCCTCTGGACTCCCCCGTCTCCCTCTCCTCTGAGAACACGAGAAATTTACATACCAAGAGAAGGCTATTCTCTATCTACCTTCAGAAGCCAGATGAAAACCATGTAAATGACCACATCTCATCCCAGCCCTCAAACCCCCCGCCCCCACCAACACACATACACTCACACATACACAGGCACACCACTGTCTGCTCGTTGTCCAACACAGTGTCTGTAATGGCACAAAGACATTATTTAAAGGGCACCATATAAATGCATTGGTTATTTCAGAGTCCCCATACCATAGAAATGCAAACTTGTAGAAGCAATTTTGTACATTTTTTCACTTTGCACATATTCTCAGAACGATGCTTGGCCAAAAAAACATTCTATTTCAGTAAATGTGTAAGAAAGTAAACACACTACAATACACATTCTACAATAGGGAGTTAGTGGTTCTATTTCGCCTCACAAACAATATTACTCATGATGGAATCCAAAAATCACAAGGATGTACAGTACGCTTGTTCATCACCCAAGTGTTTTTTTACACATATCTGAACCTTACACATTATGAGTTCAGAATCCTGAAATCAAGCATAGTGTGTAACACACACTACACAATAGCTGCCGCAGTAAGATAGTGTTGGAGGAAGGGTGGTGACACTGGACTAATTTAAAATCAGCTTGATATGGTGAGGCAAAATGTGATGATCTGCATTTTTGAAGGATGTGATCAAGTGGACCAATGTCCCCTTTGTCATTAAAAACTCTCTTGGGGCTACTCACAAACCTTTGGTGAGACACGCTAACCCAGCACACAGCAGATTTCAGCAACTGAAACTTACATTTAAATAGTTCTCTTTACGGAGGAATACTTAACAGTCACCGAGTCAGCGAGGGGTCAAAGAAGAAAGTCTTCAGACGCGATCTAGAGATGGGCAGGAGGAGGGCAAGGCGGAGCAAATAAGGCAGGATAGGGAGCTCCAGAGTTGGAGGTGAAGTGGCTGAAAGGAATGGTGGAACGAAAGGGGATAATAATAATAATAATCCTGTTATTTGATATAGTGCTTTTCATGGCTTCTAGACATTTCAAAGTGCTTCACAGAATATTATAAAGGAGGAGGGATGTAACCAGCTAAA
Source organism: Hydrolagus colliei (assembly GCA_035084275.1). Lineage (NCBI taxonomy): Eukaryota > Metazoa > Chordata > Chondrichthyes > Chimaeriformes > Chimaeridae > Hydrolagus > Hydrolagus colliei. The sequence goes on from CM068745.1 coordinate 8,271,823, forward strand.
TGGTTACATTTAGTGGGGGGTAATGGAGTGGGGGGTAATGGAGTGGGGTGTAAGCAGGTCAGAGTGGTGTGGAGATGCAAGGGCATGAATTAACATGTATGTAAGTGTGAGGATATTAAAATCAATCCATTCTACAATAGGGAGTTAGTGGAGTCTGGCAGAGATTGAGCAATGAGGTATGGAGTTTAAACCTAAGATACATCTCAATTGTATGGTTCGGACCTAGCCTAGATAGTGCAGACTGATCTATTGGAGGAAATAAGAATGACAATTTCACACAAAAATAAACAAAATGGATTTCCGCCAATGCCACTGCCCCAAACCCACACACACACACAAAATCAAAAAATATAATGCTGAAAATGAAACAGTACTCAACATATTTATCCTAGAATCTCAAAAGGAGCTCCTGTGGCTCAGTGGCACTTGCCTTACAAGCGTGAGACCTGTGTTCAAATCCAGGCAGGTGAGGGCGAAAGCTTGGGCAAGTTTCCTTACTCCACACGCCTAATAATAATCCGTCCAAAAAACACACAATAATACAATTCGTCATTTCAATCTACAACCGTTTATGGGACACTGCTGTGCGCAATTGGCTGCATCGTTTTGCCCACAAATATACAGCCAATTCACTTTACAGTATATTCTGTGAAGCACTTTGAGACGTTGATAAGATGTGAAAAGCGCTATATCAAATGCAAGGATAATTATTATAAAATGAAGAATAAACCAAATAAAGTCAACCAAATTTTGAGTTTGTCACCTGTAAACTAGTATTCAAATTACATTAATTTTATTTAAAATGAAGTGTCAGCAGTTGATAGCACTCATGCCTCTCGAGTCAGAAGATTGTGAGTTGATGCTTTGTTTCAGGATTCTGAATTCATAATGTCTACAGTAACATTCAAATACAGTATTGGGGTGTGCTGCATAGTTGGGTATGCCTTAGTTCAGATATTAAGGAATCAAACATTAAACCAGGTTCCTGTACTTTAAGTTGGACCCTTAAAATCTTTTGTCACTATTTGAAGATAAGGGAGTGTTTCTCATTGTGCTCGCCAACAAACCCACAGTAAAATTGATCATTCACTTTATGATTATCTGTGGATACAGTGTACAAATTGGCTGCCACATTCACCTTCAAAATATACAGTCACTACTCTTTAAATCCTCAGTAATGCTTTGAGAAGACTTCCCAATGTGAAAGGCATATTAAAATGCAAGGATAATTATTTAAGAATATCTTTAACAACGTTGTTTGGAACAAACCTCAGTGAAGGATTGCTCAATTTCAATTATTCCAATTTCATCCTTATATCTCTTCTTGGATCTCATGTTCTTCCAACGTGAAAGGCACTCTATCAATGTATTTTTGTTGCTCCATAGAATGTTGTTTGCCACATTTCCTTTGATGGCAGAGAGATAATGAAGGGATCAGCTCCCAGAGCAATATGTCTGAGACAACCTCTCACTGTAATCCTTGTTCCTCTCCTATGGGGAAATGTTCAGGGCCAATTGAACTAACATAGGGAACTCAGTAAAGTCATTCAGCCCATCGGACTTGTTCCACTGTGGGACAAAAATATGTGTATCAGACAGGCTTTATCTCTGAGTCAGAATGTTGTGGATTCCAACCCTGCATGGAATTCATATAGACTAGGATGACACTGCAATGGGCATGATCTACACTGTTGAAAGTTTGCTCGTTGGAAAAGACGTTAAAACCAAAGCATTAAAGATTGAAATAAGATTGGAATGGAAATGAAAACAAAATGAAATTACTGAATTACTTTAAAAGTAGTTTCAGAAATAGGCTTGCTTTAGAGCTCGACTTCCTTTGTCACAGTTCAGGTATTTCTGTTGTTCCTTCCACCTCGCTCACCAATTAGCTATTCCTCCCACTCACCTCACACACACACACGTCTTTTGAATTCACAATCCATATTTATTATTTGAAGTTAAGAGAACCATTCAATTTGTAACGTATCTTACACTGAGGCAGACTTCAGCATTTGTTACTTGCTATCCCTTTTATGATTAAAGCAAAATACTATAATTCATACTGCTGTGTGAACAGAACTAGATGAATGTCACTCTGCAACTCCAGCCTGCTTGGAGCCAGTCTGTAAACTCTTTGGGGGAGAAGTTCTGGTAGTCATATGCTTACAGAGCAAAAGAAAATGCCTGGGATTTTTGAGAGTTAATTCGATCACACACTAATATTCCATAGGCAGTGTTCACAGCTAATAGTGGAGCACCTGTAGCTCAGTGGTTAGAGCACTCGCCTTACAAGCATGAGACCTGTGTTCAAATCCAGGCAAATCAGGGTGAAACCTTGGGCAAGTTTCTTTACTCTACACATCTAATAATAATCCGTTAAAAAAAACACAATAATAAAAATTGGTCATCTCAATCCACGACTGCTGTGCGCAATTGGCTGCCACGTTTCACCCACATATGTACAGTCAATTCATTTTACTGTATATTCTGTGAAGCACTTTGAGACATCGGTAGGATGTGAAAAGCACTCTATCAAATGCAAGGATTATTATTATAATAGCATTGCCCAGCAAGTGGGAAGTTACAACAAATCTTGTCCAGCACGAGAGGGATCTTTGACTAGTTACTTAGGGTTACTTAGAGATTTGACAAATTCTTTTGGTTTCTGACACATGCAGAGACCCATCACCACGCTTAAGAATGCATTCGGTGGCTCACACTTGTGTCTTGAGAGATCGGAGATGGCTGGTGTACTTGGGGAATTTACTAAAGAATGAAGCAGTTCAAGAGGTAAGGGGGGGCAAGGGAGTCAAGGATGAAGGAAAGGGAGTTATGCAGAAAAGAGCAGAGAATTTAGATCAGTCGATCCACATCCATGGGCACTCACTTGACCTGGTGATCACCTGGGGCTTCACCGTTTCGCACATCACCATCACTGACAAAGCCATCTCAGACCACCACTTCATCTCCCTGAACACCTCCATACCCTTTCCCCCTACTCAATCCTCTATCATCACCTACTGCCCATGGAAAAAAATCTCCGCCCTCTCCCTCTCTGCTGCCCTAGAGTCGTCTGAACTCCTACCACTCTGGCCTCACTAACTGATCTACCCTCCTCTCTATCTTTTCTCCACAAATCTTTCCTCCATCCTCGACTCCCTTGCCCTCCTCACCTCCCAAACCACCTCTCATAAATCCCCTGGTACACCAGCCATCTCCGAACACTCAAGGCGCAAGTGCAAGCTGCCAAAAGCACCTGGAACAAATCCAAACTAACCATATTGCTCTCCTTTCAACATGTCATACGCCATACTCTATACTGCCTATCTCCTTCTTGCTTTCTCCTGGCTGCTTCAACTCTCCGAGACATTTCCCCATGTGAAGGATGCTATAAAATAATAATCCTTACATTTTTTATTGCGCTTTTCACATCAGGGGGACATCTCAAAATGCTTCACAGTATATACAGTAAAGTGTAATGACTTTGTGTTTTATCGCCCCCGTCTCCAGTTTCCCTTTCCTTTCCAAGGTCTTGGAATGAGTCGTTGCTTCCCAGATTCACTCCTTTTTTTCCCGCTACTCCCAAAACAATCCCCTCCAATCAGGTTTCCATGGTGTCTACAGCACAGAAACAACCTCGGTCAAAGTGACAAAATGACATTCTGTTCATCTGTGACTAGGGCTCTCTCTGCCTCCACATCCTCCTTGACATCTCTGCTGCCTTCGATACCATTCACCACTCTATCCTCCTCCACCACTTCTCCTCTCAGTTCAACCTTCATGGTTCTGTCCTTCACTGGTTCAGATTCTACCTTTCACAGCATCTTGGCCTCTGTCCTTGGTTCTCCCCTCCTCAACATTTTCATGCTCCCTCTTGATGACATCATCAGGAGACATGGGGTCAACTTCCACATCAATAACAACAAAAACTGAATGACATTTGTAGAGCGCCTTTTGCATTGGGAGGACATCCTAAGGAGCCAGACAGTCAGGGGTCAGGACCCGAGCATGTTGGGGGTAGGAGCAGGGTTGGGTTAAGGAGGGCAATGAGTTGTGGGAGGGGGCGGCTGAAGGCACGGTTAAAAATGAGGGTCTTGAATCGGACCTTGAAGGAGGCAGAGGAGGGAGCAAGGCGAAGGGATGGAGTCCCTCCAGTTGTGGGATGGAGTTCCAAAGAGTGGGGGTAAAGAGGCTGAAACCCGACCACCAATGGTTGGGCGGGTCAGTCAGGAGACATGGAGCAGGCCGGAGATTGTTGAACGGAGGGAGTGGACACGTTGATAAGGGATCAGCAGGTCGGAGAGGTAAGAGCAGAGAGGTACATCCCAGAACACTTGACAATGGTGGAGCAAGACTCCCACACCCTCACCTGGCTTCACTGGAACCCCCATTCCCCAGAGGATAGAATTAAAAATCCTTGCCTTAAAGTCCCTCCATGGCCTTGCTTCTTCTTATCTCTGTGACCTGTGTGAGGTATTGTGAAATGTGATTGTAGCAAAGAGGGGATAAAGGTTGAAACAGGCTGTTGTGGCCTGATATTAATGAAATCAATATTAAGGCCGGAGAGCTGTAAGATCCCTAGCAGATGAATAAGGTGTGGTTCTTCAAGCTTCCGCTGCGGTTCATTGGAACAGTTTAGGAGACTGTGGATAGAGAGGTCAGACTGCGAGTGGGAAGGAGAGTTGAAATAGCAACTCTCTTTCCCACTAGCGGTCAACTCTCCTTCCCACTCGCTGTCAACTCTCCTTCCCACTCGCAGTATGAACTCTCAATCCACAGTCTCCTATGCTGTTCCAGCGACCTTTTGTTTCAGATTTCCAGCATCTGCAGTATTTTGCGTTTTTGATAAACATATATGTTTATCTATTATCAATATATTAGCATTGGGCACATGACAATGCATTCAACAAGTCTAAAGAAGGCTTGATGGATGAAATAGATTGCTTCCTCTAGGTCTGTGTGACCCATAAATCAATTGGTATTATGACTCCAAAGTGTCAAGGAAGGCAAGATGTAGTGTTTTTATGAACCATTAACACTTAGGAGAAAGGGTTTCAAGGGGTAAGAAGGAATGATTGTATGAACCAGTTTTTGAATGTGATTAGCTGAATCAAGAATGTAATATTTTTGGATAAAGTAAAGTTTGAATTCAATTTTTGGCTGCAAGGATTAAACTGGGGATATAAAGGAGGGGTGTTGAGCTACATTCAGGGAAGAGAGTAAGAGTTGGATTAATACCTGATCTAACAACCACTCAGATTCTGAAACTTTCCCAGAAGTAAAAATTGGTAAAATTATCTCTTCTGTGTTTCCCAACAGGTCATGGTGTATAGAGGCTCAATAGGCTCAGTAGATTTAGTAGGTATTAAAGTTTAAGATTTCCTGACTTATTAAAGTTTGGTTACACTCAATACTGTTAAAGCATAGTTAAACTATTATTGATGGATTTTATTTATTGGTTTTGCATTACTGTGCTGCATTTAGAAAAGGTATTGTGTACTAGTACTTGTTGGAATAAATGAAAACAATTTAAGATAAATAAAGTGTGTTCTGTGAGATCGCTCTGACTGGGCTTGAATCTTCGACAAAATTAAAGGATTGTGACTTTCAGAGTGTACATGTATAATTCACATGTATAGAAAAGAGATAAGAGAACTGTGACCTGCTAACCCTAAATGAACCTATCTGCTCCCTCCGCTCGATAGGCTCCAGCCAGCTCTGTGACCCCTGCCCAGCTTGCCCCACCATCAGCGGTCAGACCTTCAACCTCTCTGCCCCCACCCTTCGATACGCCAATCCACATTGCCTTTGCCTTTCTCCCTCCTTTAAGGCAAGTCTCAAGACCCTCCTCTTCGACCGTGCCTTCAGAGATTTATCATACTTCTACTCAGTAAGCTCAAAACAACCATCAGCACCGTCAAACAATGGGAATTTCAAAACATTATTTGGAACTTCAGGAAAACCTACATCAAGCAAGATACATGTCTTCTCTGACTTGGATCAAAGGTCTTCCCTTTCCTCTTTCAAGGCCGGTTTGAAGACTTTCCTCTCCGATCGTGCCTTCTGTTCCACCCCGAACTCTTTTACCCCCCCTTTGTGTTTCACCCCTTCCCAAACACTCCCCTCCCAGCTCGGGTCACACGCCTCCTTCCTGTGCAGCGCCTTGGGACGTCCTCCCGACGTGAAAGGCGCTCTATAAATGTAATTTGTTGTTGTTGTTGTTGGGTGTTTGGGTTAATGAGACATGTAACAGATTTTCCTGTTAGCAGTCACTCAAAGTGTTAAGACCATCTGTGCTGTTCATAATAATCCATTCATTTGATATTGTGCCTTATCACATCTTCTAGACTTCTCAAAGTGCTTCACAGAATATACTGTAATGTGTAAACTGTATATTTTGTGAGTGAAACATGGCAGCCAATTGCACCCACAGCAGTGCCCCCACAAAAGCTGTTTATACTCTGTTATACTCTGCTGGTAGCTTCTGATTTCTCATCTCTAATAGCACAAGTAAAGCATGAGTTTGAGGAAGAGGTTCAGCTGCTCAACAGTATCAGCAACCTTCAATATTTTCTCCTTCTGACGATGGAATTATAAGTAACAGAGATGAGTCTCTTAGTGGCACAAATAAACAACACTTCCTTCTCTAAACCTTCTTGTTGTTTCTCTGAATATACATTAGGCCCCATTATACATCTGTTTGCAGCGAAGGCATGTTTTGTGCTGCGTCTCACATGGTTCCACAATTGTTTTTTTCATAAAAGCTTGTAATAATAAAATAATTCAGAACTTAAGCATTCCAGCCAATTCAGCATTTATGCTATATAATTTGTGCATGAATGTTGCATAAGCTCTCCAATAATTCATTTATGGGACAGAAAAATACCTGCAGTTAGTCTCTCTTTGGGCTCAAGGTTCGACAAATGTGATTGTAGTGACAGGCCATGCCACTTTTTATTTTAATTCTTATCAGGATGTATTGATGTGTGCAACAATTTCTTCAGGAGAAATGCACGAGGCATTTATTTTCACTGTGCCATAGTACAGTACCATGGAAATTTACAACACAAAAGAAAGCTATTTGCTGCAATGTGCCTGCACTGACTCTAAAAGCGTTACCTATTTAGGCCCATGTTCCTGCATTTTCCTCATATCCTTTTATGTTTCGCTTTTTCAGATATTTATGTAATTCCCTCTCAAAAGATGATATGGATTTAGCATTAACCATTGCTTCGGGTAGTGTCCTAACAGCCTTGTGTGTAAACATAAAACTCCTGAACTCTTTCTTTGCTCAGTTGGTAATTTCTTTAAATCTGAATGGAAAGTAAACTCATTCTATGTGATATAATTATCATTGCATTTGATATACCACCTTATCATGTCATTGAGACATTACTAAGTGCTTCACGGGAATTGTGGTAACGTGTAGAGAATATATATTTATAGGTTGCATCTGTATATACCTGCAAATTTGCCCACAGCAATGTCATACAAACAGAGCCATAAAGTAAATGACCGATTTCTATTTGGGAGATTGTTGGTCAGGAGACCAGCAGCAACTCATTTTTCTTTTCAAACAGTGTTGTGGGATCTTTGAAGTCCAACTGAACAAGCTATGATTTTAATGTCTCATCCAAAGGATGGCACTTCAACACTGCAATCCATTGGAGTGTCAGCTCAGGCTATGAGCTCAGAGTTGTGACATGGGACTTAAACCAACATCATTTTGACTCAGAGGCAAGAGTCCTACCAACCGAGGCAGGCTGACACATACATTGTATAATCCTTGGATTTGATATAGTGCCTTATCACATCATTGCAATGCTTCAAAACGCTTCACGGGATATACTGTAAATTGAATTTGACTGTGTGTATTTTTCCACAAATGCTTGGCACCTATATATGGACGATTTCCTTTGTATGGAATTTGTTTTGCTACAAATATACATTTACTACACTAGAGTAAATTATGTGAAGTGCTTTGAAAATAACTGTCAAATGCAAGTTTTATTATTAATATTATAATAATGGAATGCAGGCTCGTGCCTGAAGGGAAGCACCCTGATTACTTAGATCCATAAAGTACTACACACGGCTTGGCAGGAGCCAAGGCTTAGAAACTCCAGTCGATTCTTGGGTTCAACCCACCTAAAACAATGTAAGTTATTTTTGAGAGCACTGTCTGGAAACTTACTGCTACTTGTCCAGCTAGACTAACCATACCCTTTGGGGCTTCATCTTTCTGGATTAACAGAAGCCAATTTGAATGAATCCCTGCTCCCATTGTCTGGTCTGTCCCCCCCCCCCCACCCCCCAAGTCCTGCAACCTGGCTTTATTTGTTTGCAGATGGCAACTATCAAAACATTACAAACCCTCTGCATTGTTTGAAGTTAAAGATGAGACCAGGTGAAATCAATAGAAATGGTTTAGTTAAAAATGTTTTTTTTCACTCATTTGGTTTCATTAAAGAAAAATGGTAAATTATATTTCTATATTCACGCTTTTGTATGCCCGTTAGGTAGCCCGACCATATTTTGTAAACCAAATCCAGACTAATTCCCTTTTGAAAGTTGTTATTATCATTAGAAGTTTTCAAGCTAACTCATATGCACATAATTCAACCTGTTTCAAATGTAGCACTTAGGCTGTGAGAGCTTAGTACTGTAAATAGTTATCTCAGAGTTCCCACCCCAAAAATCATTATAATGACACATGAATATATGGGAATAAAAACCAAGGCATTTAGGACATTAAGGCTGCTATTTCTAATGGATCTGGACCAATATTGACTGCCATTGATTCTCTCCTATCTTACTTAACATCCGTCAGACGTCTCCTAGAATTGTTCCTTTTGACCCTGAAGATAATTGAGAGAAAACATCAGGATATCAAACTAATTTATTAAGCCAATGTTGATCATCCAAACACTGTTTAGTTTTACACAACAGTAAGTAAACATTGTATTTTTTTGAGAGTGTGTTCACTGGAAGATAAAAAAAGATTCCAAGGTCGAAGATCATTCGTTATTTGTTCCTTCTTTCTAGAGTGATTTGCTTTTATTTAAGAGTAGATGTTAGGGCATGGGTCACACCACCTTCAACAACTAATCTAACAATCTGGCTAATCTGGTTTGTTGCCTTCTTTTCCAGTGGCTATTCTTTGTATTATGCTGCCACCTATCGGTGAAACAGACCCACACACTGGCAATGGTTTCATGACCCTCTTTGTTTCTGGATAAAAGAACCTTAAACAACACAAAGGATTTGAAATCAGAAACTGAATCAGAAATGATTTATTGATGGTACTTCCTGCCTAATGTTTGCTGGGAGGTATTGCGATATCTTGCAAAAGAGTTACATAATTTTTTTTACAAGTTAATAATCCTAGCTTTTAGTCAACCTCCTATGGCAGTCTCAATAGTCCAGTTCCTGAGGCATTTGGTTCCACTGTACATTAGAACACAGTTGATAACAGCCCATTGAGCCTGGTTTAGGATTTAGAGGGGCAGAAAGTACTGGGGGCAAGGATTCTTCCCACTCAACACCTGTTAACCCTGCATGCCAAACTCTCACAAGGGCTAGGTCTTACCTGAATAAGCAACAGGAAGCTTGGCAGATAATACTTTCAATGGCACGCTATGAGCGTTTAATTGGTTAAATTTAAGCAGTACCCTAAGACACACTCTGAGGTTTCTAAGCTCCGGCTTTTGCCAACTTGTTCCTAACACTCTCCTGAGGAACTAGGGTGGATCCATCTAGGGAGAGTGCTGATTCTCATTCTGGATAGCAGGAAATATCCATGAGTAAGTGGTATAATATGTGCAATTCTTAATTTGGTTTGGAAGCTCTTAGCGTCGAAGATGTTTTTTGCATGTGTCAGACACTTGTCAGACCAAAATATAAGAGCTTAATTGTATATTTGTGAACAACAACAACTTACATTTATATAGCAATTGCCACGCTGGGTGACATCTCAGAGCACTTCACAATGGCAGAGTCTGAGTCAGGGATAGGGGAAGGTGACTGTAAGAGCAGTTGAAGAAAAATGTCTTCAGGAGCGACCTGAAGATGGGAAAGGAGGGGGTGAGGCAAATGTGTTGAGGGAGGGAGTTCCAAAGCTTTGCAGTGTAGTGCCTGAAAGCACAGCCACCGATGGTGGAGCGGAGGCCAAACATTGTTTTAATAATTCTTATAAATTCAGTAATATTTTTACACTGACAAATTATAGACAGAGAAGGTGGGTGAGAAATGATGGTGTAAATGTAAAGAAACTGAAATCCCAAATTCTTTAAGTATCTTAGTCTTGAGGCTTAAAGTTTAGGATCTTGCAAAATTTTGGAATATCCTTAAATTCTTAATTTGGATGCTGGTTTACACGATTCAAGCTGTTCAAATCGAGACTTCTTAAGTAAAGTATGTTACATTCAATTCAGCCCGAATATGATGTTCTTCTGAGTAGATCTCCTGCAGGTCGATGGATTTCTTAATTAAGAAATCCTGCTCATGTTAGAGCTCGTTACTTGTATCTGAACTGAAATTAAAAGGGAATGGAAGATAATAATACAGTGCTTGCATTCAATATTGCACCTTTCACGTTGTTGAAGATTCATTCCTAGGAATCACTGCGGAGTGTAGTGACTGTGTATTTTGTGGGACAAAGTGGCACCCAATTAGTGCCTGGCAACGTTCCACAAACAGCCACAAAGTTAATAGGGTGGGTGACAATGGGCAGTCTTGCCTTATCCCACTGATCAAAGCAAATACCCCCAAATACCACTGAACTATTTCCAAATTTAAACTCCAATCATTTTATTTTATTTTAAGTTATTTTATCTTAAAGGTGCTCATTAATCTGCGCTTTATCTGATCAGTTTTTTCTCTCCCAGTATATTACATTGATCATTCTAACAGTATTCTCTGAACTGTTGAAGTAGATCTTCAATACTAAATTTACTCAAATCTAAAATGCCGAGTTTTTCATTAAAAATTATAAAGATATGCCTTGAAGAGTCCACGGCACTTAAGAATTGCAATAAAGTTCAGAGGAGATTCACAAGGATGATCTCAGAAATGAGAGGTTATACCTTTCAGGAAAGGCTGAAAATGCTTGGACCTGAAAGAAGTCTTTAAAATTCTGAAAGGTTTTGATGGGGTAGACAGAGGAAAGATGTTTCCACATGTGGGGTAGACCAAAACCAGGGGCTAGCTATATATAGTCACAAATAGATCAAAAAAGGAAGTTAGACGAAATTTCTTTACAATCACCAAAATTACACTTGTATAGCACCCTTCACATCACGCAGAGAGTAGTGGGAATGTGGGACTCATTATCACAAGGAATTGTTGAGATAAATAGCCTAGATAAATAGCATATAAGAGGAAGCCAGATGGGGGAGAAAGGAATAGAAGGTTTGCTTCTACACTTAATTGTGGAAGGGCAGGAGGCTCATAAACGCCAGGATTGGCCAGTTGGGCTGAATGGTTTCTGTGCTATATATTCTATTGTATTCCTTTTTACCCCCAATCCCTCTAAAATGTCAGCCAGTTGCCCCTAAAGTCTAGTTGAGAAGGTTATGATTTCAAGACCCACATGAGGTCTTTGAACTCATAGTGTAATCTGACACTCCATTGTTGGAAATAGTCAGATGATATGTTAATTTGAGGTCCTCTCTGTTTGTTCACGTGAATGTTAAAAGATCCCATAACACTACTCGAAAAGAGAAGGGAATTCCTCCTGGTGTTCTGGCCATCAATCCACCAAATAGATTGGCCAGTCATTCCATGGCAGTTTTGGGGACCTGGCTTTGCCAAAAATTGACTGCTGTATTCACCCGCAAAACGCACAGTTACTACACTTTATAGTATGTCGTGTGAAGTGCTTTCAGAGACCGTGATGACAAGATACGGTGCTATATCGAATGCAAGCATTATTATTATGCAAGGGGCGGGCAGGTTGGTAGGGTGTTAGGAGGTCGCGGAGGTAGGGTGGGGAGAGTCCATGGAGGGCTTTGAATGTGAGGAAGGAATTTGACTTGAACCCTCTGGGTAACGGTAACAGAGTAGAGGGAAAAACTTTCCACTGGCAGGTGGGTTGGTTACCAGGGCACATAGATTTAAGATAATTGCCAAAAGAATCAGTGGAGAGATAAGGGGATTTTTTTTACACACACAGAGTTGTTACGGTCTGCAATACACTGATTTGATAACAACTTTCAAGAGAGAAATGGATAGGTACATGAAAAAGAAAAATTCAAAAGGATTATGGCAAAAGTGTGTGTGTGTGTGGGGGGAGTGAAACTGATTGGTTAGCTATTCCAAACGGCTGACACAAATGACCTGCATCTGTGCTAAAAATATTCTATGATTCTTTAAATGTGAGTTATTACCATTAGGCAAATCAAGACAGTGATTTTGCAGGAACAGTGGTGGGAATAGGCTTCATGGGCACTAACGATATCCTCATGGTGTGATCAGCACAACAACAGAAATTTGTGTTGCACCGACTGGCATTGTATTGGTTTCATGCCTTTTTCAAAACGTTCCACCCCTGACTTGCACGGTACCTTTTCTAACCCAGTAACAATAATAATATTAATTCTTGCGTTTGATATAACGCCCCATCGTGTTGTTGAGACCTCTCAAAGCAATTCGCCCACAAACATATTCATAGATTCATAGAATTTTACGGTACAAAAGGAGGCCATTCGGCCCATCTAGTCTGTGCCGGCTCTTTGAAAAGAGCGATTCAATCCCACTGCCCTGCCCGCTCCCCATCGCCTAATAGACCTGTTCTCCCTAAATAAAGATCTAATTCCCTTTTAAAAGTTGTTATCGAATCAGCCTCCACCACCTTTTCAGGCAATGCATTCCAGATTTGAACAACTCGCTGAGTGAAAACATTTCTCCTCAGCTCCCCTCTACTTCGCCTTGAAACTATTTTAAATCTGTGACCACGAGTCACAGATTCGCCCACGAGTGGAAATCGTATTTCTCTATTTGCCCTGTCGAAACCCCTCATGATCTTATAAACCTCTATTAGGTCTCCCCTCAATCTTCTCTGCTCCAGAGAGAATAACCCTAGCCTATCTAGCCTCTCCTCATAGCTGAAGTCCCTCAATCCTGGCACCATCCTAGTAAATCTTCTTTGCACCCTTTCCAATGTCTTCACATCCTTTCTGTAGTGTGGTGACCAGAATTGAACACAGTATTCCAGCTGAGGCCTCACCAAAGTTTTATAGAGGTTAGTCAGCACTTCCTGACTTTTGTACTCTATACCCCTATTTATAAAGCCTAGTATCCCATATGCCTTCTTAACAGCCTTGTCTATCTGTCCTGCCACCTTCAACGAGTCACTAACACAAATCCCCAGGTCTCTCTGTTCCTTCACACTATTTAAAATTGTACTATCTAGCCTATATTGCCTCCCTTCATTTCTTCTCCCAAAATGCATCACCTCACACTTCTCTGCATTAAACTTCATCTGCCATGTGTCTGCCCACTTTACCAATTTGTCTATATCCTCTTGCAGATGGCTACTATCCTCCTCACTATTTACTATTCTCCCTAACTTAGTGTCATCTGCAAACTTGGAAACTGTACTCCGTACACCCAAGTCCAGATCATTGATGTAGATTACAAACAGCAATGGTCCCAAAACTGATCCCTGTGGCACACCACTGCTCACTTCCCTCCAGTCTGAAAAATAGCCGCTCACTACAACTCTCTGCTTTCTGTCTCGCAGCCAGTTGTGGATCCACGCTGCCACTGTCCCTTTTACGCCATGGGCCTTTAATTTCATAATAAGTCTCTCATGTGGCACTTTGTCAAATGCCTTTTGAAAGTCCATGTAAACTACATCAACTGCGCTACCATTATCCACCCATTCCGTTACCTCATCAAAAAAATATTTTACAGGCAATTCACATACAGGCAATTCACTTTACAGTGTACTTCTGTGAAGCGCTTTGGGACGTCGATAAGATGTGGAAAGCGCAATATCAAATGCAAGGATTATTATATCATATATATATTATTATTATATTATATATTATTGTATATATTATATAACCGCTTCACAGAATACATTGTAAAGTGGATCGGCTGTATATAGTATTGGATGAAACAACAATGGTAGCAATTTGGGCGGCATTTAAAAAATATATATATTATTATTATTATTTTGATAAGAAATGCATCAGCCAGTGACGCTCACAGGGCAGGGACGTGGGCATGGGGAGCAATGCATGGGACTATGCCGTGTACGCATGCGCGATTTGCAGGTCCAGCGGCCCAGAGAGTGCGCGTGCGCGGATCGCCCCGGCCATTGTTGCGCGTGCGCGCTGGGCGGGTTAGCGGGGGATGCTGAGTCTGTGTGGCCGGCGGGGGCTCAGGTCCTCCAGGGCCCCGGGTCTCTGGTCCTCCAGGGCCTGCAGTGGCGGGCCCGCGGGGAGGCCGCCGCTCAAGGTCGGCGAGGCGCTGAGCCGCGCGGCGGGAGAGGAGACCGTGCGAGTTCAGGTAACGTTCCCGGATCAGAGCCGCCAACAACGCCCGTACACCCCCCCCCCCCACACACACACCTCGCCCCCCCCCCCCACACACACACACCTCCCACCCCCCCCCCCACACACACACCTCGCCCCCCCCCCACACACACACACCTCCCACCCCCCCCACACACACACCTCGCCCCCCCCCCAACACGCACACACCTCCCCACACACACACCTCCCCACACACACACCTCGCCCCACACCCTCCCCCCCCACACACACACACACACCTCCCCCCACCCCCACACACACACACCTCCCACCCCCCCCCCACACACACCTCGCCCCCCCCCACACCCCCCCCTCACACACACCTCCCCCCCCCCCCCCACACACCTCCCCTCCCCACCCACACACCCCCCCCCCACACACACACACCTCGCCCCCCCCCCAACACGCACACACCTCCCCACACACACACCTCGCCCCACACCCTCCCCCCCCCACACACACACACACACCTCCCCCCACACACACCCATACACACCTCCCCCCCCCCACACACACCTCCCCCCCCCACACACACACCTCCCACATACCCACACACACAACCCTCCCCCCCCCCCACCCATACACCTATTTGTCACCTCTCACACACACACACACACACACACCATCTTCAGACACGACCTGAAGATGAGAAAGGAGGGGGCGAGGGGAAGGTGTTGGGGAAGCGGGATCCAAAGCTTCGGGGCGCGGCGATTGAAAGCCCAGCCGCGGATAGCGGAGAGGAGGATCTGGGGGGACAAGGTCAGATCAACAACAACAACAAATTACATTTTTAGAGCGTCTTTCACGTGGACGTGTCGGGTACGGGTGCTGCTGTGATGAGAGAGGAGGTTAGAGAAGGTAGTGCGGTGCAGAGGAGTGGAGGGATTTAAATGCTCGAGTGAGGATCCTGAAGTCGATCCGCTCTGTGACAGGGACCCAGTGCAGTTTGGCAAGGACCGGGGTAACCGCGGCACAAAGTTTGGTGCGGGTGAGAATGCGGGCAGCGGAGTTTTGGATGAGCTGAGGTTTATGGATGGTGGAGGAGGGGAGACCGGCGAGGAGGGCGTTAGTCCAGCCGAGAGGTGACAAATGCATGGACCAGGGTTTCGGCGGGTGTTGGGGTGAGGCGGAGGCAGTTAATGTGCCGGAGATGAAAGAAAGATGGGCTAGTAAGGGGCTGGATGTGGGGGGAGGAGGGATAATTGGGCATCAAACCTGATACCTAAGATCCAGCTCTTGATGTCCGACTGATAAGCTGACATATACCCCCACACACACACTGCCCTCCCCTCCAACTCACACCCCACACACATACCCCGCAACCCCCCACTCGAAACACCCCACAAGCCCCCCACTCATACACACCACACACACACACACGCACCATCCTCCACACATCCACACACGCCCCCCCTTCCCACAAACCCCCTGCCCCCACCCCCACTCCCACATACCATGCTGCCCTCCCTTCCTGTAAAATGAGATAAACTAAAATTACACTTTTAATGGATGTAAGAGTTAGGAAGAATTTAAATTTATGTTGTAGCAAATTGGCCAAATGTAAATTATCTGCACCAATGCAGTATTCAAATGTTTAATTTGTAACTAATGTAATTGCTAATTTTAATGAATGCTTGGTTGCCAATGTTCACCCTCCCCTTCCTCTTGAGGTGTTTGATTCCATTTCCACTTGGTGTGTAGCTGTTGGGGTTCAGTGATGGGCCTGATACCTAAGCCAAAAGCATTGTTTGTGTGTGAGCTTTAGCACTCACCCAATAAACTTGCTGAATTGAGGGCGCCTTCATCTCTAACATTATCATTTTACCTTAGGGCTGGGTGCGGTCTGTTCGTACACAGAAGGAAATTACATTTCTCCATGTTAATGATGGAAGTTCATTACAGAGTCTTCAAATAGTTGCAGATCCTCATTTAGGATCCAGGTGAGGAAATGCTTTGCCTCGGATAGATATTGGTTCAATTGGCCTTGGAATCAGAAGGTTGTGGATTCAAGCTTCAAGTCACTACTTTGAGCTCACTCAGTACAGTGCTGGGGGAGTGCTGACTTGTTAGAAATAATAATAACAATCCTTACAAGTGATGTAGTGCCTCATCACATCTTTGAGACGTCTCAAAGAGCTTCACAGAATAGACAGTAAAGTAAGAGGTGGTGTACTTTGCATGATTTTTAAACCAAATTTCCCATCTGCCTGTGAAGGTAAAGGTCCCATAATTATAATGCTTACATTTTGGTTAATGCTTTTCATGCCAGGATGACATACCAAATGCTTTACAGATGTCAAGTTAAGTGCAGTGACTTGTAGGTAAACGCAGCAGCCAATTTGCACACAGTGTCCCGACACGGAAATAAGTGAGTAATTAATTTATTGGACGAGATGTTGGCCAGGACACAGGGAGAAACTCCCTTCTCGTTTTGATTAGTGCTGTAAAGTTTAATGTCCACCTGAACCGGCAGAATGGGCCCCAGTTCAGCATCTTAGACAGGACCTTCGACCTTCAGTGCCTCGATATTTGGATCAAGTTCTTATTTTACAGTTTAAGTAAAACTACATGATGAAAAGTGTTAATGTTGGACAGATTTATATCATATGCTTTTATTTTGTAAAAATATTTTTGTATTTTTTCTATGTTGTAGATTTTTAAAATGATACCCCTTTATTCAACTTTTAGTTTGACCCAGACAGAGGCAAGAGTCCTATTGACTAGCTGACATTATATGGAAACTTTGTTTTCTATGTAAATAAACAGAAACATTTGTGGCCCAAAAGACCAGAATGCCTAAACACTGCTTAGTAGGCCCATGGTGTAATATTTCATCAAGATTCAAAATAGTAGCAAAGATATAAGAGATTAAGAAGTGGTTAGATGTTTTTAGATTGGTTGGGAAGACCAAAGGATGGAAGGATGTCTCTACATTCTTGAATTCCTCATTGAGAACTTCAGACAGCTGACTGGGCTAAACATATGTGTGTGGATGGGTTAAAAAAATGAATGAAAGCACAGTCAAAACTTTATCCTTTTATCATGGAGGGAGAAGAGGGTGAGGGAGAGGAAGCCCGGGATGGAGTTCCAGAGAGAATGGTGCGGACAGGATGGCCCTTAAACATTCCCACTGTAACTCAGATGGATCAAGTAGGGATATGACACAATCTTCCATAGTTGGAGGGAGTGGCTGGACTGGAGGTTACAGAAGTAGGATGGGGCTAGACTGTGGATAGGACGAAGATGAGGATCTTGAATTTGATCCGTTGAAAGATGGGAAGGCATTGGTGCTGAGTGTGATTGAATAGATTCACAGAGTCAGGGGGAAGAGAGGGAGGATATAAAATTAAAAATTCAGAAAATCAGCAACTGGTATTATTGATCACGCTTTGCCACTGTCGGGTGCTTTGGGACACCACCCTGTATGATGGGCACAATATAAATGCATGTTGTTATCAATAAACTAGACCAGGAAATGTTCAACGTTGTGTGTATAGTATGCCTGTAGAAAAGAATCCAAATAAATATAGATTTCAGTAAAGCTCCCTCAATTAACTAATTGTTCCAAAGCATTCCAGTTTAAATACAATGTGTCTCTTAACTGATTTGTTTCATATACTCTTATGGCATTTTTTTCACAGAGATATAACCTTCGGCAGTGCAATTGAAGTTTGGGGGAAATTAGTGTCAAGTCCCCACAAGAAACAGGATGTGGAACTACAAGCTAATAAAATCACATTAGTTGGATCATGCAATCCAGTGGTATGTGTGATTGTATTAAACTTCAGACATAAACTTTAGGTCAGTTCGTTTTTTGAAAAAGACGATAAGAATAGTTCAACAAAATATTTTTGTTGCAGTCATTACGTGCTGTGGCTTGTATAAGGTGGCATTGGCATGTTTCTAAGGCATGACATTTATCTTCTCACAAATGGGGATTGTGCATTTTATAAGAAAGTAATAATAATAATCTTGCATTTGATATAGAGCTTTTCATGTCTTCTAAGCGTTTCAAAGCAGTTCAAGATAAACAAAATTGAATTGACTATATATGTGGGCAGTCAATTGCGCACAGCAGTGTTCCACAAACAGTCGTGGAAGAACATTAAAGGGAAGAATATTAAAATGGACTTTGTACTTCGATTGTTTCTGTGGGCAATTAGTATGCTACCTTTTAACATGGTTGGGGAACTTATTGCTACTTAGTGAAGTTTATTCAGCAATCATTTTTCTTTATACTGGGCAATTTATACATTATTTGTATTATGAGATGACTATATTTTCCCTATGAACTTTGTTTATATTGTGTATTTAAATATAATTGGAAAACTTTATTTATTGTACTATCTTGCATGTATTTTATGAAACAATAGAGCTTCCCATTCAAGATCAAAGACAGACATTCACTGGAATACATAAGACAATTTCCTCACCTTCGATGCAAAACAAATGTCTTCAGTTCACTCCTTAGATTACGAAGTGAAGCAACCACAGCTATTAATTCATTTTTTAAGGTATGTTCTTATTGTACAGATAATTTGGGTTTATTTGTTGGCCCATTTATTTATAATTTATAAATCCTTGAATTACAGTATTTTCATGTGAACAAATTCTGAGGCCAACAAATATTTTTGTATATTTGTTGAATCCTGGTTAACAATGTTTCTTGTTTTGTTTAAAATCTACTTCTTATCACTAACTGCAATCATCTTGAAATTCAAGGTTTATTTATCTTTTTCCTGTTACAGTTTCTCATAGTACTTACAAAATTGTAACAAAAATATACTTTATAAACTTTATACACAATACAGTATTACGTTTGTAAAGCAGCTTTCACATCGGGAGAATATCCCAAGGTGATGAACAGTCAGGGATTAGGACCTGAGAGGGTGGGGGGCAGCTTGGGATCAGGGACGAAGAGGGTAGGAAGTGGCCAAAGGCATAGTCGGAAGAGGGGGGTCTTAAAGCGTGCCTTAAAGTAGACAAGGAAGGGACTGGGGTGAAAATGTGGAATGGAGTTCCAGAGGTGGGGATAGATAGGGTGAAGGCCCGATTGCTGATGGTGGGGTGGGCCGGGACGGGGGCGTGAAGCAAGCCAGAGCCTACTGAGCGGAGGTTGAGGACAGGTTGATAAAGGGTCGGACAGGTAAGGTCGGAAAGCCACGATTTTGCTGACTTAGCTGTAGAAAGTTGGCTTTCACTTAGGACTTGATGTCTGTCGAAGAGGAAGAGTATAGGGAAGGAGTGGAGGCTTACGTGGAGTATAAACACAACCAAGTACTAATTGAATGTCTGTTTCTGTGCTGTATCATTCTATGTAATACTTTGTTGATAATGGTTACAATTCTTGAAAGGTACAAAGTTCACTAACTACAGTTACCTTGTGTTTGATGCTTTCTTAAAATTAGGACAATGGATTTATACACATACACACACCTATAATAACATCAAATGATTGTGAAGGAGGTGGAGAACTCTTCCATGTTGAAGTGAGTACAATGTATGCCTTAGCCCTAGAAATGTATTATTTTCTTGTTTTCTGTTAATACAGTAAAAGCCTGTTTATCCGGCACCCTCGGGACCTGGCCGTTGCTGGTTAAAGCGCGTGCCGGATATTCTGCCGAAAATACTCCCCCAAAATTTTTTAAATGCATTTTTCCGGCTAAATTCCGATTAATCGACTGCAGATCTTTTTTTTTTAGGTACCAGTTATATGGAAGTTACGGTTGATTGGGTTATGGATAAAGGGGCTTTTACAGTATTCCCATGGAACCTTCAATGGTAAAATGTAGAAAAACAAGTTTATTTCATAAGCAGTGAAGACCAACTTGTAGATCTGATGTGTGTTTATGTTGTGTTTATATTCACCAAGAATGGAACAGGCAGCATATGACATTATTTTACACTTAGGCATTTGTTTCAGGGGTAGAGATTGTTTTACTTTAAACTGATTTCAGATCTTTTCTCTTGTTTTAATTGTGATTGTTACAAGCACATAATATGAAAAGGTAGGAAATGTTCAGTGGAAACAGTGGGAAATATTTAAGAACCAATTGGAGAAATTACAATTGAAGTTCTTTCCAAAACCATAAAAATTTACAGCACAGAAGAAAGGCATTAGTTTGATCCATTGGCTCTTTGCTGGCTCTTTGAAGGGCTCATTCCATTTCCTGCCCTTTTCCCATATCTCCGCAGATTATTTCTCTACATTAACAGCAACAGATTACCTTTGTATAGTGCCTTTCATATCACAAGGCATTGGACAGTCATATATTTGTACCCGAGCTGGTGGAGGGTTGGGAGGGTAGATATCTATCCAGTTTTCTCTTGAACGTTAATATAGATCCTGCCTCAACTACCGCACCTGGAAATACATTCCATATCCTACAATTCACATCCTAACAACCCTAAAATTCACTGAATCTTTCCCTTTCCTGTCTTTCTAACTGACTACTCTTATTAAAACCCCCAATAAGTTTAATGACCCCTTATAGGTTCTCCCCTCAGCCTACTCTGTCCCAAAGGAAATAGGTCCAGTTCCTCTTGTCTCTGGTAAACTTAATGTTTTAAAAATACAGAGGCTAATATGGTTAAGTAAGTTTTTTGTTAGCACTGTATCCAATGTTGAGTGAAAAAAAGGTTTAGGCAAGGTGTAAAACTACTCCATATCTCGAGGATTCATCTGCACATCAAAAATAGCTGTTTAAAGTGTTGGAGAACAACCAGTGCTGTGAAACCGTGTTCCTTCATAGGTAAGGAATTGTAGAAAAGGTTGCTGTCGAGCTGTATCATAGATCTCCAGTAGCAATAGGGGGCAATTCAAGTGATTACACTGAAAACAAAACAAATGCTTATATTTAACATTTTATTTGATTCAAGACAAGACACTTTGAGGAGTGTAATGGTCAATATCTAACCAACTATTCTGAACCAGTAGCGTCCTATGAAATTAGATAAATTAAAGTTTTTTGGTGGAGATTTAGAGGTAAATGAAATACAACAACAACAAATTACATTTATAGAGCGCCTTTCACGTCGGGAGGACGTCCCAAGGCGCTGAAATACAGTGGTCCACTGAAACATAGGTGATCTGGAATTGGAAGATAACGAAATCTTGTTGCTGAATAGTTACACTGCGCTTTTCTTTACAGAGGAAAAGCATGGAGGTTTGCCTGAGTCAGGAATCAGATTTCCAGCAGTGGCAGAGGAAGAGCTAGGCACTGCAAATTATGAAGAAATGGTTGCTAAAAGGTTAGGTGCATTTTTCAAATGAGAAACCAAATACAATGCAAACTACCATAGATAGAAAGGGCACAAGCGGAATTAGACAAATCAATAAGTAGTGATGATGATAAGCAGTGGTTAGGTTTAAAAGCTTAAAGATTGTAGGAAGAAGGAAAGGCATAAGGAAATGGGGAGTTCCACATTTCTGATTTCTGTGCAACATAATTAAAGTTTGTGCTAACGAACATAGACATCTGTTGGGATGCGTGGAATTCTCAGTTTGGTTTGAATACTCTTAAGCATGGTGATAGGTTTCTGCATGTGTCAGACATCTGGCTGTCGCCCCCCAACACCCAGCCCCCCCCCCCCCAAAAGAAAAAAATCCATCTACTTCTGGTTCCAATTTCAAAACTTCCCTAGTTGCTTCCTCAGATTGGATCTATTAAACAACCTTTATTTTTTTCAATCCATAATTGAGTTCCAAACCCCACAATAGATTCATTCCCAGAGGTGCTGCCTAACATTTCTGCAATATAGCTTGCTTACCCTCAGCACAATCACTGAAACCCTGGTGCTTTTGTCATGTCTAGGATTTAGTTTTTCCAGTGCTTTCCCCATTCGCTTACTTACTTTCTTCACAAGTTTCATTTTATCCAGTGATCTGCTACAGGGTCCGCATTCACAAGATACAACATTCCACATTCCCTTTCAAGCCAGGCTTTGCTGGCTCCCGGTCCTACACTGGAACGTTTTCATGAACTTCAACCTCATTCTCAAATCTTTCCACAGCCTTGATGTACCTTATCTGTGTGATTTCCACCCCAGCTACTCAGCCTGTATTTTTGCTCTTCTGACAAGTTTCCTGCTCATGTTCATTTCTTTGTGCTGTTAAGTGAGGCCAACTTTCAAGCTCCAGTGTCTGGAACTATACTCCATAACCATGTTGTCTTGACATATTTTTCTCTTGATTTCAAACTATAAAATAACTATACCTCTTTGACTATGTCTTCAGTTCAGCTTGATGTCCATCATTCTTAAATGCATTTTCAAACATTCAGTTATATGAATGCCAGTATATATGCAAATTGATTATTGTATCTGGAGCTTTGGAGGAACTAGGGTGGAAATTAGGGAAGTAGTAACCATAGTGGTATTGGAAAAAGTAAATGAAAGATTATGGAGGTTTGTAAGAGAATCCTTTTCAGGTATTTTGGAGTCGAGTAGCTCAGTCGTTAGAGCACTTGCCTTGCAAGTGAGAGACTTGGCTAAATTCCAGGCAGGGCGAAACCTTGGGAAGTTTCCTTACTCCACAAATCTGTTAATAATCCTTCCCAAAAAAATGCTCATTTTAATCCACGACTGTTTTGTGGGACACTGTGTGTGCATTTGGCTACAGCGTTTCACGCACAAATATACAGTCAATTCACTTTATAGTAAATTCTGTGAAGCGCTTTGAGACATCTAGAAGACGTGAAAAGTGCTATATCAAATGCAAGGATTATTATGTGAAGTGCTTTGAGACCACCAGAGGGTGTGAAGAGCTCTATATCACATGCAAGGAATATTATTATTTTCTTGCATCCACCTAAGTAGTAGAACAGCCCAAACATTTATGGATGGAGATAAACATTGTTCAGGAGCAAGGTTTTGGAAGGAAGAAACTAAGCATGTTAAGAGACAGCTTTAACAATACAAGAGATTTAACTATTTAAAAATAGAGGGATATGTTAGGCTGATTGTTATTGTTCCATCAAACAGGTGGAGGAGACCAAGGTTTAGTAATTCAAGAAGAATTAAGGTTTTATGCTCTGATTGGTTGCTATTCAGAAATAAATTTGATGAACGTAGAATGGAATCATCAGCAAAAGAATGAATGTGGTTAAGGAAGTAAGTAGACACTTCTGATGTACAAGAAAAGCCTGAAAATGTGTCATCAACTAGAGGATCTGTGTTTGTCATGAACTGGTGAAAGAGTGGTGTCTTGTTCAGAGATCAGCTTTACATACCTTGTTCAAAGCCTTTAAGAGGTGACCAACATGGTGAGCAGTTTTAATATAAAAAGGTCAAAACATGTATCTGGAAACAGGTGATCTTTCCGTACATCAGTTGCATGGAAATAGTTTCACATGGGGAATAGGGCATCATTCAGAAAGGAGGGTTGGTAGATTACTCAAGTTTTCCAAAATATTGTAATGCTGCACAAAAGTAATGCAATGAATGTAATGTACAAAATTCAACAAAAAAAGTGAATGGCTCGGTTAAGGAGACTTTGAGGGTAAAGTTCAATGTTGCATGTATAAATTAGCCAAGAAATGAAAGGAAACCATAAATGGAAATGTTTCATGCTGTAAAGAGATAATGAATGATTTCCCCAGGGTAGCTTTTGAGAATCCTACTATTTCCAATGTGCATATAATGTTTCGGCTTCATAGTGTGTGAAATAAAGTTTGGAAGGGTGCCTGGCCCACAAAGAATGGAATTCCTCAGAGCTGCCAAGCAGACAAGAGGATTGTATGGGTGTAGATCAAACATTTTGTGGCCACCTTATATGATGTTTAAATCGTGAAACTCTGTGACGACTGTAATTATTGTGTTAATATAACTGGTTTCTGCACAAGTCACTTTTTGACAGGTCAGTCAGTGAACAATTGACAAAATAAATCCTCAATTAATGTTGGTGGAGCTCTCTTTTTTGGCCACAAGATGGTGGTATTGTGCTTTTAATATGACCACCTTAAATATGACCACCGTCTTTAAATAGCAAAACCATTATAGTCTTTGCATCACTATTGTGGTACCAAATCAGTACTGGAGCTAATTTGAAGCAGCATGGTTTGGACTGAATGTCTGCCAATACATTCTATAAAAGTATATTTTAGTTGTACTGATTTATTTAAATGTTTCCCTGCTGCTTGTGGGGGAACAAAGATACCTTCATTTACTGCAATAAATAGAAATAAATCTTCATATGGAACTCAAAGCGGCAATATGACTTCCACAAAATCATAATAATAATCCTTGTGTTTAATATACTGCCTTAATACGTCATCAAGACTCAAAGCACTTCACCGGATTTACCATAATTCTGTATTTTATAGGCAGATGTGGTAGCCAATTAGCACGCAGCAAAATCCCATTCACATGAAATGAATGAGTGATTTTAACGGGGATTTTTGGGAAGGATACTGGGCAAAACTCATTTTTCTTTTGAAATATTTGAATAGTACTATGGAATCTTTAGTGTGTGCCTGAACAGACAGATTGCCTTGGGTTTAATGTCTCATCAAAGTGACCATGAACTCTGCCTGGTGTGCTATGGGAAATGTTCATACAATTACATATTAAGCATCAATTTTGCATTGCAGCCTGCTTCAAGCAAAGAAGATATAAAGCAGGACAATCCTCATTTCTTTAATGTTCCTTCATTCTTAACTGTGTCTGGACAACTGCACTTGGAAGTGATGTCAGGGTGAGTTTTTAATTTTATTTAACATAAAAAGAGTTCTGTTATGTTAATTACTACAACAATTTTCAGGATTCAATCACTTTAATTGTCACAGACTCATGGAAGTCAGAGTTTTGTTTTGGTAAAATTGGGAAGATGCATTCTGCTATAGAGGACAATAATAATAATTCCATTGATATAGCGTCTGATCATCTCTTTGAGACTCCACAAAGTCCTTCACAGAATATACTGCAAAGTGAATTTTGTGGACGAAAAACAACAACAGTTTAGATTTATTTGGCGCCCTCCACGCCGGACAGCATCTCAGAACACTTCACAATAAAGGATCCCAGGGGCAGGGGGAGAAAGGTGACCAAAGGTGTGTCGAAGAGGAAGGTCTTTAGCTGAGACCTGAAATGAGGAAGAGAGGGGGAGAGGCAAAGGGAGTGAGGAAGAGAGTTCTAGAGTCTCGGGGCATAGTGGCTGAAGGCACGGCCACCAATGGCCTATACACCCTATAATACTATATAACCTTTAAGATTAGGGTTTTCTCCTGATGTCCTGGATCAACAATCCCTCAAATAAAATTGGTCATTCATTCACTCCATGGCTGTGGGGCATTGCTGTATACAACTGCATTTCACCCACAGAATATACAGACAATTCACTTTTCAGTATATTCTGTCAAGCGCTGCAAGGATTATTATAATAATATCCTACAATACTAATTAGTCTAACCCATACATTTAGCTATTTCCTAATATCGTAAATTACTTAATGAAATGTAACGGATCTAAATTTTATGATTAATTGGGTATCTTAAAAGACCATCTTTGCTTTTGCAAATACTGTACATATTTTAAAAATCTGAATTTTGCACAAACAAATTGAAAATGTTTTGTACTTTGCCAGTATAAGGTTTTAGAAGAGGAAATGTACAGATTTGCCTGGATCATAATAATAATACTTTATTTGATATACCTCCTTTTTACGTCGTTGAGAATCATTAATACTGTGTGCAATTGGCTGCCGCATTTCGTCACCAAATATACAGTCAGTTCACTTTACCGTACATTCTGTACACGCGCTTTGAGACGTCTAGAAGACGTGAAATACACTATAAAAATGCAAACATTATTATTATTAAGTGATCTTGATGGTGGAAACGACAGTTCCTTCTGATGATGAATGTGCTTATGACAATGAATGAAGATCCATTACTTTTAGGTTTTGCCATTATATCCAATATAAGTAATATTATTATGTTTGCTAAATACAGTTGACTGTTTATGTTATTGATTATGTTGGTACAACAACAACAACTTTGATTTATATAGCGCCCTCCACGCCCGACGGGAACATTTGTAATAAAATGCTTTCTACTGATTTTTTTGTAGATTAGTTGCTTCAGTATTAAAGAGCGGAATATATCTGACAAAATCATAGCAGCAGTAGCCGTAAAGTTGCAACTAAAAGATCATCTTTGTTTTGCACCAAAAAACTTGGGAACTGGCAAATTCCAAGTCCGATATTGCAATACTTAGTGGGATGGTACAACCAAGGCTACATACAGTAATTCATATTCTACACACTTTTTGGTATTGAAGTCAACCTTCAAACCTTTTGTAATCAGGCAGAATAATAAAAAGATCCCAGAGCTCTTGATCTAATAGTAAAGTGTCAGCTTCCAGTCTGGTATTTTCCTTACCATGAAATCTTTTCAGACATGATGTAACTGATTGTAATTAGTCTAATTAGACAAATTAAAGCACCAGAATTTGGTTTGCAAATTCTAGAATTGGAACATGATAAGTTCTGTATTTTATTCCAAATAGAAGCAATACTGCCTGTTTAATTTATGTGCGACATATTTTAAAATCTTAATGTGTCCTACTTATTGAGTGATATTCTAAATATAGTTTTATTATCTAATTTAATTATTTCAAAAAGCGTAATTGCTGGCCCAACAAAATATGTAAATTGCGTATATAATTTTACCGTACATGCATCTGAAAAGACATTTTATTACAAAGAACTAAAAGCTTCCTGTTAAATAGTTTTGTGATTAAAGGTTGTTTAAAATCAGGAAAGATTACCAATATAGTGTTGTCACAAGGTTAGACTCATTTATAGGTGAATGTAATGAGTTTTATTACCTTACCTTCTAGTAAATCATGTCATTATTTTCATTAATTTATCAGGGCTTTCACTCAAGTGTACACATTTGGCCCCACATTTCGAGCAGAGAACTCTCAAACCAGAAGGCATTTAGCAGAATTTTACATGGTTGAAGCAGAGCTTGCCTTTACCGAAAGTCTTGAAGACATTATGAAGGTAAGGACTACTCAGTAACAAAATATCTGAGGTGCCGTTCAGGCATATTTGTGATTAATTTGGTCAAAATATGTTCAATTCTCAACAGTTTCAACACTTAGTTCGAATGTAAATTCTGTTTTTAATGTACGCCGCTATAATTGTCTAGGTTGCATCCTGATTGATAAGGGAGGTAAAACCAACTATATTTATCAACTGGCGCCTTGGAACGTCCTCCCGATGTGAAAGGTGCTCTAAGAATGTAATTTTTATGTATTTTGTTGTTGAGACATATTTGCTTCAGGACAAGAAGATTGGAAAATGAATTACCCTTCATTTTAGTTTCCTGAATTACTTCTGTATTCTATTTTTTTAAAAAACTCACAGCTGGTTTCCCTGCCTCCCACTGCTCACCACAACTGGTTTTCACATGCACTTCTGCTTTTCTGCACACTCTATATTCTTCAACCTGTGATTCATACAGTCTAATTTTCATAAACCTAAATATAATGATTGCTCAACTAATATGACCTATCTTTACCAAAACACAACACATCAATCACCTAATTGCAATAATGCATTAGTGATATTCAAATTGTTAATTCAATGTGAACAAAACCGTGACAAGAGCCTTATTGTAAAGAGGTGTTGTGTTTGTGCATGTAAAATAATTCTGTTTACCTTGGGAAAGTCATGTTTTAGTCAGCCCATGTTTCCTACTAAAAACAGTTCTCCAGATAAATTTGTCATTCACTTTATGACTACTCGTGGGACCATGCTGTGCTTAAATTGTCTGTCGGGTTTGCTTACACTTACACAATCACAGCAATTGACAATTACCTTTGAAGTGCTTTGCATGTTTTGACATAATAGACACAATATTAAATATAAATATCTTAATAGAATATTATTGTGACTCCTGATTTGATGTCTTCGTTAACTAACCATAATGCCAGTTTCTCAGCTAGTATAGTAAGTTATAGAGAAAAAAATCAGTAAGTTATTGAAGAAAAATAATGAATAAACAACTTGATTTTATATACCTTAGAAGTATGATTGTTCTTTCTCTTTACAAAAGCTGTACATGTACCATTTATTTAATTTTACCAAAGGTGTTAAATTTGCAGCTGAGTCATTTTTATGATCTGGGTTCATGCAACAATAAATTATATTTTGTAATGCCTTGCATATCGGAAGGACTTCCCAAGGCACTGGAATTCTTGAAAACCAAAGTAATTTTTTAATGAATCCTGGGAAATAGTTTTACAATTTATTTGAATAAAACTTACTATCTCTAGATTTTCTTCCCCTTTTAACTCATCGCATGGAGAATAAAATATAAGGATTATAAATACTGCAGTGTATTGCTGCCAAATGAGAAGAACCTTCAACGCATTCTTTAAAGAATAATATTTGTTAACGGCCATATTGTACACCTGCCTGCTGCACTAGATTCAGTTATGGTATTGTGGTCTGAAGCTTCTGTTTATGCTACAGTATGGAGAATATTACCAGTGGAGATTCCCAAGAGTCTGTTTTGGGACTTCTTTTATTTAACATCTTCATAAATGGTATGGAAGTAAGAGCAACAAAGCACAGTGTCTAAATTTGAAGATCTCACAAATCTAATGAAGGTAGTACACTGTATAGATGAACAGGACAGGTTACAGGCGGACTTGAACATACTCCGACATTCCGAAAGTTGGCAACTCCCTAAAACAGAGTATTACATTTTTACATGTATACAGTATAACATTTTTCTCCGATGTACGGCAAATCTCCCGAAGTTCAGAACAGCTGCTTGTAGTTCATGGCATCACCGCTCTCTCATCCAGTCAATTCGAGGTAGGTTTCTGAATACCAGCAAACTCCGAAATCCAGGAGGTGCGTGCACTCAACTGTGTCGGATTATCAACGTTCTACTGTACTTGGGAATTGAGCAGATTGATGGCAGATAAATGCAAGGTGCTTCACATGTGGACAAAAAATCCAGGAAGGGACTATTATTTAAGTAGGGAGAAAATAATTTGTACGGAAAAATGAAAAGGACCTGCAGATCCTGATTGGCAATAAATTGAAGCGATTGCAACAGTGCTCGGTAGCAGTGAGTAAGGCAAACCAGATGCTGGCTAACTTAAGTGAGCAAGTAGTAAACTTATGGAACAGGCTCCCTGGACAGTGGTCAAAGCAGGAAGTGTTGTTTCTTTCAAGAACAAATTAGATACATTTTTGATAGAGAATAATATCTCGGGATACATTATATAATTTGGGACACAACATGTCAAGTAACTGCCAGGATGGTGGAAGGAGAACTAGATGGACATTGCTCTTCTTTCGTCTAGCAAATCTTTATGTTCTTCATGTGGGTCACCAGTATGGCTTGGTTGTAATTATAAATTGTTTCATGCAATATCCCAAATTCTACATTTAGGTTATTTAACACAGTTTGCATTTTGCACACCTGTTATTTTTATTCAGACTCAAAGAAACTGTCAGTAGAGTTCAAGTGGAACTGAATAGTTGATAAAAAGTTGAAGTGACTATTTTGGTGTTTTGAAATTCCCTGTACCTGTATGATCACTGTTTAATTCTATATGGTTCTGTAGAACTGTATAAAACTAAGATTGTTCCTCATTTATTTGATCTTCGCATAATAACGAACTATCATGATACCTGAGGAGAAAATATCACTGGGAACATTGAGGAGCTAAAGAACTGTTGAACTGAAATTCCAGCATGTGTTATGCAGCATTGATGATGTTGGACACATTTCCTCCATTTATAATTATGCACCAGCAAGCAGAACTTTATCCTGCGACAATGCGGTAGTTCAATTGATCTTTCCTGATGCCAATAAGGACTTGCTATGAAGCATGTAGAATTGTCTCCCCACTATTATAAAATTGGTCATTTCAATCCATGACTGTTTGTGGGACACTGCTGTGCGCAATTGGCTGCCGCAATCCACCCCAAATATACAGTCAATTCACTTTACAGTATATTCTGTGAAGCGCTTTGGGGCATCGATAAGATAAGATGTGAAAAGCGCTAAATCAAATGTAAGGATTATTATTATTGTTATTAGGTATAATCATGCCTATCATATCCGACTCAGAGCTTATTTTGCTGCTATTGAATACCCCTTATCTTATTATCTATATATAGCTCTGGAGTAAATTTTTGTGTCAAAGGTAAATTTACTTGTATGTCCGAGTTCTATAGTCTGTGATGTTTTTTCTCACTGGGCTATCAGGAATTTTTTTTTAATATAAAAATTCTGAATGTTCCAGTGGATTAAGATTAACATCTAGTTTCTTACAGTTATTTCCTAATGAAGTCTGTAGAGTTAGATGCTTACCAATTTTTTTTAAAAAAAACTTTCACTTCCTCCCTCTCCACCCTCATGTAAAATAAAACAATATTTTATCTTGTATGGATTTCCAAGATAGATGAAAATTCAATTGAGCTGCTTTTATACCACTTCTATACTTTAAGAAATCCCCTCTCCACCCCAATGCTGCAATTAAATACCCAAAGTCTTCACCTTGTTCTTTTTGTTGTTTGACTCCATTCCCCTTTTCAGATCACACCCTTAACAACCAGTGCTTACGGTCACATCCCTCAGCTCAGCAACAAGCTGTTAAGCTGTGTAGTACATGCACCTCCAAAATGTGCTTCGAAAATCTGTGTGTATTACAAATTATATTAACAACGTTCAGTGTCAGAAAGCTAGTTCTCTGTAATTTACTTATTTCTCACATTTGATCCCGGGATTAGAAGCATTGAAATCCTGGGATCACCAAGGTTACAACCCCTACTGGTGACAAACCAGTCAGTGTAGCTAATCAGCAGGATTTAAGAGGCAGATGAGTTGCTGGATTCCTGTCAAACCCTTTCTGGGTAATCTTAGCTGGACAAGCAGCAGGAACACAGTTCTCATTGGCAAGCTGTACAATTTTAACTGGTTAAACTCCAGCACACATTCTGTAGTACTCAAGTGAACCTGTGCCTAATGCTCTCTGGAATTATGTAAACAGGTTTATCACTCCCTGGAGAGGGTCAACACTCTATTCCAGACATAGGAAAACAATCATAGCTGACATATACAGGTGGAACTCTTAAGTCTGGTTTGGATGTTGTTAAGCATGGTGCTAGGTCAGACACCTGGCAGACTAAAAAAAATATCAATGGACAATCTTTCTCTTTCTGCCATTGGTCTTTACTGCAATTAAGTATTACAAGTGTTCCTTCTATTTTCTCTAGGTGATGGAGAACATCTTCAAGTACGCAACCTCACATATACTTTCAAAATGTCCAGAAGATGTTGAACTCTTTCACAAATATGTCGCTCCTGAACAGAAGGTTTGCACATTCAACCACTATTTTCCTCAGACTTATCTATCAAAATGTTTACAGAATTGGAAAACAGCACTTGTTCACCACCAGAACCTTCACTTTGTGGCTGTTTATGGGATATTGCAGCGCACAACTTAGCTACCACATTGGTCCACGAAACACACAGTCCCAACACTTTACAGGATATCCTGTGAAGTGGTTTGGGATGTCCACCTAATGTAAAAGGCACCGTGCCAAATATAAGGATTATAATATTATAATTTATAACATGTTCCATTTGTGCTTCTTAAAGATTTATTATAAAGTTTCAAGCATTGTAAAATTGATATGAAGCAAAATACAGAATTACAAAACTCTTGTGAATGTGACAATAATAGCTGAATATATGAAAAAATGGCTCAATTATAATCTTTTTAATTTCAAAGAATTTAAGATGCAACTGTTTGATTTTTGAGCATGTAAAAGGTTAAAAATTGTAAGATGGTTTGAATTGTAAACTGGTTCTCATCA
The DNA here is from genome assembly GCA_035084275.1 of Hydrolagus colliei. Classification (NCBI taxonomy): domain Eukaryota; kingdom Metazoa; phylum Chordata; class Chondrichthyes; order Chimaeriformes; family Chimaeridae; genus Hydrolagus; species Hydrolagus colliei. Next base: position 8,304,211 of record CM068745.1, read on the forward strand.
GAAATGAGACTGTTTTAAACTAATGTCTGATTCTGTAAAAAAAAATCCCTCTGGTGCAAAGCAACTGGAAACTTCATGTAGAAATTTCAGGATTGTTCTACCTCTTCCCTAAAATAAATTAATTTTAGCCTTGTTTTTTAGGATACATTGGACAAAATGCTGAAAAACACATTTAAAGTGTAGGTGAATTTATCTATTTTTCTAAAAATGTTATTTTATTTCTTGTGCAATATGGTTTGAGTTACTGTTTTCATATAAGTGTTCAGAAAGTGGTGAGAAAGGTTGGAGTTCCTTGTTTCTACATTTGAAGCTTTGCCACTAGGTATGTACTCAGTGGTGAGAGCACTTGCTTTACAAGCAAGAGACCTGAGTTCAATTCTAGGCAGGGCAAAATCTTAGGCAAGTTTCCTTACTCCACACACCTAATACTAATCCCTCCAAAAGAAAAAAACAATAATAAATTGGTCATTTCAATCCATGACTGTTTGTGGATCACTGCTGTGTACAATTGGCTGCCACATTTTGTCCACATATATATAGCGCTATATCAAATGCAAGGATTATTATTAATATCTTAAATCATGTTCATGTTAGGTTGTCGTATACTGAAGCGATTGACATTTTGCAGAACAGTACAAAAACCTTCAAGTTTAAACCACAGGTAAGGTCTAGAAATTGAATGTAGATATGCTCCTGTTATGGCAACAATGTGATTAAAATAGCTAAAAAATTTGGTATTTGTAAAGCAAGAAAGCTGGGTGGCACACTAATATTTCTAGAAATGTCTCTAAATTGACATTTCTAAAAACAACAATAACACACCTCCTCCCCATCTCTGCGACCTCCTAACTCCCCACCAATCTGTCCTCTCCCTCCTTCAAGTCTCCCACCACTCTGCCCCCACCATCTGGAACTGCATCCCAGAGACCCTCCCCCATCCTTTGCCTCCTTCAAGACCGACCTCTTTTTCAACAATGCTTTTGATCAACCTCCTTTCCCCACCCTCCTCAATCTCTACCCCCAAATTGGGTCCGAAATACTGCCTGTCCAGTGTCTTGGGATGTCCTCCCGACATGAAAGGCGCTATTATAAATGTAATTTTGTTGTTGATTTGAGTATTTGATTGTCTTCTTGCATTGTACCATTTTAAAGTTTTTTGTGATGATTTTGTTTATTATATATATCTGCATGCAAAATGTTTGATATTTTCTGAAAATCTTAATGTTAAATATTAATCATTTTCTTTGTTGACTCTTCCTTTGCATAGTGGGGCTGTGATCTACAGACTGAACATGAGAAGTATATTGTGCAACACTGTGGCAATATTCCTGTTTTTGTAATTAATTACCCTTACGACATCAAACCTTTCTATGCCAGAGATAATCAAGATGGACCTCAGCATACAGTAAGCAGGAACCTCTATTTTATGGGTTGGTTGTTACATGATCTAATATAAACCCATTTGCTCATCCTCTGGTGATAGAAGACATATTTTCAATTTCATTATCCATAGGAATCAGTGTCCTTTTATAACGGCAGGTTTTAACTGTAAGCATACTGTTATATTGCAGAAATCTTACACAATGAACAGAGTTATTTGAGGGGAAAAAATGGTGTTTCATATAACGTATAATGATAGGATATGCCTTGGCTGGTTTCTTTCACAAATAACCTTCATCACCCAGTGGCTTATTGAAATGATTTGTATTTAAATCACTTTGGATGTTTTCATTGAAGGAAACCAGTTCAATGCAAATATTCAATCAAAAGTATATTTAAAGCCATTAAGAAAATGTTTATTATAAAAATAATTGTACAAGTCCAATTCCTACTTCATTCTGAGCAGCAAAATAGTGCCCATTGTTTATATATAGAAGTAATCAATCAAGAAAGCATATTGTAAATAATTTAATGAACTTGTAATGATCCATTAGTGAAACCATGTGTGACAACCTGTGCCTGTGGACCCACTGCCAAGAATGCAGCACTACACGCATAAAACTCCTTTGTGACTCCTTACCTCCCTCTGTCCTGTCCTTAGATAATGTTCACAAACAATTAAACAGGCATGGTTTGGCCTTTGAGTAGAGACTTGAGAAACTGGTAGTTTCCTGTTGATGCGAAGAGAGTTGAATGATGATGTGTTAGAGGTGTTTAAACTATGAGAGGTTTTGGTAAGACTCAAATAGGGAGAAATTATTTTCACTACAGTGCGCGTCAGAATGAATGTGCATCATTTATTTAATATAGATACAAACAAGCAAATGCATAAGTTAGGAGAATGTTTTAGTGCACATAATAGTTAAAATAAGGAAATCCCAGCTGGGAGGAATGGTTGAAGCAGAATCCATATTAGCTTTAAAAGGAAACTAGATATCCAAAAAGTAAAGAACATTAGCATGAGGAAAGGGCATGATAATGGGACTGAAAGAATTGCACCTTAAAAGACAACATTCACGATGGGCTGAATGGTCTCTGCTGAAAAGGTTCTATATCAAATGTGGGGATTATTGCTGATATAGAAAATGGCTAATGTAATTTGTTGTTGTTATCTACAACTAGCGTACAGCATTTTTAATAAATTTTTCAACACATGCTATCAAAGTGGCAATACTCTACAAACAGATCTCAGACTTGCCACCTACTCAGACCGTGTGTAAATGTTTACAAAAATAACAAATATCCTTTGGTAAACATTAGAGGAAATTTACATTTCCTGACTTAATTGGTTTCCATCAATTCAGTGATTCAATTAGTTTTTTCATCTATGTTTGTTTTCATAATTACCACTCGTAGCACTGAGAGGAACAATGCAATTTTGCTTTGAATACTCAATGTCTACACTGCTGCTTTTACTTTGTCCACTGAGAGATATAATATGTTAATGTTACTGGCAGGAAAAAAGATCTTTGCAAATCTTTATTCTTGTGGTACTCTGGCATCAAGTTAATGTAAAGCACAATATTATTTATCTTCTTTAGATGACTTTCAGAAAAATATGTCACCTTCATTTCAAATACTGTGCTTTGTCTCTGAATTCTGTGTTGCCCTCTACTAGGTGTCAGCAGTGGATCTCCTGGTCCCTGGAATAGGTGAATTATGTGGGGGCAGTCTGAGGGAGGAACGACTGGATCTACTGCAGTCACGTCTACAACAGTAAGTAGGAAATCACTAAGGGTTGACATTAATATGAAAAAATTTGTGTGTAAATTTCTGTAACATTCATACAAGATTTAGAATTTTTTAAAGAATATCTAATATTATTGAAAAGTCGAATGAAGTTTTGAAAGTTAAGTCTGATATTTATATGTAAATATAAATATGTAGATATTTGCAACGTTACCATATAAGACGCAGTAATTATGTGGTGGTCTGGGTGCACAAGCTAAGCCCCCCCCCCCCCCCTCGTGTTAAACAAATCACAAATAATAGGCCAACTTCAGGGATGGCAAGTTACTAATGACTGCACTTCCTGCATGCTCCTCATGCATTCTATGCACTTGAAGCACCACTGACAAAACTTCCTTTGCAAAGTGATATCAGTGATGTTTCCTGCATACAGAAAGCATATGCGGCACAGTGGAAGTGATGTTAACAGCACTTCCCGAGAAAAGCATGTGCATTATACAGGAAATAACATCTGCAGTAACCTGATGACATTGACCAATATGGAAAATATAGCCTATTACTTGTTGCACCTCATCTTACCACCAGCAATTGTTTCAACAACAATAATAAATTACATTTGTTTGGCACCTTTCATGTCGGGAGGATGCCCCAAGGCACTGGACAGTCAGGGATTTGGACACGAGCAGGGGATTGGGATCAGGAGGAGTGTTGGGCAGAGAGGCTAAGGGTGGGTGGGCAGCCAAAGGGGCGGTCGAATAATTCTGAAATTGCAGGTAGCCAAGTGCTGAGAATCGAAGAGCAAGTGAAATCACGAGTTAACTTATGCAAGGAGTTAGTGGACGCTTTATGATGATGTTATTTTCTGGATGCATTCATGTTCCCCCTGGAATCTGAACCAGAAGGGGGCAAAGGGAAAATATATCATGGAGAATGGGGACAGAACTGGCCATCCTATAGTCAGACATACACTATGGCTCTGATGTCTTTATTTTCCATCAGGTGTGGATTTTGGAAGGAATTATGCGTAACATACTTTTGGCTCTTGCTTAAAGGGAAATAAACCGTCTAAGAAATGGCAGGTCAATAAGGCAAATGGTTCCGAGGCAGGCATAGTGTCCTCACCACTCATAGCAGATCTTACTCTGTCAGCAGAAGCTGAACCACTTGGATTCTCTTTCCAAGTAAGCTCATAATTTTGATTAATTTCTTAGGACTGTCTGATCATTTCAGTGCTAAATGTTGCAGGATCAAAGCAGTGAATTTGGAACTTGAATGAGTGACTGGTGATAAGTTTTGCGGTTTATTCACTGAATGAAGCTGGATGTGTCAAAATGAATGAACGTTCTTATAGCAATCATTTGGACTATGTAATGTAGAGTGATTTAGAGTTTAAAATTTGGAACATACTTTGCGTGCATGCATGTGTACATATTGCTGGCCAATATCTTTTTAAAGTAACATAAAATTTCATTAGTCACAATTTAAACATGATCGGAAAGGTCTTGCATGTGGGAGTGCCATGGTCACATTTTTCGGGGAGCATCTGTCGTTGATGAGCTATATTTAAAAATGCTTTAATTTAGCCACAAAATATGAGGTATGTGTGGTATTCTGCAACAAAGTAGTGACAGAAGAAAGCACACACCCTTCTAAAGAGGTAGTTTTTTTGAGTTGTCATGGGAGCTATAGTCCTCCCAACCAGGAGTCCTCCCACTGAGTCTTTCCACTCAGTCCTCCCAACAGAAGTCCTACATAGGATTCCTTCCAATAGCACATTTCTTAATCTTATGGGAAGATGCATCATGAAGCAAAGATCAGGCTTTTCAAGGATAAATAAAAATGTAAGGCAAAAGAGAGAAGACCAATAATGAAATGAAACTGAAGAATAAAGACCAACACGGTTAGACTTCAGTAATGAAAAGACTGCCAGAGCAAGGCAAAATGAGTTGTCCGCTCAAAGAACAGTACGGCTGGACTTCGATGCAGAAAGCCATGCAGGAGCCCGGCAAATTGAATTTGCCACTCAAAGAAAAGCCCAGCAATACTTGACGCACAAAGGCATGCAAGAACATGGCAAAACGGTACCAAACAGCAGAGGTCACTCTATTTAGTTGTGCTCAACTGTGATCCAGGCAGAGACTACGAATCAGATGGCGCCCATCATATTGGGAATATGTCCAGCGTATGTGCCCACTTAGGGTGATGAAATGGGCAAAAAACGTTCCTTCCATGTGTTGCTCGCTTGGCAAAGTGAAACCAGAATGACTTACAGAACCAATTGACTCCCCACCCCCCTTGCCCCTGAAACTTCTGCTCGGTGGACATATCAAGTGATTCTAAGCATTAGGAAATACAGTTTGTGCTTTCAGATGAGTTCTTTTGGCACAACTAGAGAAATTAAAGAGCCAGGCTGTATGCCAACATTTAAAGTGCAAAGGCAAGTGTATCACTTATTGGAATCTCTAACCGCTTTGCCTAATGAGTCACCAAAATTCTTACAGATCTACTTTGTGAACAACCAAGAAGAACAAGGCATGTAGGGTGCAAGCTTGTTCTGGGGTTGAAGGAAGCCAGCATGTTAGATCTTGCAAGACGTGCTTCACAACAGTAACATATACATCGGGAGCTTCAAGTCTGCACTGGAAAGAATGACTGCAGAAGAATATAGAAAAATCATCCATGCAGACAAGACACCTGCAGGCCAGCTTGCAAGACAACAACAACAACAACAACAATTTACATTTATAGAGCGCCTTTCAAGTCGGGAGGACGTCCCAAGGCGCTGAACAAGAGGCGTGTGACCCGAGCTGGGAGGGGAGTGTTTGGGAAGGGGTGAAACACGAAGGGGAGGTAAAAGAGTTCGGGGTGGAACAAAAGGCACGATCGAAGAGGAAAGTCTTCAAACCGGCCTTGAAAGAGGAAAGGGAAGAGGCGAAACGGAGGGATTGAGGGATGGCATACCATAAGGTGGGAGCGGAGAAACTGAAGGCCCGGCCTCCGATGGTGGGGCGGTTCGGGCGGGGGGCTTGGAGCAGGCCAAGTCCTGTTGAACGGAGGGTCCGGGTGGGCGTGTAGGGGGAGAGTAGATCGGTTAGGTAGGATGGGGCAAGGCCGTGTAAGGCCTTGTAGGTGAGGACAAGGATCTTAAATTCGATCCTCTGGAGGATGGGGAGCCAGTGGAGACGGGCGAGGGTGGGGGTTATGTGGTCGCGGAGGCGGGTGCGGGATAGTACACGGGCTGCAGAGTTTTGGATGGCCTGCAGCCTATGAATGGAGGAACTGGGGAGGCCGACTAGGAGAGAATTTCCGTAGTCCAGCCGTGAGGTGATGTATGCGTGCACAAGTGTTTCGGCAGCGCGGGGGGTAAGATAGTTGCGGAGCCTGGCAATGTTGCGCAGATGGAAATAGGCGGTGCCGGTCAAGGTGCGGATGTGGGGGAGGAAGGAAAGTTTTTGATCGAACATGATGCCGAGATTCCTGATTGGCTTTGTGAGGTGAAGAGTACAACCTTGGATGTTGAGGCTGGCAGCGCCCGATGTGCGGAGGCGCTGGCTTGAGCCAATCAGGAGGGCCTCGGTCTTATTCACGTTCAATTGCAAAAAGACGGTATGATGCACCAGCTACTGACAAAATAGCCATCCTGATTTAGGGTGAGGAACATGGTAAACGGGATATTGTGTATATCCCTTCAGTTAGTGTAGCTTTGATAGGAGACCTGCCAAAGGGAGTCCTCCCACTGAGTCAGCACCTTGTGACATCCTCCCAACATGAAAGGCGCTCTATAAATGTTGTTTTGTTGTTGAGTCCCCAGAAGAGTTGTCTCACAGGAGAGTCCTCCCGGCTCCCAGCTGAATAAAGACGAAATGTCTGTCTGTGCGTCAATCTACATTCCATATTAGATCCTTTCGTTGCAAACAAAGCTGCAGTGGGTACAGCTAGTACCATAATAATTGTTGTTGAACTTTCTTCATAAACCTGCAGGATAAAGAGTTTAAGGATAAATTCCATTCAGTATAAGATACTCTTATGTACGCTGCAAGGTACTTTCTTTGAAGCCCACTCGCTGGATAAGGCATTCATCTGTAGATGCTAGATGGTGGCTTTTTAATTTCAGCTGAAGTGAAGTGGGCTCAGCTGAGAACCAGCAAGGGACCCAGTGGAGTGCATTGCTAACGAGCATTGATTTTAGTAGTTTTTTTTGTAGATTGAATAGAAGCCTTCACATGTTTCTATGACCAATCTTTTACTTCCAATCTTAAATTTTTGCTATGGTTTTCTGTGTTAAATTGTGCATGTAGCAATAAAAAAAGGTCATACTTTCTAAATAAGGCTGTGAATCTTATGTGGTGTGAACATTTAGCAAAAACATATGTATGTTACTACAGTAAAAGCCCGTTTATCTGGCACCCTCAGGACTTGGCCAATGCCGGTTAAAACGTGTGCCGGATATTCAGCCGAAAACGCAAAATAAAATTTAAAGCATTTTTCTGGATAAATTCCGGTTAATCGAATGCGGACCTTTATTTTGCAATGCCGGTTATATGGAAGTTACAGTTGATCGGGTGCCTGATAAACGCGCTTTTACTGTAATAAGTCAGCTTCAGCTATAGTGGTGCCCAATGTTTGCTGTGCCTAGGTTAAGTGGATGTTTATACAGTGAAAACCCATTTATCCAGCACCCTCGGGACCTGGCCAACGCCAGTTAAAGCTCGTGCCAGATATTCGGCCGAAAACACACCAAAAAAGCATTTTTCCGGATAAATTCCGGTTAATTGAATGTAGACCTTTTTGTTTTGCGGTGCCAGTTATACAGAAGTTACAGTTGATCAGGTCACGGATAAACAGGCTTTTACTGTAGTTTAATCTTAAAATAAGTGAAGTGGACTGTATTTTGCTCTGTAAATATTCCTCAAATGGATGGGCCTGCGGAGAATTAAATTTCCAAAAATATAAGGGTTGGAATTCCAGCCAATGTTAAGCATCCTGTCTTTTGTTGTTTCAATCATTGAATGGAGTTTCCCCCATTCAAATCACACATTGCTGAATGCAGACTGAAATTTCAACCCCAAAGTCTTGTAATTAAAGTAGCCAAATTGATTCAAATATTAGAAGAAAAAGTATCCTTTGACTCAAAATTTACATGGGTGTGGAATAGTTAAGCTTCTTCCTCCTCTTGGGGAAGTTTCTGTTAATTTTGGTGAGGAAGAATGCAGAAAGAAGAAACTGTGGTTAAGGAGCAGTAGTTGATGTCCGTGTTTCAGCAGGACCTGTTCTGATGGTTTAAGTAGATCTTATGGCGTTGCTTCAACAAAGACCAGGGAATTCACCTGGTTTCCTAGTCAACATAGCTTCCTGCTCAAACTTTTCACGAAAATATGATTTAATTTTTCTTTCACCTCATTCCCTTTTGTAAAGCATAGCTCTAAATAAGTAAATAAGCTGCCATGTTTACCAATGTAACAGCCACCATACATCAAAGCAACTTTATACAAGCCCTTTACAGTCATTTGAAAGTGATGAGGTATGATGTCAAAGGCAGGTAGTACTGCAATAGGCATTGGCAGTGGTCCAGTATTGGGCCACCTCGTTCCACTAGTGAGAATCACCAAGGAGAATCTGTTCTTGGTGAGGAAGAAATATTTTTCTAAGCATTTAAGAGGGTGGGAGAATAATTGCAAACTTCCCTGAAATGTGTACTCTAAACTCCAAATACAATAACTAATCTGACTGGTGTTATTCTATTTCAGGCATGGTTTTAAAGACAGTTACCAATGGTAAGCATTACAGACCATTTTATATTAAATAGTTCTAAAAAATATATCTTGATAGTTGCAGGAATTGTATCCTCAAGCGGTCATCAACCCTATGCATGTCTATACCCGAAGTTTTCTGTTGAGAGTTTTTGTTCTTGAGTAAACACACCATCACAGTGGTGATGCTTTCACAATTTGGTAAAGCACATTTTATATAGTTATATGATGACTGTATATTTCCGTACATTTCATGTTAGTTTCTAGCATTCTAAATTCTCTAGTTCCAAAGTAAAATAGGATTTGTAGATGCAGATTCGTCAGATATAAATAAATATGTGTTGCAAGGTTAAAAACCATGCATCAAATACAAATGTATTCACTGCTATAGGCTTGAACTGTGAACGTGTGACCTTGATTCACTTTTTGAAACACAGATATCTAGTTTCAGTCTGAAAATGGAACGTTAATTCCTTATCCATATTAGGTCATTACCCACTTCCTGTACAAGTTAATCATCAAAATGTTTGTGGGAATGGTACACTCTTTTAGTAAAAAAAGAGGACCAATAAGCAATTATTTTTTACTAAATCAAATTTTGGATTTCAAAACGGTGACTGCAACAGTTAACAAAATACATGTGTTAAACTAAATGAGCCCAAATGCTGTTTAACACCAGTTGATGCACTGCAGATAAATTTCTAATTATTCATAATAGTTCTACTTTTAAATTAAGTCATTTCTTGTAGGTATGAGGAACTTCGTCAGTATGGATCAGTGCCACATGGAGGATTTGGAATGGGATTCGAGCGATATTTGCAGTGTGTTTTGGGGGTTGAGAACATTAAAGATGTTATTCCATTTCCGAGATTTTCTCACTCTTGCCTTTTATAGTAATCATATGTCAATAAAATATGTAACCAAATGAAACATGATTATATTTTATTATTCCAAGAAATGTAACACCTACCATCTTTGCGAATTGAAATGTTTCACTGTGCAATGTTTTTTATATAAAAATTGACAACAAAGTTTTATGGATTTTATTTGATAATATTTCTCCTGTGGTGTTTCTCTTTGGGACAATTTAGTTTCCAGAGTGCGGAATTAAATAAAAAATGTAATACATGTCAGAATCAAAGCACACCTTTGCAATTAAATGAGTAGAAATTTGAAAAACAAAAACAATTAATTGTAGATAGAATCATTCTTGTTCATAACAAAAATAGATTTTCATGACATATCAGACAGTGCAGTACTTACAGCTAAATTTGCCTACTCTACTTTCTATGTCTTTTATTTTTCAGCCCTCTTCAAGATTTAGTTATCTTGGTTCTGAACTGTTTTTGCATTACTGCCCTAAGGGATTTACTTTGTAATTAACTTCCGGCTCCCTTCTGTCTTTTGTTGCATTCAGTAAATTTAGTAATAAGAGATTAATGATGGTTTTGTTAATCTGGTTAGCATAGTTGTGGCCTTTATTGTATCATAAATGAGAATTACATTGAATTATGTTTAAATGAACTGCACACAGCTGAGCAGTACTGAAAGGTCTGTTCATGGATAATGTTTAGTCCCATCTTGGATTATTTACTATTTTTCCCCATTTTTCAGTACCATTTTTAAGTATGTGAATTAAATCTTGATTCAAGCTGTTTTACATTAATTTTGGTAAAACTATTTGCACAAATATTTTTGTACCACTTTATGGGTGTTCATCTTTTACAAATATATTCTAACAGTTTGCATTCAGTAAAAGTTTTATGGATTTTATTTGAAGGTCTATTTCAGAGGACCTAGTGTATTTATAGCATTCCAATTTATGTTAAATGTGGAAAAAGAATGCAGATGGTACAGCCAAAATGAATGAGAAGAAATACCTTTCACGTAAGAGAACAGTGCAATCCTCAGTTTGTAACAGGAGATATTACCCTGGGACTTAAAATTATGGCAGAATGCGGCAGACAATGTCAATTCCTATGACATACTGTATTTCACTTCCATAAAATGTTTGCTTGTACTGTACTTTGAAATGACCACAGTAGTATTGAAATACTATTTTCAGTTCAACAAGATCAATGATTTAAATTCAATGAAATCTTCATAAATTAGCTATGTTCTGTTGATGTATGCATTTCACACAAATGAGAATGATTTAGTAGGCAAAACAAAATATATTTTTAAATAAGCTGATTTGTTTTTATCAGTAAGCTGACTTTTACATACGTTAACTGAAGTTACTTTTATGATATGCAAACTCGATGCCCATAAGGTGGCATTGTGTGCTCTCAGCACAAGTTAAGATTCAGCTGTAACAATACAGTACTGTATTAGGAAGCAGTATAAAGCCTACATTTGGGTATTTGTAAATCAATTGGTTATGTGTAACTTCATGTGATATTGTAGATTTTGTTCATCTCATTTACATCCGATGACCAATTACCTTTAAATAAAAATAATCAACATACAACATTTAGCATGTTAGGACTTACTGTCAGTGAAATATTATTGTTTATGTGGCACTTTTATGTCCCTGTTATTTTTTAACAGTATTTTTCTAATACACTCAAGATAAAACATCAATCTTTTTTGTACCAATGTTTGATAAAACTAGACGCAAAAATAGAATTGTCTGTTCATTTATTATCCCAAGAAGCCTCTTGGGACAATGGTGTTCTTGCAGGAGATATATGGTGTGCATTTGGCTAAAATTAATCATGGTATGGGCATATTTCATTGTGTGGGGTGTGTATATACGCCTGCACAGTTTGATTTCATAATGTTCAAACAAAGTAACTACACTGGACTATAGATTGTAAACTGAATATTGATACATTATATCATGGAATTCATTTACCTTTGGTCATTTTGTTTTCTCTTTAGTAATCAAATAGCTATATAAATAAAATAAAACGAATTTGTTTTTCTGTTCAATCCTAGGATTGACCTAGGATTCCATTAAGTTTGTATTCACTGGATTTGAGCTTCTTGTTTCATATTGTGCCAGATATCCCATAATATTAGAACTCCAATTTAAAACAAATCATTCAACAAATGTTTCACTTTTTTAGTACAGTAGTTCATTTCCTGATTGTGTAAGTGAGCTGTTCTCCAAAAGACAGACAAAATTGACAGAAGGGATGTAGCTTTCTTCAGGATGGAGCTATCAAGATATAGATTTTAATGATACAATGGATGATAGATTTTTGAAACGAGACCTTCTATTTGTTTTTAAAACCATTTTGGAAAATTCCTAAATTCAGTCTTAATTTGGAAGCTGATTTCTTGTGGTTTATTTTTTAAACTGTTAACATGCTTTGAGCTCACCTTAACCTTTAAGGAAGTAACATTTTTGAATTGTGCTGAAATTCAATAAAAAAAAGCTATTGTCTGTAGACCCCCCAAAAAAATTGCACTTCCTTAACTATTGTCTACGTACATTAAAAAAACCCACAGCACTTAGCCATGGTTTGACAGTCCAAAATCAACTTGTAATATTTGAGGGCTGCATCTGCACTACGTTCATTCATTTCACACTTGGTACAGTACTTGGCTGCAGCGAAACAACTTTGTTTTAGTCTTGTCAGTCTAGTCTAAACTTCAGTGTGCAACCAATTTTAATGTGATTGGATAACCCTTTTTTTTTAACAAGCAGCTGATGGTTTTGCTACTAATTTTTGTGACCTTTGTACAGTTTTAGAATTTGTGGAAGCAATCGCATCACTAGGTAATGTTTTGCCAGATTTAGCTGATTATTGCGTTTCAACCTCGCAGTACTTACTGTCCCTTGGAGGTCACCTTTCTACCCCTGCCCCTGGCTCAGTCCTGGTATCCGTTGTTGTGAAACACTCTTGAGACACCGTCTGGTGTGGGGGGCACTGTATAAATCAAAGTTGTTGTTGGGATGAGTTTTAGCACATCATGGAAAGCCTGCCATTTTGATAATTTTTAATACTGTGCAAACATGATAATGCAGTGAGCCCTTGCAGTCATTGTACCAAGCTAATGCATTGCTTACTCATTGATCTCACTTTTCTGTTCCATCGCTTGCGGGTTTTAATGTTTTAAAGAGTAGATGCACTCCGCAGCCAGCCTTGTGATTCTGACTCTTGAATTCTCCTGTTGTAGCAGCTGTTTGCTATCTGCATTAGAGCATATTCTCTAATATCTCTAATTGATGCAGAGCTGGGGATGTGTTACATTGATGGAGGTACCGTCCTTTGAAACGAAATGTTCAACTGAGGTCCTGTCCCCCTGTTCAGATGGACATTAAAGATCCCAAGGCATTATTCAAAAAGAAATAAGTCCACTTTCACATATGATTCAATTTAGTTTTCTCTCTTGTACCCTTCGATAATCCCTTCACATTCTTTTTCCAATAAATGCTTTGTCACTCAATCCACGGCGGTTTGGGGAACCGCTGTGTGCAATCGGCCGCCGTGTTTCACCCACAACATTGCGTCCCCCTGTCTGGGACGTCGTTGCGGGCGGCTGCCAGCCCTCACAAAGTGCTCAGTCAATACAGTCGACGGTATATCCCGTGAGGCACTTTGAGATGTCTCGACGACACGAAAGGCGCTTTATCAAATGCCAGAGTTATTATTCCCTGATATCCACCCGAATTTTATCCTCTTTCATCCAGCAACTTTTTGCGCCTTTGGACGCCTGTGAGCTGCGCCCGGGTTGGAAGTGGAGCAGAGAGAGAGGGTGGCCCTTTTTCCCCCCCGAAAAAATTACAGGTTTATGGCTACAACGATTCCAATGGGTTTTTTTTGGAGGGGAGGTGGAAAAGTGATTTTGCTTTTGCAATGTTCCTCAGAAGGGATTTCTCCTTTAAGAGGCAGCGTGGGCGTGGTGAGAGCTGCTACTTCCTAGATCAGGGTTTAGCTGCTTAGTGCAGCAGCTAGTCAGTCTCACAGTCAGTCAGTCAGTCAGTGTCACAGGCTCCCACACCAGGGTAGCCTGAGAGCTGAAGGTGAAACTAGGGGAGAGGAGAGGGAGGGCGTTTGGTGAATGTGACTTGCTGTGCTCCACACACACACACACACACACTACCAACATCAGGCAGGATGAGTGGAGGAGAGATCGTCTGCTCCGGCTGGTTAAGGAAATCTCCACCAGAGAAGAAGTTGAGGCGATATGTGAGTAAAACACACACACACTAAATGCCATTCAATCAATGCCTTTTTCTGTACAGTGTACACAGCTTCAGACAACTGTCTGTCTCTTCGTCCTTCAGCAGATTCCACCCACCCCAGGCATATGATCAAACAGGAGCAAGTTTAAATCCATTAGGGGATTAGTGTGTGTGTGTGTGTGTGTGTGTGTGCAATAATTGGGGTTGGCTGCACAAATGGAACAAATTAAAGTGTGTTGGTTCTCAAACAACCCAGAGCTGAGCTGTCAGACAAGCAGTTTGTGGGTGTGTGTGTGTGAGTGAGCTTTGGTCTTGGGATGAAAAGGAAAATAAAACAATCGATATATATATATATAGTGTGTGTACATACATATAATATATAGTGGGGGGGGGGGTCAATTTAGAAATGTTCATCAGGGAAGCAAAGGGCAGCTCATGTTCTCAGAAGTCGCACTGAGCAAAAGTGTCAGGTGCTGACTGATTAAAAAATCTGCTGATCATGTTGAATGATTTGCTGTGTATTACACTGGCTCTGTGTGTGTCCCATGGTTAGTGCTCCTAGTTTTGTTAAAAAATATATTATTATCATCAAGGCTGCTCCCAAACATGTCACAAAACAACAAGTTTTTTTTCTCCCTAAATATATAAATTGATACCTCAATTGATTCAATTCACCAAATTGAATTGGTGTTTCAATGTTTATATATTGAAACACCTGGTGAAAGTGGGGGGGGGGGGGGGGGGGAGGGGATTTTATTTGGCATTGGACAAGTGGTGGACAAGCCCTCAGTGTTAATTGTCAAAGCTGTTAAAAAGGAGTGAAAGGAATTTCTTCCAGACCTGTGACATTCTGGGCTTGAAGCGGTTTGGAGAAAGTGAGTGGCTGGAGAGTAGGTGTGACTTTATACACCTGATCTGAACATGACTTCGAACCTGATAGTTCCAGATCATCCGTTTAAAAGTGGAGTCCCGCAGTCAGGAATGTGGCGCCATTGGCTTGTACGGTTCCTGGCATTCATTCACCCTCATCACTTATCTCAGAACACTCTCATCATCACTGTCAGTGGTTTGCAGGCAAAGTTTCTCTTTTTGTGTTGGTTGCTAAAAAATATCAGTGCTGTACACACTGATATTTTGCAATGCTTGCCCTTGTTCTGGTTTGCAGTCTCTTGTCAAGTTGCCTTCCTCTCTCACTGCACACACAGTCTACTCCCATCAACACTGCTTTGTTTCTACACTGCGAGCTGTGCAATTTGGCATCTGTTCCCCCCACCCCACCCACCCCTAACCCCCGCCTACGCACCCAGATTGCAGCATGTCTCCCACTCTTAGTGCTGTTATCTTTTTTGTCTCATGATTGCAACATCAACCTGCAGGTTCCTTTGAGCCCCTTTCCCTGGTCGGCTACTTCAATGGCCAAATGGAACCAGTCGCTTTGCCATCAGAGAGAGTGTTTCACAACCGGTGGAGGCGGTGATTTTTAAAACCCTGTCAGTATAAACTCTTGCCTGCCGTTTGCAGCATCAGATTTCAAACCGAGTCCCGTGAACAGTGAATAAATGATTTAAACACTGGATACGGAGCGTGTTGGCGTATCAATGGATTTGCACTTCCCATCCTTCACACTTACTGGATTCTCACGAGTGCCATTGTGAAGAGACGCCAAAGAGATGCCCTTCACCTTGAGCTTAACCTTATATCACCTGTGACACACTGACACACAGTTCATTTACATTCTTCACAGCCAGTCTTCTCTTGTGTTATTTAATCTCGGAGAGACCAATGTTTGTTCTTGTAGATTGAATGTCGCCATCCTGATATTAATTACAAAATGAATTCTTGTATTCCACTTCACCGATTATATATCTGTCTGAGTGTTATTTTTCATTGTTTGGTATTTGGATAATTGCATTCAGATGAAACAAGGATAGCGAACGGTTTTGTAAACTGAAGATCGTGTTGCGCTATCGCCTCTGAGTCAGAAACCTTATGTCAGGACTTGGAATCACATAGTCTAAGCTGACACTCCAATGCAGTGCTGGGAGTGTGTTGCGTTGTTGGGATAGTCCGTCCTTCAGATGAGTCATTATAACAAGCTCCCGTCTGTCTCTTCAGTTAGATGTTAAAGATCCCATGTCACTACTCAGAGAAAAGGAATTTTTCCCACCATCCTGTACAACCATACACAGCAAGTGCGAAAATTATTATACGAATAACATTGTTACGTTGGGAAACGTATTTTGGATAATTTTCGATTGAGGAATGGTGAGTGAAGGGAGTAGAATACTTAAATACAGAGATGTATTGTGGCATCATAGTCCCATATATACAGTCCACAAATGTGTTGTGAAAATGGCTCATTTGCACTGAAATGTTCATTCTTATTAAAATGAAAGGCCCATGTTTTGAATGTGGCAGTTGTTAAGGAAGCTACAGCTATCTTTCAATGAACTGTAATAGCTTAATATTGAAGTGTTCCAATCGCTTTATGGACACTGATTTCCTCTTGTTAGCAGGTTGAGTTTTGAATGTAAGAAAATTGGTGCATTAAACTATTCATAAGAACATACAAATTGCTAGACAAAAAAAAACAGCCTTCCAGTTTGCCTTCCACCATCCTGGCAGTCACATGTCCCAGACTATAAACTGTATCCCAAGATAATAAGAACAGAAGCATTATTGGATAAATTTGATTACCAATGGCAAACAAATTATATTAATTTTGTACAGTTGTGAGGCATTACAGCATGACTCAGAGGGACTGTTACCATCAAAAAACATTTTTTTTAAAAACAAAAAATATGTATTTACTGCAATTTTTTAAGAAAGATTTGCTTTCTTAACACTTCAAATTAAACTCATTTTGTGAAGCACTTCAAGGTATTCTTGTATGTTAAAGGTAGTACTACATATGGGGCAATCCTTGCTAGAGAATGAACTAGACAGCAACTTTAATTCATTTTGTGCTCTCATGAGAGGTAGAGTTTCAAAGCATGGGTGGACTGGCTTCCTGTTCATGTGCCCAGGAAGTTGCCTTCATTTTTGATCTGAGATGTTCCAGATATCTGACATGAAGACACCGGCCACAGAACCCAAACCAACCTGAGAGTTCCACACGTGTGTGCCGCCCAAACATGGAAACTTCTGGAATGCATCTGGAATGCATACTCACTCCTTGAAGAGAATCGTTTTGCTTACTTAAATCTAGAAAGTATTGGATGCAGTTGACAAGAGCCAAGATTTGTGGACCCTAGAGTCCGTCGATATCAAAATTTTCCAATATCGATATATCGGTTTGCCCATATTGATATACCGATATATCAGTATCGCCGATATATTGATATATAATGATATATATCAATATATTAAGTCATTATAACAAGCTCCCGTTATATCATTGATATATAATGATATATCGATATATACCAATATATCACTGTATATATCAAGGGTTTTTTTGCGAGGTTTAAATTTTTCAATATATCGATATTTAAAAAATTCCGATATCGGCATATCTATATGAAAATTATATCGGATATAACCGATATGTCGATATATCGCCGGACCCTAGTGGACCCCATATTATGCAATGGCTAATTCTGGAGTTCACCAGCAAAAAGCATGTGACTTGCTATTAGCACTATCTATCACAAGATACTGTGAGTCTGATGGGCAGCATTAGTCTTATGCTTATCAGTTAAAGCATAACACAGTTAAACCACTTCACAGTTCTTGTAAAGCGTTTTTAGACATCTCGATGTTACTATATAGATATCTATATACTGTATTTATCTATATATATATAGATATATAATATATAATGATCCTTACATTTGATATAGTGCTTTTCACATCTTATCGACGTCTCAAAGCGCTTCACAGAATATATTGTAAAGTGAATTGACTGTATATTTGTGGGTGACCTTTTTTATTATTTTAGTGTTTGTTTTTTTGGACGGTTTATTATTAGGCATTAGACAAAGCATTGTATCAGATGCAAGAAGGATTATTCTTAGCATAACAGATATAACATAAGTAATTGATCCCATAAGTTTTCTGCTTTGCATCAGCTGGTATCACACATCCAATACTGGAAAGGATGCTACTTAGCAGGCGCTGGCCTGTTTCATGACCTCAGCCTATCAGCCTGGCTATCGGCAGTTGGGCTTTCACCCTATCTGCTCTCACTTTCTGGAAATACGTCCCAGAGTCCCTCTATAATAATAACAATCCTTGCATTTGATAGAGCACTTTTCACATCTTATCGACGTCTCAAAGCGCTTCACGGAATATACTGTAAAGTGAATTGACTGTATATTTAGGGGTGAAACGCAGCAGCCAACAGCAGTGTCCCACCAACAGTCGTGGATTGAAATGACCAATTTTATTATTGTGGGGTTTTGGGGGCGGATTATTATTAGGCATGTGGAGTAAGGAAACTTGCCCAAACTTGACTCATCCCCTCTTTCATGCCTTTCAAAGTCCATCTCAAGACCATCTTTGACCACTCTTCTGTAATCCATCTCTCCATCCCTTGGCTCCTACCTTCAGCTCGGGTGTCAAGCCCCTTGGGATGTCTTCCTGACATGAAAGGTGCTATAATTGTAAATTTGTATAGAATCGATGTAAGTTTTCCCTGCATTATCCTAACATTATACCTGATTTTCACAGAAAAGTACCTTGGATTATTTTTCTTTCCTTTGCTTTTTCTTTGCTGAGCTTTTGTGTCTTCTCTGTGTATGAGAGTGGGGATTCTATGCCAGTTTGTATCCAATCGAAGAACAATTTTGTACTAGAAACTCACATCCACGGGGATCTGCTTGATGCAGTCCAGACTTGTATTGTATTCCACACCAGTTTATTTGGAGTTCAACGTAAGGAACAATTGGAAATGAATTGAAATTCATGTATGGACCTTGATTACCAAACGCAGCATAAATAAGATTGTAGAACAAGTAAGGAAGTACCTGCAGTCTGCAAGTTTTTTGTTTGCTATGGAAGATGATAGCAAGACTGAATTGCTGGCAACCAATTTGCTGTAATCCCCAAAGAGCCTAAGGCAACATGTCTTTATGTTTACCCAAATGACACTTGATAAACCAGATTTCTGCTCTACTTGTGACTTTATGTGTTTGTCATTCTTTTTTGATTTTCCATTTTTTTTTAAACCCGGTTTTCATACATAAGCATTGTAAGCAAATCTAGTCACAAAAGGACAATGAACCCAGGAACGTTCCTAAACACACCCATTGTGTGAGCCTGTATTCCCAAGATGCGATCTCACATTTCTCTTTCTCTTTTCCAACATAAATGAGATGCAGCATCTGTCGACAGTAGACTCTGCACCATCCTGGTTAAACATTTCACTTAGAATACTGTAGAAGAAGTTTCTTTTTTCTTACTTTATTGGAAGGAATACTGTGCTGAAGATTTCATTTTTGGGGGGTTTGAGTAATCTCGCATTTAGCAATATAATGATGTCACCTAAATAGATTCCTGTTGTTCACATGCCAATGTCAATTGTTGTCTGTTTTCACTAATGGAGTCAGCTCAGCTGTACTGATAAATTAGCCAGTCCAACATTATGCCATTGATTGACCCAAATAAGTACTGCGCATTGAAATCTGGGCTTTAACACAAGCACAACACATTGAGTCAGAGTGTATTTAATTCCTCGTCAGCCTTCCCGGCTCTTCCCTTCACAAGTTGCAGATCATCCAGAACTCTGCAGCTCATGTCTTCTTCCGCACTAGGCTCCACAACCACATCACTCCCACCCTTGCCTGGCTCCATTGGCTCCCATCCCCCATAGAATCAAATTCAAGACCTTTGCCCTCACTTTCGAGGCCCTCCTGTTTCTCCAACCTGCTGACTCCCTATCAACCTACTCGCCCCTCCGTTCAGCTGTCTCTGGTCTGCTCCATGTCTCCTACCTGCCCCGCCCTATCATCAGTGGCTGGGCTTTCAGCCTCTGTGCCCCCAGACTCTGGAACTCCATCCCACAGTCCCTTTGCCTCGCTTCCTCCCTTGCCTCTTTCAAGGCCGGTCTCAAGACCCTCCTTTTTGATTGTGTCTTCTGACCCCCTCCTCCCCTGTGCTCGGGTCCCGACCTCTGATTGTTCAGCGCCTTGGGACGTCCTCCCAATATGAAAGACGCTCTAAATGTAATTTTGTTGTAGTTGTAAATCCTCACATGCGGATATGTCATATTCCATTGTATAGCACCATCTGGCATGTATACAAGTCTGGCGTTTGTGCTGAAGACAAGTCAATTTTCTACCAGAATCTCAAGCAGCAATATAAGTTTTGTTGCAATGTAATGATGTGGTTCTCAGTAGTTGCTGGAAGTTTGGGTTTTGTTTCAGGTTAGTCGGGTCGATTTTTGTTGTAGAATTAAAACAAATGTGTTTTGAATTCGCTGATCGATTCAGCAGTCAATCATGTGTTGTGCTGGTGTGACCTCAGATGTAGCAGATGATGCTATGATCTATCCTGACCACTGCAATCAATGGTTCCCCAGATCAAATGTAGTTTTGTTATTGTTTAGAATAAATCTGACATAAATCTTTTCCAAAGTAACTTATGGCATTAGCAAATTGCTTTCCATTTTTATTGACATCAGAAAATCTCTCTTTCGATGTAAACATTTTTAAATTAGCTACATTTTGATTTAAGGTATAATGTTCGTAGAAAACAAGAACTTTCATTGTTTTTTATCACCATTGAACTGTTTCATGCCTAAGGTTTGTTTGAAAGTGATAGACTGTTTTAGGGGCAGGTAATTCAGGCACTGAAGGTAATTGATGTTAACTAAAAAACTGACCTTTTGTCCAAAAAGTCAGTTACTTATATCTCTGGTTTGTGTATAAACATAAATACATTTTTCATGTTGGGAAAAATCTTAGATTTATTAGTTTAGTTCCAGTATGTTTGGTGTGTTGGTGCTTTGAGTTCATGTCCTGCCAACAAACTTGGCTAGTTGATCTGTCGTCAACAGTGCCTTGGAGTAATGCTGATCTGCCTGACTCAGGAACTGGACTATCGAGACCATCACAGATGGTTGACTCAATTCTGACATTCTATTGCTCAGCATGTCATCTTGGGAGACAGCTCAGCTCCAAAGAGACCCTGTTTATATCCTGCCCTTGTATCTTGCTGGAGAATAGTCACTGGTTGGTCATTGACATCCAACACGTACAGGTTTAAGCCCTTGTTCATTAAATAGCAAGTACCAGGAACCCCTACAAGTTTCCAGGTGAGTAGCCTAACGCAGCTAGAAATGCACGGCCGCGGTATTCTACCTGCACCGTCAGTGAGAGATGGTTCTTCAGCAGCTGTGTATCTTTCTCCAGGCTAGTCAAGGCAGATATTTTGCATCCAAACCATTGGAGTTCACAGTAGCCTTGTGTCTCTACATATCAATCAAGATGGAAACAGTTGTGCAGAATTTTGAAGTAGAAAGGAAACTGAGATGGAACCTCTTTGAATAATTGAAAGAATTATTTAGGCATTAAACAATTGTGCAGAATAGGTTTCCTGTTACTACTGCATTCTAAAATATTGACTCCACGTGTCTCAAGGGTTCATAAACTTGGTTGTGTGAAGAAAACAGTAATCTATTTGACCAACTGCATGTTAGTGTTCCAATGCAATGCACCTCAATAAATGTATTTAGCAATTTTATACATAAGGAATGCATACAGCACAGGTGTAATCAGCTTGTAGAATAGCCAATGAAAGTATATCACATATCGTACAAGAGTGGGATGAATGTGCTCCTCAGAGTCCCCTCTGGATTTTCATTAATTAAAAATTTACTTTAAAGGTATGTAGTTGGCTGGGTTCCAGTACTGCATAATGATTCAACAACTCATTAGAATACATTAGAATATACAGCACAGAAGCAGGCCATTCAGCCCAACTGGTCCATGCCGGCATTTACACTCCACATGAGCTTCCCCCTGCCCTTCCTCAACTAAGATGACAAGACTCATTTGATAGTGTTACAAAGTAAGGCTGTTAACTAGGTTTGAGCACTTTTTTTTTTAAAAGGAAATTAATTCAACACATTTTGGTAGTTTTCTGAACCAAGAACAGTAATGGTTAATTTGAGAGCTTGATAAAGCAGCAATGTACTGTATGTGGTATGTAACCCATATCTAAATATGTTTTCAATCTTTCCAGTGTCTGTCTGCGGGCCCTATCTCCATAGGCCCCTATCTCTACTGTGGGATTGATCCAGCTCTGGTCAATTTAATTCATAATTTTAAATGGCTGAGATTTATAAATAGTTTAGATTTCTCTTTCTTCTTTGAACTGGAAATATTTAGGCTATGCCAGAAACTTCTTGTAGCAATTTGACTCAATATGTCAATTGATTTGTGTAAAACAAAAGATGAGTTGAAGATCCAATACTACTTATGGACATACTATTTCTACATGTGACACTGGTTTCATTCACACAATCCATTTTGCCTAAAATCTTGATTTATAATATTATTGATTTATATTATTAGCCCATTGATTTATAATATAAATTGTTGGGAGAAAAAAAATCTGCTGATTCAGCACCTGTTTGCTTCTATTAATATAGCAAGAGTGTTCAAAATAAACATATTTTGATATTTATTTAAATTGGACCAAACACAGAGTTTCTGCTAGGCGAACTGGCAAACTGCCAATACAGAGGTTATCACAGAATAAAGCTTCACTAACCCAATACCTGTCTAATAGCTCTCACCTAGAATCTGCTTTCTTTCTCTTTCTAGTATACAGTACTTTAAGTGTAAAATAACAATCCTTACCTTTGGTATAATGCTTAAAAATGTCTGAGCATTATTCCAAACACATTTGGTTTAATGCTCAACTGTCCTTTCTCCCCCATATCCATGCCATGACCAGAACTGCCATCCACCACCTCCATAACATTGCCCGACACCGGCATTGCCTCTCCTCTCAGGCCGCCAAACCCGTCATAGAATCTTACGGCGCAAAAGGAGGCCATTCACAGAGTCTGTGCCGGCTCTTTGAAAAGAGCGACTCAATCCCACTCCCCAGCTCTCTCCTCATAACCACGCAAACCTATCCTCCCCATATAAAAGTCTACCTCTCTTTTAAATTTTTTTATCAAATCGGCGTCCACCACCTTTTCAGGCAATGCATTCCTCATACATGCATTTGTCACCTCAAGGCTCCATTATGGAAACTCCCTCCTTGTCAGCCTTCCCAACTCTTCCCTCCACAAGCTGCAGATCATCCAAAACTCTGCAGCTCGTGTCCTCGCCTGCACCAGGCTCTGTGACCCCCATCACCCCCACCCTCGCCCGGCTCCACTGGCTCCCCATCCTTCAGAGGATAGAATTCAAAATCCTCATCCTCACTTTCAAGGCCCTCCATGGCCTTGCCCCCTCCTACCTCTCTGCCCCACACTTTGGAACTCCATCCTACAATCTCTTTGCCTGGCTCCCTCCCTTGCCTCCTTGATGGCCCGACTCAAAAAAACTCATTTTCGAATGTGTCTTCAGCTGTCCTCCTACTTCTCTGCCCTCCCTCATCCCAAACCTGCACCCTCCACCCCGCACCCAATGCCTCTGAGAGTTCAGCGCCTTGGGATGTCCTCCTGATGTGAAAGTATAATTTTGTTGTTGTAGAAAGCTTCACAGGGAATTGATTTGAAGTGCAGTGATTGTGTAATTGGAGGGCAAGGCAGGAGCCAATTTGCACACAAAGTCACACAAACAGATTGTTGGCCAAGGCACTTAGAGAAACTCCCTTTTCTTTTCAGATCATGCCATGGGATTTTTAACGTGGTACGTAAGGGTGTTTGTTACAAAATTATACGGTGACATTTTGGAAACAGAATGTTGCAATCACTGTGGCAATTTTAGTTGTTTGGTTCCTGAACCACATAGGTCCACAGTCCATCAGGTCAGTGTAGGTGATAGATCAGCCAGACTGGCTTGTCAGCAGAACCTATAGGGACAGTCAGACACAAAAAACAATTCCAGCAGTTTCCCATCCTGCACCTATTACTTTCTGGAATTGGGTAAGTAAATTGCATCCCTCTAGGGAGAGAATGCGTACACCATTGCGCACAAAGAGTGGCATGTACACGTGGAACTGACTGGTTAGGATAACTTAAAGCGTGGTATTGGATTTCTGTATTTTGTCAACCATCCAGCTGACCCCCCCCCCCCCCCCCCCCCCCCTCCCCCCCCCCCCACCCCCCCCCCTCCCCACCACCACCCCCTCCCCCTCCCCCCAAAAACAAATCTATGGTTCCCTGGACATGTTTATATCTAAGTTTAATAACCTTGACTCCTTTCCGTTAATGTTTTAGGAATATATTTGAATAAATATTGCACTCCGGCTATAAAGTCATTGGAGTGTAGTTATATTGCCAGAGGTATGAAATGACTTATTTTATGTCTCACTTTTTCATATGCACAAAGGAGTCCAAATTCTTGGTGAGTGATGGTTGTTAATCAGCTTATTCATGGTTTCGGAAGTTGCTTTTCTCCCATTGCTTATTCTTAGTATTAGTTTTGCACACAGTTTGCAAGGGAATAAATTTTAATATTGTGCCATTTTATTGATCTTCTGTTCTTTTTCTGGAACAGTATATTTGAAATGGCCCGATCTTCACAACATAGGAGCAGGAAGAGATAGTTCAACCATTTTATTACATCATGGCAGATCTTTTAATTCCTTTTCCTGCCTTTTCTCCACATCCACTTCAGTTATCAGGAGAGGCTGGAGAAGTTAGGATATGGAGCAGAGAAGAAGAGGCTTAATGGAATTTTTCAAAATTATAAGGGGATTCGATAGGGTGAACAAGGAGAACCTATTTCCACTGGTGAGTGAGTCGGTAACTCAGGGACAGCAATTTAAAATAGGTGTTATAAGAAACAGAGGGGAGATGAGGAGAAAGTTTTTCACGTAGCAAGTTGTTCGATCTGGAATGCATTGTCTGAAAGGATGGTGGAAGCTGATTCGATAACAACTTTTAAGAGAGAAGTTGATAGTTATTTGGGGAGGTCAGGTTTGCAGGGCTATGGGGAGTGAGTGGGATTGGTTTGGACAGCTCTTTACAAAGAGCCAGCACAGACACGAATAGCTCCTTCTGCGCTATATAATTCTATGATTCATTAATACACTTACTGCCCAGATTTTGCCCATCAATCTATTTTACACTAATAGTGTGGAGCAGTTTGAGACATCTCAATGACGTGAACAGGCACTATATCAAATTCAAGGATTATTATTTAAGTCCTTTCCACACATGCTGCTTGATTCTGCATTATCAACCTTTCACCCTGTATATATTCATACACATTGCCTCAGGAAGAAAGCACCTGAATTTTATAGTGCCTTATCTTATCAAAGTTTCAAAGTGCTTTTACAGTATTTATTGTCTATTTTGTTGACAAACTTGATAGCCTTTTGGTATTCACAAAGGTCCTATAAATAGACATGAGGTGAATGATCAATTTATCTGGAGGTCAGGACCAACAGTTGGGGGAAAAAATCCCTTCTTTTTGCATTGTTTCATGGAGTATTTAATGTCCATCTGAAAGTATCAGTCTCCCTTCAGATGTGAGCTATGCTGTTGTATTAAATGGCTAAAAAAAAATCAAACTGCTATTAAAGCACCTGCCAGTATGGAATTATATGAAAAATTACATTTACAGTGGTTTTGTTCCTGCAGCCTCCTTTGGAAAAAGTTATGTGTTTGATCTGTCTTAAATTAGGAAAACTGTAAAGGGCCAGATGTTTGTCTGTCCTGAGGCAAAGTTTAGTTCCACAGCTGCGAAATTGCTGTTTACAAGTAGTTTTTAGCTAACCGTGGCTTATTAAGATCGAAAAGCAAATGCAAGATGCTTTGAATCATATAATATGAGATATCACTAATTCATGACCCATCACTAATTTGAAGTTGCAAAGAATGTTGTATAATCATAGAATCATAGAATGTTACGGCACAGAAGGAGCCATTCGGCCCATCAAGTCTGTGCCGGCTCTTTGACCGAGCAAGTCACTTTTGTTAACCCCAATCACCAGCTTTCTCCCCATAACCCTGCAAACCCGTCATCCCCAGATATCTATCTAGTTCTCTCTTAAAAGCTGCTATCGAATCGGACCTCACTACCCTTTCAGGCAGATCATTCCAAATTCGAACAACTCGCTGAGTAAAATAATTTATTCTAACCTCTCCTCTGCTTCTTTTGGTAGATATCTTGAGACTGTGACCATAATCATGGGCGATATTATTGCCTAACTATTGAAAAGCTACGAATGAACTTATAAACCTGATGAGATACTATATTTTAATAATAATCCTTGCAGTTGGTTTAGCACCTTGTCCAGTTGTAGAGACATCTCAAAGTGCTTTCCAAATGTTTGCTGTAAAGTGTAGTGACCGCATATTGATAGGCGCAAGCAGTAGCAAGGTCCCACAAACAGGCATGGAGTGAATGACAAATTTTATCTGGGGGATTGTTAGCTAGGACACCAGGAGAAGCTCTGTTCTCTTTTTGATCTTTAACATACACCAAAACAGACAAATGGGTTTAATATCTAACCCGAAAGATGGCACCTCCGATAACTCAGCCCACTCCCAGCACTGCATTAGAGCATAAGCCTAGTTTTGTGGGTTCAAACACTCAATAGGAATCTTGAACCCCACCCCCCAGCATTCCAAGGCTACTACCTGTGCTAGGCTGACACCTCCAGAATCTATTGAGTTATTTCGTGAGTCATTGCTCGATCAACAAAATGCGAAACATTACTCATCTGGTCTTCCTCTATTGACTGACGTCACTTCACTTCTCTGCTGGTTTGGGAATCACCAGGTTGCTAGAAACTGCACATCCCTACCTGAACTGGGGCTATTTTGCGTTTGCTTTTCCATACAGTAGAAGCAGGTTAAGCAAGATACATCAGGGTTGGCTTTTTCATCTGACTTGGGCCACCTCTACCCCGTCCACCACTACCCCCACACCCACCTCCGTTACCTCTCCCTCAGGATTCACCCCCCCCCACCCCCATTCACCTTTGACCCTATCTCTCTCTCCACCCTCTCTGCTGTCATCTGAAAAATGAAACCCACCACCTGCTCCCTCGACCCCATCCCCATCTCTCTCTTCATCTCCCAGCCTCACCTCTTAGTCCACCTCCTAGCTGACACCATCGACCTCTCCGTATCCACTGGCGCTGTTACCACCCCTCTAAAAACAGCTGTCATCACCCTCATCCTGAAAAATCCTTCACTGGACCCATCCCTACTTTCCAGCCAGTGCTCCATCTCCAACCTCTCATTCCTCTCTTAGGCCCTGGAATGAGTCATTGCTTCCCAGTTTCGCTCCTTTTTCTCTTGTCATTCCCTCTTCGAATCCCTACAATCCATCTTCCGTGCTGCCCTATACCATGGAGACAGCTCTGGTCAACATTTTAAACAACAGCAACAGAATTACACTTGTATAGCACCTTTCACATCAGGAGGATGTCACGAGGTGCTGGACAGTTCCTGTGATCAGGGCTCTCTTTTCTTCTTTTCTCCTTGTCTTCCTAGACCAGTCTGCTGCCTTTGACACTGTTGATCACTCCATCCTCCTACACCATGTCTCCTCCAAGCTCAATCTTCATGGACCTGCCTTCACTTCGACTCTTATCTTTCTCACCGTCTCCACTTTGTCGCCACCAATGGCTTCTCTTCCACCCCCCGCACTGTCACCTGTGGCACCCTCGGGGCTCTGTTCTTGGCTCCCTACCTTGTAATATGCTCCCCCTTGGCTACATCATCTGCAGATATAGGGTCAACTTCCATATGTATGCAGGTGACACCCTGACAACTCGTATCTTTCTGTCTCTATCCTAGACTCAAGGACCACTGCTGTGCTGACACACTGCCTGTCACACATCAAGTCCTGAATGAGAGCTAACTTTCTATAGTTGAACATCAACAAGACCTTCACACACCAGGCACTGGCAGCATCAACCTCCATGGTTGCATTCTCTACCTCACCAACCCATCTCCCCCATCCTCGCCCAACTCCATTGGCTTCCCATCACCCAGAGGATTCAATTCACATTCAAAGCACTCCATGGCCTCGCCTGCTGGTCCTCACATTCAAACCCTCCATTGCCTTGCCCCACCCTACCTCTGTGACCTCCTAACCCCCTACCAACCTGCCCACCCCCTGCACTCAGCAGGCACTGGCCTGCTCCATGTCTCCCTCCCACCCCACCATTGGTGGGCAAGCCTTCTGCCACTCTGCCCCTAACCTCTGGAACTCCATCCCGCAGTCCTTCCACCTCGTCCCCTCCCTAGCCTCCTTCAAGTCCCGCCTCAAGACCCTTCTCTTCGACGGTCCCATCAGTCACGCCGAATCCCCCCATTTCCCTCCTCATCCCTGACCCCAGCTCGTGTCTGAAACAATGACTGTCCAGCGCCTTGGGACGTTCTCCTGACGTGAAAGGTGCTGTACAAGTGTAATTTTGGTGTTGTTGTTGTTGTTCTCCATGGGTGTTCCTGCCCTCCAGAACTCTGCCAAAGTGGTTATTGTTGATGTGTGAACCTTGGCAGTTTAGGGCACTAGACGTGTAGAGGTTATCACAGCTGTGCCTGACCTCCTCCCACCCAGCTGCCAAATGCACAAAACCAGTAGAGGTTATTGTAGAGAGGTCAAGACCAGTAACGCCAGTTGCTTTTACCCTTCCTAAAACTGGGAACGCAGGCCCAACCCCACATAGTTCCAGTAAACATAGGAATTTGAAACAGTTACACTGTGGGTTGTAAGAAGCAGTTCTGTCTGCTACACCGTCATGGCTGTCTCCTTCATGGTTGTTATTAATCTGTAACAAATATCTCCATGGCCAGCTGAATACTTCCTGCGCAGACAGTTGCTGGCACTCCACCTGCCTGGACAGTTGCCTGAGTATAAACAGTATATTTCATCCGACAGTAACCTAGACCATTGCAGAACTGCCTATTGTTTTATTTGCCATATTGTCATCCTCAAGCCCCAAAAATGCATACAGATGTGTGGAAAGTTTTTTTTTGTGTGTGCAGATTCTTCAAAAGCTTCCCAGGAATCCATGCCGTGTTGGTTTAAAGAGATGTTCCTCTTGAGATGCTCCCAGTAGTGATGTTGTGAATTTGCTGACATTGCAACAAAAAAAACTTCCAACATGCGGGCAGAGTGGGGATTATTCTCTTCAATGTCACTGTCACCTCTCTGGCGTGCAACACATTTTCTCTGAAATATGTTTAAAAATTGTAGGTACTGGTAACCATTGACTGCTTTTGAAAGATTTTGTAGCACTAACCCTTTGAGTGAGTGAGTGAGTGAGTGTATGTGTGTGCGTCTCTCTCTCCTTGCCCCAGTCTCTCACTCTTAACAGCTGCGAGAATGTCTCCGCCCTGGTCTGTGTAGTTTCCCATGGTACCAAGGCTGCCGTGCTTTGTTTTGGTGTAGTGAGGTCATTGAAAAGGCTCCATACTCTTGAGGTTATAATAATTTGAATCCTCCCCCAATTCCTGTACAGACAGACAGTGTTTAACAAAAACAAAGGCCTTCCAGTGCTTTTTTTTTTCCTTTTGGATCCTTTCCATTTAATTCAGACTTTTACTTTCATTGAGCTCGATGACAGCATGGATCCAAGCAATAGCAAACTAAGCAAGTGTTACCTGCAGAGGCATTTAACATGCACTCTCTCTCGAGTGGCAGGTAATCTTTACCAGGTGTATAAATCATTCATTCCAGTAGCTGGGAATGATGTACAGACTGAACCAAGCTCGAAGTAGTTTAAAGTTGATGGCTATGAAGGTGAAATCTGATGTCGGATTATTAGTACTGTATATTATAAATGAAGATTCTCTGACTACCCGCTGATAGAACACAGTTAGAAATGTATAGCTTTTCCTTTTCACCGGTGTGTGTGTGTGTGTGTATGTGGCTTTGGAGACTTTGTAGCTGTGAGAAATGGATATAAGAGTCATGAAGTTGGTCTGCTACACATCTGGAGATTGTAGTCCGAGTGACTAAGGAATGGGAAGTGTAGATGATTGGAGGGGAACGGGAAGCAAACAGAAATAGACGACATGTGGGATTCGAGGCATGTTTGATTCGTGGCTGAGGCAAGGATATAAATGTCACCTGCAGGTCAGCTGTTTGGACCCCCTGCTGGAGGCAGCTGCAGAATGGCATTGGTGGAGGCGATGAATAGGATCGCATGTCTACACTGAGTGTGGGAATGACATGAAATGTACAGTTAAAAATATGCCCGCCTACTTACAGCGCATTAAGGATATGTGACGATAATTTTATTGTCACTGTAGTAGTAAAGAACTTGCACATTGAAATATCGCAAAGCCACGCATTGACCTCCACATTTGTCCGCAAGCACACCAGACAGCAATAAACTATGAAGAGCTTTGAAACGCGTTGACATTATAATAATTCCTGCAATTGAAAAATTACATTACAGGCAGTTTATGAAATAATTATTCTAGAGAAGCGTTGACCAGACCACTGGCAGAAATGTCCTTCTTTTGAAGTGTTCAGCATTCGTTGGACAGGCAGCGGAAATCATGGTAAAATGTATCATCTGAAACCAATGCAGACGTCCCCACTGATATGTCATTCTACAATATGAATTCAAGTTCCAATGGGAAGTTTAAAACTAAAATGTTCTGCTCCTCAGTCAAGAATGCTATCAATAATAATAATAATAATCCTTGCATTTGATATGCCTTAACATGTTGTTGAGATGTATTTGAAGCGCTCTGAGACGCCGTCTGGCGTGGAAGGCGCTATATAAATTAAAGTTGCTGTTGTTGTTATCAAAGCGCTTCACTGGATATATTGTAAGGTAGACTGACTGTATTTTGAGGACAAAACGCAGCAGTCTAACATGCACGGGAGTGTCCCACAAACAGTCATTTAATCAACTGCACCAAGCTAGTGGTAAACGAAAAGTGAATCACTCGTATATTTTTCTGTATTTTTTGCAACAATCCGGTCACCCAATAGGCAAATATTGGTTGATTCTATTCTTTCCTGGAGGAGCTCTCTACTCAAGTTCCCCAAGTCTCTTCAATGACTAAAGGAATCTGAACTTTTAAATACGACTTCTCTGTCACAGTAGAAGCAAAATGATAAACCATATACGTACTAGGTCAGAAATTCCACTAAGTCTCCGTATGTCAAATAGTTTGATCTTTAAGACATAAAGATCTTTAAGATCTTTAAGTTTAAGACACCACAGAACTGAGGAAATTTCTTAAATTCAGCCTTAATTAGAAAGGCGTTTTTCCACAATTCTTAAAAAGAACCAGCTGATTTTAAGAATTGTGTGCCATCTTAAATTATAAGACCAAAAATAGTCTTGAAGGCTAGATTGAATTTTGGATCATTTTATTTGGGGAAAATGGTGTGGAAACATAATACAATAAGGTATCTTGACACCCGTTAAAATAGGGTAAATGAGATAAGGTATTTCTATTTCATTTCCATTTACCAAAAAAGTGTGACCCTCCCCCCCCACCCTACACCCCCCAACCCTTAACTACCAGTAGTCAGTGAATGGCTTTTCTACTTTTTATTGTCCATATGCCCCATGTTTTAACTCCCCATTTATATGAAATATTGCTAAGTGTGGTTTGACATGACTGCTTATTGATGGTAAACATTGCAGTGTGGTTGTAATGGGTGGAGGGAGCACTGAATGCTGTTTATAATCAGTAGCATCATAGATTACGCAGAGCTGTTTACACTTAAAGCTGTATTTATTTGTAAAACATGTCATATTTGTAAACCCAAACGAATGATTACTATTAATGGGTCCCATTTTATCAGCATTGTGGGATACTCTTGTACTTATTAGCTGGTCACATCCATCTACAAAAATGCCATCATTAATTCCACTTTACCATAAATCCTGTGAAATGCTTTCTGATCTGAAAGGCACTTAATTCCTTATCAGGGAACTTGAGATATGTAAATTGGGACAACCTCAGGCCACCAGGAGTACATCACACAGACCTACAAGAACTTTTATCTTATTTTCTGTAATCCAAGACAGGTATGTTAAAATATCCCCAAACGGAAATTGTCCTGTTAACGAAAAATTGCTGCACTTTTGTGAATTAGCACGTGTTAATGCAGTTTGAACGAGATCAAGAAAATGCAGCAAATGGTTGCAAAACTGCACGAAGGAATGTTCAACCCCCTCGGGTAGCAGGACCTCGATAAGAGTGATTTTAATAGCATTTTAAATTCCGGCATAGATCCTTCATTTTATGCCAAAAGGACTGTGTGGACAATCTTGTTTCTGAATGAGAGAAACCACCATGCATTGTTGCTGCGACCTGTAGATTGTTACTGTGGCAGTGCCATTGCGATGCAAGCATTCCTGCAGAAATACTGTATGCAAGTGCAAAACAACAATTGACATTTGTATAGTGCCCTTCAGGGCCTTGGGATGTCCTGTAATTTTGGTGTTGTTGTTGTTGTTCTATGTCGGGAGCCCTACACATATAATTTATCCCAGGATATGATGGCGTGGGCCAGTTAATGAAGCGATTCCAATTTTTTTTTAAAAAAAGTTATGCTTACCCTTATCGGGATGCATTTCATTTGTTTTAGCTTTTTATTTTATCTCTTTTTCCCTCTTTATTAGTGTTAGTGATCTGCTGAGTAAACTGTTATTCTCCTGTAACCGCAATGCGATTCGTTTTATTTGGGGTTTCCAAAAAGCAGAGATGCAAAACTCCTGCTTTGCATAATTAAAAACTGTTTGTTTCCTCATGTCTTATGATCTAAATTTTCTTGGCTCACAAAATGATCACATCTAAATGGGAGCAGGAGAAAATTCCAGGGATAAAGGACTGAAGGTGATCGACCACATTTTTCAAAACTTTAATAGCCTGTTTTACTGTTTCCCAGTTTGCATACACTACATGGGAAGCGATAACATTAAGTGATCTGTATTATACTGCTCCATGATGTCTCACCAGCTGAAGGGTGACATTTTTGATGCTGTGGTCTAGTGTTTAATGGAGAGCTATAAATGTATTGATGTGTGAACACAACAACCCAAGCTTTCATCCATCGTGGAGGATTCATATCCTCATTCACTCGTCTTACTCACTTATCTAAGATAAATGTTATCTTATTTTCAGGGGGGGTTTTTAAAAATGTTTTCCTGAGCAGGTGACTCTTCAGTTCCTCAATACTGTTCCACCAGCACACTGCCTCCTTCAGAGGGCAGCAAAACATGAGCTGCCAAGTTCTTCCGATGTTGAATGTAATTTTCCAATGCATTCGAACGCTGGTGTGCTGATTGGACTGATATATTGCTATTTTGTCCTACCTTGCAACAATTAATCTACCATTCCCCTACCTGGTTCAGCGATGTACAGCTGAGTGTGTATCATGGAGTCGGATACATATCAGTTGCTTATGACATTTAGATTTTGTTCTTTCTGTAGTTATCATAGGTATTGGAAAGTACCTATAAACACAGTAACAATATTTCCCCAAATTTCATTGAAACACATTGTTTCCTGTCTGTCTGCTCTGTGAACATTGGATGAATTTGCACACACAGCATGTGAACACAGAAGAAATGATTTCACTCCCCAATTACACATGAGTAGTTAACCATTTTAAAATCATATAAGCCAATACAAAGTGTCTATAATTTACTGGTATTGAAATGGCATCTGTATTTAAAATTGCTTGTCCTAAGCACCAGGTGCTGGATTTCTGCACATTAATTATTCTAACTAGGAAAAATTGATTCCTTTGAAAACGTTTAGTCAAAAAGCACAAAAATGTTCTTTTTTGCAACATTACTATGATCTATGAAGTTACTTTCACTTTCAGATTTTGTGATTTCAAAAACATTTATCGATTAACAAAAAACAATTATTGTTTACAACCCAGAGAAGGAGTCCGTTCTATCTCTCAGGCCTTTTTTGAGATCTGAGGCACATATTTGTAAAGTAACAGAACAAAATAGTTAACATTTTTTGAAAATATTTTTCAGCAGAATTGTACATTATTTAGCTATGGTGTAGCTCGCATAATTTTAACTCTCCATTGTGTGGCAGCTGAGCTTCAATGAAGCACAACTCTTGGATATTGTGGCACAGTTTATCTCACCAGCATTTACTAAATGTTTAAGTGTAGTTAGTTCTCATTTTAGAAATAGCCGTTCCTCATTGACCATTCATAAGGAATATTATACAGTTCTCTGAAATAGAAATGTAACGTTCTAAATCTCTTCACCGAAAAATGAACCCTGAGAAAAGCACTGGTGTGGCCCAGATTTATTGAAGACTTAATGGGATCTAATTAATCGTCAACTGCTAAAAGGATTAGGTTAACAAGCCAAAAAAAAGTGGCAACTTTATTCTGGTAACTTGAAGTACATCATGCCAACTCTTGCAAGCTCCACTCTGGAAGTGAATCATGTCAGGTAGAGATCCTGCATTCAATTATTAAGGAAGCCTATTAGAAAGTCTTGCATATTAAACCCCAATATAATAATAATGCTAATCTTTGTGTGGAGTCATGTAGCTCAGTAATTGGAGCACTTGCTTGCGGAGTTTGTGTTTGATTCCCAGCAGAGCAAAACTTCGGGCAACTTTCCTTACTCCACACACCTGATAATAATCCCTCAAGAAAGAAAAAAATATATAATTTGGTAACTCAATCCACGACTGTTTGAAGGACACTGCTGTGCATAATTGGTTGCCATGTTTCGCCCACAAAATATACAGTCAATTCACTTTACAGCATATTCTGTGAAGGCGATTTGAGATGTCTCGAAGGTGTGATAAAGTGCTATATCAAATGCAAGGATTATTATTTTTTATAGGGCCTTATCACGTTGGAAGGATCTCTCCGTGCTTCACGGGACTTACTGTAAAATGGAGTGACTGTATATGTGTAGGCAAATGTGGCAGCACAATTACACCCAGCAATGTCCATACACACAGACATGAAATGAATTACCAATTTTATTTGAGGGGGATTGTTGGGCAGGACACTGGGAGAACTCACTTCCCTTTTTGAATAGCGCCATATGATCTATGAAATCTACTTGAACAGGCAAACGGAGAAGTGATTAGGTTGAATGTCTCTTATTTGTAAATGATCAGTTAGTCTCATTCTCCAAAGTATGGTTTTGGTTCCCGTTTTACATAATTAAATGTTTGGGGAATTCATCTTCCAAATTTAGGTCTCCCTCTCTACACCTTGCTTATGAATCAGCTGAGATTTACTACACCACCTATCCTGTTTTGTCATTGCACCACATGTTGTCTGAAAAATAGTTAGTCAACCGAGGAGAGAGGGAAACACCTGGAAGTTCAATCTACCTGGAAATAAAACCCTGGCAGACAAAACCAGTCTGTTTAGTATAACATTTATTTAAGTTTGTGAGAGCAAAATTGTGATATTTCCTAACCGATTCAATGTGTTAAAATATTGAATATGTTGCATTGCAATTTTCATGGTTAATTATGGCTCTGATTGTTTGATTAGCATTTTAGAGCGTGCAAATTTTGGACAATTCTTAAATTCAGTTTTAATTTGGAAACTGGTCTTCTGTATTTTTTTAAACTGGCTTTAAAATTACCTGGATTTAAGAACTGTCCAAACTTTGCAAATTCTATAATGCAAAAAAAAATCTAAATTTAAACCCCAATTGAATTTCTACCCCCTTATCTATAAGACCCCAGTGGTAACTTCTGGGACTCTGTAAACTCTGTAAACCAACGGTTGTTAGCATTGCAAACCAATAATAATAATCCTTGCAATAATAATAAACCCAAACCCTAATGGGCAGGTGAACCTAGCTGGACAAGCAGCAGGACTCTTTCCAGACAGTGTTTTCAATGCCAACTATGCACTTTTAACTAATTCAAATTCAGCAGTACTGCAACACATACCCTGGGTTCATCAAGCCCTGATACTTGTCAAGTTGCATTTAATACAGGGTGACATAGCAACATGACCAAAAACTTGTGATATCTATTTTAGTATATTTTCAACAATCATAATTTCTTTAAGA
The DNA here is from genome assembly GCA_035084275.1 of Hydrolagus colliei. NCBI lineage: Eukaryota > Metazoa > Chordata > Chondrichthyes > Chimaeriformes > Chimaeridae > Hydrolagus > Hydrolagus colliei. The sequence goes on from CM068745.1 coordinate 8,340,310, forward strand.
CTTATTAGATATTATAATGGTATCACAATTTTTTGGATGCCCTGTAGTTTCTGGAATTAGGTAAGCAGTGTGAGAGAGTTTGCATTCCCTTCTCAGGTAACTTTCCACAAGTTGGTGTCTTACATATGCGGAACTATGTCTGGTTTGGATTCTGTTAAGCATGAGGGTGGGTTTCTATGTGTGTCAGATACCCAGATGGCAAAACTAAATTATTGGGAAAAGCAAAAATAGAGCAATGTGAAATTGTAGTTTTGTACCTTTTAGAATTTATGACGCGAAGGTTGATCATTTTTCCACTAAATTAGTAAGTTCCAAGAGACTTTCTTATCACTGTCTATTCTAAGAAGAATTTGGACTTCACTTAAATCCTTTCAAAACAATAAATACATTTTAAAATACAGGTAGACCCCGCTTACCGAACACCCGGTTACCGAAACTTCACTATAACGAAGGTTTCTATTTGTACCACTTCTCCGCTTAACAAAGGCTGCTTTCGCTATAACGAATGTTTACACACACTTTAAATCTTGCGGGCTTCTCATGCGCAGCTTCTCTCTAGTTGCCCCAGCAACGCACACTCAGTCTTTAGTGTGCCTCAGTTAAGCAGTGCAGCCCCTCCCATATGGGAGCTTAAGTGGCAGGATGCCTTTTGGCTTCAATAATAGTAAGTCAATATATGGTGGGGGAATAGAGAGATAGAGAGGAGTGGGGGATAGAGAGACAGAGGATGCAGGTACAGAGAGATAGAGAGGAGAGGGGATAGAGAGGAGGGGGGGATAGAGAGATAGGGGGGAGGATAGAGAGGGAGAGGGGAATAGAGGGGAGGTGGGATAGAGAGGAGGCGGGGATAGAGAGGGAGGAGGAATAGAGAGATAGAGAGGAGGGCGAGATAGAGAAGGAGGGGAGTGGGGGATAGAGAGGGAGGGAGGGAATAGAGAAGGAGGGGAGGGGAAGGGGCTTTAGAGAGATAGAGATGGAGGGGGGATAGGGAGATAGAGAGTAGGTGGGGGGTAGAGCAAAAGAGAGGAGGGGGGGTAGAGAGAAAGAGAAGAGGGGGGATAGAGGGAAAGAGAGGAGGGGTGGGGAGGTAGAGAGAAAGAGAGGAGGTGGGGGATGGAAGAAAGAAGCGCGTGTCCTGAAATGCCTGGGCCCAGGTTGCGATATTTCAGTGTGGTGACTGTGAGCATTTTTATTCCTGCAATTTTTGTCACATTCCGGATTCCAGAACTCCGGACCTTTGGCTGCTCAACCTGTACACCGAGAATGTTAGCGCCAGGAACCGCTAGGAACTAAACTGATGTTAGCGGGGAGGCTCGGGTCGGGGCGGCGTTTCGGCTGCCGCCAAATACAGTAATACAGTTAAACTCTCGCTTAACTAAATTTTTGCTTAACGAAGGGTTTTAAAGTCCCCAACTCCTTCGCTAAGTGGGGTCTATCTGTATAATAATAATAATTTGGTCACTCAATCCACAACTCTTTTTGGAACATTGCTATGAGCAATTAACTGCCACATTTTACCCACAAAAAAAGTCAGCACACTTTACAGTATATTCTGTGAAGCACTTTGAGATGTCTCTACCCCCTGCCAATTGGGTTGCAAGCCAATTGGCAGAGTTTTCTTTGCAGTCTTTTGTCAATTCATCTGGTTTAGCACAGGATACAGAAAATAGAATTGATGAATATTGGTATGAAATTCTAACTTGTCTTAACCATTCAGATTTAACATTTAAAATAGTGCATGTTAATTTGATTTTTTTTAATAACTATGGATTCTTCTCCTCCGTGTCCATGTATAGCTGTTGATGATTAGATCTGAGCGCATTTACCTCTCCCTTTTACACCCATTTTCTCTTTCATTCCCTGTCTTCTCCAAACTTCCACAGCCTTCTTGCCACTCTTCCACACTTTTCCCTCACTCCTTTCCTGCCTCCTACGTGCTCCACATTTCTCCCGAATTGCTGCGAAGCTTCCCTCTGCCCTATTCTGGTCAGACATCAAAACCTCGATAATCCGGCACGGCTGGGGCCACTCACCTCCCGGATTTTGGAGTTTGTCAGTATTTAGAAACCCACCTAGAAATGGCTTGGGAAGCTCTGCCCCATACACCACATGTGCTGTAAACGCAGCACTGAAGCCAAACAAATGCCCAAGCGGCAACCACAGCGCCAGGTGACCCGAGAGGCCACGCCAGGAACTACAAGCAGCTGTTCCGAACTTCGGGAGATTTGCCCAACATTGGAAAAAATCTAATGCGGTATTCATTTTTGAAATCTTGCTGGTTTCAGAGAGTTGCCAGATTTTGGGATGTCAGATTATCAAGGTTTTACTGTAGTCGGCCACACTCACCATTGTATCCTAGCGTTGCCCCATCTCCATCTTGAGCTATAATAATCATAATAATAATCCTTGCATTTGATTTAGCGCTTTGCAAGCCTTCTCGATGTCTCAAAGCGCTTCACAGAATATACTGTAAAGTGAATTGACTGTATATTTGTGGGCAAAACACGGCAGCCAATTGCACATAGCAGGGTCCCACAAGCAGTCATGGATTGAAATGACCAATTTATTAATGCTCTTTTTTTTAGGGATCATTATCAGGCATGTGCAGTGAGGAAACTTGCCCAAGGTTTCGCCCTGTCTGGAATTGAACCCAGGTCTCTCGTTTGCAAGGCGATTGCTCTAACCACTGAGTTGCAGCACTCCACTCAACCATCCTGCTCTATCAGTGAGCCATTCTGCACTCAATCCTATAACTACCCCTCATGACTCTACTCACCCCATCTTCCCTACAATCTCTTCCCTGCAATTGTTCCTGCCTCCTACCTGCTCCACATTTCTCCTGCATTACGCTAGCAAAGAAAGCTTCACTCTTAAATCTGTCCGTTCCCCCCCCCCCCCCCACCCCTTGATGGATGAGCATATAACCACTTGCCACTGCCTTCAGGAACTGCAATCCATTTACCTCATGCGCTTGTCTCTGCTTTGAGATGTTCTCCCAATGTGGAAGATGCTAAATAAGACAAATTGACAATGTTACAAATAAAGACTGAATTTAAGTTCCACTAATAAATAAAGTCCCCAAATTCAATTTGAAGCTAGAATTGTCTTGCAGGCTCTGTCTTCATGGAATTTGGCGTGTATTGTTGAGCAAAGCAGAGGGTGCTTTACCTGAATAATTTGACTGTTGTAGGAATGCACTTTACAATATTAAGTGGTGATCTCTGATCATTGGTCAGTTTATCAGCCTTGATGAATGAAAGAAATTTACTCCCCTCTGGTTGGTAAATTTACTGTCAATGTGACCTTTGTAATGGGAGTTTAAGATTATCTTCCGAACTCTATCATCTCAGTAAAATGGAGAGGAATATTTCTCTAAATTAGTTCTGCAAATGCTGATGGCTTAATGGTTATATAGCACTTACATTTTTAATGAAGAAGTGACAGTGAATCACTGAAATAGCAATGTAAGAAAGGAAATCATGGAACATGTGTCACATTTTGTATGTTTTTATATTAATATGGCATCACTGGGCATAAAGTAAAAAAATTCTGTGAAACTGTTTGTGCTCAAACTTAACTGTTCTATCCATGCTACCATCAGACTTAACACTGATCAGGTTATTTACATTGCTTTTATCACTTTTATAAAAACATCAACTTTTAAGATGTTTGCCTGACCATCAAATGTTATTATTGAATACCCCCTGTTGTTTATTTCATGGGTTTGCTTTCTGTTCCTTACCATTCAGTCTCCTCCAGACCTTTTTCTCATACCCTTTTTCTGCTTCTCCAAATCTGATGTATTCCTTGGTTCTCACTTCCTCTGTCCCACAAGTGATGCCATCTTCAGCCACTTTGCCAATGCTTTCTGGGATTCCCTTCCAAAACCATTTTGCCTCTCTTCTCCTTTCCTCAAATAACATTTTTCATCAAGTTTCTAAGTACTGTATATCCTTAATAGTCTTCTTCCTGTTTAATTATGTTTATTAAGGCTTCCTTAATAAATTAAGGAATAATAAATAATAATCCTTGCATTTGATATAGTGCTTTTTAGGTATAGGTGTGTCAACAAGCTTCACAGAAAAGTCAATTGACTATACATTTGTGGGCGAAACGTGGCAGCCAATTGCGCACAGTAGTGTCCCACAAACAATCATGGATTGAAGTGACCAATTTGCTTTTCAGGGTTTTTTTTCTTGAGGGATTATTATCAGGCATGTGAATTAAGGAAACTTGCCTAAGGTTTTGCCCTGCTGGGAATCGAACCCAAGTCACTCGCTTGCGAGGCAATTGTTGTAACCACTGAACCACAGGTCTCCACAGTGCCTGTGCCATCCCTGCACAATTCACCCAAAGACACCATATATAAGAAATCTGTTCTGTTGAAATGAATTGCTGTTGATTTACAAACTATCCATTTTAAAATTCTTACGTAGAAAAAATCCCATTTTAAATGTAAGCAAAAATCCTGTGTTAAAATGTAAGCGTTTAGCTTGTGTTTGTTTGAAACTTGCTTTGAAACAAAATAGCCTGTGTCATGTTAAAGATTAGACACCTGAATGTACTTTGCCTGAATTTTGTTCCATACTGTTCTAGGCTTTCATTATAAAAACATAAATTAAGGAGAAGGAGCCTATTTGGGCCAACCAGCCCATTTTGAGAATGTCTGTAATGTGACCTTGTCTTGTATTTCCACAGCTACTAAAACCTGTGCTCTTCTACCCCCCCTCCCCCACCTCTCTCTCTTTCTCTCTACCCATATCAAGAAGCCCATTATCCTTCCTGAATGAGTCAACACATCGTTCTGTGGTTTTTATCTACACACTTGAAGCTGAATAAGTGTGAAGTTATTTTCCAATCCAGCTCCTTTACGTCACAAAGTCTAAATCTTCTAATCGTATCTCCCAAGTTATCCTCTTCTTTATTGTCCTTTAAATTTCAAATACTTGGATGTCATTTCCTACCTCCTCCCCTCCCACTCGCTTCCACCACTCAGACACACAACACATTCTTGTGTACGAAGAAAGAACTGAGCTCCATTAGGAGATATTTATCAGAACTCAGGGATTTGAGCCCTGCACTCATCCTTGCCATGCTTTAGTAGAAAGGCCAAGCTGAACAGGACCCAGTGTTCCAAGTCCAATCCAAGCAATACATTATTGTCAGTACAGTATTCTTGTCCTACACTTGTTCTCAGTGCAGCTGGACACACTGCCTGAAATTTTGTTTCCCTTGGCAATCAAAGGCTTTCATTGTGGAGACATTTTTTGCAATTGTTTAACAGTTGCCCTCCAGTCTTTCTCATGCTCTACATTCCGCAAGGTTATAGCCTTGATGTATGTGCTCCTGAATAATAAAGGGGGTGGCGTTGGGTGGGCGGGGGGGGGGTGCAGAAAAAAATGTAATGTGGGAGAATATCCAATGTTCCTTCTGTGGATATATATATATATATATATACACTACAGGAGAGTTATTGAAGAATTGGTAAACCAAATGATGGAGGCATCTTTATTGAAACAAAATACCTGAGTGTCAATTGCTGGGCCTGTGGTAAACAGAAGTTCCAGAACAGTTTGCAGAACAAAGACTGTAATAATCATTCTGAATGCTACACGTCAAAAATATTAAAAGGTAATTTACTCCTAAGAATACAGTATTGTGGAGGAAAGATTATGAAATAAAGTTGGAGATTTGATCCCTTTTGAAAGTTGGATTATATGAAAAATAGACAGGGTGTTTTTGTGTCCATTTTTTTTGAAAATTCAGTTTCAAAGAAAATGGAATAAGAGCTCTGAGCTTTGAAACATGTGAACGGTTCTGTTTTTCACACACCAAAATGTGGCCTGTGTATTTACTTATTTAATGTAATTGTCATCAAGCCAAAATATTCAAGAAATAATGACATTCAAATTCATATTTCTCTTAGAGAGCAACAGGATATCTGTGCTTTATTGGATGAATGTCAGTATGCACATTCTAACTCTGAAGGATTGCTTTTCTAACAAAGAAGTGTATAATTGATGCTAAATGTATTAGATTTCAAGATGTTTCAAGCATCAAAACTGTTGTCTGTTAAAGAGCTTATTGTGAGAGCCACTGTGATGAATTGTGCAATTTCTGATTATTTATCAGTGTATTTATTTATTTTATATTATAAATAATATAAAATCTGATGCCCTTGCACAAAAAGGCTGACATTCCAATTTGTTGTGCCTGACAAAACTAAGTTATCCTTCCCTCACCTCTGGGCTCCAGCTTCCTTCTCTACTGCAACACCTTTCAGCTTTCTGTATTTGATGATGCAACTGTGGACGTTGTTTCTCTCTTGTCTTGTCCAAGCTACAAGTACACTACATGCTCTTCCTCCTCACTCTATCCTCACTGTCGAAATCAACACTAATCCCTCCGTTTCCAATTCTAACTTATTCTTTGCTAGGATCTCAAGATGTAAGACTCGGTATCTTCCCAAATGCAAACCTGCTTCTGGTTGGATTTAGAAATTACATTGTTTTACAAGTGGAGCGCGATTAATTAAAAACAATTTAAATAAATTGCAGTGTATTGAAGTGAATATTAATCCTTGAGATTATTAAGTATACAGGTTTTAGGTAAAGCAAGATGAATCTACTTCACTACCTAGCTTTTGGACTCCATTTACAGCTCCCTTTCCTTCCCACCCAAAGCTCAGGCTCCCAATCAGCTATGTAACACATATTGAGATAACCTCCTGAGTCCTGACATTAAAAGTGCAATATAAATCTAAATTGTTATTGTATTTTTACTTTTGTTTGTGAAACAGAAGATGTTTTCTTAGGATTTTTCCTCCTAGTTTCAGAGTACACATTACTGGATGCTTTGTATTTTTTTCCACTCCAGTCTAGTGGAAAGTCTAGTCTACTTGGCTGTGCTGGTTTATTATTTGTTCCAAAGATTAGATCATTAGAAGTGACTGCACAGTGACTGCAAGATTTCTACAAAACAAGATAAATTCAGCTTCTGTGAAATATCATGATTACGGTTGCCAGCTGATCACAGTTCAGAAATCTGTGTGGCTTGCATCATCATTATTAATAAGTTTTATCAATGCTGCTTTAATCTACAACGCCTTCCAGCTGATTTTCAGTACATTAGCTCCTATTGTTCAATTGGTTGAACACATACATGTCTGGCTGCAATTTACTGTTTTTTGCAAGGGCGGGAGAGACGTGTTGCAATAAATCTGACCTTTTTAATCAGGTAACAGAAAGATTTGGAAATGCTAAATATTACCGTGTCCATCTGCATATGACATCCTTGAGAATTGTTATTGTAAATCCTTCTCACGGGAAGTCAAGTAACAAGGGCCCTGGTTTCATTGCAAGATGAGTGGCTTGCTGACACTGTGGTAAATCATGCCTCGCAACCCTCTACAGCCGTGACTTGTAAGACCGGCGGAGGTCAGGTACAGCTTTCGGTCAGATCGGTGATAAGACCCAGAAACAAGAAATCTGTGGCCGCCACAGGACTGCAACTGACCATTCATCCATATCTACCAGTGCAAAAGGTTGAGTGCATGTGTTGTATTGATTTCCTTTAAGAGTTAAAATGGGTCACCAGTGGAATCACGCATGATTGCATCTTCCAGATTGTTGTTGACAGTTTGTTGGGCATAACATACAGTTCGAGGGGCGCAGGTACAATTTAAATTCCTTACGTAGCTCGGCAATGTAAGGGGAACTATAACTATCAGGCTTTACCTGAAGCAATCTAAAGGGCGCTAACCAAGTCTTGGGATTCAGGCATCTCTCACACTACAAGGATTTATATGTGTCTTCTGAATGCAGTTGAGGTGTAGTCTGAATTTTTATCTTACACAATGTAAAACCAATGTTCCAGTTCATTTTTAAAAAAAAGAAATTTAAATCATGCAATGGACTAACAGCATTCTGCAGTGCCACTGTGTGCAGTTACTGAGATCATATTAATGATAGAAAGACATTGGTTTCCTTTGTGATACAATTTCTGACCATTACACCATTGTGGGATTGCACTGCTTTTCTCTTTTGATGGCTTTATTCACTGTTCTGCTTTCTGCATTTATTGAGTAATCATAAATATCGGTGAGTGGCATGGTAACAGTTGCAAGGTGGGATTAAGATGGTGACACACTGCAAATGTGAGTGAAGGGCTGAAACTCATGATAGAATGGGATTGCATTTGATTATGTTGTTTAATATGGAGTTCTTGTGTCGTTCAACCATTAATTGAAGCTCTTTCCCAGGGACTGCGCTACTGCAGTTGTCGACTGAATGGAAGGAAAACAGTGCATTTAGCCAGTGGTTTGGGTAATTAGAAACCGAGGCAGGTTTTTCCTGGAAAATACTTACTTAACAGAGTGACTCTTGATACCATGAGGCATCTGTGTTTCTATATTTAACTGAAGTGTTTTGATGTTTGAAATCAGCTTCTTTTGATGTGGTTATTTTGGCAATAGTGTGTGTAAATGGCACTGATGAACGAGAATAAACCTGTTAGTTGGCATTTGACCTGAAGATTAATAGCTGCCCGTGATAAGGACTGTTGTAGAAGATAGGAGATTAAGCCACAAACCACAGCATTTGCTAAAAGGACAAGCTAACGCTGCAATTTTTACTTCAGTTAAACTGTGGTGTTTTGTATCTTTGTGTCTCGGTGAAGAGAGTATGGAGTAGATCCAGAACTTGTGCAGTGAGTGCAAGTATTTCCATTTCTGAGGTGTTCACCACCATGAAACTGCTTAAACAGCATGGGATTGATGCATTGCTTCTTCACATTTGCACTGTAAAAGAAACAAACCCCCATAGACAAGCAGCAGATGCAATGTATTGATCTACCGCTAACATTTAGTGGCAGATCAGCGCTTCAAGTAGAGACTATATCCTGTTTGAGTGGTTATCAGTATGGGTGGAAGCTTCTACAGTAGTTCTGATCCATATAGCTGAAATGTAAAGTAAATCTAATGTACTGTATATTGCAATGTTGGAGGCTTTTAATGGTAACCTGTCAGTTCTTAAGAGTTACATCAGGTAAAATATTTCAGGTTAATCCTTAAATTTACAATAGCGTATATTAATTTTTTTTTAACATGGATAAGTAGTTTTATTGTATTGAACTACCAAGTCTCTTTAAAGAATGTTTGTGAGGTTGCAAAGATTGATTTGATGAACATTTTAACTAGGTTGCTTTTATAGCAGAGCAAATACTTGGAAAGAACAGAGCTTATGATTCCCATAAACCTTTCGCACATCATAACAATTTCAACAATGACTAGAATAGAAGCTGTTGAGGAAATCAGATTACTGACAATAATTTTTATGATGACTTTTTAAATGATGGCTCATTATTATAGTATATCGTCTATGCAGTTGATATAGTGCCTGATCATGTTGTCGAGATATCTCAACGACAACAACTTGCACCTCCCATGCAGGGTATTGTCTCAGAGTTCTTAACATTGGCGGAGCCTGACTCTGAGCCACTGGGGGAGGGGGGCTTAGTGTTAGAGGAGTGGGCAAGGCAGAGGGATTGAGGGAGAGTATTCCAGGGTAGTGGCTGAAAAGCATGACCCCTGATGGTAGGGAAGAGGGTGCAAAGGAGAAGCAGGAGGCCTGTGTCACTCGAGTGGAGGCACCAGGTGGTGGATTAGGCAATGAGGAGTTTAGAGAGGTCGGGAGATGCCGGAGAGTGAAGGGATTTGAACGGAAGTGTAAGGATCTTGAAGATCTCAAAGGGCTTCACAGAATATACTATCAAGTGAATTGACTGTATTCTGTAAGTGAAATATTATATTGGAAATACTTCCCACAAAATACACAGTTAATCCACTTTACAGTATATTTTGTGAATTGCTTTGAGAGGTTTTCACAATGTAATAAGGGGCTTTGTCAAATCTAAGCATTATTGTTTTTAATATTATGTGTGTTGCCTTCCATGTACAGTAATAATAATTCATGCATTTTTTAGAGCACTTCCATATCAAAAGGACATCTCAAAGTCCTTCATAGGATTTACTGTAAATTGTTGGGACTGTATATGTTGTGGGCAAATGATGCAGCCAATTTGTGCACAGTAATGTCTTGCACACAGCCTTAAAGTGAATGAACAATTCTATTTGGGGTAGTGTTGACCAGGACACTAAGATAAACCTTTTTATTCAAGTCATGCTATGGGATCTTAAATGTCACCTAAACAGGCAGACAGGATTTCACTTTAATGTCTTATTAAACGATGGCAAGTCCAACAATACAGTACAATACTTTCCCCAAGTACTGCATTGGAGTGTCAATCAAATTGCAAGCGCAAATTCCCAATATGGGGCTTCAACCCACAATGATCAAGGAGATGGGTCTGACAAAAGCCTCAAAGGAGATGGGCCACACAGTCGCTTGAGTAGTTGTTGAAGACTGTAGTGATAACATATTGCGTTTGTTTTGGTTCTATAAGCAAATTAATGTTTTAGAAAGGTTTCTGGAAGTTTGATTCCACCATAGAAAGATCCATAGAAATTTACAGCATTTACAGCATTCAATCCTCATGTTGGTGCTGTCTCTTCTGAAAGAGCAATCCATTCTTGCCTGGTTACCTGCCTTTTCCTGTTATCCCAGTCGATTATTAATCTTTAGATATCTATCTTGTTCTCTTTTAAAAACGAATTTGGATCCAGCCTCAAACACCACCACAGGCAGTGCATTCAACATCCTGACAACTCTTTGTGTTGAAACAAATTCCTTCCTAACCTCCCCTTTCTTGCCTTACAAATTATCCTGCAATAATGCTCTACAGTCATTGACTCACCAATCAGTGGAAATAATTTCTCCTTATCTACTCTGTCACTCATAATTTTAACCTATTTCAACTTTCTCATTTCCAATGAAAATAGGCTCAGTTCCTCAAGTTCCTCAAGTCTATACTTGTAGGTTAAACCACTTATTTCTAGTATTATCTTAATAAATCTCTTCTGTACCATCTCTATTGCTCTGAAAACCATCCTAAAGTGGGGTGACCAAAACTGGACATGATACTTGAACTGTGGTCAAACTAATAATTTATGTAGGTCACCTCTCTGGTTTTATATCCTGTGACCTTATTTATAAATCCTAGGATCCCATTAGCTTTCTTCATAGCTTTGTCCGCCTGCTTTTCTAGCATTAAATATTTATGTATGTTAACCCCTAGGTCCCTGCTCTTTCAACCCTTTTAAAATTTTACCATTTAGTTTCAATTAGACAAGGTAGACCTATTTAATCTTGAGAGAAGATGTCTCAGAGGAGACATTAGAGAGGTGTATAACATTTTAAATGGGATTGAAAAAGTAAACCCAGAACAATAATTCAGGATGTCCCAAGGTAGTAGAACAAGGGAACAAAGGTTTTCAGTTGCAAAGGGCAGTTTCAGGACAGATACCAGGAAGTTTTTCTTCAAGCAGATTATAATTCATGACTGGAACTCATTGGTAGGAAAGGTGGTTGAGGCCTGAAGGCTGGACACATTCAAAAAGCAGCTTAATTTTGTGATCGTGGGGTGGTACAGTGGGTGTACTGGACATATGAAATCAGACTGGGAAAAGGATCTTCTTCATTCAAAATAATTTTGTGTACATAATAATAATACTTGCATTTGATATCGCACTCTTCACGTCTTCTAGACGTCTCAAAGCACTTTACAGAATATACTATAAAGTGAATTGACTGTATATTTTGTGGGTGAAACACAGCAGCCAATTGCGCACAGCAGTGTCCCACAAACAGTCAATTTATTATTGTTTTTTGTTGAGGCGTGTGGAGTGAGGAAACTTGCCCAAGGTTTCAACCTGCCTGGAATAGAACCCAGATCTCTCTCTTGCAGGGCGAGTGCTCTAACTACTGAGCTACAGGACTCCACATACGTGCTAAATTTCAGCTGCTATCTCTCTGCCCAATCCACTAGCCTATCTTCGGCCTCTTGCGGTTGCTTCAAATCCTTTTCACAGTTCAGTGACACTATCATCAGCAATCTCAGAAATTGTGCTTTTTATACAAGAATCATAATCAAATAAGTTGATTGTGTACATTTAACCTTGACCTATATCTTGAATGGCACTGACTGGAATGACATCCTCTGTACAGTACTGTAGCCTCCTGCAGTGTCCCTCAAAAGGCATTGCTTCCAACAAGATGAGAAGCTTATGCCACTGGCTATTATTTGTTATTATATATGTGCTGTATGTAGTTCCTATGACAGACCAACAGTTTTACAAATAGCTTTTCATTCCCCCAAATGAAACCATAATTTTTCATTCCCATTTTGGTTTTCTTCCCTCAAGATGTTTGTGCTTCTTTATGTTCATAGAAATCAAAAGGTGTAGGGCTTTGTGAATTTCCATGGTGAGCTGTGAGTTTATTCCTCGTGCTCAGGGCTGTAGCAAATGAAAGCGTGGAGAAATTTTCTAGAGGGATGTTCTCAGCTTGCTCCCTATTCAATCACATGCCAGCAGCTAACTGGTACAGTACACATCTAACAGAAGAGCAGATTATCTCAAGTCTTTTGAATAAGGGAATTGAACATTTTAGTAAAACTACAATTAAGGGAATGATAAGATATTTCAAATAAGATTTTAACATCGGTGAGAAAAGGGCAAGAAATTCCATGTGGTCTTCACATTTCAGAAGATATAGAAAATTGTAAAGTTCATGGGAATTACCATTTATGTGACCCCCAAGAATTGTGTTTAAATAGACAAAATGTTAATACCAGGTTATATAAAATAATTATAATAACCTTTACATTTTGTATACCACTTTATCATGGAGTCCTGTGCTCAGTGATTAGAACACTCACCTCGCAAATGACAAATTTGGGTTCGGTTCCTAGCAGAGCAAAATACTGGGCATGTTTCTTTACTCCACACTACTCTGTTTACCTAGCAGTAAGTAGGAACCCAGTTGTTTGTCAATTGGTGAATCACTTTTACAGGGATGATAATTCCTTCACAAATAATAATAAATTGTTCAATTAAAATTCAAGACTGTTTGTGGGACACTTCTATGTGCAATTGATTGCTGATACACAACAATAGTGCAGATACATTGATGCATCTAGATACTTTGGTAACTAGTGCATCTAGATGTATAAGTAGTTGAGCCTTCAGCCTTTCTGCCTCCACCCTCTGGAACTGCATCCCAGAATCCCTTCACCTACCCATTCCCTTGCCTTCTTCAAGGCCCATCCATAGACCATTCTCCATGACCATCATATTCCCATCTCCCACCCGCTTGAATCCAATCCCCATCTTAGACCATTTAGTGTCTTGGGACATCCACCTGAAGAGAAACAATGGTTTATAAATGCAATTTGTTGCTATTGTTGTTGTATTTTTTTGAGGTGAAGAATTCTGTGATTTCTTTAAACTCAGTATTTGCATCGGAATATGAATGGATTTGCGTGCTGAAACATTAATCAAGGCGATTCTTGACATGTAGTTCTATCTGGCCTTCATTGCTTGTATTTCCATGCTTTATCAAGTGCATTGCTTTTTCCTTAGGTTTAGGGATCATGTTTGGTGGGTTGTTTGCTAGTATTTTTTGAAATAATTTACTGATGTACTTCTTGCCACCTTCTCCATGTTCAGCTGTTGGTAATTTGGTGACCGGGGCTGGAGGAAGAGAGTAGCTGGAAAGAGTATTGCTGTGTACGTGTTGGTCTATAGATGCTACCATGAAAGATTTGAGTGGAACCTACTTTATTTTGGTTTCAAAATGCATGCAACAGGTAGCAGGTGTACTATGTTGGAAGGCATCCATCATCATTTATTTTTTAATGAAACCTTGGGAACAAAGGAAAGCAGTGACAGGTGCAGGGGATTATAGGCTACATGTGAAACGACCCAAGCATCTACTCAAAATCAAATGTCTTTCATCCCTTGTTGTGCAGGTGTTATGCTACTGCACAAAATGGGTTATCCATCTGACGATAATTTTCTCAAGTGACTTATACAACATGCTCATTGAAAATCCCTTAAATTTAATTAATATTTTCATAGATCTAGATAAACTAAATGGAAATTATTAATAATATTGCTTGCATTTGCTCTGCTGCCAATAATAACATCATCAACAGACTCATTAAATTTTCTGTGAAGTGTGGATGTATCAGCCTGGCTCACTGCTAGCATTCTTGCCTCAAAGTCAAAAGGTTGGGGGTTCAAGCCTCACATCAGGACATTGAGTTCATAGTATGAACATTGAGTTCATAGTATAGGCTGATATTACAATGCATTGCTGGAAGATTGATGCATTGTTAGGTGTGTCCTTCTGATGAGATGTTAAACCAAGATCCTGTCTGCCTTTTGAGGTGGATGTTAAAGATCACATGGTACTATTTTGATAAAGAAGGGAGACCTTCCTGGGATACCTGCCAACAATCCATCAGATTAAATTGGTTATGCACGTCATGGTTGTTTGTGGGACATTGCTCTGCAAATTCACTGTGAGGGTTTGCCTACAAATAGTCTCAGATGTTTGGGGATATTTGTGTTACAGGCACTACATCAAATACTAATGTTGCTATCATAGTGACTGTATTTGAAATCAAATTCAGAGGCCATTGTACACAACAGTGTCCCACTAATGTTCCTAAAGTGTTTTCTGGAGGTTTGTTGGTCAGGACACTGGGAGAGACTCCTTTCTTTCTCACTTTACTTCATGGCTGACAACTGCTACATAATGCACATACTGAGAGCAAGGTTACATTTATCCAGGCTTTTCTAAGCATTCAATAATAATAACTTACAATTCTATTACGCTTTTCATATTGCAAACTAAACGTCCAGAACAGTAGACTGTTCATTGCCGAAGCCATCATTATTCTATAGCAGAACGAGCAGAATTGTAGTGTGTGAGCACTTCTGGAGGGCCTCTATTTTGAGGACAAGCAAGTATTGCTTAAAATCAAGGTTGCATGTTCTATAACATTAGCTATCAATATATACCACTGCCAGTGGAAAGATAGGCATTTCAAAAGCCGATGGAGGTTAAAGAGACTACTGTGGCTGAGACTGCTCCTGGATATGCTTTTACAGTGACAAGAAAGCTTTACTTATCTTGGCTTTGCTTCCTAATTAGTTTAATACTGTATGCTTTACACCTCCCTAGGACTCATTCCACTTAAAGTGTTGGTTGCTAAGCTTGCTTCCTCCTTAGTACAGTATATTAAAGGGAGCTTCGGAATAGTTCATTGCAGTGAAGCCTTTGCTGCTCTCTTAATGTGTAGCTCCATTCAACCTTGGTATTAATCACTGAGCTGATTGATATCTGCATGCAAATTAATTTGTTATAAAAGGTCTGCTTTTTCTGGAAAAACTTCACTATTGTCACGAAAAGAATCAACAATAATTAATCCTTGCATTTGATATGGCGCTTTTCACATCTTCTAGACGTCTCAAAGCGCTTCACAGAATATACTGTAAAGTGAATTGACTGTATATTTGTGGACGAAACGCGGCAGCCAATTGCACACAGGGGTGTTCCACAAACAGTCATGGATTGAGTGGATAAATTATTATAAGTTTTTTTTGGAGGGATTATTATTAGGCGTGTGGAGTAAGGAACCTTGCCCAAGGTTTCGCCCTGAACTGCCTGGATTCGAAACACAGGTCTCACGCTTGTAAGATGAATGCTCCAACCACTGAGCTACAAGACTCCACATATTATAAAATGAATTGACTGTACATTTTTGGACGAAATGCAGCAGCCAATTATGCACAGCAGTGTCCCACAAAGAGTTGTGGATTGAAGTGACCAATTTATTATTTATTTTAAGGCAATGGGGAACCACTAAAGTTTATCCAGCTAAAACCACATAACTTCTATTGAAACACTGACTGGTAAACTTATCACTGCTTGTCCATCCTACCCATTTGGTCTTTCTGTCCACTCCCTCCATTCAGCAAGCTCTGGCCTGCTCCATCTCTCCCGACCGACCCCGCCCTACCGTCGGCGGGTGGGCTTTCAACCTCTCTTAAAGCCTCCTGGCCCCTGACTGTTCAATGCCTTGGGACGTCCTCCCGATGTGAAAGGCGCTCTACAAATGTAATTTTGTTGTTGTTGTTTGGTGTGCAGGTTAACAAGAGCTCAGTGCTTCTGGTGATCAGCCATTCCAATTCCTTCTAATGAGCCAGGCTGGCTGATCTGTCATCAGTGGTGCCCCGGGTTACTGTAGATCTGCCTGGCTCAGGAATTGGACTACCAAGATCATCATAAAAGTTTGACTCGATTCTGAAAGCCAAGGCTTGGGAACCCCAGAGTGTGCTTTGGGTTACTACTGTAGTCCAACTGCTAAAATTACATGGTTTGCCATTGATATTGCTGCCTGACAAGCTTTCTCGCTGCTTGTCCAGAGACTACTACCCTACCTGTTGGGGCTTACACTTGCAGGTTTAACAAGAACTGAGTGGAATGATGCCCTGCTCCCAGGGACTGGTCTGCCCTTCCACCTCCTGCCATTGTGTTGTCATCAGCAGTGGCCTGGCATACTGCCGACCCACCTGCCTCAGGAACCGAATTACCGAGACCACCACAGAAGGCTGACTCGATTCCGACATTCCATTGGGAGGCATGTCACCTTGGAGCCAGTTCAGCTCCAAGAGGATCCCGTCTACTTCCCCGCACCCCCAAGGAGGATAGTGAAATTCTATGGCTAAAATCTTACCTTGGAGCCATTTCAGCACCAAGGAGACTGCATTTACCTACCCCCAAAACAGAGTCAAAGGTGATCATCTGACATCCAACAATCACATACGTGAGCCTATAATTTTGAGAGTTTTGGTGTATTCATCCTGAATACATTTTGAGCATTTGACAGTCTCTGCAAGAACTATGATTAATACCCAGAAAAATATGTGGAAAATATGAACATTGTACTGATATAGTAGAGAGCCTGTTCCTGAGGCCAAGGTAAGATTGATGCTTGGAAACACGTTAAGAGAGCCACAGAATGCTGCCATGCCTGATGTAGGAGTACAGCTCTACTGGGGAACAACTCAAACATTTCATGCCAATTTCTTGTGTCATCCATCACCATTATGCAGCCTACAGAGAACAGAACACTGTCAGTTTGTAAAGAAAACTGTACAGGGTATTTGCGGTGCATTTGATAGAACTACTTTGCAGAATTCACTGGATACAAATTTACAGTGACAGACAAACAAAAGAGGTTGTGGCTCTTCAAGCCTTCTTGAGTTAATGAAACCGCCAAGCCCGAAGCCATAGTTTCTCACATCTACTGTACTTATTCCCTACCTGGGTGAATAGTGTAAACATGCATGCTACTTTGACCACAACCAGATGTCGTTTGGACTAAAGTGTTGTGGACTTTTGCTGTGGTCAAATTTATTTTCACTGGAGGGTGCTGACTTTTCACATTGAAGTCACACACTGGCTGCTTTGGTGAATGTAGACTGGATAGCAGTCTCTGTTTAACAGAATGATGTTATTACTCAGAAGTCTTGTTGAAGCAACATGCAGAATCATCTCGGGAAAGTAATGAAACTCCACAAGATGCATTCATACCAAGTTACTGCTACTCAGATTTCACTTTAGATGATAACTGGACGTACAAGATACAACTCTGCTTCCTTCAGTGGGGTTCTGCCTTTGGCCAGTCTAGCTTCAAAGGTCATTTTACACCTCAGTGCTTGGCAATAGCACCAAGTATCATGCAGGAAAATCGTAGTCTGTTGCTCATTGTGGTGACAGATTTTCAGAATTTTAAGTACTCCCTTGAACAGGTGCTGCATTCATTGGTTAATGTTAGTTCAGAAGATCTTCAGGTCAGAGAAGTGCCCAAGTACAGTGGAAGTTGACAAGCAGTAACTAACACTAAATGAAATGAGAGAAGATTTTGAGAGCATTATCACATGGTCACATGAATTGAATGTGGAATACTAATCTTTCTCCCAAGCCAGGAAATGAACTTGGTCCTAAATACAGAACATTACTACAATTAAATGATAACAACTTAGTCTAAAGGGAGAGAGGAGGTGGGTGGGGGGGGGGGGTGGGGGTGGATGTGACATCAGCACTGATGATAATTATTATTTCAACCAAAAAATTTGATCACAAGAAGCTGCTGATTGTCACCAATTTGGAGGTGGGGACCATCAGACACAATTCTATTTGAGGATGGTATGATGTAATAATTATCGCTCGTGATGATGATAATAGAACAGACTACATTTTTCCTGCATGATACCCATGGCTTCATGTGTCCATTTTAGTGATTAATCCATGCTGTTGCGGAATAGAATAATTCAACATGAGCTAAACTAAACCAGTGTGAAAAATGGTATGTGGTGACACTCATTTTGAACATGTGGTGCAGAACCTTTCATGTCAGGAGGATCATCCAAAGCACTTCACAGGATCTGCTGTGAAGTGGAATGACTGTTTTGTGGGCAAACGAGGCAGCCAATTTTGCACGCAAGAATGTGTTGGCAGAATTCAGATGGTACACATGACAGTAATAATCATTTGTAATAATGTAGTTGTAATATTCCATGATATTATGATTACAATATGTTTCATTTTCAAGTGTTAGATAAGTTGACCTTGATGTGTTACATAAGAGCAGAATACTTCTGACCTGAAAATTCAACACTGTCTATATTTCATTTAGACAGCAGGCTTTCAGGAAATTAACTGAATGATAGAATAGCTACATTAGGCCAGTAATTATGATAAGTATCAAACAAGTGTTTCATCTCATACACTGTGCTCAGCTGCCACTTGACATTTAAAGACCCTGCCTTGTGCCATTTGTAATCTGCTTCATCCCCTTTCTGAAAAGTCAATCATCTAATTGTCCCAGACAACTCCCCTGTGAATACCCACAAGACAGCTGACACCCAATGAGCTGTAACTATGAGGATACGTTAATACTTTCTTTCAATGTATTCCACACACTTCAAACACCTTGGAGGTTACTGTTAACTATACACAGCAAATTTGCCCTGGCCTGGTTCTGCTCTGCTCACTATGTTTATTCTATTTAAATTAGAAATAAAATTCTTATTAATATAAAATTAAAAACCAAACAACCATAGTGAAATATTTATTATTACAGTATTAGCAATAGACGCATTTTACTCAATATTGTGACAAGTAGAACTGAATTTTCTGACATCCCGCAGACCATATGCTGTACTTACATACAATGCAATTTACAATTATATAGCGCCTTTCACAGTTGGAGGAAGTCTCAAAGCGTTTTGACAACTGACTAGACACTCAAGCTGGGGGTGAGAATCGAAGAGGGTGGGAGAGGAATTATGACCAAAAATATGCTCAAAGAGGTACAGTAATAGCCTGTTTTCCCGGCACCCCAGGGATCTGGCCAATGCCGGTTAAAGTGCGTGCCGGATATTCGGCCCAAAACACAAAAAAAAGCATTGTGCCGGATAAATTCTGGTTAATCGAATGGGGACTTTGTTTTGAGGTGCTGATTATACGGAAGTTACGGTTGATTGGGTCACAGATAAGCGGGCTTTTACTGTATATCACCGGGCCCTGGAATGTCTCTGATATGGGCACCTTTTCGGATGTTTACAGTACAATTCACAGAAGTATCTATGAGGTCAGGCAACAGGGTCTGTAATGAATCATTTGTAAACCATGTGTAATACTTAGCCTTTAATTATGTAATTAACCAATCCTTTTCTTTGCATGTTACATAATTAAGGTAACCTGTAATTCTCGGATTACAGAGTGGTTTAAACATGACACTTCCTACATGTATTAATGATCTTTACTTTGGATGTAGTGCCTATAACATCAACTCCGTCTCAAAGAGCTTCACAGTTAATTCCTGTCAAACACAGTGACTGTATAGATTTGTATGCAAACGCAACAGTCAATACGCACACAAGGTCCTACAAAAAGCCATGAAGTGAATCATCAATCTTTAACCGGAGGATTGTTGGCCAGGATGCTGAGAGTCATTCTTTCTCTTCTTCTATATAGAATCCTGTTATAACATGGTATTGAATCCTAGACCATTATAAAAGGTGGCCATTAATTTTTGCAGTATACAGGTAGACCCCGCTTACCGAACGCCCAGTTAATGTAAGTTCACTATAACGAGAGTTTCTATTCGTACCACTTATCCGGTTAACAAAGGCTGCTTTCGCTATAACGAATGTTTACACACACTTTAAATCTCGCGGGCTTCTCGTACGCAGCTTCTCATGGATAACGTCTCTTCTGGTTGCCCCAGCAACACACGCTCAGTCTTTAATGTGCCTCAGTTAAGCAGTGCAGTGCAGCCCCTCCCATATGGGAGGAGCTTAAGTGGCAGGATGTTTTGTGGCTTCAATAATAGTAAGTCGAGGACTGTCTGTATTTTATTGTTTATTATTGTATTCACTGACATTTTAATATTTTATTGTTGTATTTAAAGTTGTGTAGCCTTCAATAGCAGTTATATCTACCTCAGGCCCTCGCTAGTACAGGTTGAGCGTCCTGAATTCGGGCCCGTAGCTGAGCCCAGGTTCGGGTATTTCCCGACAAATCGGAACGCCAGAAGCGCGTCACATGTCCAGAAATGGCTGGGCCCAGGTTGCAATATTTCAGTGCGGTGACTGTGAAGACCTGGCCAGGAACGGTTAGGACTGGCGTTTTTATTCTTGCAATTTTTGTCACATTCCGGATTCCGGAACTCTGGATTTTGGAATTCAGGATTTTGGCCGCTCATCCTGTACACCGAAAATGTTAGCGCTAGGAACTGCTAGGAACTACACTGATTTTAGCGGTGAGGCTCGGATCGGGACGGCGTTTTGGCTGCGGCCAAATACAGTCACATAGTTAAACTCGCGCTTAACGAAGGGTTTTAAAGTCCCTAACCCCTTCGTTAAGTGGGATCTACCTGTAGTTATCATAATTAAGGGGTCCTGCTGTGCTCAATTGGCTGCCGCATTGCGCCTGCAAATATACAGCCAATTCACTTTACAGTGTATTCTGTGAAACGCTTTGAGACGTTTGGAAGATGTGAAATGCGCTATATCAAATGCAAGGATTATTATTATCATCTGATACGCTTTCAGAGTTTGTAAAATCCAATCTGAACAAAACACGAATGATGTTTCATTTATAGCACTATAATATAATTTTTTTACTATTACTGTTTTAGAATGTTTTAACCCAGCTAATCTATATGAGGAACAACAACAATTTGTATTTAGATATCACCATTCACATAGGATAGCATCTCAATGAGCTGTGGGGTGGAGGTGTTGGAGGTTGAGCAAGAGCGAAGGGAGAGGTGTGTTGAAGAGGGTGATAGGTATGTTCGAGCACTCTGAGATGCCGTCCAGCATGGGGGGCGCTATATAAATTGAAGTTGTTGTTGTTCTTCAGATGGAATTTAAAGTTAGTTAAAGAAGGGCAGGGTGCAGGATAGAGGGAGGGAGTTTCAGATTTTAAAAGCATGGCCACTGATGGTAGCACAGAGGGGTTCTGAATGTATGATAGGAAAGACATTTGAGGATCAAACCAGACACCGAGGTTACGCACTGCTTCAGTGACATCGAGGACATCAGTGAGATCAGAACTAAGACGCTGAGGAGATTTTGGCAGGAGACAAGGAGAATGGCTTCCATCTTACTCCATGTTAAGATGCAGAAAATTGGTGCTTATCTAGGCCTTTTGAAAAAAGGTCAGTCACACTTTTAGTCTCAATTCTTTGCACATGTTTTATTTTACAAATTGTCTTTGCCTGCTGGAGGTCTGGTCAGCTCACCTCCTCTGTTCCTCCTCCCTTCCCCCTCAGCAGTCTGAGATCACATGAGGTCAGCTTCACCATTAGATGTGATCGACAGCCTGTCACATTCCAAAGACCTGAAACAAGATGGAGGGTTAGGGGAGGACAAGTATCGGAGTGGGAGGCAACCCTGCTAATTGGGGTCAGATAAAGCCCAGCAGTCCATCTTACACCTCTAAGGCTGATTAAAGACAATGATGAAACATCACCATCCTTTCCCTTTTTAAATTCCACCTTCCATTTTTAAAATTATTTTTGTATTTTCTCTGGATTCTTGAGATTTCATCTTTCTCCAGCCAAGGGTGTGCGGGCAACTGTTCCAACCACTCCGTTCGGGGGATCCTTGAGAGATTTCAGAACTGTTTGAGCTAATGACTGCTAATGTTATTTCTCCCTCCCTCTGGTTAGCACACAGTAATTACAGCTAGGATGGAATTAGAGCTAGTCTGAAATTAGAAAGCCCAGAGTTACTCTCCCATAGATTACTGTGTTACTGTCTCCATAGTGCAGAGTGTTTCAGTCTCCTTGGCTCAGAGTATTTAGATACCCAAATCCTGTGCCACTACCAAACCTTTATTTATTTTTAGATGTGAATCTAAAATTAGATTCTATGCACTTAAGTGGTCATTTCACTAAAATAGTAATGCGTATAAAATTCAACATTCAAAAGTGCTCTTTCTATTGCATTGCCAATGTTTTATTTAAGTCTAGCCTAGCAGATAAAATGACTAGTATAACCTCCTAGTTAGATATCTGTTACAATAATTGTAAAATTCTGACTTTTACGCATTGCTGTTATATGCATCAGCCAGGACCAAATGGACATACAGCAGATTTCCAAACAGTCTCTTGAACTCTTCTGCAACCCTTACCAAAAGACTTAAGGAACATGGGAGATATACCACTGCTTAGATTACTATAACATTATAAATGCCTATATGGAGTAGCCAAAAACAACATTTTGAAGAACCATTACAAGTTTGATGGCGATTTCACTTCACAAGAGAATATTGAAAATGTTTATGTGATTTCCATGGGAACATAACTTCACTTGAAACCCTAAGACACTGTAAAACTTATTTAATGGAAACATTCTGGTTTCAAAAACCAATTGTTTATGATTGATGTCTTACCATCTTACCATCCCTCCCTTGCTGTTTAAAGCTCACCATCAGACTTATCTTTTCTAACAATAATATTAATAATAAGACTGTGCTTTCAGTCATGTTACCCCTTCCATTCAGCTGTGTGAATTACTGTGAGACGTCCACCTGACATGGACCTGTATCTACATACATGTAAATTGCTGTTGTAGAGAGTATATCATAGTCAAACGGCTTACAAAAAATTATTGTACAACTAGAATTATCTTATCAGGTAGGAAATTAATCAACAAATATGCAGTCACTACAGTTACAGTAAAATCCTGTGAAGCTTTTCAAAGATTTGATGATGTTATAAAACACTACATGAAATGTAAAGATTATTATTTTAAGAACAAAACCAGCCAGAGTATCGGCGTCACTCTTAACACTAGTTCT
This sequence comes from Hydrolagus colliei, assembly GCA_035084275.1. Lineage (NCBI taxonomy): Eukaryota > Metazoa > Chordata > Chondrichthyes > Chimaeriformes > Chimaeridae > Hydrolagus > Hydrolagus colliei. The sequence continues at coordinate 8,363,655 of CM068745.1, forward strand.
TCAGGGATCAGGTTTTTTTGTGGATGAGGGCATTGGGTGACAACAGGGTTAAGCTGCAGTACTTCCAAGGTTGAACACTACTAATTACTGTTTAGGTTCCACTTTAAGAAGCCCTTGTGGGAAGGTTCTGGAGGGTCTCCAGCTGTAATGGGACATTTACCCAAGTGCATGTCTTCAGAAATGAAACGGAGAGAAGCTAAAATCGGCATTAAAATATATTGAAAGCATAGCAGGACAGAACAAACCAAACTAAATACAAATGTATATAGCTCAGAACATTCCTCACCCACACCAAACTTCGTATCCTGATTACCTCCGTCATTGCCAAACTCCACTGGCTCCCTGTCACAGAATGGATCAACTTCAAGATCTTCACTCTTGTGTTTAGATCCCTCCACTTCCTCTGCGCCCCCTGCCTCTAAGCTCCTCTCTCCTCACAGCAGTACTCGCGCTCGCTGCGCTCCCCTATACTGGGTCCTCTTTGTCCCCCAAATGCTCCACTCCACCATCAGCGGCTGTGCTTTCAGCCACTACACCCCAAAACTTTAGAACTCCTTCCCTCAACACCTTCATCTCTCCCCCTCCTTTCCCATCTTCAGGTAGCACCTGAAGAACTTTCTCTTCAACCACTCTTAAGGTCACCTTCCCACTCCCCCAGGCTCGGCCTCGGGCTCCACCTTGTGAATCACCCTGAAATGCTGCCCAACTTGGAGGGAGCTATATAAATGTAAGATACTGTTGTTGTTGTTGACATTGGCACAGTATCAAGCATAGTAGAAATTAAGATAATTTAAAAATTCCTAATTGTAATTCTTTCCAGACAGCTTTACTGAGAAACAGAGAACATCAGCTCTGATGATTGCTATGATTTTTCATGTGTTCAGAACCGTACATCTAAGAACTGGAAGATATGTCACCACTTGAAAGGCACAAGGTTGAAAGCATCCATGGCTTTTCAGAAAGAAAACCAGCAGTGTTATTACTCAAAATAGACAGAAATGCAATTGGATTTCTACACTATTTCCTTACTTCTGCACCTGTCTTTAGTATGTGTCATGTCCCAGTTATAGTGCACTGCAACATTGGCTAATTTTATATATTGCTTGAAATAAAATTTCGAAGGGGCAAAATAGCCTGCAGAGTTTGAAAAGGAGCAGCCTACTTTGTGCAGTCAATAATAAAATCACTGTGGAGTTTGCTTCCTTGAACAGTGGATTCAGCAGAAGGCTGCAAGCTCTGAGGTAAGAATTATAGCCATACGGCTACTATGGTTCCTGGGAGCTGGAGAGAGCCCCCACTGTAAAGCAATTACTTGAAAGTTGTGAAGAGGATGGCAGAGAGGATGGAGGGCATAGCACTTGTGAGCTTCCCTGTCTCGTAACCTTATGGTTGGAGTGAATCTTACCTCAGAGACTGCTGTAATTAAGAATATCGCACTAACAACTCAAATTTAATTACATAGCCTGCAGCTCACTTGCTGCTAAACCTGCTGTACGTTGCCTTCCACAGTGAGGAAGCCTGTTTTCTAAAGACTTTTTTAAAAAAAATCTGCTGGACACATGACTCTAGGCAGATGTTTGGCTGTGTGTGTGGGTGTCCCAAGCACACACGAAGGAATAGAATACAGTGCACAGGAGGGCTCCTTGTCCATGTTTTGTGCTGTGGGATACAAAGTACGCTGTGCTCTATTTAAAAAGGGAAGGGTACTTCTCCTGAAGTCCTGACCAACAGTTCAACAAATAAAATTGCTCATTCAATTTTGGCTGTTTATGGGATATAATTGTGCACAAATTGGCTGCCATGTTCTTCTTCAAAATACACCATCGCTTCACTTTGTGTATAATATGAAGCACTTTGAGATATTTCTCTGATGTGAAAGGTGATGTAACAAACGTAAGGATTATTTTTAAGTTGGTCAACTGTGTTCCCTCAGTGGTTCCTCAGTTTACCTGAATTCTTCTTCTAATAATAATCCTTAGATTTGATCCTCCTGACGTGAAAGCCGCTATACAAATGTAACTTTGATGTTGTTTGTTGTTGTTGGTTCATCACATCATTGAGAAATTCTCAAAGCACTTCACAGAATATATTGTGGACATATAAGTGGATTGACTACATATTTTGTGGATGAAATATGGCAGCCAATTGCACATAGCAGTGTCCCCAAACTGTCATGGATTGAGTTAATTTTGTTTTAATTCTTTTTTTTAACGGCACAAAAGGAGGCCTTTCGGCCAATCGAGTCTGTGCCATCTCTTTGAAAAGAGCAATTCAATCCCACTCCCCAGCTCTCTCCTCATAACCGCGCAAACCCATCCTCCCCAAATAAACATCTGCCTCTCTTTTAAAAGTTGTTATCGAATCGGCCTCCACCACCTTTTCAGGCAATGCATTCCAGATTTGAACAACTCGCTGAGTGAAAAACTTTCTCCTCACCTCCCCTCTGCTTCTTTTAGAAACTATTTTAAATCTGTGACCTTGAGTTACTAACGCACAACACCAGTGGAAACAGTTTTTCAGTTTACCCTATCGAATCCCCTCATGATCTTAGAAACCTCTGTTAGGTCTCCTCGTAACCTTCTCTGCTCCAATGAGAATAAACCTAGCCTCTCTAGCCTTTCCTCATAACTGAAGTCCCTCATTCCTGGTACCATCCTGGTAAATCTCCTCTGCACCCTTTCCAATGTCTTAACATCCGTCCTAAAGTGTGGTGACCAGAATTGACACAGTACTCTAGCTGAGGCCTAACCAAAGTTTTATAGAAGTTAGTCAGAACTTCTTGACTTTTGTACTCTATGCCCCTATTTATAAAGCCTAGTATCCCGTATGCTTTTTTTTAACAGCCTTGTCTACCTGTCCTGCCATCTTCAAAGAATCACCTACATAAACCCCCAGATCTCTGTGTTTCTTCACACCCCTTAAAATTGTACTATCTAGTCGATATTGCCTTCCCTCATTTCTCCTTCCAAAATGCATCACCTCACATTTCTCCACATTAAATTTCATCTGCCATGTGTCTGCACATTTTACCATTCTGTCTATATCTTCTTGCAGATGGTTACTATCCTATTTACTATTTTTTCTAACTTTGTGTCATCTACAAACTTTTACACATCCTTTTATTTCTCTTTATTTATTGCAGCCTCTTGCTGTGAACTAGCCGAATGTGAAGAGATATGATGGTAAATGAGAACCAGAACACAGACTACAAAACATGTGAACATTTGCTCGGGTGGGGGGAGGGACTGGGGCCTCTATCAATTTTATCTTAAGAATTTTAATTGAAAAAATTCCCAAATGAGCTGGGATGTTGCACCAGATAACAAGGGTGAGTTTATAACCTTTACAAATAGTTTACAGCAGCTATTTTGCTCTTCTAGTGGTGATTCCATTATTTCAATATTTTTATTTAATATTTTAAATATTCTGAATTTTTCAATCGCAGTCTATTAATACCTGAAACTAAAATGCCCTGGCTATTTATGTAAATCGTTAGGTAGACTGCAGTTAGAATATTGTGTCCAGTTTTGGTCAAACCACTTCAGGAAAGATGTTTGGGTGAGAGTGGGGTTGCAGAGGGAGAATTATCAGGATTAATGCAGGTGTTGTGTTTGGCCTATGAATAGAGATTGGAGGAACTTATACATTTTCCATTGAAACCAAAAGGGTTGTGGGGTGACCTGATAGAGGTCTTTAAGATTATGAGGGGTTTTGATAGTCAGTGGGCAGAAATTACTTCCACTAGTTGGTGAATTGACTAAAGAACATCAATTTAAGGTAGTTAGCAAATGAATAAACAGTGTTGTTAGGATGTCAAATGCCTTTTTGGGAGTGGTGTTTGAGGCAGAGGAAATAGATAAATACCTAAAAAGAGTAAGCTGAAGGGGAATGGGGCAAGGACAGCTAAATGTGATTGAAATAATTAATTGAAAAAGAGACTGTACAGAAATGATGAACCAAATAGCCTTCTTCTGTACTGCAAAACACGTTTCTATGGTTATATGAAATACAGGACACGTCATGTGTCCCAGTGCAGATGTACACAGTGTGTTTGACCATCTCTGTATGCTACATAAACACAGTTGAACACCTGCCCCACTCTGGAAACCCTGGACAATTCATTGTAATTAATTAATAATGATAATTGATGCAGGTGCAGAGCAGTATATGACACCCTTGTTACCTCCAGATGTATTTTTAAGGGGCAACATTAAAATTATTTGTGGAGTCCTGTAGCTCAGTAGTTAGAGCACTCACCTTACAAGCGGGAGACCTGGGTTCTATTCCAGGCAAGAAACCTTGGGCAAGTTTTCTACCTCTAAACGCCTAACAATACAACCTTGAAAAAAAAATTGGTCATTTCAATCTACGACTGTTTGCGGGACACTGCTGTGCGCAATTGGTTGCCGCGTTTCGCTCACAACTATACAGTCAATTCACTTTACAGAATATTCTGTGAAGCGTTTTGAGACGTCTGGAAGATGTGAAAAGCGCTATATCAAATGCAAGAATTATTATTATTACAATATATCCCCAGAGTGGGATAATTGGTATCTGTACACAGAAGACTTATTAAATTCATCTGTACCCTTCTATCTCTGGTGTGAGCTGAAATAGCTCATTCCATTATCCAACTGGTTATTGGGCTGCAAGCGGTAGTTGAAATGCTACAATATGTCCAACACAAACAGAAACCACGCTGTCACTAGCACTTATTCAGGTTCCTGCTTAAAATAACAAAATATCCACTTGCCACCAAGATTCACTGTGTAAGAAGGAAATCTGGACAACATCACTACCCCAAGTGCAGCACAGATACTGTATCTGCGAACATTCACTCAGTGACGTGGTCTGCATAAGGAGGAACAGCACAAGATGTGTTTGGATCACATAGTGTGCATGATGAGCATTCATTGCTTGGATGAGCAATGAGCTAACTTGGAAAATAAATTTGTGGTTGGGGAGAATATTTGACGCTTGATGCTTTTTGCCAATGTCGGTAAGTGAAAACCTCTACCGAGTAACGTGGAGAGATGATGCGTGTCATCATCCATTGGAGCTCGGACAAGGCAACCTCTCAATAATTTTGGTCATTAACTCCATGACCATTTGTGGGAGATAACACCCCAAACTGACATTTGTGTTTGCCCAAACAAAAGAGTCGCACAGCTTGACAGTATATCCTATGATTGGCTTTGAGACAGCTCTACAGCCATACAAAATGCCAGGTTTATTATAATGCATAACATAGATAATTTGCTTGGTTGTGTGCACTGAAAATGTTCATGAATTTGTCAGCCTTTTGTCGCATCAGGTTGTATCACACCAAGTCGTGAGCGTGTTATTTTTAACAGCTTTTCAACCAGGTACCAAGGACAGTTACACAACTTTTCCTACCCAGTTCCCTACAAATTGATAATCAAAGACCCGAGGGAATGACTGTAATTAGCACAACAAATTACAGGGGCGTATTCCTACAAATTTTTGTTTCTACCATAAGAAATATTCTTTCCACACACACACCCCTAAAAATTGGTAGACTCATCCATTTAATTTGGAAGGTTTAAAAAATATACATTTGTGGTCTCTCACTGTGGTCTGTCACTACAGCTTTAACATCCAAAACCTGGTTTCAATGCAGCGGTGAGTTTAAAATAAAATGTTGGCAACATATCCTCTCAGCCCACCCAAATATTGTAGGCATGTATAGCTCCACTGTTGGCAATGTCATGCTGCCAGCAATAAAATAGCTTTTCTTTTTTCTACTATCATATAATAAAAAATGAATAAACTTTTACGTTTATTACAACTTAGGAAGGGAGCTGGATGTTAGATTTCTGAAAGTGATCTGCCACAAATGAATAGAAGTGCCGTTGTCTTCTGTCAGACAGCTAGTGTTTGTAAATGCTGCAGCACCTTTCGTGGTTCCCACAAACACAGGAAGGAATGTATCAACACATTGTGGCTGACAAACCTGACATGATATAGAGCACCAGCTAACCAAAGTTAGATGCCTGTTTGTTAGTTCAGTGATAATTGCTGCTCGTGCATACTTCACAATTTTGTAATTCAGGGCCCTCTTTGTCAAGTGTCTGCATGTTGTTTTGTGGAGATAGCCTGGAACCTGGAGGAACTATTGGATTGAATTGTGTTTGGTTCCTGGACTATTGAAATTCTATGAGGTATGTGCAGCAGAATGGAACAGTAGTTCATCCATGAGCATTATGTGTTGCGTTAGTGTTTACAGTGTGTGGAAGGAGCAGTAGACAAAATTTGATAGAACTTTTTGATATATTGTGTTAGTTTTTTTAAAAAAATCATGAGATGGTATGAAGACCATCTCATGAAACCGTAATTTTACTAAGTAAAATCCCTCACTAAGTAATATTTTTCCCAACCCACTTTTTTTTCCCTCCTCTTCAGAAGTCACTGATTCGGAAAATCGTACCTTTCCAGACAACCATGATTAGTGTTTGAGTCTTGTCAATGAGTGCTGAGCTTATATTTAACCAATTGGGGCAGATAACTGTCAGGTCCCATTCTATACTCACACAACACACACATTTGCAGCAGGTATCCGTGAAAACAATGGGGAACAAGATTCCTTCGTTAAATATCCCCGGATAACCCAGGACACTGACCACCAACTGTAATACCCTGAATTCCACTGAGGGGAGTGGAACTAGTCACAAACAAAAAATGATTAGAATCTACTGGTACTATAATTTTAAATTACAATCTATTTACAAAATATACATTCACTACACACTATACTTTCTATCCTGTGAAGCGCTTTGAGATACCTTCCCAACATGAACGGTGATATATTAAATGCTAGGATTATTAATATTATAAATTTCACTGATTCTCACCTACATGTCTGTAAATTACCTTAATCAATGTTACAATGTGTATTGTTTGCATTTTATTCCCTCCAAAATAGAAATTGCACAATGGAACTTTTACAGGATTTTGTTCAGCTCCCAAAGAGAGCGTAGAGAGAGGGTTCTGTCATGTATTCCCATCTTACCTTCTGGCTTACATTACAGTAATATTCTCTTTGGTTGGAAAAAATTCCACACATATCTTTCTTCTCCAAAAATAAATGCTAGAACCCAGTGCGGACAGTAATTTCAAATATTTACCCTAATGCTGGAGAAAAGTTGTTCTTCTTTCATACAGTTTTTGAGCCACTTGCTCTTTGGCACATCCCACTATCAGCACATACAACTCAAGCAATCAGTCACCCTTGCAGATGCTTGTAGGCTGCCCATTCTATTTTCATTGAGCGGCTAAGTTGAAAAGGGGGGAGATTTTGAGGAATCTTTTTTAGCACAGAGTCTTGTTAGAATGTGAAAAGCCGTGCCGCAAATGGTTGTCGAAGGTACAACAACAGCCTGTGGCTCCGTGGTTAGAGCACTTGTCTTGCAAGCTGGGGAGACCTGTGTGCGAATCCAGGCAGGTCAGGGCGAAACCTTGGGCAAGTTTCCTTACTCCACACGCCTAATAATAATCCCTCCAAAAAAAAACACAATAATAAAATTGGTCATTTCAATTCACGACTGTTTGTGGGACACTGCTGTATGGAATTGACTGCCGCGATTCACCCACAAATATACAGTCAATTCACTTTACAGTATACTCTGTGAAGCGCTTTGGGACGTCGATAAGATGTGAAAAGCGCTATATCAAATGCAAGGATTATTATTATTATTATTATATTACGTTTGTAAAGGGTCTTTCACATCGGGAGGATATCCCAAGGCACTGAACAGTCGGGGACCCGAGTATGAGGAGCCAGGGTTGGGATGAGGGAGTGCAGAGAGGTAGGAGGCGGCTGAAGGCATGATCCAGAAGGAGGGTTTTGAGTTATGCCTTGAAGGAGGTAAGGGAGGGAACAAGGGGTCCAGAGAGGCTAAAAACCAGGTCCCCAATGATAGTGCCAGCGAGAAACATGCTGAATGACAGAAGTAGACAGGTTGATAGGTGCCCAAATTAGCCGCCACATTTACCTCCAGATTCTAAAGTAAATACCGTGAAGCATTTTAAGGCATTTTGAAAATGTGAAAGATGCTCCGTCATATGCAAGAATTATTATTCTTACATTTGAGATTTGATTTTGTAGGCTCTCATTGATCATCGTTCTCACATACTTTAGGTTGTGAACGCTCCAGCCTCCTATGTCTGTTAGCTAAGGATTCTCATTTTTGAAGTTGTCTGCTTGTCTCTTCATACCCTCCAACAATAACAACAACAACCACAAAATTACACTTGTATAGCGCCTTTCACGTAGGGAGGACGTCCCAAGGCGCTGGATGGTCATTGTTTCCGACCTGAGCTGGGGACAGAGAGGGTGGAGGGAAAGGGAGGGGGTGGGTTTGGAGTGACCAATGGGACCATCAAAGAGGAGGGCTCTTGGGTCAGGAAGGAGGCCAAGTAGAGACTGTGGGATGGAGTTCCAAAGTGGATAAAGTCTCGCCCGCCAATGGTGGGGCAGGTGGCTCCACTTCACTAAGCATTGCTAAAAGAGAATCCAAAATCGCAGCTCTGAAGACATTGGCGACCAGCAGAACAATGGATGAGATGTGCACACATGCACGTAGCCAGTATTAAGGAATATATGAAATTCTTATGTCACAATAGACATTAGGACCTTTGCCGGTTTCAAGTTTTGCAACTTTCAATGCACTTCTATTAGTCATTGTGTTTTTGGTATCAACAAAACTGCATATGTTGTTTTATTGATGTATAACATCCAGACTTAAAAAAGTGGTCTTTGATATACTTTTACTTTAATCACCAATTTCCATCCTTTGTCACTGGAGTGTATAAGCCTAAATAATCTGCAAAGGTCAAGTGACTCATTTCTGGTTATGATGGCATTAAGTTTCAATCATTTCTCCCCATTAAAACAGTTGTGAAGCAGAGGGTCAGAATAATGCGCATTAGGAGATCAATGTTAACTGAATGTAATGAACAACTGAGGTACTGCCAAAAATACATGGACAAGGATCTATCCAGAGCCTCCTTTTTTGTATTGGAAAATAAAATGAGCGTGCTCAGGCCAAAACTATGGAGGACAACAATTTTAAGTAAAATACACTCTCTACTGTCAAAGAAGTTTCCGAGCTTGTTATTTCCATTTGTAAGGTTGTAAAGAGTGACCCAGACTCCCACCCAACATCCTCTGTTCCATTTTCCTAGCAGTTTGAAGTTAATTGCAAATCAGCCAGGCTTATTAAAGTGAACACTGAGTTCAAATGGCTATATCAAATGCAAGGATTGTTATTATACATTCCAGTGATATAGGATGGAAAATGATGTAAAAGTATACAAAGGGCTTTTTTTTGAAGTCCAGTAAAGGTATTTCAGCTCAGTAAAACAACATACACAGTTTTGGTTGATAGTGTTGATTCTCTTAAGGATGAAAGGCACCGGATACTCAAAATCAGATCCGATCTGTACATGTGACGAAAGCAAACCCCTACAAATGTGTATTCAGTTCTTAGGCAATTCACTGGAAAACCTGTGAGAAAGATTTAGAGATTTCCACAGTCACTATTTTATCATGTAAATGTAATGAAACCAGTACACACCAGCTGTGCATCTCATTCATCTTTGTAGTGGACCAAATCCCAAAGTATTCAGCAGATGTCTGCTAATTATACGTGAGCTTCTTTTACAAGATGAGTAAAAATAGAAAAGCATCCTGCTACTCGTGTGCTGCAAAATTGTTTCCTTTCAAATACTTCCCTTCATCATTTCCCTTCATAGCGCATCCATGAAGTGCTTTGAGATGTCCTCCCGATGTGTGCTGAATCAAATGTAATTCATCTTATCTTCTTGTTCCAAACTTTAGGTTTATAGTGTGTACATGCATGCGTTTCTGTGAATATGTGTGTGTGTGTGTGCGTCTGTTTGTGTGTGGTGGAGGGGAAATTAAAAGCATTTCTTTTGCCATTCATAGTGACCTTCAGATTACATACTGAACACCCTTTGTGGCTTTCAAAAGGCTCTCATATCATCAGCCAATAACAGAATATAAGTTGTGGTGTATTACTACTGAATATTATATCAGAGAATTCGAGAAACGAATACAGCCAGAAGAATTTCTTATTGATTGTAATCTCTGTCTACTTTCAGAACATAGGACATTTTCTAAATTATGTGTGGGAATCAGTCTCCAGCAATTTAAAGCTCAAAAGGCATCTCTCACAATTTTAGCCACTGTTTTCACACCTAGAAAGCAACTGAGACACCAAGTGAAACATGTATCCATTAACTAGCCCTCTGATTTCTTTTCGAATTAGCTCAGTTGATTTGTTGATTTTGTCGATTGACCTAGGGTTGGATCAATGCAATTCTGTCCAGAATGTGTTTCTGTGAACCCACATGAGTTGGAAATCCTCAAGTGGCTTTTCAACATGCGTATTTCATCTAATATAATGTGGACTACGGCCAACTATGACAGCTGGCGTTCTGCATTCATCCAATGCTCACCATCAGCTGCATAAGCGGACTGGGAGAAGGGTAAATAGTGAGAGATGAGGCTTTAGTGAGGCTTTTATATACATAGTTCCTTTACGTCTCTGGTTGGGTTAGAAAACCTGATTCGTGGCTTATTTTCCAATTGCTGGAGTCTGCTTATGCACTGTGTGTATTATGCGCCATGTGTAAACACATTTGCAACACAGGGAATTATCTCCGAAGTATATAATTAATCACCAAAGGATTTAGTAATTGTTATATTGTTATGGAAGTGAGAAGGCATTTTTCACGTATTTCACGTCCGTTGCTCAGGGCGTGGACCAGGACCTGGAAGCTGTTCACACTGTGGAAAGCACTAAACACATTTGAAATGTGACCTTGACAGACTGCTGCACACAGCAGTGCGTGTGTTAAAGTGTTGGAGGCCCTTGTGAACAGCCGTGCAGAATAAATAGAACAGTGGGGCAGGCACATCGCGATAGTTCCATCACACATTAAGAAAGCGGCTGGCATTGATGCTATGCATAACTCTTAAGTGCCACATATTTGATGAGAGCTTCAAACTCCCACTCAGAATGTTCTGTCCGCTTCTCCCACTTCCCTGCAATGAAGCATTCAGATTGAATTGTTCCATATTGTATACGTAAACTGGATTTATTTTCTAAATAATTTTACTTCACAAATGTTAGTTAGAATTACTTTCAATTGCTGCTTTGTAAACAAAACGTTTCCGTGCAATTTCCATTAGTTTAAGATTTAGTTTCACATTTCCCAAGTCTTTATGGCACTGCATGGAGTGTGAAGGATGATTGTGTGTGGTACATACACCGTGGCCCTGTTATGATATGCTTCATCACAGCATTGATTCATTTATATTGTGAATAATAATAATCCTAACATTTATATAGCGCTTTCCACATCTTATCAACGTCTCCAAGCGCTTCACAGAATACAAACAATGTCCCAAGGTTGGGACCAGAGCAGGGGTGGGAGGGAGAAGACAAGAGGGAAGAAAGTGGGGAGAAGAGGTAGGGACCAGATCAGGGGGGAGGGGTTGTGGTTGAAGGAAGGAAAGTTGGTGTGTTGATGACACTCACTACGCGTGCAGCCAGCCAGCTCAGTTTCTATCCACTGGCTGGTTCCCACACGAAAAATAGTTGACTTCCAAGTCATTAGATCTCCTTTGATGTCATTTCCGGCATGCTGTGCAGGAATGACCCACATACAAGTTATCAGGTCACCGACGATATTACTTCCTGTGCATTGCACAGTTGCGTAATGTGTGGGTTGAAATCTGTCCATGTTCCACGGGGCACTTTCATGATGTAGGCTGTCATGATAAAACATTTTCCATTATAATTGAGCGTTGCCAAAGGCATTTCTGTAAATCTGATCAGAATTTCAACCCAGTGATGACACATTATAATAGCATAACCGCTGACTGCTGAACAACATGTACAGTACCATTCATACACAATATAAGTATAGAAGCATGCCATAGTAACAAAATGGATCACCGAGGAAAGCAGGATAAATTTCAGGGCATTCACCAAAGATCAACCGATAAGTTTGTATCAGGTTTTAGAGGCAGCGAGAGACAATGCACTGAGAAGAGTTTCGGAAGAGAGTTCCAGAGAGGGTGTAGTAGCTGAAGGCTCAGTCTCTCATAGTGAATCAGAGCAAACAGTCAGCCAGAGTCAGAAGCGTTCAATGGTAGAGCACTAGAAGTCCTGTAGTTCAGTAGTTGGAGAAAGTGATCGATTTGGGTTCGATTCCCAGTAGGGTGAAACCTTGGGCAAGTTTTCTTACTCCACATGTCTGATAATAATCACTCAAGAAAAAAATAAAATTGTTCACTTCAATCCACAACTGTTTGTGGGACACTGCTGTATGCAATTGGCTGCTGCGTTTCACCCACAAATATAGTCAATTCACTTCACAGTATATTCTGTGAAGCACTTTGAGACTTCTAGAAGATGTGAAAAGTGCTACATGAAATGCATTTTTATTATTATAGAAGAGCAAAGGGTATTGACAGAAGGACAGGGCTGTAGAGGTATGGTTGTGAAAGGATTTGAAGTTAAGTAATTCGATGTGATGGGACATCAGGGTAGGTAATGAGCTTGTGGAGCCTGGTGTTGGACAGGATGTGAACTATGTGGGGGACGTAAGCATGTCTTCTTGGTGATGAATTGGCTCCCAGGTGACATGTTTGGCAACAGAATGTCAGAACCAAGTCAACCCTTTGGGGGTGTCTCAGTAGCCTAGTTGTTTAGTCAAGTGATTCTTTTTAGTCAAAAGATCCAACTGAGAGCAGGAATTCTTCCCACTCAGCTCCTGTTAATGTTACAAGCCAAAGTCTGAATGGGTAGGATGATCCTAACTGCATCAGCAACACATATCTTGCCAGACAGAGCTCTTGATTGAAAGTTTATTTTTTTAGCTTGTTGAACTCCCGTAGTACCTCAACAAGCATACTCTGGGGTCCTCAAGCCTTGCCTTATGCCAACTTATGCCTTATATTCACCGGATTTAGATAAATTGTTCCTCCAGGGAAAGAAAATGTCCCTCCAAGCATTCCATTACAGAAAAAAGTATTTGTCTAGATGGCATGTATTTGTGGACCTTTCAGTCTGGTTTGGATAATTTTAAGCAATGGTGCTGAAGGTTTGCTTGTGTCCAACACTCGGCTGACCAAAGAAAAGTTTTGTATATACAGTAATGGAGTTTATAAAGGATGAAGACATGGATCTCGGCAAAATAGAATGTTGGAGAAATCAAGATGTTAAAAAAAATCAATAATTGCAAACCAATGAAGTCTTAAAATGCAGATCGTTCACCAATAACTCTGAATTTAATTTCATCCTTTAATTGTGATATAAGTTTAGTTACATTCCTATCACACTATTAAAAGTTAAAAGTTACGTTTACTGTTATTCAGATATTTTTAATTGTTGTTTCCTAGTTAAAAACTGACGCTATATGTTACCTGAGAAACACGCACACATACATTTTCTTATCTGATTTGGTTTCATTGTTTCTGCCGTGACTTGCAATGCAGCATTAGCACAACTCCGCGGCCAGACCAAGTAATCATTACATAACTGTGCCCAATGCATAGGAACAAAACATCTATCAATACCTAATATACATGGTTCTTCTTTTTATGCAACAAAGAAGTAATATGTATTTTCCAGTGTTATGTCACAAGAACCTGAAGCAGCTCTTAAAACTATCGTTATACTGTACTGTACTTGAATTAGACGCTTTCATTAATCAATATTGGATGATGTTTTAAACACTGTTATAAAACAGTAACCAAATACTCTCCTGCATTAAGGATGAAGTTGCAGGCTGTTCAATGGAACCTAAACAGAGATAGAAGGTTACAGTTGAAGTAGTACAATGAAACAATTATTTTGTGCTCTGTCGCACCATGGCACACAGTGCAGGACACAGCTTCCTCCCCTGTGACTGAATCCCCAGATGGTGAGATCTCCATCTCATCCAAACCTACTCATCTGGTACACACCACGCAGTGTCCAGTGAATGACAATACGACATGTCCACTGAAGGGGGGAGGAAGAGGAAGTCTGTGTAAGTGTGATGTGCACTGCCATCACACATCTGTAAATAACACAGAATGAATGGTTTGGTCTGTGTGTGTTAAACAACTGGACTCAAGGATATTGATATGCTCAATGTAGAGAGTATCTCAATGTGAGCTTATAATGGTAAATCTTATTCCACAGCATATCAGTTTTTAAAACAGTCCACTAACAAGTTGGAATTATTTTTGTTGGTAAAATTGAAGTTAATTATAGTGCTGACAGAAGCTATCAACAGATTAATGGTATCGTGATACAAAGACGTGTTTACTACAAGCAGCTTGCAATGACTTACCCCTCCCTTCTGAGACTAAACTTTCTTATTATAAATAATTTATAAAATAATTTTATAAAATATTATAATTTGCACTTAGGTTCATCTGGTTCAAATATCGTAAACTAGGAATTACCATTTTAAATTATCTTGGTGACAGCTTCTGTCAGCACTATGGGTATTCCAATTTTAAGGACATTTATGGAGAGTGGAGCTACTGTGGCTCAGTAGTTAGACCACTCACCTTACAAGCGTGAGAACTGTGTTTGAATCTGGGCAGTTCAGGGCGAAACCTTGGCCAAGTTTCCTTACTCTACATGTCTAATAATAATCCGTCAATTTTTTTTTTTTTAATTGGTCATTTTCAATCCACGACTGTTTGTGGGACACTGCTGTGTGCAATTGGTTGCCACGTTTCACTCACAAATATACAGTCAATTCACTTTACAGTATATTCTGTGAAGCGCTTTGAGACATTGGTAAGATGTGAAAAGCGCTATATCAAATGCAAGGATTATTATTATTATATGCTCATCATGGAAAATCTAATTTAGGGACACATTGTATGGTTTAGAGTCCTGAGCAAACAAAAATTGTAGGGAATTTAAAAAGGTCAAATTGAGTATTCGGGGTGGTGCTCTGTAAACAAATGTTACTTCAGAATATTATATAAATGGGTGCAGTCCATGATTGGTAATAGGGTGTTATTTTGTCCTGGTGATCTCTTCATTTAAACAAAAAGTGTTATTCTACTTTTGTAGAACCTGCATGTCTTCTCAAAAAGCCACTTGACTGAATTAGATGACTTGTAACCGGAGATGACTTCAGAATTACTTGTAATGGTAAATTTTGTTTTTGTCTACGTGCGAATGATGTGGTCTTTGTGTGTTTCTCATATTCAATTTCTAAGAGAAACCTATGACTAATTTATTTTGAGGGTTATTGCACAACACACCAAGATAAACTCCCTTTTCTTTAGACGGTTTTTGCCGAGGACTATTGCTAAGAATTAGTACCATTCAGAGTCTACATCCAACAACAACAACAACAACAATTTACATTTATAGAGCGCCTTTCACGTCGGGAGGACGTCCCAAGGCGCTGAACAGGAGGCGTGCGACCCGAGCTGGGAGGGGAGTGTTTGGGAAGGGGTGAAACACGAAGGGGAGGTAAAAGAGTTCGGGGTGGAACAAAAGGCACGATCGAAGAGGAAAGTCTTCAAACCGGCCTTGAAAGAGGAAAGGGAAGAGACGAAACGGAGGGATTGAGGGATGGCATTCCATAGGGTGGGAGCGGAGAAACTGAAGGCCCGGCCTCCGATGGTGGGGCGGTTCGGGCGGGGGGCTTGGAGCAGGCCAAGTCCTGCTGAACGGAGGGTCCAGGTGGGCGTGTAGGGGGAGAGTAGATCGGTTAAGTAGGATGGGGCAAGGCCGTGTAAGGCCTTGTAGGTGAGGACGAGGATCTTAAACTCGATCCTCTGGAGGATGGGGAGCCAGTGGAGACGGGCGAGGGTGGGGGTTATGTGGTCGCGGAGGCGGGTGCGGAATAGTACACAGGCTGCAGAGTTTTGGATGGCCTGCAGCCTATGAATGGAGGAACTGGGGAGGCCGACTAGGAGAGAATTTCCGTAGTCCAGCCGTGAGGTGATGTATGCGTGCACGAGTGTGCCTTGGGACATCCTCCTGATGTCAAAGGCGCTATACAAGTGTAATTTTGTGTTGTTGTTATACATGATCCATTGCATTGATGACACCTTTGGGATAGAGAAAGGGGAAAAAGATTTTATCAAATTTGAGTGGAAAGGCAAGGCTTTTTGGATTATGAAATGTGATGCTCTGTGAAGCAATCATCTTTCACAATGATCTTAATTGTGTCCTCATAACCTGCTTTGCTGCACTGTCACTACAACATAATAGAATTTGTGTTGTATCTGTGCATCACTGCAACTGATCTCATTTGCAGAATTGATTTACCTGGAGATCTTCATTGCCCTGCATCTGTGATAAGAAACATTAGCTGAACAATGACAGTTTAGGCAGTCCTGAAGCTTATTGGTTATTAAGCTTATTAAGCTCACCTCCTAAACAAGAGGATTTCCAGACAGGCAAAAACATTAGGCAAGTTTCCTTAATCCACCTAGTCAGCATTAAGCAACCAATTTTGCACCATTACAGCACCAATACCACTTTGTTTCATTTCACTCAACAATACTTTTGTAACTTCTGTTTGTCATGTAATAATCTTGTGTCAAACCCCGAACAACTTTATCCGTTTGGGCCTATGCACCAAATAATCTGTCCACACTCAAAGCAATATAGGAATAGGCCACTCAGCCAGTTGGGCCCGTTTGAACATTATGAAAGACTGTGGCACATCTTGAGAAAATAAGAGAAATCTTATTTCTCTATCTTCTCTCTATAGCAGATGACTGAAAGCACGTTCATAGAGGTACGTCTTAAAGCAGGCTTTAAAAGTGTGGAGGGAAGGGTGGGTCAGAGAGACTTTGACCTCAACATGGTCTAGGCTGACTCTCCAATGCAGTGCAGTACCATCAGTAGGCGAGCCTCCAGCCACTTTGCCCCAAACCTCTGGAATTCCATCCCGCAATCCCTCCACTTCACCCCCTCCCCAGCCTCCCTTCAAGTCCCACCTCATGATTCTCCTCTTTGATGGTGCCATCGGTCACATCCCTTCCCTCCTTTCCCTCAGCTTGGGTCTGAACCATGGACTGAAATCTCCCAACGTAAAAGGCGCTATACAAATGTAGTTTTGTTGTTGTTGTTGTGCAGTGTTCGTAACTGCTCTAAATCTATTTGGAGTGACATGCTCAAGTGCGTCTTACAAATTGCTAACAGATAATTGTGAGCAGATGATTGTGAGCCACTGGGTTGGAAAGATTATTTTGTTGTCAAACTGTACAGTATGTTCATTGCTCTTGTACGTGTATAAAGTACATTGAATCACTAGTTTTGAGACATTGCCACGATGATAATTGATATAGTAACTTTGATTCTCGTTGTGAAATAGCAATATTGACAGCATCAAACATGGTTATATGGTACTCAGTACAAACCCTGCTGATAACTGTCTGTTTTCGCTTGTAGTTGATTTCTTATGTTCACAGTCCATCCTAGAACATGACTTTGTGGTTAGCTTTTGTTTGGCTTCAGAATCACGTTACTTTTGCCACAATCTGTCTTGTTGCTTTGTCAGCAGACTCCTGTTTGACCCGTGACCCTCTTAGATAATTGAATGCCTTTATTTGCAGGCTTTAAAATGCAGTATATTTATACGTTCAGTGGATAACTTTCATTTGTCTTGCATATTAACTGAATTTCTCAAAGCATCAGAATCCTGTAGCTCAGTAGTTAGAGCCTCACAAGCAAGAGACCTGGGTTTGATTCCCGGAAGGATGAAACCTTGGGCAAGTTTCTTTACTCCACACGCCTGATAATAATCCCTCAAAAAAACAAATATATAATAATTTGGTCACTCAATCCATGACTGTTTGTGGTGTACTGCTGTGCGCAATTGACTGCCGCATTTCATCCACAAATAGAGTCAATCTACTTGACGGTATATTCTGTGAAATGCTTTGAGACATGTAGAAGATGTGAAAAGCGTTACATCAAATGCAAGGATTATTATTATTATGTACAAATTAGTTCTACTTTAAAAAGTCACAGAATTCCCAATAATTAATTGAACAGTGCCGTTTGCTACATGAGTTACTGGAGCTTAGCACAGAGAGGAATAGCGATGATTGCCTCGTGTATGGATGTCAGTATGTTGAGGGGGACGAGTTGCGGAATTTATGACTAAGTGCCAAAGTAATTTTGGGAGTTTCTTCCTTGTGTACAATGCAGCTGCAAGGATGCCTACAGAAGCCAACTTCACACACATTACCCAAAGTACGCTCTGTAAAATTGCTCTGATAGTTTAAATATTTAAGGCTGAGACAGAGTTTTCAATTATTAGTATTAATTAGTATGGAGATTATTTGTCAGGAATATAAATTAAACTGAACGGTCAGCTGCACATATGCTATATTTTTGCACTCAGCAATGATGAAGACGGAAGTGTATGTTTAAAGTTTACATGGAATGCAGACCATCTGCTAGGATGCTGTATTCGTATTAAAATAATCTCTCAGTAGTTTTTTTGAACTTTTTTATTTTCCTTTGCTCACTGATTCATAGCTTCATAGGATTCCACAATCTGACACTCAGTATTGTAGGGTCCGGCGGTATATTGATATATCGCTAAAAGCCGATATAATTCCCGGGACCGAGCCAGGGGCAGGGGTAGAAAGGCACGGTCGAAGAGAAAGGTCTTCAACTGGGACCTGAAGCTGAGAAAAGAGGGGGCGAGGCAAAGGCAGTGAGGAAGGGAATTCCAGAGCCTCGGGGCATAGTGGCTGAAGGCATGGCGGCTGAGGGTGGAGTGGAGGATTTGGGGGACGTGGAGGACACCAGACCCAGTGCGAAGGCAACGGGAGCTGGTTTGAGGAGAGAGGAGGTCAGAGGTAGGGGGGTGCAGAGGTGTGGAAGGATTTGAAGACAAGGGTGAGGATCTTGAAGTCAATCCTCTTGAGGATAGGGAGCCAGTGAAGTCTGGCAAGGACTGGGGTAATGGGGGAGCGAAGTTTGGTGCGGGTGGCAGAGTTCTGAATGAGCTGGACTCTGGATTATAGAGGAGGGGAGACTGGGGAGGAGGGCATTGGTATAGTCCAGCCGAGAGGTGACAAAGGCGTGGACCAGGGTTTCAGCGGCTTTTGGGGTGAGGTATTGCCGGAGATGGGCGATCCGTCGGAGGTGGAAGAAGGCGGTGCTGGTAAGGGACCGGATGTGGGAGAGGAAGGACAGTTGGGGGTCAAACCTGACGCCTAGGTTGCTCACAGGTTCGGAGAGTTTCAGGGGGAGACCAGGAAGGTGGAGGAGGTGAGAGCCGTGTGAATGGAGACGTTGACGAGAGCCAAGGAGTATGGCCTCCGTCTTGTCAACATTCAGCCGCAAGAAATTTGCACTCATCCAGCTCCTGATGTCTGACAGGAAGGCTGACAGAACAACAGGGGACTGGGGGTCACAAAGTAAAGTTGAGAAATAGAGTTGGGTGTCATCTGCGTACATGTGGAAGTGTGCCCCATGTGTGCGGATGACATCCCCAAGAGGGAGCGTGTAGATGAGGAAGAGGAGGGGGCCAAGGATGGATCCCTGGGGTACCCCTCAGGTAACCGGGTGAGAGCGGGAGGAAAAAGTGTTTGTGTAGATGTACTGCTGGCGGTTTGTGAGGTGGGACTTGAACCAGGCGAGTGCGGTCCCACTGAGGTGGATGACGGAGGACAGGCGGTGGAGGAGGATGGTGTGGTCGACTGTGTCGAACACAGCGGACAGGTCCAGGAGGATAAGGAGGCAGAGGGTGCCCTAGTTGCAGATGCACCCGAACACACCCCAGTACTGCATTAAAGGGCCTAAACTATAAAAAAAATGTTGTCAGTCGCTTGTCTGATATATGTGGTATCCAAACCACGCTGAGAATTCCATGCATCCCACCTATACATGGAAATTCTTGAGAGATTGTTGGAATAGAATGCATACTCTCTCCCAGGAGGGACGCATCCTGCATACCTAATTTCGGAAAGTATTAGATGCAGGTTGGCAAGACTTGGGGACCCCAGCCATTGATATCACTATCTGGCAAGCTTTCTCGCTGCTTGTCCGCATAGGACCAGTCTACTTGTTAGGACTTTGGCTTGCAGGATAATAATAATCCTTGAATTTGATATAGCGCTTTTCATATCTTATCGACGTCCCAAAGCGCTTCACAGAAAATACTGTAAAGTGAATTGACTGTATACATTTGTGGGCGAAATGCGGCAGCCAATTGTGCACAGCAGTGTCCCACAAACAGTCGTGGATTGAAATGACCAATTTTATTATTGTGAGGGTTTTTTTGGAGGGATTATTATTAGGCATGTGGAGTAAGGAAACTTGCCCAAGTTTTCCCCCCGATTCTGCCTAGATTCGAACACAGATCTCCCCAGCTTGGTCACCCCAGCTTGCAAGACAAGTGCTCTAACCACTGAGCCACAGGAGCTTCACAAGGAGGATTAACAGGTTCTGTAGCTCAGTGGTTAGAACCCTTATAAGTGTGAGACCTGTGTTCGAATCCTGTTAGGTCAGTGCGAAACCTTGGGCAAGTTTCCTAACTCTACATGCCTAATAATAATCCATCCATAAAAAACAGAATAAATTGGTCATTTCATCCCACGACTGTTTGTGGGACAATGCTGTGCACAATTGGCTACTGTGTTTTCACCCACAAATTTACAGTATTTTCTGTGAAGCACATTGAGACATCTAGAAGATGTGAAAAGCTCAATATCAAATGCAAGGATTATTATTATAATTCAGTGGGATGACTCCCCACTGACAAGTCTGCCCTTCCAGGTCCTGCCGATGAACCAAGGTGGCTGTGCCCTGGAACACTGTCAGCCTGCCTGGCTGAGGAACCAGACTACCAAGACCACCATGGAGGTCTGGTTTGATTCTGACATTCCGTGGCCAGGCATAGCACAATGTAACCAGTTCAGCTCCAAGGAAACTGTGCTTACGTCACCCCTGTTAAAGAGGATAGTTCATTAGTTGGTGGTTTGCATCCGACAAGCATGGGGGAGGGTGGGGGAGACGGGGTTGAGGGGGGAGGGTGAGCCTCACTAGGTGGATGTTAGGTACAAGGAACTTCTAGCAAGTTTCCTGTTGGGCAATATACCTCAGCATGAAATGGGTGAAAGCATTTCCACCTTCTAACTGTCCGCAGCTCTGGTACACATGCCTTGAAATTCAGTGACTGTTCCACCAATTGGAGTTGTGGAGTTTAAGGAGCAGCTCCTTGTATCTCGCCAGGCCAATCAAGGTGGATTCCAGGCACCAGATACACAAATGCGTGTTCACAAACTCAGACTCCAGGTAATGGCTTCCAATAACTGTTGTCCCAAGATTCCGAGTGTCCTCATCAGCTCTCCAGTGCACATCTGCCTTCAGTGTGGTGGGAGGATCTTTACACAATATCCTGTGTCGTGCTAACCACCGAGATGTTTTGGAAGCAAATGAACTTACCAAAGCCCTGATTTGAGGTTTTGAACCCATAACCTTACTCCGAAGCAAAAATGTTACAACTAAGCTAGGCTGGCAATAACAGCAACAACTTGCATTTGTAGAGCGCCCTCCATGCCGGGTGGCATCTCTGAATGCTTAACAATGTCGGTGCCCGAGTCTGAGCACGTGTGGTGGGTGGAGTGGGGTAGGTATCCGTAAGCGCAGTTGAAGAGAAAGGTCTTCATTCACGTCCTGAAGATGTGTAAGAAGGGGTGAGGTGGAGGGTTTGAGGGAGGGAGTTCCAAAGTTTTGGGATGTAGTTCCTGAAAACACAGCTGCTGATGGTGGAGCGGAGGAGTCGAGGGATAAGGAGGAGGTCAGACCCATTAGAGCGCTATACATTTGGATTTGCCAAATAAAGATCTATCGTAAACCATAATTCGGCTGCCCATTCCTATGTTGGTACAAGGACAACAAAAGGTATTCCACCTTCTGAAAGTGACAACTTCTCAAAATCCATCCAGATGGTGACAAATAAATACGGGGAGTTTTGCACCAGCACGTGACCTTGTTAACAACATCAAAATTACATTTATAGAACCCCTTTCACACATATGATAAGCAGGTAAGTCAGCAAGAAGTTAGTCTTTATCTGTCCAAGTAACCCAAGATTGTAAGAATAGACTTTTGTGGTTATTAATAATACACCTTCCATTTGATATAGCGTCTTATCATATCATTGACATTATTTTTAACCATGCAAGACATAAATATTTGCGTGATGCAGTTTAGCTTCTGTTAGTTTCCACTACACAACAAAATACTATTTCTATGAGGTAGGGCAAGTTCAACAGGTTTCTGTAGGTGAGCATCCAGGGAATAGTGACCACAATATCGTTAGATTCAGAATAATTATGGAAAGGGATAAGGAACGATCACAGGTGAGGACACTCAACTGGAAAAGGGCTAATTTCAATGAGTTGAGGTGGGACCTAGCCAAGGTGGATTGGAAAGAAAAATTGGCAGGTAAGACAACTAACGAGCAGTGGGCAGCGTTCAAAGAGGAGATAGTTCAGGCACAGGTCAAAAGCATCCCCACAAAGGTGAAATGTAAGGCATCCAAACCTCCCTGGATGACTAAGGAAATCGGGGCCAAAATAAAACAAAAAAAAGAGGCTTATGATAAGTGTCAGGCTCAAAATTCAGAAGGGAACCAAGCAGAATATAGGAAGTGTAGGATAGAACTAAAAAAGGAAGTTAGAGGGGCAAAGAGACTGCATGAAAAACAATTAGCGAGTAAGATTAAGGGGAACCCTAAGGTTTTTTACCAACATATTAAGAGTAAAAGGTTGGTCAAGGAGAGGGTGGGGCCAATTAGGGACCTAGGAGGAAATCTCATTGTGGAGGCAGAGGGCATGGCTGATGTACTGAATGAGTACTTCGCCTCTGTCTTCACAAAAGAAAATGATACAGCCAATGCCATAGTATTGGAGGAGAGGGTAGGAGAAATGGATAGAATAATTATAACCAGAGAGGAAGTTCTAAAAAAGTTGACGTCGCTCAAGGTGGATAAGTCACCTGGTCCGGATGGGATGCACCCTAGGTTACTAAACGAGGCACGGGAGCAAATAGCAGAGACTCTGGCCACGATCTTTCAATCTTCCTTGGACACAGGGGTCGTGCCAGAGGACTGGAGGGTTGCTAATGTTACTCCCTTGTATAAAAAGGGGCAGAAGGACAAGCCTGGTAACTACAGACCAGTCAGTCTAACGTCGGTAGTGGGCAAACTTCTAGAGTCCATAATTAGGGACAAGATAGATCTTCACTTAGAAAGATATAGGCTAATAAAGGACAGTCAACATGGATTTGTTAAAGGCAAATCTTGCCTTACAAATCTGATAGAATTTTTTGATGAGGTAACGGAATGGGTGGATAATGGTAGCGCAGTTGATGTAGTTTACATGGACTTTCAAAAGGCATTTGACAAAGTGCCACATGAGAGACTTATTAGGAAATTAAAGGCGCACGGCATAAAAGGGACAGTGGCAGAGTGGATCCACAACTGGCTGCGAGACAGAAAGCAGAGAGTTGTAGTGAGCGGCTGTTTTTCAGACTGGAGGGAAGTGAGCAGTGGTGTGCCATAGGGATCGGTTTTGGGACCATTGCTCTTTGTAATCTACATCAATGATCTGGACTTGGGTGTAGGGAGTACAGTTTCCAAGTTTGCAGATGACACTAAGTTAGGGAGAATAGTAAATAGTGAGGAGGATAGTAGCCATCTGCAAGAGGATATAGACAAATTGGTAAAGTGGGCAGACACATGGCAGATGAAGTTTAATGCAGAGAAGTGTGAGGTGATGCATTTTGGGAGAAGAAATGAAGGGAGGCAATATAGGCTAGATAGTACAATTTTAAATGGTGTGAAGGAACAGAGAGACCTGGGGATTTGTGTTAGTGACTCGTTGAAGGTGGCAGGACAGGTAGACAAGGCTGTTAAGAAGGCATATGGGATACTAGGCTTTATAAGTAGGGGTATAGAGTACAAAAGTCAGGAAGTGCTGACTAACCTCTATAAAACTTTGGTGAGGCCTCAGCTGGAATACTGTGTTCAATTCTGGTCACCACACTACAGAAAGGATGTGAAGACATTGGAAAGGGTACAAAGAAGATTTACTAGGATGGTGCCAGGATTGAGGGACTTCAGCTATGAGGAGAGGCTAGATAAACTAGGGTTGTTCTCTCTGGAGCAGAGAAGATTGAGGGGAGACCTAATAGAGGTTTATAAGATCATAATAATAATAATACTAATAATAATCCTTGCATTTGATATAACGCTTTCCACATCTTATCAACGTCCCAAAGCGCTTCACAGAATATACTGTAAAGTGAATTGACTGTATATATTTGTGGGCGAATCGCGGCAGCCAATTGCGCACAGCAGTGTCCCACACACAGTCGTGGATTGAAATGACCAATTTTATTGTTGTGTTTTTTTTTGAGGGATTATCATGAGGGGTTTCGACAGGGCAAATAGATAAAAACTATTTCCACTCGTGGGCGAATCTGTGACTCGTGGTCACAGATTTAAAATAGTTTCAAGGCAAAGTAGAGGGGAGCTGAGGAGAAATTTTTTCACTCAGCGAGTTGTTCGAATCTGGAATGCATTGCCTGAAAAGGTGGTGGAGGCTGATTCGATAACAACTTTTAAAAGGGAATTAGATCTTTATTTAGGGAGAACAGGTCTATTAGGCTATGGGGAGCGGGCAGGGCAGTGGGATTGAATCGCTCTTTTCAAAGAGCCGGCACAGACTAGATGGGCCGAATGGCCTCCTTTTGTGCCGTAAAATTCTATGAATCTATGAATCTATGAATCTATTTCTACCCATGATACTTTTGCTACTGTGTGGGTTAAGAATGTCACGTCCAATACTTGCATTAAAAGCAAGATATAAACACAGAATTATCATGTGTAGTGGCCAAGATAAATTAGCTTCCTGTATTGGTAAGATTAAATCTCGCCTCACTAAAGTTTAAAATGTTCCACTACTTTATTTTGTGAAGTAAAAGGAATTGAATCACCACTGGGCAGGTGAAGAAAATTACATTTGTATAGCGCCTTTCACGTCGGGAGGACGTCGGGAGGACGCTGGATAGTCAATGTTTCATACTCAAGTTGGGGTCGGGATTGGGGAGGGTGGAGGGAAAGGAAGGGATTTGAGGTGACTGATTGGACCGTTGAAGAGGAGAGTCTTGAGGCGAGACTTGAAGGAGGCTAGGGAGAGGGGGGTGAGGTGGAGGGACTGCGGGATGGAATTCCAGACATTAAGGGCAGAGTGGCTGAAGATATGCCTGCCGATGGTGGGGCGTGTGGGTCGGGGGACATGGAGCAGGCCGGAGCCCGCTGAGCAGAGGGAGCGGGCCTGTTGGTAATGAGGTATGAGGTCTCAAAGGTAGGGTGGGGAGAGGCCTTTGGGGACTTTGAAGGTGAGGTCCCATTTCTTGAATTTAATCCTCTGGGTGATGGGGAGCCAAAGGAGTTGAGCAAGAATGGGGGAGATGGGGTCGCGGTGCTTGGAGTGGTAGAGGACATGGGTCACAGAGTTCTGGATTATCTGCAGGGGATTATCTATGAAGGGAGGAATTGAGAAGGCTGACAAGCAGGGTGTTGGCATAGTCGAGCCTGGATGTGATGAAGGCATGAATGAGCAGCCTGAGGGATGAGGTAGTGGCGGAGTCCAGCAATCTTGTGGAAGACAGATCGATTCATGGCACGGATGTGGGGGAGGAAAGACAGTTGAGGTGACAGTGCATTGTAATATATACTTTAACATCAGCTGAAGCTATGAATACAAATGCTAATTTTTTAAAATATATATACAGTACTTTGGAAGAAATTAGACTTTATTTGTAATCCGACTGGAGATATGTTATACATACCGTATTGTCAAAATGTTCCCAGAAAGTAACCCATGTGAAGGCCACTATTTAATTCAAATTGTTATTGTCATTGGGAGATTCTTGCTCTTCACCAAAAGGGTCCTTTATTGAGGTTCTGTGTTCCAGCACCTTGGGACGTCATCCTGACGTGAAATGTAATTGTGTTGTTGTTTTGTTGCTAGTGGCTCCTATTCCATGTGGAATATACTTATGAAAAATTTACATTTTGCAATTCTAATATGAAACGTCCTGTTTTAAAACCCTTTGTTTACTATATTAATCCTTCCACTTGATATAAAATCTTTAATGCTGCGAGAATGACTCAAAGATTTCACAGGATACTGTATATTGGCAAGTGTAGTGACTGTATTTTGTAGGTGAACATTGGCAACTAATTTGTATACAGCAGTGTCTCTCAAACAACCAGAAAGTCAATGAGCATTTCGAAAAGTAAGCCTAGTTTCCAGTCAAGTTTGAACAGAAAACTTAGAAAAAGGAGCGTCTTTTAACAGTTAGATTCTCTTTATATTTAATTCCAGTGTTTCTCCAGTTCAACTTTGCTTTAAAAGAGTTGTGTCCTTATAGGTTAGTGTGTGACAGACCTATTGTTGGCTCAGAGGAGTGAAGGCTTATATAATTTACGTCACAATGAAGCCAAATTCATATGCTATAATAATGGGATTTATGCCTTGCAGGACTCTTATGTAAATGCATCAAACTTGGAAGCAAAAGAAAAAATGATTATCTCAATCTGTGCAATGTATAGTTTTCCTTTAAGAAAACCTGGGGCACGTAATTGCTTACTGTCATAGTTAAACAGCTGTTACAATCAGACATCTGCAGTGATCTGTCTTTTTGGCCTGCGATGCTGCTAACTGGTGCCAGGCCTCAGGACTTTGTACCAACGGAGCAATGTATTTACATCAACACAATGCTGGGGATTTCACCAAGGCTTTACTTAATACTTCGGGGCCTTGGGTCGTTCTCCTGACGTGAAAGGCGCTTTATAAATGTAATGTTGTTTTTAATCTAGCTGCTCTGTGGTCATTAACTAATAGGTCAACAATAAGGATCATTTGTCAGAAAGCTTTTGCTGGATAGTGGATTTTTGTACATCGAAAGACCTTCAGCGCAAGAAATGTTGGATCAGCTTGGCTTGTCAGCAGGACTGGGAGAAGCATTTTAGACCTTGTGGGGGGTGGATTCTTCCTTATCAGCTCCTGCAAGGTGGTCCTAACTGGAGAAGCAATGAAAAGCTTGCAGAGAGTGCTTTAAACGGCAAGCTATGCGGTTTTAGCTGGTTAGACACCATCAGTACTTAACAAATACTCTGGGAACCCATTCTTAGGCTCTGGCCATCCTATGCCTAATGCTTTCCAGAGTTAGGGAAGCGGGGTCCATCCATCCAGGGAGAGAGTATACAATCTATCACCAATGCAAAAATATTTCCATACTTAGGTGATATACGTACTGTATAAGAATTTTCAATCTGGTTTGTATTCTCTTAAGATTGGGGATGGATTTCCGCCTGTGTTAGACTCCCAGCCGACCAATGAAATGCTTGCAAATTTCTCTGCAGCAGCCAATGAAAGAAAGTCACCACACTCTTGTATTATACAGACAAACCTATCTGCTTACACTATATACGCTGTAGACTACCAGTATCTAGAACTCTGTAGCCAGGCTCCACAACCCTATCATCTCATTCTTCTCTGACTTCCATTGGCTTTCCTTCTTCAGCGGATTGAATTCAAAATCTTTGTTCTCACTTTTAAAGCCCTCCATCATCTCAGCTGACTCTACTTCTGTGATTCCTTTCGTGAGGAGAGGATTTGGGCATCAAGCACGCCAAGCAGGCTTGGATTGTATTGTGGACATCTGGATCTTGAAACCTCTGGTGTTATTTGGCTTAAGATAATTATTTAAGATAATTATTTAGTGGAATTTTGGAAAATAAATTCAATCTTAATCTGGAAGCTATACTCCTAGCAATTATTTTCTGATACTGCAGAAAATCTGTTTCAAAATAAAGAAAATGAGAAACTTGTGATCCTAGTGTATTTTGGGTTGTGTCTGTCTCTGCTTTTAATGCCCTTGAAATCTCAATACTTTTGTTTTTTTCAGCCCATTCTAGTCACTTAGTACTTAGCAAATGAGAAATACTGCCAGTTCATAATAAAAATTAACCTATGCTTTCCAGAGCAATCCTGGAACAGTACGTGCCTGTACAATTGCAGCATAAACACCACATACTGTACTATGAACCCCCATGCTATGGTCATAAACAAGAGCTCATTGCATTTGACATAATGCAGGCCGTGCGTCTTGTTAAACATTAATATCACCTGTTGGCAAAATTATACAGATGGAATTGAATTACTGTATTCCTGCTGTCTTGCAATAATTGAATATTAAGGGTATTGTGTCTGATGTATGGTATTGCATGCATTCTGTCATAGAATATGATATGTCATGATTCTGAAATCATAGAAATTTACTGCAGAAAAGGCTTTTAGCACATCATGTATGTGCTGACCATTTGAAGAAGCTAATTATTCAGTTCCATTCACCTGCCATTTCTCCATACCCCCTATAAATTATTTATTTTCAGGTAGGCCTAGTTCCCTCTTGAAAGCTGATATGGATTTTGGCTCAGGTATCATACCCAGAAGGGTATGTCACTTCCTAACAACCCTTTGTCTAAAATAACTCCTACTAATCTTTCCCTTTGCTATCTTGCTAAGTGTCGCTTTAAGACTTCTAGAAGACGTGAAAAGCGCTATATCAAATGCAAGGATTATTATTTTTATAAATTGCTATTCTCCAGCTACTCAGTTACTGGTCAGTGGAAAGATTTTTTCCTAACTAATAATCCTTACATTTGAAACAGCGCTTTCCACATCTTGTCAACGTCCCAAAGTGCATCACAGAATATACTGTAAAGTGAATTGACTGTATATATTTGTGGGCGAATCGCGGCAGCCAATTGCGCACAGCAGTGTCCCACAAACAGTCGTGGATTGAAATGACCAATTTTATTATTGTGTTTTTTTTTTTTTGGAGGGATTATTATTAGGCGTGTGGAGTAAGGAAACTTGCCCAAGGTTTCGCCCTGACCTGCCTGGATTCGAACACAGGTCTCCCCCAGCTTGGTCTCCCCAGCTTGCAAGACAAGTGCTCTAACCACTGAGCCACAGGAGCTCTATTAATAACTACTCTATTAATTTCAAAGACCTATATCACATCTCCCCTCAGCCTTCCCTGTTCCAATGAAAAATAGATATAATTCTTCTAGTATGAAAGAATCTTGTGCTTTCAGTATGAAGAGCATCCTTCTTTCTCAAATTGATCATTGTTGTTGTAAACTCTTCTCTTTCACTTGTATGTAGCTGAAACCTGCTTTATACAGTAACATTTGAGTTTGAATTGTTTGAAAAAAATCTTGATACTGGACTAAGGCCCACATCACAATCTGACTTCAAATTTAGGATGATAGTCAAGCACAGTACTGGGGAAATGCTTTATTGTCAGGACGGAGGAGGTGGAGGAGTAAGATAGGTGACCAAAACCCGCAATCAAAAATATAGGTCTTGCAGCGTTTTTGAACTCTGGGAAGGAGTTCTGCAGAATGGTGTCAGAATGAATGAAAGCTTACCTACCAATGATGGGGGACATGAAGTAGGCTAGTAAATTTGCTGGTCGGAGGGAGCATCTGGGGGAATAGAGTTGTGGAATGCCCAGATGCAGGATTAGGCGATACACTGGAGGTATTTGAATATGAGATCGTGATTCTTGAATTTGATTGCTGGGGATGTGAAGCCAGCGAAGTCGAGCAAGGACCGGGGTGGTTGGCAGATTAAACTGAAAATGCTGGCAGTCTTGCACTGTTAAAATATGTTATTATTGTAGCTACCACAGATGTTTCTACATCCTTTTCCGATCTGCCAGCTGCCTTTTTCTTTAGAGCCACTAATCTGTCTGATTATCCAACGTACAACCTTTCACTGGGTTTATATTCAACACAATTTGCACTTGTGGAACCCCTTTCGTGTAAGATGTGAACAGCTTCAGGTGGCAATGGAAAAAGATAAGGCACCAGAATTCCACAGATGATTTAATAATTTCACACATAACTTGTCACATTTTTCAACAATGTATTACTTAGCATCCATCATTGACGTTCATTAATACACGCATCACAATTTTTTTTTACCCCAAAATACAATGATGACCTTTGCATTTGATACAGTAGTTTTAATCTTGAAACTGCTGTGAATTTGGGAAACTCATTGATGAGCAGAACCCTATATTATTTGGATATTGACAAAAACATAAAGCTCATTTTACTCATTAATCCTTTTCATTTAAGTGAACCTTCTCCTATTAAGGACCACACTCTATCGTTCTCCATTTTTCTCTTTGTCAGTTATCACAAGCTACATTTCCCGCTGTACTTCGTGGTTAGTTTCCTTTCCTTTAACCCCTTCCTCTTGAGGAGACACTTGACCTCCAATTAGTGCGTTGTCACAACAGGAAGCTGAGCAGAGAGAGGTCTGAACATATGTCCTGTCACTCTGTTCGTTCATGCATTAGGACTTCAATGTGCTACTTTGTTTGCCCCGCTAAGTACACAGATGCTATAGTTCACTGAAACATAAATATTATAATTGATGTCTAGTTTTTCAAACCCATAGAAGAAAATGAATTGGATGATAATGGGAGTAAAGGTATATTGCAATGCTGCAACACTCAGTGAAGACAGGTTATGCTGTTTTTTATTTTCTCTTTCTATATTTATTCTGTATATCTAAGAGTGGATTGGTGTGAGGCCATTCTTCCCTCACACCCCTGGAGTGCAGGCCCGTATGCAGGATTTTTAATGGGGGGGTGCGAATTGCTAGTGATGGGACCAACAATAGCCGGCGGCTTGGGGGCTGCCCACGAGGGCCCCTGGCGGGGGTGAAGGGGGCGAAGCCCCCTCGAGGTTTTACACAGTTTGAGGTCATATTTTACACATTTTTGCGGTCATTTTTTTTTGCATGCCAGTGGACAAAAAGCAATTTTTAATTACAGGAATACATTTTTAATAATATAAATCAAATGTGATAATCAAGACAAAACAAGAAACATGATATTTCAGAAACACGCCTATCAAAACTTGAGTCATTTTTACTTACATTTATCAGATTAAAATATGATTTCAGCTTCCACAAAGTGGTGCTATCTTTTTATGTAGTGACTGTATATGGGATGATTTCCGATTGACACACCATGTAGACATAGGCGCTAAAGCATAGGCATTTTAAAGATAGGCATTTCCGTCCAGACACATATAACTTTTTTGTTGGGTTCTCAAAAGCTTTAATTTCTCAGAAGCTTGTAAATATGTTGTCATTGTTTGCTAGCATTATAGTCACACCTCTCAAAACTTGAGTAATTTTTACTTACGGTGATCAGATGAAAAGATGATTTTAACTTTCAGAAGTGGTGATACCTTTGTGGCTGTATACGGGATGATTTCCAAACGAGGATGGATTTGAGTCTTGGCGCGCGCCTTTGTTTACGCGGTGAGTCACAGACTCGCCGCGTCATTGACTAGCGCGTCTATTGACGCGGTATGTTTTGGGTAGACGCCGATTCTGGTGTGCGAGTAATTTTATATTAATACTAAATCATTCAAAGATGTGTATTTATAAGTAATACATAGTTTTGAAGAATTAATTGTTACACAAATGTTCAATAAATTTACTTGGTATTTAAATTTGATAAAAATACAATTCTCTACCCCAGAAAATGTGGACCTTTTATAATTTGGGGGGGTGCCTAGGCACCCGTCGCACCCCCCTGCGTACGGGCCTGTTTATAGGTTTCTCAAGAACATAAAAAATGCTAGGTCGCCTTCCACTTTCCCGTCTTCAATCACAGGCTGTTTCTTCTGGTTCTACTATTCTGGACAATTTGAAACAGTCTGTCATGATCTCTATTGTCTTGCCCCTTTAAAATCTTAAAGACAATCATATTGCCTCTCAATCTTCTCTTATCCAGCTTGAACTTGCCCAATTTACTTAGTCGCTCCTCACAGACCAGTCCTTCCATTCCCTCAGTCATTTTGGTTGCTCTCCTCTGTATCCTCTTGGTTTTTCCAATATCCTTTTTGTAGTGCAGTGACCAGAACTTGAAACAGTACTCTAAGTAAGGTCTCACTGATGATTTATACAGTGGAAGGATTATCCCACTATTTTGGCTTGCTGTTGATTTTTTGATACATCCCAATATCTAGTTTGTTTTACGCACTACCACAGCACATTGTTGGGAGAGCTTTCATTTATTGTCAATCAAGACTCCAGGTCCTTTTCATTTTGCATACGTATTAGTTTCCTTCCTTTCAAACCATAGTCCCTTCAATGAATTTTTTTATCCCCATGTGAAGTACTTTACATTTCTCCACATTGAATTTCATCTGCCGCCGATCTGCCCAGTTCCCAAGTATGTTCAAGTCCTCCTGTAACCTATTTGTTCAGTTTTGCAATCTATCACCCTCATTAGCTTGGTGTCATCGGCAAATGTAGCCACTGTGCTTGCGACTCCTAGTTCCAGATCATTTATAAAACTATTAAACAAAAGAGGTTCCAAAGCAGATCCTTGCATAACTCCAATGGTAACACTTTCCCAGTCTGATGACATTCCTTGTACCACCACCCTCGGGGTTCTTCCGATCAACCAATTTCATATCTATTGTAGATGAACTGTATCGAAAGCCTTACTGAAATCCATATATACAACATCCACAGCCTTACCCTTATCAAGCTCCCTATCTCCCTTGTTTCAGTAAGATTTCATGTTGAAATATCGAGGCCCTGTCAAAAATAAAAGTTGATGATTAATTTTCACATTTCCCCTCAGAGTTCAATTGGGAACCCATAAATATTAAGGTAATAGACTCTATTTGCTGTCTTGCTGTCAATCACATGTGTAATATAAATGAGTGAAAATCATAACTTCATCACAGCAGCAATGAAAATAGAGTTAATGTGTCCACTGCAGACTAAAACTGCTGTATATCTAATTCAATCTGATGGTAATGCCTCAATAAACGAACCTTTCATTGCTTCTGTTTTTTAACACCGCAATTTCATTGCTGCTTTAGAGGAAAAAATAATGATTTAATTACCCAGCACAAAAATGAATCCTTGGGTCTTATTGATTATTGTGAACTGTAGGAGGTATTACTCTAAGGTCAGAAATTTCTATTGTGTTACTCTTTTGTTGAAAGATTTTTCTGTGCTCCCATGTTCCTTTGATTCAATTTTGTGATATTCAACAGACAAAACTACTCAGATCTTCAGTTCTGCAGTAAACATATGTTCAAAATCTCAGAATGCATTTAGAATCCAGAGGGATGCAGGGTTCAGATTAGATCCATTTAATGAAATATCTCTTAAGTGTGGATTGCTGTTGCCAGTGGTGGGCTTCTTGCCTTCTGTCTAGAAAGTTGTGAGCTGATGTCCTTGTGCTGCTTTGCGATTGATTCAGTATCACATGCCTGTGTTAGTGTGGGTACCTGAATGTAAAGGGCAATTTCAGGACAGATACCAGGAGTTTTTGTTACGCACAGAGGATAATTAACAACTGGAGCAGGTTGCCAAGAAAGATGGTTGACATCAGGGCACTACTCATTTAAAAAGCAGCTTGATGCTGTGATACTACAGTAGGTGCTTCTGGAAGTATTACTCTAATGGCCCAAAGGCTGTTCTTCATTCAAACCAATCTTCTGAAAACCGTGCAGGGAAGCAAGGTTTTCCTTCAGAAGGAAAAAAGCCTGAGATGACACAACTATTCCTAGGACGGTTAAACATCATGTTGGGGGAGCAGGCAGTAGGAAATGCTGTCCTATTATCTTGTCCCCCCAACCACCCACTAAATATTAGCAAAAGAAAGGAGGTTAAGATAACTTGGGGTGAGAGGTAGGCTAATAGTACTGTAATACTAATAGGCAATAGACAATACATGTATAATAGATAGAGTGGAAAGACACTAAGATTTGAACCACATGAGTGCCAACTGCAGCTTTCCTCTCTCTCTCAGCAGGAACATTATGGCCTCGATTGTGTCTTCATTCTAGTTTTATTTTTGAAATTTGAAGCGATAAGCAAATGGTAGAAGGAAACATTTTCTATATCTGTGACTATCACAGCATATGTATTTGGTTGATAAAGCCTATTTCCTCTTGGTTTGCTCACACTCTGTGGCAGAAACAAATATAGAATAAAGACTGCTGGCTGGGCACCCAAGCTGGGTGGGAGCCACGGACGGTGGGAAGCGGAAAGGTGACTGAAAGCGTTATCAAAGAGATGACTCATCAAATACAAAATACTTAATGTTTGATTGTAGGACATTGCTGCAGAGAAATTGGCTGCCCCATTTGTCTATCATATAGAGTCATATACAGGGCTTTACAATATTTTCTGTGAAGCTCTTTGAGACATTCTCTTGATATGAAAGGCATACTATCAATTTGCCAGGTAAATCACAATCCAAGGCTGAAGATTTATTTTAAAATGAGGGTAGTAGGATCTTTGCCTAATTTTAACTTGAAGCTTTCTTAAATATAGTCAATTCCCTTTGCAATATATTCTGTGAAGCTCTTTGAGACGTCTAGAAGACGTGAAAAGCACTATGTCAAATGCAAGGACTTTTATTATTATATATTCACTTAGATCCTGGAAATGCCTGTAATTTTTTTTGCTTCCATCAATTGTTTCTCACTTTTTTCACTTTGCTGCTCTTCTGAAGGTATTTAAGATTATTTTCCTGCTGGATACAGTTCTGTATTCTATTGTACTGGGTACCATTTGTACTGAAGCACCTTAATCAAATGACCTTTATCAATGCTTGAGCTTTGTCGGTGAATGTTGCTTAGTTTGTTAATTGCAGGGAAATACAAATGAGCCTGATTCTGCCCTCACCTGATATACTTTCCAAGAAGGTCTCTAGATAGTAACAAGCAGTATCATGATTTTTCCCACAATATTCTGGGGCCAATTGTAAGTCAACATAGTTTGGCGTTCAAACCTGCAACATTTTAGTCAGTATGACTTAAGATTTATCCTTATAAACTATGTCATTGGAGTACAGTATCTTAAGATTATTATTTTTAAATATATTTGTGTTTATTTACAAACTATATTTGAGTAGGTGTGTTCTACTGAATAAATTCTCCTTCTGTTTTTCTTATACTGGGGAACAAAAGTATAGACTCTGATTTTGTTACTCTGGGACCAGGCAGATCCTCCACAATGCTCTCTCCTGGTTCTGCACTTTACAACATAGAATCACAGAATCTTACAGCACAGACAGAGGCTATTCAGCCCATCGTGGCTGTGCCGGATCTTTCAAACAACTTTCCAACTAGTCACACTCCACTGCACTTGCTCATAGCAGTGTTTGATCTCTACATGGCACATTACTCTTGCCAGTCTAGCGGGACAATCTTAATTGGATTGCTAACTGCTTTTGTTAGCAGTTGATGTTTTGAATAAATATTGAATTGGTTGTGATATTATCAGCACTGTAGTGAGAAACTGATCAAATCTACACTGATATCTGACTTTACTAATTGATTTACACTTGCAAAAACTAAGTTGCACCTTGCACAGTAGGAATCCCAGTTGCATGGGAGAGAGTGGTAGACAGCATATGTCCAAAGGAACAATCAGAAAGAGGTTTTGAGACAGGTGTTGAAAGTAGAGATGAAAGGAGGGAGGAGGAAGAATTTAGAGAGAGAATTCCAGAAAGTGGGACCAAAGTGGCTGCAATCTTGCCCGCCGTCCTTAGGACAGAGAGGTTGGTAGATATGAAGAATGCCTGACTGGTGGAGTGGAGGGAGTGAGTCCCGAGTGAGTCAGACCGCAGGAGTAGTTTCTGTGTGTTTGGCATAATTCCTGTGGAGCCCAGTGGCAGGGGACAGAAGTACTTGTGTTTTTAAGCATAAAAAGACCAGAGTAGCCAGTCTGTCCGGGGGAAATGGTTTGTGTGTGAAACAGCAGCCTGTGTAATAAAGTGGGAAATTGGAAAGTGTGTAATGTCTGAATCATTGTTAAACCCAATGCTGTTGAATTGTGTCATTGGTGTTATGTTTTTGCCAACTGCACCTGTTTGTTTCTACTACAGGAACTGTGCAAAGTTGTTGTTTTTCTTTTTGAGGCTGGATCTTATGTCTTTAGTAGCGAGAATCAGATTTATTGCTGGAAAAGATTAAAAACAAACTACACATTAACACGAGAGCATGATTTTTCCCATTTTCAATTCAATTCTGGTTGTTATTTTAATTCTGATCTTTAATTCTTTAAGTCAGCATAAGTATATCGCAACACCTGGCACTGGATTGTGTGTGTATGGGACCTCCATGCCTACCATGACAGTCATCTTTCTGGATGGGCTGCAACTCGGTGCACCGTGCACCGTTACCATTCTTTGGTTGCAAAGTGCTCCATGCATTAGTCTCCAGCTGCCTTGCTTACCAAACTCCTCAATTCCACACTCAAGCTCTAGATGATTCAAACCTCCCTAACCAATATCCTTTCCCACACTGATCTTCACTCATCCTTGTCCAGCTTCACTGGCTCCCTATCTCTAAGCGGATCAACTTGAATATCCTCTTCATTATCTTTAATCGTAATAATAATCCTTGCATTCGATATAGCGCTTTTCACATCTTCTAGATGTCTCAAAGTGCCTCACAGAATATATTGTAAAGTGAGTTGACTGTACAGTACTGTATATATGTGGGTGAAACGCGACAGCCAATTGCACACAGCAGTGTCCCACAAACAGTCATGGATTGAAATCACCAATTTATTATTGTTTTATTATGAGGGATTATTATTAGGCATGTGGAGTAAAGAAATTTCCCAAGCATGGAATTCAATCCAGGTTCCTCACTTATAAGGCCAGTGCTCTTTAAATGGATAAATAGCTTACCCATACAACCTCTGATAATCCTACTCCCTGGGCAGTCCCTTTACTCAACGAACTAGATGTTGCAGCTGGTAGCAAACTCTCCTCTGTGTCAGAAGAATATGGGTTCAAGCTGTACCTTGGAACTTTTAACTCACAGGCTAGGCTGACACTGCAGCGTGCTGGGAGACATTGTACTGTCAAAGGTGGCGTCCTCCATCTGAAATGTTAAACCAGGATACCATCTGCCCGGTCAGGTAGATGTTAAAGATCCAAAGGCACTATTCGAAAAGAGACGGGAGTTTCCTCCGATGTCCTGGCCAAGAATCCCCCAGATAAATATTCACTATGTGGCTAGTTTCAGGACATTGCTGTGTGCAAAATGGTTTTCATGTTCACCCCCAAAATAAAATCACTACACTTCAGTGTAGTAATACAATAAGCTCCCTTTAATCATTGACCAGACAGTATAATAACCAACATTGTGTTGAGATCACCTGGTGCCATGTAACCACCTTGATTTCTGACCACATCAATGAGGCGGATTTTCATTAAAAATCTGGAGGAAGCCTGACTTTGTTTAGTGAGCTCATCATACACCACGCGCTGGGAATTCACGCAAAGCTATTGTGCAGAAGATACTGGCCTGTCACAGTAACAACACCAAAGTATAGCTAAACATACCAGAGTAAATTGGCTGAGAAAGAAGTTATGCTACATGGTTCATTTATGGTCTGAGGTATTTTTGCGTTTTGTAAACAAGTGCACCTGGGTGGTGCTTCACATTATGTGACGCCCATGTGCAGTGTGACAGCGTTGTACAATTACACAGAAATGGCAAGAATGTTTACATATAAAGCTGCCTCGCTCGCGCTGAACAAATAGTGAGCTATTTAATGATTCAGTGCTTACTTAGTCAATCACCTTGGATGATACATGTGGAGTCTCGTTGGATAATGTGTTTGGCAGCAAACACCTGCCAAACCAATTTATGACAAATATCAAATGTTGCCAGTGAGCTCATAGTCCAGGCTGAATTCCCAGTGGAGTGCTGAGATATGGTTGCGTGGTTCGAAGTGATGTTTTTTGGATGGGACATTAAAGGAAGGTCCGTCTGCATTTTCAGGTGGACATCAAAGATCCCGTGACTTGTATTAGAGAAGGAACTTTTTCCCAGTGTCCTGACCAAGAATCCCTCAGAGAGAATTCATCATCCAGTTCATCGTTCTGCGTGAAACATTACTGTGGCCAAATTGGTTGTCGCATTTACCTATAAATATATACACATTACACTTTGCATTAAATCCCGTAGGTGTGTTGAAGTTTGGAAGGACTATGGTTAGTATTCCTTGCCCTGCCTCCCTCCTCTGTGTTAGTCCGTAAAAGCCTCTCCCTCCCAACATGCCCCAGTTCTGACAATGGGTTGTGGACTTGAAACGTTGACACACTTTCCTTTTTCCATGCTGCCTGACCTGCTAAGTGTTCCCAGCGACTTTTTTTTTGTTTCAGACACCTGCAGTATTTTGCTTTGTTTGTATACAACAACAACAACAAAGTTACACTTGCAAAATGCCTTTCATGTCAGGTAGACGACCCAAGGTGCTGGACAGCCATTGTTTCAGACCTGGGCTGGGGTCGGGGACATGTAGGGTGAAGGGAAAGGAGGGGATGGGGGACTGGAAGGAGGCTAGGGAGTGGCGAGGTGGAGGTACTGTGGGATGGAGTTCCAGAGGTCAGGGGCAAAGTGGCTGAAGGCTTGCCCACCAATGATGTGATGGGTGGATCAGGGAACTTGGAGCAGGCGGGAGCCTGCTGAGCAGAAGGGGTGGGCAGGTTGGTAGGCGTTCAGCGATCGCAGAGGCCATTAAGGGCTTTAAATGTGAGGAAAGAACTTTTAATTGAATCCTCTGAGTGATGGGGAGCCAATGGAGTCAGGGGAGGATGGGGTAGATGGAGTCACAAAGCTTGGAGCGGTAGAGGACACGGACCACAGAGTTCTGGATTAACTGCAGCCTATGGAGGAAATTGGGAAAGCTGACAAGCAGGGCTTTGGCGTAATCGAGCCTGGATAACATGAATGAGGGTTTCAACGGCGTAAAGGGTGAAGTAGTGGTGGACTGGGCAGTGTTGCGGAGGTGAAGGAAGGCAGAGCAGATCATAGCTTGGATGTGGGGGAGGAAAGACAATTGAGGATCGAACAATACATCTAGGTTCCTGACTGGCTTAATTAAATTTAATGTGTAACCATGGAGGTTGAAGCTGCCAGTGCCTGACATGTGAAGGTGCTGGCACGAGCCAATCAGGAGGGCCTCGGTTTTGTTGACATTCAACTGCAGAAAGTTAGCTCTCATTCAGGACTAGATGCCTGACCGGCAGTCAGTCAGGACCGCAGTGATCCTGGAGTCGATGGTAGAGGCAGAAAGATAGAGTTGGTGTCATCCGCATGGACATGGAATTTACTCTTAGTATTGTTTCTGATTATCATCATTTTTAAAAATTTAAGCGAATTAAAAAATTCGAGTGTATTGGTTGGTTGTGCCAAGATGACACTGACTGATCATTTTCAAAAGTCATGAAACAAAAACCAAATCATGTTGGAGTGGTGGATGCATCAGCATTAAGCTAACTAAATGCTCCTCACTGTGCAAACGTCAATCTTGTGTAACTGACCATTTCTTACAATTTCTGAAACCGCAGATGAGGCAACCTCTTCAGTCTCCTAATAGAATGTGATTGGTTAGGTGGATTACACACTTGAAGCAATTACAATTGGTAAAATATGAACTTCCTGCACAAATTTTGGAGTTGATTGTTTTCAACTCCAGGTTTGTTAATTAGACAGATTTGTAAAGGGTTATTGGTCCCCAAATGCAATTGTGGTCAAAATAGCCATATTCCTAAACACCTTTCATTCCTTATCTAAGGACACAGTTTAAATTTTGTTTTGCATGATCACCCATCTCCTCAAACATGTGTATAATATAAATTAATAACCAATAGAATTGATTCAGGAAGTATAAAGGGCCCTGGGATAGGAGCATAGGGTTTGGAGTTTGGAGCTGGTTTGAAATGTATTGATTTGAGATGTAAAGAGACCCAGTAACATGGTAGTACTTGTACTTATTACATTGAAACCACAAACTTATGGAATATGCATTATCGGGGAATCCTTTTTGATCAAGAAAAGTATTTTTCTGGTCTTATTCAGGGAATACTGAGTTAGGGTACCATGCCATGCTCCTGAATGACAAGGAAGGACACTCTGAAATGTTTTGCTCCTGTATAATACTGTAATACACTTTCCCATTCTGTAATCTACTATCATTGGCACACTGTTATTTCCTTCAATTGCTGTCAATATTTGCACAGCATGACTAGTTTAATCTCTGCACCAGGACCAAGCCTATGTGTTTACGATTTGCACACTCATGTTTCCAGATTAGGTATATAGGAATAGGAGTAGGCCATTCAACCCTCCGAGCCTGTTTCATCATTCTTTAAGATCTGTACTTCAGCTCCAATTACCCACCATTGCCCCATATCTCAGATACCCTGACCTAATACAAATCTATCCATTTCAGTCTTGAACATTTGAAATGGATCCAACATCCACAGCCTTTTTGAGGAGAGAGTTCCAGGCGTCATGTACCCTTTGTGTGAAAAAATGTCTCCTGGTTTTACTCCTAAATGGTTTAGCTCTAATTTTAAGATTATGCCCCTTGTTCTGATTACCCCACCAGAGCAAATAGTTTATCTACCCTATTAAACCTCGTTATTATTTTAAAAACCTCAATTAGATCACCCTTCAACCTTCTAAGATAAAGCAAATACAGACCAATTTTATGCAACCTGTCCTCAGAATTTAACCTTTTAAGACTTGGTATAATTCTGCCAAATCTACGCTGCACTCCCTCCGGAGTCAATATAACCTGCCCGAGGTGAGTTGGGCAAAACTGAACACATCAATTCAGATGGGGTCTGACAAGGTTCTATACTGTTGAATTAGAGAATATGCAGGGATCTTGCTGTGCACAATGTCACTGCAGTTCCCTGAGGGTAGAGCATTTGTAAGCATTGTACGTATCACAGTCCACGTGCTCAGCCTCTCTATGTGCATGGTAGGCAAGGAACCGAGGATGTTGCAACAATATGTTGCATTTAACAGCGAAGGATTGATCCCTCTGCTGCTGTGCTGTTATTCTCAGACGTGCCATTTAGGGAAGTGCTAGGCCAGGGCCATCACCTTCCCACAGGAGAAAGGTAAACCAGCAATACCCAGGCTAATTCTATGCTATCCGAGGAGCCAGAGTGCCATTGTCAACTGCTTAAAAGCAAGTCACTTAATTGTTGACTGCTAGCACAGATACCATCTGACCCCCATCCCCAACCGCTCCTCATAATTTATCTGGCCACTGGCCTGTGGTCTCTAACACATTATCTTCTCACATTGCATTGAAGAATGTGAATTATATTTAAATACTTTTTTGGTCATGCGTTTCCGAACCTTGTTCTGCTACGTTATCATGAAGTAAAGCCTTCCTGAAAGAGAAAAGCCAATGTGTGTTCATTAGGGATTTACATATCACAATACACCAGTGTACTATATCTGACATCTCTATAGGGTATACAGGGCTAAGAAAAAGGGACATACTGATAAAGCTTGTTCGCTTTGTGAGTAATAAGGGACTTTTATGCCAGACAAAATATGCTGGAAAGGATAAAGTTCAATCCTGTGTTACATGGCATTTATAAACATAAATACAAATATAATACAACCCAAATTATATTTGTGAAGTGTTTTATGTGTTAGGAGGATGTCTTAAGGTGCTGAACACTCAGGGTCATTAGGACCCGAGCGGAGGGGGTGTTGGAGGGCAGAGAGGATATGAGGGTGGCCAAAGGCATAG
Organism: Hydrolagus colliei; assembly: GCA_035084275.1. Classification (NCBI taxonomy): domain Eukaryota; kingdom Metazoa; phylum Chordata; class Chondrichthyes; order Chimaeriformes; family Chimaeridae; genus Hydrolagus; species Hydrolagus colliei. Next base: position 8,405,422 of record CM068745.1, read on the forward strand.
TTGAAGAGGAGGGTCCTGACGTGCACCTTGAAGGAGGCAAGGGAAGGAACGAAACTAAAGGGAATCTGGGATGGAGGTCTAGAGGGTGGGGGCAGAGAGGCTGAAATAGTGGACGTAAAGCAGGCCAGAGCTTGCTAAGCGAAGGGAGCAGACAGGTTGATAAGCGGTTTGCAGGTTGATGAGGTAGGATGGAGACAAGGCCATGAAGGTGGGGACGAGGAGTTGAACTCAATCCTCTGAGAGATGGGGAGCCAGTACAGCCAGGTGAGGTTGGGTATGATGGGGTCAGGGAGCCTGGTGCGAGAGAGGACACAAGCTGCAGAGTTATAATATGTCTTCTCCCTCCCCCCCCTGCTCTGTTCCCAACCTTGGGACGTTGTTGTATCCTGTGAAGCGCTTTGAGACGTTGATAAGACGTGGAAAGCGCTATATAAATGTAAGGATTATTATTATTATAACGTAATAGTAATAATCCTTGCATGTAGCGCTTTTCATGTCTTCGAGACGTGTCACATGCTTTTGTTTCATAGAAGTTTAATATTTTCTAAAGTCTCAAAAACATCGAAAGACAGATGGTGTTTTTGTGCAAATAATTCTGCTGTTGCAAAAATACAATATAGTATTTTGAACAATATTGTGTACGTCGCTGCAAACAGCTGTCTATTCAACTAATATAGTGCTACCTTACACTAATCAGATGTTTCCTGCAGAACATATTTTTGAGTACAATATTTTCATTCTATTTTTGCTTTATATTTCCTCTATTCAAATGTGTGTGGAATGCACAAAATATAAGGACAGAAACTGTAAAGCTGGTTCTTTTCTTTTGTGACATAAACTGTCTATTCTTTTGCATCTATCCATGTGCCAACTATAGTATTTTAATCTAAATATTTAGCATGTGATATTTGCAAATTGGTTCTGAAGTTTTAATTGAGATTTCCAGTTGCGTTATAATAGTAATAACCTGTGCATTTGATATGGTGGTGCCTCTCACATCTTCTAGGCACCTGAAAGCGCTTCACAGAATATACTGTAAAGTGAGTTGACTATATTTGCGGCAGCCATTTGCGCACAGTAGTGTCCCACAAACAGTCGTGGATTATTGTATTTCTCTTGAGGGATTATTACCCCCGGAAAAGCGATCCACCAATCATCTTAACAACCGTGTTCCTACTTACTGCTAGGTAAACAGAGTGCTCTAACCACTAAGCTACAGGACCCCATATCTAACTTGAGATCTTCATCAAATGACATTTCAGTTTCTGCAGCTGAGAAATGAGGGGGGAAATGGCTGAGAGTAAAAGCAGATAATTTGGTCGTTTTTGCCATTATGAAAAAAAATAGGCATTTTGCAAAATCCATAACTTTCGATAACTTTCGGATGATGTGGAATGCATTGCCTGAAAGGGTGATAGAAAGAGATTCAATCGCAACTTTGAAAGGGAATTAGATAGGTGCTTGAAAAGGAAAAAATTGCAAGGATATGGGGAAAGAGGGAGAGTGGGACTGATTGGGTAGCTCTTCCAAAGAGCCAGCACAAGCACGATGGGCCTCCTTCTTTGCTGTAATATTCTATGATTTTATGAACTGCATTTAGGACATCACAGTTATCACATTGAATCCCATCTTCAAATTTCACCCCTTTTATAACATACTTTTTGTGGTAACTAAGTGTTTGCCTACAAAATCACAGTCACCACACTTGATAGTAAATACTGTGAAGTGCTTTGAGGTGACATCCTAATGAGAAAGGCGTTACATACAGGAGTCCTGGCCAACAATCCCACCAGAATAAAATTGGTCATTCACTTTATGGTTGTTGTGGCAGATGGCTCTGCGCAATTTGATTGCCAATGTACACGGTTGCTAAACTTTGTTGTCAAATCCTGTGAAGTGCTTTGAAGCATCCTCCTGACGTGAAAAGCCCTATAATAATAATCCTTGCATTTGATATGGCGCCTTCTCACGTTGACGAGCCGTCTCAAAGCAGCTATATCAAATTTAAGGATTATATCCGAAATGCAAGAATTGTTATTAATTGTTCAACCTCTGTGTGTACTTTCTTGTTTCTTCTCAGCTGTTTGCTTGAGCCTTTTAATCCTCTTCTGCTGTTGCTGGCTTTTGCTTCTTTCCCATTCCTGTTTCCATCCACTTATATTTTCCACCACTCTGGAGTTCTTCGACATGGCATTGGGAATCTATGTTGCCATCTTCAGAGTCACCGTGTCGATATCATACCCAATAGATCAGATAAACTAGGGAATCTCAGTAAGACTGGGCCCAATAGGCGGTTAATAGCATTAAGCATAATAGACAGCTTCATGCAGAGAAAATTGTCCGTTATAAGCTTACATGATTTGCAATTGCAGATATTGAGCAAAAAAGCATATTTCTTCTGATAATTTAATATCTATTATTTGGAGCATTGAGGTAGAATCTTTGGGAGTATTCTCCTCCCTACGTTTCGCTTCTTTCTAAGCTAAGAGGGCAATAAGCGACATGCTTCATTGCTCATAATAGTGTAATGCTCATACTCATGTGCTTTGCTTTATGTTTCAGCTTCTTGTTTCAATCTTTGTCTCCGTATTTCAATTTCTGGCTTGCATGCAAATAATTCAAGATGATGGTGCTAAACGATGTGTGTGCTTATCCGCCCGCCACAAAAATACAAAAGGTACATTTCTATTTAGGTGTTGCAAAAGAGGCTGCTGGTGATTTGTGACAAGCAGCGTTCAGACAAGCATTCCAGTAAAAGATCTAGCACACCATTAAACACATCTTGCCCTGAGCCTTGGCATTTATCACTGTGGCAGAAAACAGAATTGGAAACAGCCAAGAGTTAACTGCAGATACATGTGGCAAGAAACCTTAATGTGGCGTACTGAACTAGAATGCAATATTTAATGTGTATGACAAGGTCTTTCAAAAATGTCTGAAAGTTTACAAGGATCTCTTAAGAGGTGTGTCACTCCTCTGATCTTTTGTAATCACAAATACACTGAAACCAAAGAAACTGCCTTTCTTTTATGTTTCTCCAATTATTTACAGAGTACAATGATTTTTTTAATGAGAATCTGATGTCTGTAACTTGAGAATGTTGTGTGGAAATAGACTTATGGATTAAATGCATACGTTGCAAACCGTACTCCTTGTTCTCCAACCATGTACAGTATCATGACACATTGTTAGAAACAGGACAAAACTTACCCGTGGAAAGCAAAAGGTAATTATTACAGAACAACAACAAATTACATGTGTTTACAGCACCTTTCACATCAGGAGGCGCTGGGTACATTGGTGAAGAATATTGATAATTTGGCTCTTTCTCAGACATCTTGGTTGATTTTTCTAGGATGGCAGCAGGAGCCTTGTTGAAACCATCACTTATAAGTCTGGTGTCAGTGGTTTGACACCAGACTTGTATTTCTTGTCAGTGTTTTAATTTCTAGAAACTCACATTAGTTAGAGCATTCACCTTCCAAGCAAAAGAACCTGGGCAGGTCGAAACCTTAAATAAGTTTTGTTACTCCACACACCTAACTGCAAATAGGAAACTGGTTGTTAGTCAATTGCTGGATTGTTTTCTGGCAGTAATCATCACTTAAAAATATATATAATTTGGCGTTAAATGGCTGTTTGTAGGACACTGCTATGCACAATTCCAGCCATGTTTCACCCACAAATATACAGTCAATTTATTTTACAGTATATTCTGTGAAGCGCTTTGAGATGTCTCAACAATATACTGTATAGGGGGCTATGTCAAATGATGGTACAGTATTATTATTGATACAAAAAGGAGGAAAGGCACTACAGTACTATTGTTACCAGTTAAGTAAATGTGAGTTACAAGATAACTTTCAATAATCATGTATAAAAAACACAGTCATTGCACTTTATAGTAATTTCTGTGAATTAAGTTAAACGTCCTCCAGACATGTCAGACTCTATTTCAAATGCAAGTATTATCAATAATAATAATATTATTGTATTAGTTCACGATGCTTCTTGGATTGTAATTTTATCTACAAAAGTAGCCTTGTTTGTTTGCATTGGACTTGGATTGGGATTTAGTGTTATTGGATTTTGGAGATTTATGTAATAAAATAATCTGCTGGGAAATTGGATGGATAGACAAATGGTTGGAACAAAAACATTTCATTAACATTAGTGAAAAGCACACAATAAATCCCTATGAAATTACTAGGACATTTCTCTAAATCCAAAACAAACACAAAAGTAATTCTTCCAACATATAATTTCGACCTCAATTTATGGCAATATCATTTCGGAATAATAATTATAATAATGACTCGCTTTTATGTAGCCCCTATCATGTGAAATAAATGGCTTGTTGAAGCATGAAATAAAGCCTCTAACACAATTCAGTGTTAAAATTTAGGAACAGGCAAAATTGATGAAAATTCAATAAATTATTTCTTTATTCGGAGGTTGGGACTTTTCTAGGCACTGTAGAAAGCCAGCATTCAAATTAAGACTGAATTTTTGCACAATTCAGTGCGAATTTAGGTTGTAAAATAAATGGTTTTACAGACTGGGATTAGGTGCAATTTCATGATCGAGTTTGAGCACTTTATAAAATAAAATTCAATAGAAATAAGAGAATAAATGCAGGTGTCATAAGGGTCTTTGGAATAATAAAGAAAGCAAAGGTACACCATGACTCTACATTTTTAAATGTAATTTCGTTGTTACTATTGTTGATACTTGTTTTGATCTTTACGACAGTGGTTTTGGACTTCCTCCCCAGCACCTTTTGGAAACCTGCTATGAAAAAGTAACTTTTTTGAAGAGGCCAAGTGCGTCTCTTTTTGTATTTAAAAAGCGCCTGCTTTCTTGAAGTACCTGCGTTATAATTATAATCATCAAAAAGACTAATTGAAAACTAACATGCTGGTTAAAAATAAACAGCTTTTTGACTACACCAGTTTTTCCAATATTAGATTGTTCAGCTGCAGTTTATCACGTCATCTAAGTCACATCTGTGCAGAACTACCTCAACTTACTATATTGAGGTAATGAGCAGACAATCGTCACTCTGTGCTCCCTCTGGCTCCTGCTTTTGAGTTGTAATAGGAGTAGATGAAGCTCCAAAAACAGATAAACATGCACCATGTTCTGTCATGACTGGACCTGCTTTGAGTTGATGGATTGCCAGCCAGCAGTGGTTTTGAATCCCACTCAATGTTCATTACGGTATCAGTTATGCTAACTCTATGATTTTAATGGATTGGAGGAGTTTGGCCTTTACATTGTACTTTACCTTTCGTTTTATTAAAATAGAATGTAATTATGACAAACAGCATTGACATTTTCATCTTAAATCCAGCAAGTATGTTTTTCAGCATTTCAGATGAAAATGTTGAAACATTTTGGATGATAAAATGGGCCTAACATTGGACTCAATTTTAAGATTATTTTGAACTTAAATTCATTTTGTTCATCCACAAAATATACAAAGCGCTTCATAGTTTACACAGTGAAGAGTGCTTTGAGACATACTCCTAACATAAAATGTACTATGTTAAATGTAAGAATAATTATTATTGTAAAACATTTTGCATTAAAATTGAGGATGGTGCAAATTTTTGAAAATTCGTAAACTGTTTTTAAATTTGGAACCAGTTCTTTTAAAGAACTGGAGAAAACAACAGAATTGCAGTTTACAAATTAAGGTTGAATATAAGTACTTTCCACTGTTTAGTGCTGTCTTAAATCTTAAAACAGAATGGGTTTACGAACTAAATGTAGGTGAAATTTTAGGCCTCAGAAACCATCTGCTTAACAGTGACCTTTAAATCACAAGTATGAATCAAGTACTTTCCATAGAGTCTGGACTGCCGTCTATATAGAGAATAGACTAAACTCGACAATGTTCCCCCAAACAGAGCTCATTAATTTACAGTAAGATGTCACTTATTTTTACTCACATTTATTTACAAAGGTAGCAGTAAATAATTATTTCAAGCATAGTGTTTCTTTTGGCAGGCCTTCAGTCTGGACTCTAAGACATAGGAACCCAATCCAAACACTGTGACCTCCTCAATCATGGCAAAGCAGGATTTAAAGCAACAAACAGACGATACCAGTGGGAGGCAATGGGAGCTTGGTTTCCTATCCTCACCATATACTTTATTCATTTTAATGTAGTTTGCACATTTCTAGCCTCCTGCCTCCATGTGACAGGCCTTCTTCATGCCACCCCTCTACGGACAGTGGTGTGAGAGTGGGTGGTCCTCAGTGTATTAAAGGTGATGCAAACATGATCTGAATCATTTGGAATGTTGGACAATGCAAACGTTTCCAATCGGCAACTCGCCAATGGGAACGTAACCCTTTAGACACAAGACACCTACAGGCAGCCGTTCTACTCCGACCAAAGAGATTGGAAATTTCTGACAGTTCTGGTTGAGAAAGACTGAGTGAACAAGCACTAACATTGAAATCCAGCTTGCAGTAATCCTTGCATTTTTGTTAGTACTTTTCACGTTGTTAAGACATCTCGGAGGACACAGGCCTGCTGTGTGTCCTCGACCCTCCACACCACCAATGGTGGCTGTGCCTTCAGCCATCAAACTGCCTGCCTCATCTGTCTGCCTTTCCCTCTTTATCTTTAAATCCTAATTCAGACCTATTTCTCGACTGGATCTATGGTCACCACCCCTTTTTCCCTTTGCTCAGTGTCTAACCCTCATCATTGTATAGCACTCCAAGATACTATTCTGTGTGAAGGGTGCTATATACAGTAAAACCTTCGTTATCTGGCCTCGGGACCTGCCCGGTGCCAGTTAATCAAATATGCCAAATATTCGAGAGGCAAGTTGCCGAAAATCCTACACAAAAAATTAACTTATTTTAAAACATACCATATTAATAATAGACTAAATAATAACAGAATATAGTATGGATACTTACCAATAAAGCATTCCAGCACACTCGCTAAAATGATCGGTAAAAAAGCATTCCAGTGTTCGGTAAGTTTAATAAGTGCGCATGTGCTACGCATTGGCAAAGTGAGCAAACCGCGAGTGTTCTGGATCTCCCAATACAATTGGGAGATACCGGTTGGTTGAGTATGCCGGTTAGTTGGGTACTGGATAAACAAGGTTTTACTGTGAATGCAACTTGTTATTGTCTCAAAGCACTTCCTCAAAGAATTTTACTGTGAAGTGCAGAGACTGAATATTTGTTGGCAAACACAGCAGCCAATTTATGCTCAGTCAGGAAGTGAACAACCAATTTTATCTGAACGAAGACAAGGTGGAGATCTATAGCTATCCTTTTTTCATGTACTGTACTTTATTCATCCTTGGATATTTGTCAGGAGCTCCATCTTGATAATTGGTTGGGAATGTGTACCTGACTGAGCGCTGATTCATAGCAGCATAGACGTTGGCACATGAACTGGAGTTTTGAAGTTCACTGGCACTGCAACTTGCAAGCGCAGAGGTGCCAATCACAGAAAAATGTGTGAGGAGTTTCAAACTGTGCAAATGTATCTACTGAGAACTGGGTTGAAACTTTCCAGAATTACTTCACACTTTACCTTGACCAGATGTCAGGCTGTCCCAAGTATTTCACCCATCAGTCTGACTGGAATTGAATCCAGCCGCTGTAGACAAAAGCACAGGGCTTTACAGTATTGCGGTATGAAGTCCCTTAACGCTACATTAATACAAATATTTATGCGGGATTTAGGATTGCCCAGAATTTATTCACTCCACAAATCCGAGGTCTGTGAAAATAATTGTCATGGGAGCAGAAGGTTTTATTCACTACATAAGGGTGGCTTTCTCTGTCAGACTCCTGACTGGAACAAAATAGGAACATGATTTCTAAAAATAAACCTTTTGAAAGTGATTTTTTTCCATTTCAATCTGTTTTGATTTATAGGAAATGTAGGTGTATAAATTGAAAACAGTAGGCATTGGTATTTTCATCATGCAAACGGTTTTACACATTGTTGTATGTTTAGTATGTTCCTAAAATTCATCGTGCTCCGTCTTTGTTTTGTAATAGCAAGATAAAGCTCACTTTGCATTATTAATAGATTGAGTGTGGTGTGAGGACCTGACTGAATTAGGTTGCCTTGGTTCTGTGTGTCAGCATATTGAGTGCTGTAAGTGTACAGCTGAAAGCTGCACTGGAAGGAAGCCAGAGTTGCATTTCTCATGGTGTGTGACCTGAGTTCTTTGTTTCTACAACCCACTGCCGCAGTGGAGCCAAATCATCACTACAGTGTTTGTTTATCAAAACTTCAGTCAAATATCCGGCAAACATCAGGGTCACCCAGGTGCTGAGGCAAATGCCACAGAAGTAAACAGATTAGAAGCCGCTCTGGATAAAGCAATACAGTCTTGTGGAAACCTCTGTGCTGTGGCTCACAGCACGATCAAGATACTGCTACATCACAAAGGGCTTGACAGTAGTGAGAACTGGCACGCTGGAGCCAGTTGCCCAGTGATAGATTTGACAGATTTTCATCTGAATTTCAGTAACACTTAACCTAGGTGGTTTGAAATAAATATAATCTCAACTCTGGAGAACTGGTATAAATGCAGCAGTTGGATTGTAAAATCAGAGCAGTACAGGACATTTACAGCATGGAAGGAGACCATTAAACCTATTCTGTTTATGATTGCTGCTTGCTCAATCAATAGAGATATCAAATCTAATATCTACTTCTTTCCCCATACCTATTGATATTTTTCCTGAAGTATTTCTCTAATTCCCATTTTAAATGCTCTTATGGACTCAGCTTCAACTGGATCAGAGTTCAGCATCAAGCTTAGTTCTGCCCTTTAGGGCTCTAGGCTACTTTTCAACCATTTATACAAATTAATTGAAATAGCAAAGACAATGAGCATTGAGAAATCAGGATCGTTAAAGGGTTAACTGAACTCTTGAACTCTGCAATGAAGAATGTTGCAACTCATTCCAATTGCTCTCTAAGCGTACAGAACCCTGAGCCTTCCCAGAGAGGTGTGGTGTGGCTTATATCTTCAAGAGCGGCAGGGTGAGAGAACAAAGAAAAGGTAATCTACACTATTTTGATTTAGCCTTGAATAATTATGATGTGTAATTTTGTACAAAGTTGGATGTTGTGTGGTGCAAAAAGAAATGTGTGTAGACAAAATGTTTTATTTCTGCCCTGAGAAAGAATATCTTTCCTGGTTTGATAAACTGAACGGTTTTTGAGTAAAATCTTTGAAGCAGTAGAAATTTTAAGCCGAATATTTAATGGTTCTCTGCAGCTTTTCAGACAAAATGTGGAGGGAAATTGTGAAACAAACTTAAATTAATCTGAGAGGTTGTATTAATTCTGCTGTTGTCGTAACCTGCCAAAGGGGCAGCGTGAAACCAAGATAAATTTACTAGGTTCCCTGAACATTCTTAATGAGGGACTGCGCATCATTTTTCAAATACATTCTCCTTTCCAGCAAATAGGAACTATATACATGTGGCACTCTCAGTGGTTTGGTTTGAAGATTATATTGTTGGTGGTGATGTCCTTCGAAACAAATGTTGGACCCAAGTTCCATCTCCCTGTGCTCAGGTGGACATTAAAGATCCACACTGGCTCCATTCAAAAAGAAAAGGGAGTTTTGTCAAGTGTCCTGGCCAACAGTCGCTGAAATAAAATGGGTCATTCACTTTATGACTATTTGTGGGACATTGCTTTGGGAAATTCGCTGTCGTATTTGCCTACAGAATACACAGTCACCACACTTTATACTAAATCCTGTGAATTTGTTTGAGACATCCCCCTCTTGTGAAAGATCCTATATCAAATACAAGAATTTGCAGAGTCCTGTAACTCACTAGTTAGAGCACTCGCCTCACAAGCGAAAAGTTGAGCAAGTTTCCTTACTCTACCCACTTCTGTTTACCTAGCAGTAAGTAGTTAGTCGATTGGCAGATTATAATAATAATTCCTTCAAAAAAATGATAATAAATTGATCACTTCAATTCACGATTGTTTGTGGGACACTGATGTGTGCAATTGGCTGCTGCATTTTTCCCACAAAATATACAGTCAATTCACCTTACAGCATCTTCTGTGAAGCGCTTGGAGACTTCTCGAACATGTGATATGGTGCTATATCAAATGCAATGATTGTTCATATTAAGAATTAAAAATGATTAGTAGTAAATGTTGTAAAGAGCACAAATTGGTATCAAGCTCCGTGAAGGGTTCTCAATGCTGTCTTTCTATTCATCCTACAGCCCAGGTGAGATTTCAGAATGAGTGAGAATTAGAAGGAATATTTGTGATGCAGGAGTCACAGTCATTGAATAAGAAATATACTGTAATATAGTACGAAGCCTCTGACTTGGATCAGTACACATTAATGTGAACCTCCAAGCTAAGATGGATTGTCACTGTTTGCAGCAAACTGAAGTAAATTGGATTCCATGGTCTTGGTCAACCACAGATTTGGTTTTGTTTTGAAGAACTACAAGTTTAGTTAATGTATTCTGTGAAACGGTTTGTAAAGCAAATACAAGTATCCCTCCCCAACCGCGGGGGATATGTTCCTGTAAATCTCCTGGTTGGTAAAATCAGGTTGGGAAATACTCTGCCCTATGGGAAACATGGAGATGGGGGGGAGTACGTTTGCTTTTTCGCGGTTGGAAAATACAAGGCCCTATGGGAAAATGCAAGGCCCTCGTAGAACTAAACACAAAAAATCACATACAGTTATAACATACATGGGGATAAGGAGAGTAAGTTTGGGCGCATCTGCAGCAATCCGCGAGGCTGTTACTCCCCCTATCCCCATGTATATTATAACTTGCTGGGGGAGAGGGGGGGGAGGGGTGGTGGTGAGGGGAAGAGAAGGAGAAGGTGAGAGAGAGAAGCGGGTTGGGGGAGGGGGGGAAGAGAAGGTGAAATAGAGAGAAGGTGAGAGAGAGACCTTTCTAAAGTCTGAGATGCACTCATAGAGAGAGAGAGATAGAGAGATCCCTCTTCGGCCTGAGATACAGAAGTCTCTACAGCCTATGATACACTTACACAGAGAGAGATCCGCAGATCCTGGCAGCCAATGCTCCCAAACTTACTAACTAGGCTGCGGAGAAGCAACAATAAATTCATGTTACTGTATTTACCTTAATCCTAAGAGAGAAGCGTTGTCGCTGGTTGATTGCAATATCGCAACTGGGTCCCAGTGCTATACGCTAGCACAAAGCAACATCGAGGCTGGTTGATGCAACTGGGTCCTAGCGCTAAACGCTAGTGTTAGTGTTAAATCCTGTGGATGAGAAGGGTTATAAGCCATGGTTTGCAAGGGTTGTCGCATTTAGCATACCGTGGATGCGCGAGTTTGGCGGTTGACGAGGCCGTTGGGCTGGTTGGGGCAGGTTGGGGCAGGTCGGGGCGGGTTGGGGTGGCGGGTTGGGGTACCTGTACTGTAGAAAATTGCTGGCTTTTGCTTTTGTTCAATGGGGTTTCAGAAACTGTTCATCTCTCACTGTAGCAACTTCAGCTACGAAAAGATGCAATGTGTTCAGGGTTGGGTATATAAAAAATGAACCTGGATTATCTCAGTCTTGACTTGTGTTGATTTCATTCATGCTACATGTACCCATTTTAAATAGAATAAGATGAATAATGTGATATGTGATGTGACAATTGCATTAGTATTAATTACCACATTGGGGTACTGTTCATATTATTCACTGCGCAGATGCAAAGCCAGCCTGCTGTCCTCAACACCATATTATTTATGGAGCTGGACTGCCAGTTTATAATGGGACTGCTCTAAAGGTAACTATCTCCTTAGAGATGATACAAGACATAGGAAATGGAAAATTCCATATGAGTCATCCAAACTGATGTTTAAACTTAGTAATGTTACTACTGTATTATGCTTACATTTACGCCACCATCTTGCAAAGCAGCATGAATTCTTTTTCTTCACAGTCGAGTTAATGATTTTCCCAAACCTCAACACCTAAAGCCAGTCAAGAATTCTAAGAGAAATGTCACCATTTCTCAATGTTAATTAGCTCATTGTGGGGGTGGGGGGAGAAGTCTCCCTGAAGCAAGTTTGATAATGTCTCAGACTTTTCTTGCTCCTTCCTGACTTCTTAACTCTTATGGGGGTACTTCAGTGTACCTCTTTGTAACGTTAACCTGTAGTTAAACAACAACAGCAACAAAATTACATGTGTAGAGTGCCTATCACGTCATGGAGGATGTCCCAAGGAGGTCTCAGGTCAGAGAGGTAGAAGGGGGCAAGGTCGCTGAGGGCCTTGAAAGTGAGTAGGAGGATTTTGAATTCTATCCTCTGGTTAAAATTGGCTCTTTCATCTTTTTATTATTTGAATTAAAATGAGAATTATTTCAAGATATTCTTTGGTCCGGTGCATCACTCTAATTCTGCATTTGAAACCCAACGCTTTTTGATATACTTGGGGGTAAATGTTTTTGTAGCTCTTCTTAGAGGAATGAAAACAAATACATGCCTGGAAGGAGTGAACATTTACTAATTGTGATGAAAGGTTAAAAATGACTGTTATCGTAAATGTGATTTGCAAAGATCGAAACCTCTTACTTACTGCAGCTCTGCTGCTAACTTCAAGATGACATATGCTTTGATTTGATGCACAAATGCTGTGGTGACACGTCAATCCAGTAGCGTTAATATAATCCGAAATGAGCAAGTAAGTCAGGTCAGGTAGAACTTGTGAAGACTCAGGGGACAGAATTTGTGACAACTATTGTTGACGTTGGGCCAGTTTCCCATGCAATGGTGCTGATGTGTCATATTCCCTGAGCAGTAGCAGCAGTGGTATTAGTCAGAAACCAGATTAGGCCATTGAACCAAATTTGAATGGGAGGGAGAATTCACACTAAAATCATCCGTGTATTATAATTGGTGATGAATATCATGGCACCCATCATTTAATCTGATAGAGGCCTTTCAGTTTAAGAGAGATAAATGATTCCACTGAATCAGTGGCTAGAGGACATTGATTTAAGATAGTCAGCAACAAAGCAAATGAAGTTAAGAGAATGTTTTTCACAGAGTAGTTAAGATATGAAATGCTCTGTCAGGAGCACTAGATGATGCAGAATCCAATTAAGCTTTCAAGAAAGAACTAGATAAATGTATAAAAATAATAAACTAAATGGTACTGAAAGGATTGCTATTTAAAAGATCCAACACAGACATGTTTGGCCAAATTACCTTTTTCTGTGCTGCCAATTGTCATGGGTCTATTTGTGGGGGAACAAAAGTATCTTTCTCTTCAGCAACATATTGGTTGAGAATAAGAGCAAGTACACAGTTTAGGGAGAAAATAAAAGTAAATCTCTACTCTGCAATGTGCTCCCAACATGAAAGGCAAGGGAGTATTGTTGTTATTGGACTGTTCCAAGTAAAATTCTGCTGATGCCTTTCAACTTGGAATAGAGTTCTGATGGGGAGTGACGATTGCTGAGAATTAAACACACATGGATAGTATGGGCACTAAGAACAAAACAATGCTGGGACATTCAGTTACGATGATAGCTCTCAAATGTGTTTATGTTGGAGCAAAACATTTTTGAGCTCATAAAAGAAATATTGCTTAAATGCTTTGCAGATAAGGGTTTGCTTTCTTTGTAAATTGGAAATTTGGGCTTCGGATTATTTGGGACCCTTCCCATATTGTCCCACCCCCATATTAAGAAGAAATGTGTTGCTGGTTAAACCAAGGATGTAGCATAGTCACCTGTAGGAATTGGAGCAAAGTGATTAATGTTAGAAGACCATTATAACTCTTATAACTGCTTTTTCAATTTCCACATTGTGTCCATAGAGGCAGTTGTGATTTGTATCTTTACTTCAACTGGGAAGTTATCCAGAAAATCCTCCAAATATTCCAGCAGCAATTTTATTTTAGTAAACATTATACAGCAGAAGATTTAGAAAGAATGTAACACAAGGCTTTTGACAGAAACTCAATTTTGTACCAAGTTATCTCTACTTTATTCTTCTTTGCGGTTATGGAGTCTGAAAAATGGGGGTGGAAGCCTGAAAGTATTCTTGTGAATTTCCATGATGACTTGTAATTGAGTCCATTTTAATGGTTTGGTTAGTTCAGTATATGAATGACAAAATGAACGTGATTTAAATCAGAGGAAAATATGTTTATTACTCTTATCCAGCGCTTGAAATTTCATTGTTCTGACTGCACATTAAACAACTCACCATTTTATGAGCAAAGCATTCAAAATCCATGCAGCTTCACCCACCTGCTGTGAATGCTACTTAACCATACAGTTTGTTGTCAACCCTCTCAACACTACCTCAAATAATTTTGCTTCTCTTTCAAAGATTGATATTATTTTAATAATAATCTTTGCATTTGATATAGGGCTTTTCACATTAAGAAGAGGTCTCGATCATTGCATAGGCTTTACTGTAAGATGTAGTGATTGCATTCCAGACAAACTGGCAGTAACCAAATAAACTACAATAAGCTCCGTTTGAGTTCCCATCTGCCTGTTCAGGTGGACGTTAAATATCCTGCGGCATTTTTTGAAAAGAGGAGAGTTTCTCCTTGTGTCCTGGCCAACAATCCCCCAAATAAAATTGTTCATTCACTTCATGGCTGTTTGTAGGACATTGTGCAAATCGGCTGTTTTGTTCACCCTCAAAATATAGTCGCTACTCTTTGAGGTATATCATGTAAAGTGCTTTGAGATGTCTTGATATTGTGAAAGGCACTGTACCAAATGCAAGGGATCCTTTATTTTATTGGGAAATGTTGCATCCCAAAGTGATTTAAGCTACAAAAATCCAGTGTGATGGCAGATTGCGGCATTATAGCTTCCAGCATATGGTCACAGAGACAGAAAGATGAATGAAAAGTAGAAAGCTTTGGGAGCAGAAAATGTATTGAAAAGTGAGCTTTAAAGAATGTGTCCACACACAAAAGAAAAAATGAATAATAGTTGTAAAATGCAGGTGTGCTCTAGCTATCGTTGGTAAAATTACACGTCTCAGATTCTGTGTGGGTAGATTGGTTTGCAGTATATTCATTGTTTACAACTTTATAACTGCAGGCTTGTTTGTCCAGCTGCAATTACCTGTCTTGTGCCTCTGTTCTTTTTGTTTACTCGCTGTCTCTCACTAAGAGAGTGAATTGAGCAGCATTGTTTAATTACCTTGATGGGGCACATTCTAAGCATACAACTGTGTTTTCTTTGTGTCGGATGCATTAGCCATGTAAATGATCAATCTGCAAAACAGGAAATGAGTGAAAGATCAAAGTTGTTTATTTTTGTGGATATTTCATACATATGCAGACCCACCACTTCCTTCTTACAATGTACGCTCCTGATGATGAACAATCTATCGTCGAGTACAGAAAGCATTTGTGTTTCAGCAACTGCAACAGCTTTTGAAGTGCCCTGAGATGCCGTACGGCGAGGAGGGCGCTATATAAATCAAAGTTGTTGTTGTTGTAAATACATTAGTCCCTTAGACAGAGACCGTTCATTAGGCAGTGACGTAACCCTTAACTGCAGTTTAAAATAAGAATGCCAAACTGTAATTCACCCTGTGTATAACATACTGTGTAAGTCATTTGAACTTAAAAGAACAGCTCCTTTCAGTCCCTTGTGCTTTTTTATGGATTTACTCCCAGTGCTAACAATAGCTCCTCTGAATGGAGTGAACTTTCAAGGATTTTTGTTAATCTAAGATTGGATATTGGCAAACTGCAGCTAATCTGCTCAAGAATCCCATGAGGTAACAGACATGTAAGCCTCCTCCCTCTGCACTATTCCACAAAGCACATTATTGCTTGTGTACATCACCCACCTCCAGCAAATAGATACAAACAGAATGATACAACCAGGTTCAGAGCTAAATTGCATTGACCAGGCATTACCACAAGGAAAGTGTGACCAATCCCACCCACCTTTTTTCCATATATACTCAGTATCAGAATCACACAGTTTGAACATACTCTTTATTAAATTGGACAATTGAAGTAGATGGGGGAAATGGGGTATGTGACAGTATTACTGATGATAATATCATATGTCATGTTTTTCCCCCATTATTGATATTCCCTTTACTATAGGAACATAGGGCATAGAAACATAGGAACAGGAAGAGGCCATTCAGCCCATCGAGCCTGTTCCACCATTTAATTAGATCATGGCTGATCTGTATCTCACTAATTGTTTTAATTAAATTTCCCACTTTTTCCCCATATCCCTCAATACCCAACCAACCAAAAAATTATCAAGATCACTCTTGAAGGTGTGGATAGATCCAGCATCCACAACCTTTTGGGGTAGAGAATTCCATATCTCTACCACCCTTTGAGTGAAAAAATGTTTCTTAATTTCACTCTTAAAAGGCCTGGTTCTAATTTTAAGACTATGTTCCCTTGGTTTGCATTCCCCCGCCAGAGGAAATAGATTCTCTGTATCTACCCTATCAAATCCCTTTATCATCCTAAAAACCTCTATCAAATCACCCTTCAATTTTTTAAACTCAAGGGAATACAAGTTTACTCAGCCTTTCCTTGTAACTTTTTTAGGCTTGGTAACATTCTGGTGAACCTACGCTGCACCCCCTCCAGGGTTGAAGGGATAAGTTGAATATTAAATTATATTCACTCATGACTGTTCCAAGAAACTGCAGCTAATAACACGAAAAGTAATTTGTGCACATATGTAGGGAACAGCTTCTGTGTCTTGGAGCATCTCAGCCAAAGCCTACAGTGATTTCATAATAATAATCCTTGCATTTGATATCGCACTTTGCACATCTTCTAGATGTCTCAAAGTGCTTCACAGAATATGCTGTAAAATATATATGTGTTTTATATTTATAGAGCGCCTTTCATGCTGTGAGGACGCCCCATAGCACTGGAATTGCAAAGGGAATTGACTGTATATTTGTGGGCAAAATGCGGCAGCCGATTGCACACTGCAGTGCCCCACAAACAGTCATGGTTTGAAATGAACAATTTTTTTTCGAGGGATTATTATCAGGTGTGTGGAGTAAGGAAACTTACCCAAGTTTTCCCTACCTGGAATTGAAGCCAAGTCATTCACTTGCGAGGCAAATGCTCTAACTTCTGAGCTGCAGGATTCCAGTGGTTAAGATACCACACTTCAACGGGTTGGCACGTTAACTGAACATGAATTTGTATCATGAAGAGGAGAGGTGTGGTCTGATCTCCCCTGGCAAAGCCTGACATGATTTTGCTCTGCTCATGCATGACCTGGGTGGCTTTGGGGGCAGGGGTAGGGGTGGGGAACACATGGAGTCACTGAGCTAGAGTGGCATCACTGAGCTGCACTGGAATGCCTCCAAGTGGTCAGCTAAAAATGTATATTAGTACATTAGCTTTGGAGCAGATTGTCTGCCCATGAGAGGTATCTGACGTGATGTAAATGGAACAGTATGAAAGGAGAAAATAAAGGGTTTTAGCAATGATACCAAAGGAGAAATTGGCTAAGTGAAATAATATCTGCCTTCAACTGAAAGAACAATGGAAATTGTGTAATATGTTGAGACACCAAATGTTCTATTTTAAGAGCAAAGTGATCTTGAATGTTAATAGACTTGACTGCCTCTTTGTTAAAGTACGTCATCTCTGGAAGCTGAATTGAATTGAGTTGAGAGATTTTAAGCCATTCTGATAGCTGCCTTTTTAGGTGCATTCATGGTGACAGTACAAAAGTATTGTATATACTTTTATATAAGACAGTACTTGTATTTTGAGGATTCATCTCTGACAGAGAATTATGAAACAAAAGGAGGTGGTGCAGAATATTGCTCTGAAACAGTGAAGCTCTTAACATTGACCTGGTCCTTACTCTCTGAATATTGTTTAAAAATTCTAATATGCGAATTGTAAAATGGGGAAGTGCACCCCAAAATTGCTTCAGAATCAAATGTGGAAATTTGGAATTCTTCTATGTGATGAACGAAACATGACGCAGTGTTTGTACTCCACACAGGACCCCACCCTCCAATTCTCCTCATCTATATATATCTTGACTCTTGTATATGCATTCTTAAGTCTCCTCTTAGATGCATTGAAGTGTTTTGTTTCAAACAGAATTAGTGGTGGGGTTTTGCGAAACCTTGGGCAAGTTTCCTCATTTCACAAACCTGCTAATAATCCCTCAAAAACTAATAATAAAATTGGTCATTTCAGTCCACAACTGACAGTGGGACACTGCTCTATGCAATTGGCTGCCACGTTTCATCCACAAATATGCAGCCAATTCACTTTGCAGTATATTCTGTGAAGTGCTTTGGCATCTACAAGATGTGAGAAGCACTATATGAAATGCAACGATTATTATTATAAGAAACACAGCTTCCACATTCTCACCTATCTCTGGGTAAACAAGTTTTTTCTAAACCTTCTGTTAGCTATCTACTGGTATCTTAAATTTATGCCTTTTGATTTTAGACTTATCACTAACTGGAACCAACCTATCAACATCTATCCTATCGAACCCTTTCATGATCTTGAATCTCTCATGTCCCCTCTCAATTGCCTGAAATCGAGAGAAAAAAGCTGCAAATTTTAAAAAATTTCTTGTTAGCTGCACCAACTTCACATAGTTGTGCTATTGTTTTGCATGAACAAGTGCAATAATGCAGAATTGTACAGCTTGAAAAATTACACTGCAATAATATATTGAGGTGTTGAGGTGTTGCAGTGAAAGTAGTGTTGGACTGAAAGGTCTTAGATTTTGTACAAAATGATTTTCTCAATAAGAAATCAGGGTTCATTGGAGTGGATAGCTAAAATATCTATATATCAATTTCCATATGTATGTAGATGACACCCAACTCTATTTTTCTATCTTCACCCTTGATTCCAGGACCGCAGCTGTCCTGACAAACTTCCTGTCAGACATCGTCCTGGATGAGAGATAACTTTCTACAGTTGAATGTCAACAAGACTGAGGCCCTCCTGATTGGCTTGTGCCTTCACGGTTCAGGCACCGGCAGCATCAACCTCCATGGTTGCACACAACACCTCACCAAGCCAGTCAGGAACCTAGGTGTCTTGTTCGATCCTCAACTGTCTTTCCTCCCCCACATCCAAGCCATGACCTGCTCTGCCTTCCCTCATCTCTGCAACATTGCCCGACTCCACCACTATCTCACCGCTCAGGCCGCTGAAACTCTCATTCATGCCTTCATGATGTCCAGGCTTGACTAAGCCAATGCCCTGTTTGTCGGCCTTCCAACTCCTCCCTCCAAAGGCCGCAAACCATCCAGAAATCTACAACCGATGCCCTCTCCCACACCAAGCTCTGCGACTCCACCTCCCCCATTCTCACCCGACTTAATTGGCTCCCCATCATTCAGAGGATTCAATTCAAGATCCTGCTCACCTTTAAAGCCCTCCATGGACTTGCCCCAGCTTGACCCAGCTCGGGTCTGTAACACTGATTGTCCAGTGCCTTGGGATGTCTTCCCAACATGAAAGGCGCTATACAAATGTAATTTTATTGTTGTTGTTGTTGATGGGTCAGACTTTGCTTGAGTCAAACTAATCAGAAAGTCACAGTTCACTTGATTTTTCTTTCCTACGTTTCTGTTTCTATTTATTTCTTACGTGCATAGCTAAAATACCAAAATAAAATACAGAGGCAGGTGTGTCTTTTCCAATCCCTGACTGTTCCCAGCAGGAATGTATGTATTGTACAGAACAGGGACAGGTTAGAATTTTTTAGTTAAGATATGGAATAGCCAATTGAGAGTGATGTTTTAGGTAGAATTCATATCAGCCTTCAAGAACTAAATAAATATGTTAAAAAGCATAAGTTACAAAGGAAAAAATGGGACCAAAAGGATTGCTGTTGAGGTAGCCAGCACAGACAGGATTGGACCTTTAGCCTTCCTCTGTGCTATATACAGTACATTTCTATGGTTCTAGCAACAACAAAAACAACTTGCATATAGAGCCCTTCGCATAGGATAATCTTTTGGAGCATTGTAAAGATGGGGTCAGGCCCCAAAGCAAAAGATTCAAGATAAAAATCAACTTCTATATTATGGTTGGTATTTGCTCTTTCGTCACTCCTTCCTTCCCATAATTTTTGACCGAGCCTTCAGCCACTTTGTCTTTGGAATTATCTTTCAAAATCTCTGCCTCACTTCCTCTCTACTATGAAAAAAATGCTCCTAAGTGCACACCTTTTCCACATTCTCGCACTAAAATGAATTCCATTGTGAAAACATAGATAGTAACAGCAAATGTAAAGGTTGTCTTCATTCACAGCTTATATTCATAGAAGCACAGACGAAAGCAACATGGCATTGATGCAGATGGACAGTACTGTACTGTGGTTCAAGAGACTGAAAGCATTCTGTGGCTATTTTACTTAACTCATAGCGAAACCTGCTTGTGTTTGAGATGGGCTTTGGTGGGAAGTTTCTCACTTTGGCTGAATTGGCTTGTTTGAAGCTGTTACTTCCTATTTATTTTTGTATTGACATTGTTATGTCAGCCACTGCAAGGTACTGTACTTTATTAATATTTTGCTTGGAATGTCGTATACCTTGAAACATTTGAGCATCATAGATTCCAACAAGTCATTGGAAAGCAAACTATGCGCCGAGAAGCAATGATTTATGTCAAGCTCTGCCAATGTTAGGTGCTACCAAATGTGAAGGGTGCTATATAAATGCAGATTGTTCTTGATTTGCAACCTTCCAAGGAATAAACCTATTTATAAATTTGAACAGAATGCCTGAAGGATGACAATAACTTAAGTCCAATTACTTTTGTGCTGCTGTCAATAAAACTGACAGTGTTCAGCAATGTTTGTCAGCTTGTGGCTTTTTTGGTGGATATGAACATTAACAACAACAAAATTACATCTGTAAAGCGCCTTTCATGTGGGGAGGATGTCCCAAGGTCCTGGACAGTCAATGATTCAGACCAGAGTTGGGGTTGGGATCGGGAGGGTGGAGGGAAAGGAGGGGATTTGGGGTGACCGATGTACTGTCGAAGATGAGGGTCTTACAACGTCTTACTGCCATGGCTTGCTACTGCATGATGACAAGAACAACAACTCTTTCAGTTATAGAACCCCCTTAACCTAGGAAAATGTCTCAAAGCACTTCACAAAAACAGAGTGGAAATGCAAGCAAGACAGGGAATTAGGGAGGGTGGGAAGAAGGTGACTTAAGGCACCAGTAATAATTTAGAAGGGTTTATAAAGAAAAATGTGAATGTGCAAGCGAGAGACCTGGGATTGACTCCAGGCAGGGTGAAACCTTGGGTAAATTTCCTTACTCCACATGCCTGTTAATAATCCCTCAAAAAATAATAATAACATTGGTGATTTCAATCCACAACTGATTGTGGGACACTGCTGTGAGCAATTGACTGCCGTGTTTTGCCCACAAATATACAGTATATTCTGTGATTATACTTTGAGATGAATTGCTTTGAAATGTCTAGAAGATGTGAAAATCACTATATCAAATGCATGGATTATTATTATAGCTTGTGGTGGATTGATCCAGGGAAGAGAGCCTTAGAAATAGGAGAGGACCAAGGGCAGATGGTGCCAATGCTCTCACACATTTCATGCTGAATTGCGCAGGAATTCTTGGTACCTATTATCCACCTCATGGCCACTCATTTCTTTGATGTTTATTGTCTGATAACCAACTACTTCTTAACTGGAAAGATAATTGGGATCTTCCTGGAATTGAGTTAGTGATTGTCGTTTTGGTATTGATTCAATCTTCCATGGCAGTCTCAGTAATTTAGTTCCTGAGCCAGACAGATCCGCAATAGTCCAACCCACTCCCTGGAACACCATCCTGGAATCCCCCCACCATCTCCTTCCCTCCTCCCCCTTATTCAAGGCTCATCTCAAAACATATTTTCATTATTCCCCTTCCCAACTCCTTCAGTTCTTATCCCTGCTCGAGTGCCCAACCAGCAGTCTCACATATTTTGATATGATCTTCTGATAAGAAGTCTTGATCTGTTTTATTCTATGTTTCCACACTTCAAAGAGTTACTATGTTTAGCACTGGAAACGTTTTAAAACATTCTTTTGAACCTGAATTGGACTGTGTTCTATGTAATGTACGGAAGAGGTTTGATTGACTGCGGAAAACAGAAAAGCGATGCTCAAACCCAACAAGATACAGTGTAGGTTAATGTGTGGAGTTCTATGGGAATAATAATAATAATCCTTGCATTTGATATCGCACCTAGGATTTAATAGGATTCCTTGCTAAATAATTCTGTTAAAGAGGCATCACAGCTGGCATGTCCCAGTATTTACATGAAAGAAGCTAAGAAGGAAAAAGTGGATAGATATTTCTGTAGTGGCTACTTACTAATTTTTTCAATTTATTTCCTTAGGCCTGGAAGAAGCGCTGGTTCATTCTTCGCAGTGGACGGATGAGTGGCGATCCTGATGTTCTAGAGTACTATAAAAATGACCATTCCAAAAAGCCAATCCGCGTCATAGACCTCCATTTTTGTGAGCAAGTCGATGCTGGGCTAACATTCAAAAAGAAGGAGTTTCAGGACAGTTTTGTATTTGACATCAAAACAATTGACCGGACCTTTTACCTGGTGACAGAGACTGAGGAAGAGATGAACAAGTGGGTCAGATGCATCTGCCAGATCTGTGGCTTCAATCAATCTGATGAGAGTACAGGTAAACTATATGTACAACACTGCAAAAGCCCCTTTATCCAGCATGTAAATTGGATCTTGTTGAAGTTACATTCTCCTTTTCCTTACATGTTCCATCTTAAAGTTCCATCTTAAATATTTGAACATAGCAGCCAGTAACTACTTTTGACTCATAGAACTAGGAGTCTTCATCTGAAACTTTTGAGTAGCTATTCTTAAAAAAATTGGTTCCAAAAAGCAACAACTGTTTTGCTAAAAATGCTTCAGTGAATTTATTGAATTTTATCTGTTAAAGTGAAATTAATTTGCACTGCATGAACATAGTGAGTTTGATCCAGACCTCAAAATTACAAATTATTTGGTACAAAATCACCAGTCTTACTCAGAGAAAGAAGTAAGAGAGTTGGAACATTAGATTATTCTTCTGAGATTGGGTTGAGGCGCAAGTTGTTGTTGGAAGAGAGGATGCTATGCATCTTGGAGTGTTTCATAGGCAACAAGTCATTCCTCTCGTCAGCATTAGACTGAATAGCAGAAAATGTATCTGTTTACCAAGAGACTGAAGAGAAGAAAAATCGAAGGAAGGAAGTTTTTGTTCAGCCTACTCCCTCAAGATCTATCAGGTCTATAAATACAGGTTCCCCGCCCCAACCGCGGTTTTTCTTACCGCGGATTTCACGTATCCACGGTTGCCTCTCTGCGACAACCTTTGCCAACCGTTACAGTGAATTTTGCGTATCCACGGGTTTTAACACTAACACTAGCGTTTGGCGCTAGGACCCAGTTGCATCAACCAGCCACGATGTCGCTTAGCGCTAGCATTTGGCGCTAGGACCTAGTTGCGATGTCACAATCAACAAGCCGCGATGTCGCTTCTCTCTTAGGATTAAGGTAAATAACATGAATTTATTGTTTTTTATATTCTTTTTGTTTGTGTTATTTGAACATTTATTGTTTTTGTTAGATTATTGTGCTTTTTTTATGTTTAATAAAAGAACAAGTAACTTACTCCCCCTATCCCCATGTTTTCCATAGGGCCTTGTATTTCCCAACCACGGTTTTACTAACCACGGGGTTTTCAGGAACGTATCTCCCACGGTTGGGGAGGTATACCTGTACTACACTTTCAAATATATATCCTTCTGAGCCATTAGCTCAGTACGAAAAAGCACTCTACCAAATGTAAGGATTATTACTGCATACAGTGCTTTTCACTTCAGGAAGAATGCGTTAAATTACTTAGAAGCTTCCCTTGGCCTTTAATCTTTCTGTTTGGTTTGCAAATACAAAGTGGCATTAGTTCTCACTCTTATTTCTAATTCAGTAGGGGTGTAACATAGAACATTGAATTTATTGCCTGCCATTTTTTCTAATGCAGTACTTTATTGTATCATGTATTTACCGGTATGTGACAGCAGCAACACTAAGTTTGCATGGAACAAACCTACAATATAGGGTTCTTGGTTATTTATAAATTTTATTTTCAATTGTAATCATCAATTAAAATACTAGGATAGTATTGCAGTATTCCTAAACACATTTTGTTGTTCATTTAAGAAATGGCATTGAATTGTGTTCTGAAATATCACTGGCTTCTGAATCGTGATAGTGAGAGAACCCATCTGAAACTCTCTTGGGTGGGAGTGTGGAGTGTGGTGGGTGGGGGGGGCGCTAAGTTGGATCCCATTTTAGTGAGAATCACTAGAATTGAAAAATGGTCTTACTAATCTTATTTGGGGGAAATTGGTCAAGTTGAACCCGAAATAGAAAAGTAACCCCGAAACAAGGCCAAAGTGATTAATTTCTCACAAACTGCAGTCAACAACAACAACAAATGTACATTTATGCAGTGCCTTTCACATGGGGAGGAGATCCCAGCTTCAAGGCTTCAAGTCAAGGCTTCAACTACAAATTCAACAACAAATTCAGTCCCACTTATTTAAAGGATGCAGAACAATTTTTAACTTTTATAGAAAATTAATGCAATATTTCTGGGAATAAACAAAACTAGTTAAAGCTCCTTCTAGACTAAAGGTCGCACTAAGAGGCGATGAGTAACAGAGAGTTTTTGGCACCAGGCTCCATAAACTGAAGCTCTTATCTGTTCAAAGAGAAATGGCTTATTTTCTCAGGGGAAAATAGCATGTAGAGTTGATGATTTAACCCTTAAAATAGTCAATATCCTTATGTCAACTCTCAGCTGTTCCAGATTATTCAACAGTCATTTGTTTCTTTGTCTTTCACTCATTGATTTTTTCCAACAAAAGCAACACTGAGGCAAAAGCAGACCCTGCAGCACACAGGGTAAAAGTAAGCAATATAAGGTCTATGGGTGAAGTTCATCATACCAGTAACATTTACATATTAATAGCAGCAAGAGGAAAATCAGACTTGTTGTGGCATTGATATCTCTTATTGAAGGCACGGCCGCCGATGTTGAAGCAGGGGACAAGGAGGAGGCCAGACCCGGTAGAGCAAAGGCAACGGGGGTACTATTGTGAGGAGAGAAGAGGTCAGAGCGGTAGTGGGGTGCAGAGGTGTAAAGAGATTTGAAAACAAGAGTGAGGATCTTGAAATCGATCCTCTCCAGGACAGGGAGCCAGTGCAGTCTGGCTAGGATTGGGAGAGCGAAATTTGGTACAGGTAAGAATGCAGGCGGCAGAATTCTGGATAACCTGGATCTTATGAATGGTAACGGAGGGGAGACCGGCGAGGAGTGCACTTGAATAGTCTAACCGAGAGGTGACAAATGCATGGACCAGGGTTTCGGTGGCTTTGGAGTGATATATTGCCTCTCTGTGGCAATCTCAGGCAGATCCTAAGACTGGAGGGTCTGCAGTACTCCAAGGAATTGTTATTGATGGACTGGTAGGACTTAGAGAAGGTGCCTTGTCACTTGTGGCTAAACTTCTTCCCACCCATAAAGCGACTGATGATGAATAGTACTCAACAAATCATTAATCTCTCAGTGTTAATGTTATCGCACGTCAGTTAACCTGCAGGCTACCAGCTCCTTCCTCCAAATAAGAAGTAAAAATCACTTGCACAAACTCCACATTATGGAGGTGCAACAAGAGTGATTTCAGGGATGTGATCTCATTGACAGGTTTGGATAGAGTGGTTATGAACCTCAGTCTCACAGTTTAGGACACTATCTGAATTTGCTGAGATTACTACTCTGTAATCACTCCTGTGTACGTGCTATTCTCCATATATTTCACCTGATTTACACCAGATATGTTTGCTTTGGTTCATTGCCATAAAAGGGTATCTGATATTGCTCCGTGAGCTTTTCTTGATGTTTTTGTAGACACAGTGTTTTCATTACTCATTGTAAAGCAACTTTCATTGAGGCTGTATGCTTATTTAATATTATCGACATAATCTCGTTTTATAACACTGTTCTTGTTTACATTTTAATAATAAGATGGAGGAGGAAATTAGTTTTGATTCTAACACTATATAAACATGTGAAACATTTAATTTCCCCAATGGCATAGATTTTTTCTACAGAGAGAGATAATAAGTCATACAATCTCTTGTCTCATAACAAATCTCTGATGTATATGAGCCAATTAAAAGTATTTCCCAACATTAAACTGTATATAGGGGTGGGGAGGGATATAAAGCTTTAATTCACCTCTGATGAAAATTATAGTCTCACAGTGTCTTAAATTGTCAAATGATTTAAAGTCTGACTGACAGGACCATCGGAGAGGAGGGTCTTGGGGCGGGACTTGAAGGACGTCAGTGAGGGGGTGAGGCGGAGGGACTGTGGGATGGAGTTCCAGAAGTTGGGGGCAGAGTGGCTGAAGGCTCGCCTGCCATGATGGGGCGGGTGGGTCGGGGGACATGGAGCAGGCCAGAGCTCGCTAACAGGAGGGGGTGGGCAGGTTGGTAGGGGGTTAGGAGGTCGCAGATGTAGGATGGGTGATACCTTGGAGTGCTTTGAATGTGAGGCCCAGGATCTTGAATTAATTAATTAATTGAGTTGGATTAAGGATTGTTTTGTACCAATAAATAAATAAATATTCAGAATAAATATCACCTATATTTTTTCACCCCTCCGCCCCACCTTCCCCCACCTCCACTCCACTTGTTTCAATAGATACATTTCTGACACAGTATACAGTTTAAAGCAACTATATCTGCCAAATTCACAAGATTGGTTTCAATGAAAGAGGTCCCTCAGAATAACCACTGTGTCATCCTCCTATCTCAGCATTGCTTTATTTTTACATGAGTCCAGTGTCCTGACCTGAACAACCACCCTTCCCAGCAACCTACTCCATTCATTAATTACCCTCTAAGTAAATAAAAGCTTCCTGGTATCTGTTCTGAAATTGCCATTTGCAACTCAAAACCTATGTCTGAAACTCACAATCAAGTAAAGAGCAATGCCTCACCACAGAGCCTATCATGAATAGCTGAGGACTTTTTTTAAAAGCCGTCTAATAAATCACAATAACTTCCAATTTCTATTGTTGAATCTTTGTCCATGTGGAGTATTTGTTCTGTATGAGAACAACTATCTTACACTTATTTATTAATTTCAGAAATGATTTAATTTGTGTCCATGCTGTAACTGTGCCTCTAACCCTACAGTCTAATTTACAAAGTTATAAATTATCTTGAGTGATGTCAATGAAATGCAGTGTGGTACATTGACAGTGCTGATGCATCTCATTCCACTGCCCACCTAGGCATTATTTTTTATTTTATTACAAATTGGCATTTGCGTTTGTAGCCAGTTGGAATTGTGGTTTGAGCTGAAGTCAGTTGTAATGATTTCACATCCATGATGTTTTCTGTCAATTTTCTTCCTCAAAAGTCAGTTGGAAAAAGACAAGTTGTACTGGTGTTACTGTTAGAATGAAGATGCATTGTACAAGGGTGTTTTACCTGGATTTCTGTTCATGAATGAGATACACAAAGGTTGTATTAGCAATAAACGCAGGTAGCCCTCATCTTTCAAGCTTCCCCTGGTCTGTCCCCTTATACTCTGGTTACTTCTCCTTATTTGAGTACCTCACCCTCTACCATCCCTCCTGTCTCTCATTCAAAATTCACCTGGTTTACCTCCCACCGAAACCCCCTGGTTCCTTCCTCTTCGATACCTCCGCTTTCCTCTCCTCCCTGTCCTTCTGCTCAGTACGTCTGCTCAAAATGGGTGACTTCAACCTCCACCTGTACTCCCCTTACACCACATCCTCAGATTTCAAAACCCCCTCTCCTTGCTAAACCTCACCATCCGCATCTACTTGCCAACCCACAACCGTGGTCACCCCCTCTCAACCATGTCAACACGCATGGCCTTGACATTTCTGACTGTGCTGCACAGACAAGGAGATATCAGACCACTTCCTCATCTCTTTTTCCTCTTGCATGCCTCCCTCTTTCATTAAGTCGTCAACTATACTTTTCCGCCCATGGAAAATGTGTCCCCCGAGATCCTCAGGGGGAGTGGGCAGGCCTCAAGGCCTGCCCACTCCCCCTTGTACAAAAGTTATCTTCACTCCTTAAAAT
This sequence comes from Hydrolagus colliei, assembly GCA_035084275.1. NCBI lineage: Eukaryota > Metazoa > Chordata > Chondrichthyes > Chimaeriformes > Chimaeridae > Hydrolagus > Hydrolagus colliei. The sequence continues at coordinate 8,433,628 of CM068745.1, forward strand.
CCCTAACCCGGCTGCTCGAGCGCAGGTGCCAGAAAACCAGCCTCACCTTTCACCACCGGCTGTGGCTCGAGCATCTTCACACCCACCGGCATTCCCTGTTGCAAGCCCAAACTGTGCACTACTGAAACATCATTCTGGAGGACAACACTAACTCCAAACTCCTATTCTCCACCGCCCACCATCATCTCCATGCGTCCCCTCAAACACCCTCAAACATTACATCCAACGATATTACATCCAACAGGAAGAGGTCATGGACTCTAAAATTGACGACATCCACCTGGCAGCCTCATCATTCTGCCCCGTGTCACCTACCATTCCATCTCACTCAACCACCCCGCCCTCAGCTCCTACCACGTTCCACCCAACATTCATTTGCTCCCATCTCTCCTTCCTCTCTCTCATCCACAATCACCACAATGAAACCCCCCCCCCCCCCCCCCCCCCCAAATGCTGGGTGCCCAGGTCCCCCTCCTCTGCACACTGCTGCCCATTATTAACCAGTCCTTCACCTCACGACCAGCACCAGTTCCTTCCCCGTCTCCAACAATACCTCACCCCAAAAGCTGCCAAAACCTCGGCCCATGTCTTTGTCCCTCTTGGCTGGACTACGCTCTGCCGTTGGCAGCTGTGCCTTCAGCCACTACTCCCCAAAACTTTGGAAATTCCCCCCTCAACCCCTTTGTCTTGACCCCTCCCTCTCCTTCCCCATCTTTAGGTCATTCCTGAACACCTTCCTCTTCGAGCGTATCTACGACCACCTTGCCCCTCCTACTGGCTCAGCCTCAGGTTCAACCATTGCTAAGGGCTCTGATACACCGCCCTGTGGTGGAGGGAGCTGCAGTATATAAATGCAAGTTGTTGTTGTTGTTTCAATCCAATGAAGGTTCATAACACAAGTCAGAGAAGAAAAATGTGCTGTAAAAGGAACGTTTCCAGAGGGAGAAGAATATACACTATTGGGTCTAAATGCATGATTTCTAAAGGATTTCTTTCAAACACAAAATCCTGTTTCAAAGCCTGCCAACCTGTGGCAACACTGCTCTCCGAGTAGATTTCATTTGAGTAAAGTGGAGTTTCATTTTGATCAGCCAGGTATCTGATACATGCGGAAACTCATCACCATGCTTTAGAGTTTCCAACCCAGAGTTCCACATATATATTGCCACCCACACATGGAAATTCTTTGTGGAATGGAATGCCCACTCTCTTGCACGCTGCTTACATAATCCAAGACGTAGAACTCAGAGTGTTGGTCTACTGCTGGAGGTTAAACAGCTAAAGTCATATAGCTTGATATCATGAGCATTGTCTGATCAGCTTCAATAGACTCATTTTCTGCTTGTTTACCGCTGAGACCTAGGTTTAGTGTTAAAATGTAAAACTCCTGCTTCACATTTTAAACGTTTGAATCATCTGCCCCCAATTTGTCGTAAAGTTGGCAATCTCACTCAGGAAAGGTTGGCTGCTGAGGGAAGTAGAAATATCACAATGCTGTCGTGAAGATTACTGCTCAGGAATTAAAACTGAACTGTGTTCAGAGGTAAAGTCGAGTCCGCTTTACTCTCCAGATAGCACTGAGTATCTGAACTGGGAATGTGTCCCATTCCCCAGCACCAACCTCCTGCATGTTGCTCAGCATTTACTCTAAAAAAAAATTGCAAAGAAAAATGAGCGTGGGAAGAGTCTAAAGGCTACAAACATTCCATTCTGAGACATAACTGGTTGTGAATTAAATATGAATTAAAAATGAAGATATGCAATGCAGGCAAGTTTTTTGTTCAATCAAATGATTTTAAAAGTACTGGCTCTTGAGTTGAATGTTTGTCTGCCATCCCTGTGGTACTCACCGGACATCAAAGCCTGGATGAGTCTCTCATTTTGTTGCAGCTCAACGTTCCAGAACTGACCTCCTCAATCTGCTCAACCTCTCTCGCAAACTTACCAAACACCTTGGTGTTCGGTATGTTCCTCAGATCTCCTTCCTTTCTCACATTTAGACCCTTCACTACCACTTTTGGTCTTTGCCACATTACTCTACCTCCACCCCTCTATCACATAGTGCATCATTGAAATCCTCATTCATGCCTTTGTTTCCTCTGACTCAATATCTCCCGTGCTCTTCTTGCGTTCCTGCCATCATCCACAAGCTCTGCCACCAACATTTTCTCCCTATCTCCATGAAGTTCTGCCACACCAATTTTCTGTTCATCTGCTCGTACTCTTTCACCTCTTGATTTAGAAGGTTGTAGGTCCAAAATCCACGTAGAGACTTGAATTCACAAAGTCTATGCTGACACTCTAATGCAGTGCTGGCTGGGTTGGAGGTGCCGTCCTTCAGATGAGATGTTAAACTAAGGTCCCCTCTGTTTGTTCAAGTGGACATTAAAGATCCGATGGCACTATTTGAGAAGAAGAGTTTCTATCTCTCTGGCCAACAATCTCCCAAATAAAATTGGACATTCACTCCATGGCTGTTGGAAGAGCCATTGCTGTGTGTAATTGTGCTGCTGCATTTGCATCCAAATACAGTCACTCCATTTCATAGTAAAAAAACTTGCATTTAATATAATACCTTATCATGTCATTGAGATGCCTCAAAGCACTTTGCGTGATATTCTATAAAGTGGATTAACTGTGTATTTTGTGGGTGAAATGAAACAACATTGTCCCACAAACAGCTGTGGAGTGATTGATCAATTTTATTTTGGGAGATTGTTGGGGGACAGAATACCAGGAGAAACTCACTTCCATTTTCAAATAGTTTTATACACCTTAACTGGCAGATGGGACCCTGCTTTAAGCTCTCAACTGAAGGACGATGTTATTGCGAGGGACAGCTGGCTTGTGGGAGCCAAGCGTCCTTAATGTTATTGTTCCTTGCAATGATGGGGGAGCAGTACAGTGCTATTAATCTTGCTGAACACGATAAAATTCAGTGCATCGCACATCACTGATGATCCATAACAATGTATTAGTTATGCTAATTTATGCTAACGCAAATTAGCATGACTAATATTTTATTCAAAATGTAGATTGACAAAAGAAGTATATTTAGAAAACCAGACATTTGATTCTGACTAGGTCATTGGAATAAATATGAAATGTTATCCCTGTGTACCTCAGTACAGAGTATAATAACGTCCTTCAGTAGAATAGGGCGTTCTAAAAATATCTTCCATTAGCTGCAGCTGACAAGCTTATCTTGATAACATAGCTCTGAAATCAATACTGTTTATCTTTGAATGATTTTTGAGATCCAAATTATACATCATACATTTTCCTTTGTTGTGTTTTGCTGTGTAAGACATTTAAATGACAACTTTATTTATTCCAGAGATAATGGGTCAGAGACTTGGGGAAATGAATGAGAGATCCACACCCACATTTTGTAAGTGATTTTATTTGTCCCTATCTTATTTCACACATCTGCCTCTTCACAACACTTGCGCTCGATTGGGAATTTTCCTTTTTCAGCTGGTCGTTGGGAAATATGCAAGATTGATGTTGGTTTACTTGAGCTCTGATTTTTCCTCTCACTCTCGCCTAGAGAAGAGTCGCTCCTTTGCTTTAGCTCTCCCTCCACCTTACCAGAAAATATGATAATGTTTTGGATAAATCAAGAAATAGATCAGTGACACCCAATTTAACATTATCGAGATTCACAGCGCAGATAGAGGCCATTTGACAATTGAATCAGAGTACTCTGTTCATTCAATCCCATTGACTCCCCCTTTCTCCATACTCCCTCAAGCCTTTGTCTTTCATGTGCCTGGCTACTTCCCCCTTAAAACCTACAATGAAGTCTACATCAGCCCCTTACTATGCAGGGCATTGCAAATTCCACCAACTTTCTCTGTGGAAAAAATTCTCCTAAACTGAACTGGGAGTGTCACTATCCTGTGTCTATATCTATAGTTCCCTACCAGTACAGTCCCCTTGTGTTTGAAGGCTATAGATTATAAAACATTAAGGTTTAATAAAGACGGAAATTCTAGCCTTTTAAAGGCTCAATAAATACCGTATATCTCCGCGTATAAGGCGCACTTTTTTTCAGGTCGGAAGATCTCGAAAGTTGGGGGTGCGCCCTATACGCAGATACAAGCAATTTTGAGCCTCGGAAATACAGTAAACAGGAGGGGCGGCCGGCGCGCTGTCAGCCGGGGTTTGGTCAGTGTCCGGCGGGGGTTGGGGGGAGCGGGTGACGGGGCTTCGGCCTCGGCCGCCCGGGCAGCGGCAGCAGCAGCGGACTTCAGTGCTGTGCTTACCTTCTGCCGAACCCAGTCTGCCTGCGTCCCTCCCTGCCGCCCTCTCTCCCTCTCTCTCTCCCTGCCTGCCTGCCTCTCTCCCTCCCAGGCTGCCGACCTGCCTCTCTCCCTCTCTCTCTCCCGGGCTGCCGGCCTGCCGCTCTCCCTCCCTCCCTCCCTGCCTGCCGGCCTACCTCTCTCCCTCTCTCTCTCCCTGCCTCCCTCTCTCCCTCCCTGGCTGCCTGGCTGCCTGCCTCTCTCTCTCCCTACCTACCTGTCTCTCCTCCCTTCTGCCGGCAATATGCTTCCGTTTATTTTCACCAACAAAAGGTTAAAAACGGGGGGTGCGCCTTATACGCGGGTGCGCCTTATACGCGGAGATATACGGTATGTATGAGTGCACCAATTTGAATTATACCTCTCAACAAGTAAATTACATTTATAGAGCGCCTTTCATTCGGAAGGACATTCTCATCGTATATCCTCAACTTTAAGGCCCTCCACAGCCTTGCCCCTCCCTACCTCTGTGACCTGCTAACCCCATATCAACCTGTCCACCCCCTCCTGCTCTACATCCCCCGCCCGGCCCACCTCACAACTGGTAGCCGAGCTTTTAGCCTCTCTTCCCCAATCTTTTGGAAATCAATCCCACATTCGCTTCGCTTCACTCCCTCCCTTGCCTCCTTCAAGGCACGTCTCAAAAACTCTCCTTTCAGTACAGGCCTTTGACCACCCTCCTACCCTCGCTGTTCTTCTCCTTCCCCAATTCCAACCCCCAGCTCGCATCCAAATCCCTGATTGTCCAGCGCCTCAGAATGTTCCCTCCATGTGGAAAGTGTTATAAAAATGTAATTATATATTGTATATCTTCAATCGATCTTGGACCATCTTGGAAGGTCACCAAATGCTGGCATTTATCAATGCCATAGTCTGCGTCCTTATCGCTAGCCAGATGGAAGCTCTTATTGTATTATTGGTCACATTTCTACCCCTGCACCTGGTTCGGTCCCGGGATCCGTTGTTGTGAAGCACTCTGAGACGCCGTCCGGCATGGAGGGCACTATATAAATCAAAGTTGTTGTTGTTGTTGTAAACATAACGGCACAAGCTCTCTGGCCACTGGTGAAAAGGATGTGCATGACAATTTTGCTCGTAGTATTACACATGTTCTAAAATAAAGAAAACTATGTTATATCTCTGAAGAATAACAAAAGATATTTGAATCACTTCTTTGTGATTTGTTCACCATACATAAATTATGCTTATAGAATCATAGTGTGTGACAGCACAGAAACAAGACATTCCAGTCTGTCCTGATGCTTTTCTCCACATGAGCCACCTTATCTAATCCCACTCTCCAACTCACTCTCTGTTGTCTTCGATCACGCCTTCTGCCGTGCTCCTAACTCTCTCTCTGCCCCCCCCCCCCCCCCCCCCCCCCCCCCCCCCACTCCCATCGCTTGCTGGGTCCTGGCCCCTGACTGACTGTTCAGCGCCTTGGGACGTCCTCCCGACATAAAAGGCCCTCTACAAATGTAATTTTGTTGTTGTTGTCTTTAATATTCTGCTTTCCGAGGAATGTATCTAATTCCCTTTTAATTGCGTATCCGTATATGGATGCTGCTGGCCTGATTGGGGAAGCTTCATAGTATTTCTAGTCTGTGCTCCATCTCTCTTGCTCTGCTGCATATGCTGTAACAGTCCAATTGAGATATTCCTTTAGAACAGATTGTTGCACACTTGGAGATGCCAGATAAACCGATATTTCAATCTTTCCATTGTGAATAATGTGCTCATATACACAGAATCCCTTATCTCACTTATTATGAATCTGCATTTCCCAGATCAGCAAAACCTCTGAAAGATATCTGTTAGAAATACGTCGTGGAATGAGTCACCAATTTATCAATTTTTTAAAATTCAAGTATTATTATCAGGCGTGTGAAGTAAGGAAACCTGCCCATGGTTTCGCCCTGGCTGGAATTGAACCCAGGTCTCTTGCTTGTAAGGCGAGTGGTCCAACTACTGAGTTATAGGACTCCTGTGTATATATTTATAGCGCCTTATCATATCTTCGAGATGTTTCAAAGTGCTTCACCAAATATACTGTAAAGTGAATGGACTATATATTGTGGGCGAAACGTGGAGCTAATTGCAAACAGTAGTTTCCCATAAACAATTATGGATTGAGTGAATAAATTATTATTATTTTATTAATATTTATCTTGAAGGTACTCTTATACTATTATATGAAAAATCAATGACATCTTAGCCTCACATGCAAAATCTCCCATTAATATATGACAGTTGTGGATTTATTGTTCCTCTATTTTTCATTAAGTTGTGGTTATGCTAGTTGGAGCGCGACCAGGAGACGGCATTGAGCGCAAAGCTAAGTTACCTTTTATTTGTAAGGTTTGTTTCTCAGGGAAATGAGGAAGTGTGAAGGTTCGTGTGAAGGTGACAATGGCAACCCAAATATTTCTATGCAAAAATAAATTGCCCAACAGTGACAAACTACATAGTTTAATTCTGTTATTAAATATCAGTGGTTGAATAGATCCATTTCCTAATCCACCTCAGTGTTAATGTGGATAATAATAGCTCTCTCAGTGTTCTTTAGGAGCTGCCTATATTATCATAATTGACAGCCTAGTACAGCACTTCTCTTTCCCCCACAAAAAAATGCTGAAATTGAATACACTATAGCAAAATGTTAGGGAAAATGGCATGGGCAGAAGTTAGAGTACTATATATATAATGATAATTATTATTGGTGATAATTGTGAAGTCACAAACAGCATTTCCCTGCCTCCTATCTCATATTATGTGGAGCAGTTTGCAATCAGCTTTTTTATTATTATTATACAGTATCTGAAAACAAAATAGGGGAATGCATTTCAAAACCAAAACGTCTTTGTGTTTTTCCATGAGACATCTAAATTTAAATAACGGTTGCTCTGTGTTTGTGCTGTGGTTCTGGTTTAGAATTTTTGCTGGTTCTGTCTATGTCAGTAACTGACTGTTGTGCACTATACAAGCAAGAGAATTAATCGACTGAATTGAGCCACCTGATATTATCCAAGCATAGTCATTGTATGCTGAAACAAATGTCTATGTTTTCCTTTTAACTTTCTTTTCATTTGAGTGAAAAAACACACCAGCTGCAGACTTTTTAACAGTTTATTGTAAGATCAAGCCACGATAATCTGTCTGGTTTTATTCTTTCTGACTGAAATAAGCAGGCTGCTGTATCTGAAATCGACTATCATTTCATCTTGAAATATATTAATGCACAGCAACGGTGTTTTAAACCATTATCTGAAAATCTTTTTTTCTAAAAATGAAAGTTTCTGCCACAAAACGATTAAAGCATGTTTTAGATTTTTTTTATGAAACATTTCAAAGTAACAGCAATTTCAAAACTTATTCCTGTTAAACAAAACTCAGCTACCAATCAGTAACTTTTTTTTAAACTAACATTTTCCTAGAAACACAAATAAATCGTCACTCCTTGTTTGCTTTTCAAAGACATTTATTTTTCTGTTCTCATTTTTGACCATTTTGAAATTATTCCAAATAGAGTTTTGATTGCTCAGTGTCACCAAATCTTTTATTTTACACTTGGGGATGGAAACACCTGAGACTTTAAGTAAGTAATTGCAGGTATCGTTCGAGCAAGGGTGAAGTAAGCAGGAGACATTCCATCAGGGAATGAGTGCATATTCCATCCCAATAAATACCTCTGGAATTTCCATGTGTAGATGGGGTCCATGGAATTCTCCACTTGGTTTGGAATCTCTTAAATAATGTGATTGTCATACAAACGGCTAACAACAACAACAACCACAACAACAACTTAAACTTATAAAGCGCCTTTCACGTCGGGGGGACGTCCCAAGGCGCTGCACAGGAGGCGTGTGACTCAAGCTGGGAGGGGGGTGTTCGGGAAGGGGTGAAACACATAGGGGAGGTCGAAAAGTTCGGAGGGGAACAAAAGGCACGGTCAAAGAGGAAAGTCTTCAAACCGGCCTTGAAAGAGGAAAGGGAAGAAACAAGGCGGAGGGATTGGGGGATGGAATTCCATAGGGTGGGAGCGGAGAAACTAAAGGCCCGGCCTCCGATGGTGGGGCGGTTCGTGCGGGGGGCTTGGAGCAGGCCAAGTCCTGCTGAACGGAGGGTCCGGGTGGGCTTATAGGGGGACAGTAGATCAGATAAATAAGGCGGGGCAAGGCCATGTAAGGCCTTGTAGGTGAGGACAAGGATCTTGAACTCGATCCTCTGGAGGATGGGGAGCCAGTGGAGACGAGTGAGGGTGGGGGTTATGTGGTCGCGGAGGCGGGTGCGGGATAATACACGGGCTGCAGAGTTTTGGATGGCCTGCAGCCTGTGAATGGAGGAACTGGGGAGGCTGACGAGGAGAGAGTTTCCGTGGTCCAGCCGTGAGGTGATGTACGCGTGCACGAGTGTTTCGGCAGCGTGGGGAGTGAGATAATTGCGGAGCCTGGCAATGTTGCGCTGGTGGAAGTAAGCGGTGCCGGTCAAGGCACGGATGTGGGGGAGGAAGGAGAGTTTGTGGTCGAACGTGATGCCGAGGTTCCTGACTGGCTTTGTGAGGTGGAGAGTGCAGCCTTGGATGTTGAGGCTGGCAGCGCCCGATGTGCGGAGGCGCTGGCTTGAGCCGATCAGGAGGGCCTCGGTCTTACTCACGTTCAATTGGAGGAAGTTGTCCCTCGTCCAGGACTCAATGTCGGACAGACATGCTGTCAGAACATCGATGGTCTGGGGGTTGAGGGATGAAATGGAAAGGTACAGTTGGGTGTTGTCCGCATACATGTGGAAATTTACCCCGTGTTTGCGGATGACGTCGCCCAGGGGGAGCGTGTAAATGGTGAAATGAAGGGAGCTGAGGACAGAGCCCTGGGGGACGCCGTGAATAACTGTGCGAGGGTTTGAGGAGAAACCATTGGAAGATACAAAATGTAAGCGGTGGGTCAGGTAGGAATGGAACCAGTCAAGGACTGTGCCTTGAAGGTTGAGGTGGGAGGAAAGACGTTGGAGGAGGATGGTGTGATCGACTGTGTCGAACGCAGCAGACAGGTCAAGGAGGACGAGGAGGCAGAGGGAGCCCTGGTCACAGGCAGTTAAGATGTCATTTGTAACCTTAACCAGGGCAGTTTCCGTGCTGTGAGCAGGGCAGAAACCTGATTGAAGGGGTTCAAGGAGTGAGTGAGTTGAAAGGAAAGAGCGGAGCTGGGAGGCAACCACTCTTTCAAGGATCTTGGATAAAAACGGGAGGTTGGAGATGGGTCGGTAGCTTGATGGCTGCGACGCATCAAGGGAGGATTTTTTCAGGATAGGGGTGATGGTGGCTGTTTTAAGGGAGGTAGGGACGGTGCCTGAGGAGAGGGAAAGGTTGATGGTGTCAGAGATGAGTGGGGCCAAAAGGTGGAGTTGGGTGCGGAGGAGGGGGCTGGGAATGGGGTCCAGTGAACACGTGGTGGGTTTCATGGAGGTGATTATTTTTGTGACTGAAGATGGGGAGACGGGGAGGTGGGGATGAAAGTATGAAACCAAAACCACATAGACTAATAGCAGCCACTCTGGTTGTTAAATCAGAGATATTAAAGTCTGTGTTATGTTGATCACAAAAAAGCATTTATCAATACAAAGAAATAGAAAAAAACAATCCCATTCTCACCCTTCTCATGTGAGCAAAATGTTGGTATAAATAAAATCTTTAACCCCAAAGCACAATGTAGATTCACTCAGTCCTTTAATTCCAACTTTACAAATCAACCTCTTCAAAACTGCCCAGTCACCTTTCCAGAATCCTTTTATCCTTGTATCAGCATATTCAATTGCCAACAACAACAACAACTTGTATTTACATAGCGCCTTATGTCCTTAAAGCAATATGCAACACAGACCTCATTTGTCGTATGGCATTCAATGTTGGACACTCAGTCTTAGGATAGATAGCCTAGCTTTGGAGATTGTCAAGTTACAGTCCACTTGATTATAACTGGATGAAGGGGTGTAGCCACAATGAGAAGCTGTATTGACTGGTATCATGTTCTTTTGAGGTTAAGGGGTAATTTGATTGAGGTTTAAGATAATGAAAGGGAGTGACAGGTTAGATCGTGGACAAGCCTTAAAATTATACAAAAGACAGTTGGAACTGAGTTCAGGAGGTATTTCTTCAAAAAGATAGTTGTGGAATGATTTGCCCCAAACATAGTGTGGAGGCTGAATCGATACGGATATTTAAAAGAGAGATAGATAGATAGATTGGAAGTAGAGAGCTATGTTGAAGGTTAGGGCATTAGAATTAAAAGATTTGCCAAGGTGCAGCAAGCAACTAAGAAGGCAAACGTCATGTTAGCATTCATCGCAAAAGGTTTAGAGAACAAGAGTAGGGAAGTCTTGCTGCAACTGTATAAGGCCTTGGTGAGACCGCACCTAGAGTATTGCGTGCAGTTTTAGTCTCTATACTTAATAAAGGACATATTTGCCTTAAAGGGGGTGCATCTTAGATTCACTAGGTTAGTTCCTGGGATGAGGGGACTGATCTATGAGGATAGGTTGAAAGACGAGGGCTGTACGCTCTAGAGTACAGAAGAATTAGGGGAGATCTTATTGAAACATATAAGATTCTTAAAGGGCTGGATAAAGTAGACACTGAGGGACTGTTTCCCCTGGTAGGAGAATCTATAACCAGGGGTCATAATCTTAAAATTAAGGGTCAGCCTTTTAGAACAGAGTTGAGGAAACATTTCTTCACTCAAAGGATAGTGAATTTATGGAATTCACTACCCCAGAAGGCTGTAGATGCTCAGTCCTTGAACATTTTCAAGGCTGAGACTGGTAGATTTTTAAAATATGGAGGGATTAGGGGATATGGGGATGGGGCAGGTAATTAGAGTTAGATCAGAAGATCAGCCATGATCTTATCAAATGGCGGGCAGGCTTGAGGCGCCGAATGGCCTACTCCTCATAATTCTTATGTTCTTATGTCTACAAAACTGTTAAAGGCTTGATGGACTGAATGGCCTCCTCCTTTTCCTGCTTTTCTATGTTTCTATGTACTCTTCCTCTCCGAAAGACTTTGTAGCAATTCAGATTAGGATACATTTCAACAGGCAGCAGTCCCCAGCACTTCACCCAAACAAACGCAGGTGATGTGTTCAAAAATACAATAAAGCCATAGAAATTTAGAGCACAGATGAAGGCCATACTTTTTATAGCAATACTTTTAGTTCTTTCTGCAGCATGAGACGTCTGAAAGAAATGCAAATGCAAGGATTTTTATTATTACTCTTTTTACGTATAGTAACTTGACTACCACTACCTAATAATACTAGTTCACTTCCTGCAGAGTTAATATCAGCCTAAAATAGAATTGGGTTATCTGATGAATTTTCTCCAAAATGTTGCTAATGAAAAAAAAGCATTTTTAAAAAAAAATTTTGAAATCATAAAAAATGTTTGTCCTAGAATGCATTTGGAACATACTTGTGGGTATTATAGCATTCAATACTTGATAATTCTGGATTGGACATCAGAACCACCCAGTCAAACAAAAAAAATAGCAACTACAACAACAAAGTTCCATTTATAAAGTGCCTTTCATAATGGGAGGACATCCCAAGGTGTTGAAAAGTCAGGTATTAGGATCCAATGATGATGGGGTGGCTTTGGGATGAGGGAGGGTCAAAGGGATAGGAGGGCAGCTGAATGCATTGTCAAAAAGGAGGGTCTTGAGTTGTGCTTTGAAGGAGGCAAAGGAAGTTCTGAAAGCCCGGCTAATGGTAGGGTGAGTGGGGCAGGAGACACGGAGCACGCCAGAGTCTGCTGAACGGAGGGAGTGGACAGGTTGATGGGGCATCTAGGCCATAGAAGGCCTTCAAAATGAGGATGAGGATCTTGAATTCTAGACCTTGTGGTTGAATTCTAGACCAAAAGTCCTTGGTTGAGTGAATGAATCAGATAAGAGTTAATCTTTTGTGGACTGTTTCAGCAAAATAATAATTACTTTAATTGTCTTAGTGCAGTGTTGACAAGGGTATTGAATACTGTATATAGTAAACCACTGAGGGGTGTGTAATTCATATGTATACAAAAACAAAATTACATTTGTATAGCGTCTTTCATGTCGAGAGGACGTCCCAAGGCGCTGGACAGACAGTATTTTGGACCCGAGCTGGGGGTAGGGATCGGAGAGGGTGGCGAGCAGTGGGAAAAGGAGGTAGATTGAAAGCATGGTCAAACAGGTCGAAATACTATCTTTTAGAAAGTGTACAATTTAAATGCAAAACAAATGTAACTAACGAATGACCTTGGTGTTTTGCTGTGTTTTACTTCTGTTTCAAATCAGATCAAATTATTATCCGAGTGCATCAAATACATAGAGCGAATAACTGATGTGATCAGATTAGCAATCCTTCCACCAGATCTATAAGGCACACATCTGACTTTATTTGACCAGTTGAGAGTGGGGAGAAATTCTAAATCCCTGGCCTGGTTCCAGCCAACAATGAGGCATGTCTGTTATCATATTTATAGTTACCATGCTGTTTTTATACTGATTCCAGCCCCAATTTGGCAGAAACTGTGTTGAAAGATCAAACCAGCTACTCTGGCTGTTTGCCCTATGGGTTAGGGCCTTTTGCGCTCTGCATATGCAAGCTTACTACCTCATTCATCAAGCATTTTAAGCGCTCTGCTACCTTGTGTGGAAGGCATTAAATAAGAGCAAGTTGTTGTTGTATTACTGGCACCTTTCGAGCCTCTCCAAACTAACTTAAAAATATTCTCACCAAATATACTTCTGTGTTTACCAGGCCATATTTTGTCGGGTTTAATTCTATTTCAAAATAGTTTAAAATACTGTCCAAGACCATGAAAAACATAGAAGCAGATAAAATTATGTGATCAAATTACCAATCCTTCCACTACATCCAAAAGGCACAAGTCTCACTAAATAAAATTGTTTACAACATTTAGGTGACTAAAATTCATAACCTTGAGTTGCAACTGTAATCATACAGAAAATTCAGCAATGATTCATTGGGATGTACATGTGAAATCATACAGTAACGTGAGAACATTTTCACTGAACTAATGATGGTTATGGGAAATTGACTGGAGGTATTTAAATTGACGAGTGGCTTTGATAAAGGCAGATTATTTACACTGATTGGCGGGTCAGTTAAGGAGGCTGTTAATTGAACACTAAAAAGATAAAAGATTTGCAGGAATAAAGGTAAAATGTGAGACCTAGACCACTTGGATCCATAGGTCTGTGAGAGTGTATTATTAAAATATCACAATAATTTGTTTGCAACTTTCTTTCAAGTTAAAAGCAAACTCATCAGGCACCTTGAAATGAGTTGCAATTTGTCCCCACACAGCAGATGAGTGACTGTGGGAATCATGCAACATCTCATAAAAATCACAGCATTTGTGAGCTGTTTACTTCATGGGTTGTCCTTGGCCAGAACACAGGACAGCTGATGGGACTGTGTGAAAACTGTAGTCAGATCCACTAATATATCTTAATTACCCTAGTTCTTCTATGTTTATCTATCAGTGCATGACTACAATTTAGATTCCTTTCTTCTCATTAAAAAAAGAAAAAAAAATCCCCATAAAAAAGTACAGAAATGTTGGTGATCAAAAGAAAGCAGCTAGAAACTAATATTTGGGGCAGGAGAGTAGTTAGAGTTAAAATATGGATACCTTGACTATGGCTACACGTGATTCCATAGGAAACTTTAGCAGCCATTTATTTTTAGATTTTGTACTTTAAAGGCAAAAGAATATTGAACTTGATCTGGCGTACACATGCGGTACAAGAAAGGTGCTGCTTTGCTTTGAATGAGTTCCAGGTAATAAGTCTTTGAATATTTCCATATTCCTTATTACAGCTGTGAAGCATATGGACTGGGTGCCACCCACCATCTGGCTACTGCTTCTAAAACTTGGAACCAAAACCATTCACCCTGTCTAGTCTTGTTTGAGACTTGTTAATTTTACAAATTGCCTTCAACGCTAAATTAAGCCACTGGTAGAGTGCAATTTACAGTTTGGGGCTACTCTGTTACTGTTTAAACTAGAGCCAGTGGTATTGTACTGTAGTTTGCACACACCAAATGCCACAACCTTTCGATTGTATCTGGGGGATTGCAATGAAGTGCTTGCTCCGTCATGAACTGAAGTGTCAGTATAGAATGTGAATCCCAATGTGGTGTTTGAATCTACAACTTTCTGACTCAGAGGCAAATGTGCTACCAACTGAACGAGTCTGACACCTAAAAGAAGTTAGGGAGGGGTACAAAGGCTGAGAGTGTCAGAGGTAAAAGAGCTAGAACAAGAAATACTGTAATAATAAATAATCTTATCTTGGATGTAGCACATTTCAAGTCAGGAAGATGTCCCAAATTGTTTCAGAAGGTTAATTGTGAAGTATTTCGTATTTATAGGCGAGTGTGGCAGTCACTTGTGCACAGCCATGAAATATGAGAATATAACTCCTGATGGAACCATTTTTAGTTAGCATTGTAGACAATTTTTTATTTTGCATGATGTCAGTTATCTGGTGTTTCCTTATCTTCTTACCTCGACCAAGTGTTTCATTGTTGTCTGCTAGTCTGGCCAGAAGGCTGAACAAGTTGACACCTCTGTACTGGTGCTCAGTGCTCCACTCACCTAATTATACTGCCTCATTTGTTTTTTGTTCAGCCAGAGTATAAATGACACTAATGCAGAAACTCATCACTGTGCTTAAGAATATCCAAACAAAATGGAGAATTCCATGTGTCTCCCACCTCACATGGAAATTCCAGAGATAGATTGTTGGAATCAAATGCGCTCTCTCTCCCTGGAGGGATGCACCTTGCTTACCTGATTTCGGAAATCATTTGGGACAGAGTGTGTATTGGGGTGCTATCCAGTCTATCCAGGTAAAATGTACTCTGAATCAACATGCACAGGGAAGAGAAAAAGGAGGGAGAGACAAAACAACAAGAAAATTACACTTGTATAGCGCCTTTCACGTCAGGAGGACGTCCCATGGTGCTGGATAATAATAATAATAATAGCACTAGTAATCCTTGCATTTGATATATCGCTTTTCACGTCTTCTAGACGTCTCAAAGCGCTTCACGGAATATACTGTAAAGTGAATTGACTGTTTATTTGTGGGCGAAACGCAGCAGCCAATTGTGCACAGCAGTGTCCCACAAACAGTTGTGGTTTGAAATGACCAATTTTATTATTTTTTGAGGGCCTACTATTAGGCGTGTGGAGTAAGGAAACCTGCCCAAGGTTTCACCCTGACCTGCCTAGATTTGAATACAGTTCTCACGCTTGTAAGGCGAGTGCTTTCACCACTGAGCTACAGGACTGCACATGTAAGCAGTATAATGGAGGCAGTATAAATAGGTGAGTGGAGCACTTAGCATCAGTGACTGTAAAGTTAGTGAACAATGATTGGCATCACTATTAAAATAACTCACCTTCCTTAGACAGTGAGAGGCGTTGTTGAGAGGTGTTATTGATTTGTGTTGACTGACAAATGTTATTAGTATACAGTATTTTAAAATGAAGACCCTAGCTCAGTTGTCTATGTAACCTTTTCATATGAGAAAGACAAACTAACTCTTAGAACAATAGTTCAACTGGTTTTACATGAGCACAGAAGCAGGAAATTCCTTGAATACCATTGATGGTTGAAAGATGTGTTAATGCTTTATTCTGTGTTTTTGTTAGTGCGGTGTCTCAGGCTAAGGAGCCAAACTTGTATTACATGTTTTTGTTTTGTAGAAGTGAATACAGTATTCAGTCTTATCAGAGTGTAGTTGTGGTATTTATCCAATGCCAATTTTTGGCAGCCTTGAAAGTTCTGTTCCTGAGCCAAGCTGAACCCAACACTGAAGTCACGGTTGATAACAGACCAGCCAGCCTGACTCCTTAGCTGAACAACAACAACACCTTGAATGTGTCAACACATCTCAGGGCGCTTAACAGTGGCAGTCTGACCCTGAGCCAGGGAGAGAGGAAGTGGGGATGATGACTGTGAGCATTATCAAAAAGGAAGGTCTTTAGGTGGGATTTGAAAGTGGGGAGGAAGGGGGCAATGCAAAGGGATTGCGAGAGAGTGTTCCAGAGTTGTGGGGTGTAGTGACTGAATGCGCAAACTCCAATGGTGAAGAACAGGGTGCGAGCGGCAAGCAAGGGGCCGGTGCCGGTCAAACGGAGGTGGTGGTGGATTGGGGAGTGCGGAGAGGTAGGGAGATGCCAGGGAGTGAAGTGATTTGAACACAAGTGTGGGGGATCTTGGAGTCGATTCATTCGGTGATGGGTTGCCAGTGGAGACTGGGCAGAACTGGTGAGATGCGGGTGCGGAGTTAAGTCCAGGTCAGTATCTGGTCAACAGAGTTCTGAATTAGCTATTTTTTTTGAATAGTGGAGTTGGGGAGAATGTTGAGGAGTGTGTTTGAGTAATCCAGCCGGGAGGTGACAAAAGCAGGGTTTCGGCTGCATTTGAGGTAATGTATGGTGGAGGTGGGCAATGTGGTGTTGGAGGAAGGCAGTCCTGGTCAGAGGCTGGATGTGGAAGCCAAAATCTTGTGGGTTAGTGTGACGTAGGTGTGCTTCCCTTTGAGGAGACACGCATTTCTCCTGTTTATTCAAGTGTCCAAACCCCATCTACACCACTGTTTTCCCAATAAGCACTTTGTCATCTGGCAAACTTCAGGGTTGCCGCATGTCAAATAAAAAAAACATTAACACTCAATACTGGAGTTTTAAAAGAACTCCCAAAAGCTCTTGGGCCACCGTGGGATAGGAACACTCGCTCACACACACACACACACATACACACACACACAAAGCTTTGCAGGTACAGCAGAGATGACAACAGTTTGCCTCACTGTGTTTATACTGCAGAGTGGTGAAACTAATGATTAGTTCAGGTTTTGCTAAAAGTTGAGCTCCAGCCCTGACTTACACAGGATGTTTTATGGGTTAGATCACTGTCAAAATCATAGTAATTAATCATGAAATCCCAGTATAATTTGGATCATTAATATATACTCATAAAGTGGAGCTCCTGTGGCTTAGTGGGTAGAGCACTTGTCTTGCGAGCTGAGGAGACCAAGCTGGGGAGACCTGTGTTCGAATCCAGGCAGTTCAGGGCGAAACCTTGGGCAAGTTTCCTTACTCCACACGCCTAATAATAATCTCTCCAAAAAAACTCAATGATAAAATTGGTCATTTGAATCCACGGCTGTTTGTGGGACACTGCTGTGCGCAATTGGCTGCCGCGATTCGCCCACAAATATATACGGTCAATTCACTTTACAGTATATTCTGTGAAGCGCTTTGGGATGTCGATAAGATGTGAAAAGCGCTATATCAAATGCAAGGATTATTATTATAAAGCATACTAATATACCAATAAAGGCTGGAATCTATGACCTGTTTTATAAATGTCTTTTGTCATGTGGGGAGAAGAGGAAGGTTCTTGAGAGAATGAGAAGCTTCAAATACTATACAACGTCAATATCAGAAAGAATTTTAACAGATGATGCATAACACATGACCACTTATCATAGAATCATAGAATCATAGAATTTTACGGCACAAAAGGAGGCCATTCGGCCCATCTAGTCTGTGCCGGCTCTTTGAAAAGAGCGATTCAATCCCACTGCCCTGCCCGCTCCCCATAGCCTAATAGACCCGTTCTCCCTAAATAAAGATCTAATTCCCTTTTAAAAGTTGTTATCGAATCAGCCTCCACCACCTTTTCAGGCAATGCATTCCACATTCGAACAACTCGCTGAGTGAAAAAAATTCTCCTCAGCTCCCCTCTATTAGCTGGGAAGGCTCATATTTTTCCATATTTTGTTTTGAATTACACATGTTGAATTGAACCTTAGCACTGATGTGTGAGCGGGATTGAAAGCCTGAACATTCCCAGTAGCTGGAAGTTCACACAAAAAAACGTCTGGGTGGAAGCCAGTGCTGATAGACCATAGCAGTGCAGTTGGAATCATTTAGATATCAAAGCACCACCATATATCTGCATAATCTACTCTCTTTTCCATCATAGAAGCTGTTATGCTTCCACTAGTCATATTAGTCCTGTAATGACTGTGGAGTCCTATGGCTCAGTGGTTAGACCACTTGCCTCGCAAGCGAGAGACCTGGGTTTGATTCCCGGCAGGGCAAACATTGTGCAAGTTACTCCACATGCCGTTTATTGAGTGATAAATAGGAATCCAGATGTTAGTCGGTTGGTGGATCGCTGTTGCAGGGGTAATAATTCCTTAAACAAAAATAATGGCAAATTGGTCAATCCACGACTGTTTGTGTGACACTGCCATGCGCAATTGGCTGCCGTGTTTCGTCCACAAAATATACGGTCAATTCACTTTACAGTATATTCTTTGAAGCGCTCTGAGACGTTTCTAAGATGTGGTAAGGGCTACATCAAATGCAAGGATTATTATTAATTATGTTTACTGTCCAGTGTGTTCGAATACAGAGCAGCAGTTCTCAGCAGATACCAGGAGCTTTCTAGCAGCATTTATAATAATGTCAACATCACAGGGTCAGGCTGCCCTCACGTTGCTAGAATATTTATACAGTGTCTGAAAGAAACAGAGTGCTATTTTACAGTCCCAACAGACCGGGCCATGCTGCAAAACAAGACAAGGTAGAATTTCTTTGAGTATGATAATCAGCATGATTTCTGCTAGCCTGTTCACAGTTCCAGGTCCATTTCTATCCCTGGTTACAATAATAATAATAATCTTTCCATTTGATACAACAAACAACAAAAATAAACTACATTTGTGAAGCGCCTTTCACATCGGGAGGACGTCCCATGGCGCTGGGGGAAAAAATGTGTGTTTCCGCTCAGTTAGGACCTGGGGAACTATCGCATGTGAGGCAAACATGACAATCACTACACTACGGAAACAAAGTGTATTGGTGTAGGTTAATCTGCAGATATTTTATAACGTTTGCATTTATTTGATGGTGGTAATGATGGATGGTATACTGGAAAACCTGAATGATCTTTTTTCATTTTTCCTTTCTGTTCCTCTCACTATATTCTCAGAAACACTTTGACAGTGCTTTGGGATGTCCTCCCGACGTGAAAGGCGCTCTATAAATATAATTTTGTTGTTGTTGCACCTTCATCTATCCACATTCTTCTTGGGCTTCCACTCTGGCCCTGTGAAGCACTTTAAAACATTTCAACTTGATAGGCACCATTTTTTAAAGTTGAATAAGGTAAACTTTTTAGATAGAGCACATGGAAATGTTAGATTATAAATCTTTTTTGGAGTTGACATCACTTACACAGTCGCCTACAAAATACACAGCACACTTTATAGTAAAACCTGAGTAGTGTTCTGAGATGCCCTCGCATAGCATGAAAGGTACTGTTTGAAATGAAAGGATTATTTTTTATTATTCCACAATTTTTCTCAAACATGTAATATGTCCCAATAGCTTGCCCCCTCACCAACTCTGAAGAGCACATTGCACCAACAATTGGTGTATTTGATGGTGTTCAAGAAGAAATCACGAGAAAATCTTTAAAGTTTGGTGCAAATATTTTTGAGGTTGGTTTCTGAAGGTATCATTTTCTGCTTAGAGAATCTATTTTCTTGGCTTCGTATTCACCAAAGTTTGTCCTGTCAATGTTTTCAAATTCCTCCACCCTCTGCACCCCCTACCTCTCTGACCTCCTCTCCTCACAACAGTACACGTTGCCTTCGCTCCATCGGGTCTGGCCTCCTCCTTGTTCCCTGAATCCTCCGCTCCACCATCGGCAGCTGTGCCTTCAGCCACTACACCCCGAGGCTCTGGAACTCCCTTCCTCACTACCTTCGCCTCGCCCCCTCTCTTACTACTTTCAGGTCTCGCTAAAGACCTTTCTTTTTGACCGCCCTTTCCGTCACCTTCTTCCCCCTCACTCCCCACGCTCAGCCCCGGGATCCGTTGTTGGGAATTGCTCCAAGACGCCGTCCAGCATGGAGAATGCTATATAAATCCAAGTGTTGTTGTTGTTGTTGTTTCCTGCCCTCCCTCCCTCCCTCCCTCCCTCCCTCCCTCCCTCCCTCCCTCCCTCCCTCCCTCCCTCCCTCCTGCCTACCTCGATCACTCAGCTACAGTCCAGTTAGCCGAGTTAGAATTCCAAAGTATTGTATATTGTGCTGAATACTTTTCAAACTTGTTCAATAAATTATTTAGTTAATTTTGTCAGGCCTCCCTGCGCATGTTATCCTCAAAGTGCTCCAATAGCAATCTTGTCAGGAGGCAGTGAGATCTCTCCTGTGAGAGATTCTATTCCTGTGCGCTTCTTTGCTGCAGAAATAAAAAGAAGAACCCAGTGTCCCATTAAGGCAGAATGCACATTAGTATCTATGGGCGCAAATAGGAGACAATCCATATTTGTGAAACATCAAGCCAGTGCTGTGTTTAGAAAAATTAATAACATTTATTTTTGGCTTATAAATATTATAGTCACAAATATGGTCATTTATGGGTGGGTGTTCTTGAGCTGTCGCGTATCTCTGTGAATTCTTGAATTTGACCATTTTTGTGTGTAAACAGACTGTTGGAGGGAACATTTATTTCAATAATAAAATCCGAAATAAACATAAACAATTCCACTATTTATGTCTACACATTTGATATTTTTTGCAAGTGTTCAATAGATGAAAGTGGCTGCGAGCCAGTATGAGTTCACTGATCAAAACATCCAGGAATAGTCACGCGTAAACAGTACAGTCTGCCAAGAAAGCTCAGAATCAGAGGGTGGTGGTGCTTTCCCTCGTACTCTTATTGACTTCAGCCAATCTTTATAGAGAGGCATTCGTGACCTTTTCACTTAGCCATGCAATAGTGGTTAAAAGGGTCATAAAAGTTACACATGAAATTATCTTCCAACAGCCTGAGACCAGCTTGGATAAAAAATGCACAGCCCTACAGCTTCCCTCAGGGAGCCAGCTTCACCTTGGGGAACTGTAACTTGTTGAGAATAGACAATAGAAGTGCCAGCTGGTATATTGGATAATGTGCGGCAGAATAATGACAACTTGCAGATGTTCTGAAAAGACAACTGGTGGACTGTAAGTCATGGCAATAATTTCAGCTGTAAAGTTGGAGCACGTTTGCCAATGGGTCCTGAGCTTCAGAGATAGAGAACCAATTGACTTGAGAGGAATACAACAACAAGATTACATTTGTAGAGCATCTTTCATGTCGGGAGGACATCCAAAGATGCTGAACAGTCAAGGGATGGGGGTGGGAGGGGTGGCAGGGTTGGGATGAGGGAGGGCAGAGAAGTAGGAGGGCCACTGAAGGCACGGTTGTAGAGGAGGGTCTTGAGACCAGTCTTGCAGGAGGCAAGGGAGGGAGCAAGGTGAAGGGATTGTGGGATGGAGTTCCAAAGCATATGGGCAGAGACCCTGAAGTCCCAGCTGTCAATGGTAAGGCAGGTCTGGCAGGAGACGTGGAGCAGCCGGAGCCTGCTGAACGGAGGGAGCGGACAGGTTGGACAGGTCGGACAGGTCAGCAGGTCAGAGCAGTAGGAGGGGGAAAGGCTGTGGAGGGCCTTGAAAATGAGGATAATGATCTTGAATTCTATCCTCTGAGGGATGGGGAGCCAGTGGAGCCGGGTGAGGGTGGGGGTGATGGGGTCGAGGAGCCTGGTGCGGGAGAGGACACGAGCTGCAGAGTTCTGGATTATTTGCAGCTTGTGGAGATGGGGACGCCGACAAGAAAGGAGTTGCCATGGTCGAGCCTTGAGGTAACCTGAGGGGTGAGGCAGTGATGGAGACAGGCAATGTTGCAGAGGTGATGGAAGGCGATGCTAGTCATGGAAAGGATATGGGAGAGATAAGGCAGCTCAGGGTCAATCAATGTTCCTGTCTGGCTTGGTGAGGTGGAGTGTACATCGGTGGATGCTGATTCTGTCAGCGCCTGAGATGTGGAGGTGCTGGTGCGAGCCAATCAGGATGGCCTCGGTTTTGCTGACATTCAACTGTAGAAAGTTGTCTCTTATCCAGGACTTGATGTCTGACAGGCACTCTGTCTGGACACCAGCATACCTGGAATTGAGGGTGGAGGCAGAGTGTAGAGTTGGGTGTCATCCGCATACATGTGGAAATTTACCCCATGTCTGCGGATGATGCCAACAAGGGGGAGAGGTTGAAGAAGAGGAGGTTGTAGAGGTTGAAGAAGAGGAGACTGAAGATGGCTACTTGCATGAAATTGCTGCATAACATTGAGGATAATAACGCTCTTGTACCTTTTGATGATTGAAATATGTGTTACCCAATATTGACAGATATTTTTTCTTTGTGGTTGAAATCAAGCAGGGTTGAATTTTGTTTTCAAAACCCTTTAATTTAAAATGCTTTCAATATGTAAATGATGCCAATACATGCTTAGAACATTAACCATGTGTATCACTCTGATCTGGAGCCAAATTGCGAGGGTAGGGCCTCTTTTGCACACATGAGACACGTTGTTTTTGAACAGGTGAAATGTTGCTTCAGCCCCTTAACGATGGGCCCCAGGAGCAAGCCACAGTATCTTATACCTTAATATTGATATAGCAATAACCCTTACATTTGATATGGCACTTTTCACATCTTCTACACTTCTCAAAGCGCAAATTGACTGTGTATTTGTGGGCAAAATATACCCTGGAACCAAGCCCTGAAAAATGTTCTATTTTGTAAGCATGGTCAATGTTTTTTGATGCTCTTGGTTTTCTGTATTTTACTAAACATTACTCAGAAATATTCATAGCATGTGGTAAAAGGTATTCTGCATTACTGGAGACCAAAATTTTGATATGTGTCTTTGAGTGAAGGCCCAAAGGTTTTGAGATTGTCATCAGGCTACAGGAGCAAAGGTGTCTTTTATTTCTTTTAAAGGCATCCTTCAAAGGCATCTTTTATTTCTTCTGACTGCTTTCTTTGTTCAAGTGCAGAGATTGGTGTCTTTAATCAACATAAGAGAAATTAAAAGTGAGCTACACCAAATTTTGTTCAATGTATTAAGTTGCACATTGAAATGTATAGTTAAGTTACAATGGCTAATTGCGATGACAGCTTGTAGCTATTGTTTAACTGCACTATTTGTGATACTATAATAAGCCTTAGACAAGTGTTAGAAGGGCCAATGATTGAAGACATTTAGTGTAATGAATGGAACATTATTCATTCCGCATTATCCACAGTATTTTAACAAAAAACCCAGATTAGTCTGTCTTTATGTGAATAGAGAAGATCCACGATGTTGCTGTTGACCTTTGATCCTGAAATACTCTAGCAGAAAACAAGTTCTCATGAATATTGTAATAGTGGTGCTGCGTCCACAAATGCTGCTGCCCATTTCTGCTCAGATGGATGTACTGCATTATTTTTCCAAACAGGACATCCGTTATAATACAGTGAACTCCAATTCTGTCCACTGTGGAAGATACTGGTAATATCGAAATTTATGTCAGTTGTTATTTTGTGTGTCAGCGTGGCTCAGTTGATAACACTCTCTCCTTTGAGTTAGAATATTGTGGGTTCAAAACCCACATCAGGGGCTTTGAACTCACATAATCCAGGCTGGGGCTCCAGTGCGAAGCTGGGGAGTGCTGCATTGTCGAAAGAGTTGCCATTCTTCAGGTGAGACATTAAATTGAGGTACTGTCTCCCTATTGAGTCCTGTAGCTCAGTGGTTAAAGCATCGCCTCGCAAGCAAGAAACCTGGGTTCAATTCCACACCTCTAGCGGTAAGAAGGAACCTGGTTGTAAGTCGATTGGCGGATCACTTTTCCAGGGGTAATAATTGCTTCAAAAAAAAATTGGCCACTCATTATACGAATGTTTGTGGGATACTGCTATGGTTTATTGGCTACCTCATTTCGTCGACAAAATATACAGTCAATTAATTTACAGTATATTCTGTGAAGCGATTTGAGATGTCTTGAAGGTGCTATATATATGGCGCTATATCAATACAAGGATTATTATAATTCAGGTGGTTGTTAAAGATCTCAGGACACTCTTCATAAAGAGCAGGGGGCTGCTCCTGGTGTCCTGGTCAACTATCCCTTGCATATAATTAGTTATTCATTTCATGATTGTTTGTGCGACATTGCTGTTTGTGCGACATTGCTGTGTGCATGTTGGTTGCTGCACTCACCTACAAATACAAAATCACTACTCTTTACAGTCAATCTTGGTGTGACCTGGTTGTTTCAGCCACAGATGTTTGGAATTCTGCAATAAAATTTGTGGAATTTATTCAGTACATTAGCACCAACATTAATTTAAGAAACACTTGAAGAATACTGCAAATTTTACACCATTGTTGCTTAACGTTATTAATCATTTTAAAAGGCTTCCCCCAAACAAAAGCTTGTCAACATATTTTAAAGAATGTCAAGAATAAAATAAGAATGAAAACGTCACTATTATGTACAGTAAGATCTGGTATTTATTTATGGTATTGCAAAGACATTAGACAAGAAGTGAGAATGGCTTCTGAGAATCCAAGTGTTTGTAGATATCTTTCCTTAGAAGCATTTTATTACAGAATAGAAAGGATTCAAAACATTCTTATCCAAACACACACGTGACACATACCCTGGGGCGTACACAGATCCCCTGCTTGTATATCCTTCTGGTAACACACCCATACATTCCCACCATCTGCCAAAACAAAAGTCAGATTTTCTTTCACTTTATCTCCTGACTGATGTTGAAGGTCATTGCTTCATTGGGGATTGTGCTTATTTTCATAAAACCTTTGGAATTTTACCCCAGCTGAGCTGGAAGTGTGGCATTTGAAAAGGTTAGATTAAGAAAAAATTTGGTACAGTGCTACATCCCAAAATAGGAATGAACAGAATCCAGTAGTTCAATATTGGCGTTTAAGGCTACAGGCATCTCGTGGCCTCCCCTAAATAAGATATATTTGATGCCGCAGTGGATGGCACAAGCAAAGGGTTGCAATTCCATGATTTCAGGAGCACCATTTTAACAACAATAATAATATAATTATTGCATTTTATATAGTGCTTTTCACATCTTCTAGACCTCTCAAAGAGCTTCACAGAATATACTGGAAAGTGAATTGTTCTATATTTGTAGGCGAAACAGGGCAGCCAATTGCACACAGCAGCGTCCCATACACAGTCATGGATTGAAGTGACCAATTTAATATTGTTTGTTTTTTCTTGAGGGATTATTATCAGATAGATACAACGTAATTGTGTTGGTTGTTGTTGTTGTTATCGTGGGTTGTGAAGGAACAAAAATTGCTGCTATAAGTGGCAGCAAAGGCTGAGTTACCAGGCTGGGTGCGTGCTATAACCAGGATAAGTGAAATAGGCCGTCACACTGCATTTCATTAATGTTACAGGTTTTGCTAAATCATACCCATGAACACAGTCCAACTGAGTTAACCTTTTGAGTATTGAAAACATGGTTCAGCTTTTCCTCCCCCTTACCATTCCCTGATTTTATACAGATTTTATACAAATGTCTAACGATGCATGATGTTGAATAATGGGAAATGGGTGGTGATAGATTAGATTACTGGCATGTAACATTCAGCATATCCAGCAAAGTATGTTATCTGATTTCCATGCCTTTGTATGAACAACATTTTGATTCAGTCGGTTGTTCGACCAATTATAAAAGATGGAGCCTGCAGAATAGGAATGAAAGCCAAAATGCAAAACACACACTCGTCATAGAACATGTGAGACAACGATATTTTAACACTTAAGGAGGATCAAAGGTTTTTTTCTCTTTTTATATACACACAATAACAATAAACATGGCTCTCGCACGAATTTAAAGGCATGAGAAATCCAACATTTCTTAACAAATCTAATGCGATCATTAGTACATTGAATGTGTTATGAAATCTTACATTTTTAACTCCTCATTTCTTTCTTGCATCAGCGTCCAAGGCTGCTTTCTCCACCTCGCGAAGCAAGTCAGGAATCTGGGGGTCTTGTTTGACCCCGAACTGACTTTTCTCCCTTATATCCGCTCCATGACCGGTACAGCCTTCCACCACCTCCGCAATATTGCCAGACTCCGCCACTACCTCACCCTCCATGCTGCCGAAACTCTCATCCACGCCTTTATCACTTCCAGGCTCGACTACGGGAACTCTCTCCTCGTCGGCCTCGCCAGCTCCTCCCTTCACAGGCTGCAGAACATTCAGAATTCTGCAGCTCGTGTACTCTCCCTTACCAGGCTTCGCGACCACATCACTCACCAACCAGCTTCTCCGCCCCCCCCGCCTCACCTCGCAGATCCTCTCCTCAAACGTTCATTGTGAGGAGATGCTGGATTTCCTCGAGTCCAAAATTGAGAAAATCCGCTCTACGGTTTCCTCCCCCCACCACTCCTCCACCTCCGCGCCCTCATCAGTTACCTCAACCCCTACTCACCACCCATTTCACACTTTGAACCCCACCACCCCGCTTTCAGTCACAAAAACAATCACCTCCATGAAACCCACCACGTGCACATTGGACCCCATCCCCACCCCCCTCCTCCGCACCCAGCTCCATTTGTTAGCCCCGCTCATTTCTGACACCATTAACCTTTCCCTCTCCTCAGGAACCGTCCCTACCTCCCTTAAAACAGCCACCATCACCCCTATCCTGAAGAAACCCTCCCTTGATGCGTCGCAACCATCAAATTATCGACCCATTTCCAACCTCCCGTTTCTATCCAAGGTCCTTGAAAGAGTGGTTGCCTCCCAGCTCCGCTCTTTCCTTTCAAATCACTCACTTCTTGAACCCCTCCAATCAGGTTTCTGACCTATCCACAGCACAGAAACTGCCCTGGTCAAGGTCACAAATGACATCCTAACCGCCTGTGACCAGGGCTCCCTCTGCCTCCTCGTCCTCCTTGACCTGTCTGCTGCGTTCGACACAGTCGATCACACCATCCACCTTCAACGTCTTTCCTCCCACCTCAACCATCAAGGCACAGTCCTTGACTGGTTCCATTCTTATTTGACCCATCGTTTACATTTTGTTTCTTCCAATGGCTTTTCTTCAAACCCCCGCACAGTATCCCACGGCGTCCCTCAGGGCTCTGTCCTCGGTCCCCTTCTTTTCACCCTTTACACGCTCCCTCTGGGCGACGTCATCCGCAGACATTGGGTAAATTTCCACATGTATGCGGATGACACCCAGTTGTACCTTTCTGCCTCATCCCTCAACCCCCAGACGATCGATGTTCTGACAGCATGTCTGTCCGACATCGAATCGTGGACGAGGGTCAACTTTTTGCAATTGAACGTGAATAAGACCGAGGCCCTCCTGATTGGCTCAAGCCAGCGCCTCCGCACATCGGGCGCTGCCAGCCTCAACATCCAAGGCTGCACTCTCCACCTCACAAAGCCAATCAGGAACCTCGGCATCATGTTCGATCAAAAACTTTCCTTCCTCCCCCACATCCGCGCCTTGTCCGGCATCGCCTATTTCCATCTGCGCAACATTGCCAGGCTCTGTAATTATCTTACCCCCCGCGCTGCCGAAACACTCGTGCATGCATACATCACCTCACGGCTGGATTACGGAAATTCTCTCCTAGTCGGCCTCCCCAGTTCCTCCATTCATAGGCTGCAGGCCATCCAAAACTCTGCAGCCCATGTACTATCCCGCACCCGCCTCCGCGACCACATAACCCCCACCCTCGCCCGTCTCCACTGGCTCCCCATCCTCCAGAGGATCGAATTTAAGATCCTCGTCCTCACCTACAAGGCCTTACACGGCCTTGCCCCATCCTACCTAACCGATCTACTCTCCCCCTACACGCCCACCCGGACCCTCCGTTCAACAGGACTTGGCCTGCTCCAAGCCCCGCGCCCGAACCGCCCCACCATCGGAGGCCGGGCCTTCAGTTTCTCCGCTCCCACCTTATGGAATGCCATCCCTCAATCCCTCCGTTTTGCCTCTTCCCTTTCCTCTTTCAAGGCCGGTCTGAAGACTTTCCTCTTCGATCGGGCCTTTTGTTCCACCCCGAACTCTTTTACCTCCCCTTCGTGTTTCACCCCTTCCCAAACACTCCCCTCCCAGCTCGGGTCACACGCCTCTTGTTTAGCGCCTTGGGACGTCCTCCCGACGTGAAAGGCGCTCTATAAATGTAAATTGTTGTTGTTGTTGTTGTTGTTGTTTCCTCTGGGATACACTGAGTTTATTTATTACCCCAGCTGAGTCTTAAATGATTTTTAAATGAAATATCAGTAGACTAGATTCAAGTAAATAATTTCAGCTTCTGATTTGAAATGAGATTTGCGTGAGCTGCACAACACAGTAACTAATAATAATAATAATCCTTGCATTTGATATAGTGCTTTTCACGTCTTCTAGACATCTCAAAGCGCTTCACAGAATATACTGTCAAGTGAATTGACTATATTTTTGTGGGTGAAACACAGCAGCCAATTGCACAAAGCAGCATCGCACAAACAGTCATGGATTGAAGTTACCAATTTTTTTTCAAGAGATTATTATCAGGTGTGTGGAGAGAGGAAACTTGTCTATAAGGTTTTGCCCTGCCCGGAATTGAAACCCTCTTGCTTCTGAGGCAAGTACTCTAACCACTAAGTTACAGGACTCCACAAGAATATCCTAGCATCATGATCAAATGATAACATCAGCATAGTGCACGCTCTCGCCAGCAAAGTCAGAGCAAACTGTTAGCCATTTACAAAGACATGAATTGCAATTTTCAGTTTGGAATTTGAGATTTTATATTTTCTTAATTTCATAATAGTATATTGGCAAACCAGTGCCACAGCTAGAGACTGGAAACCAGTTTAAACATTGCCCTTCAGATCCCACGAAAGGAAGATTACAATCATAAAATAATGTCATAGGTGGAAACTATTGAGTCCATTGAGCCTAAGTTGATGCAAGCTCATCTTGTTGGTAAGAAATGTTCTAAAAACTACCAAAATTGTAGATTTTTTTGTAAATCTGAAACATTGAATACTAACCCATAAATTAAATTAATGAATGAACAAAATCCAGACTCTGATGGTCATAGAAAACTCTTGAGATACCTTTTGGGGTTTAATCTTACATCAGTTATTGCTACAATTGCATTTGTATCAGGAGAGAATAAACATTAGAGACCACAAATGATGCATGTTATAGCCTAATAATTCTGTAGTTTGTTTTGCAACCATGAACATCAGCATCTCAGCTCGGATTGCGATAAGAAGTAAAAGCCTGATGCCAAGAAAGACCCACAAGATTGTGAGATTCCTCACAACAAGTTAATAATTGACCTTAAAGCTACGATGCAACATCAAAAGCAGTATGTTGCAGGAATTCCTGTCATTGCTATTAAAGTAGATCATTAATTGATTCCTGGAAGAAATCTTTAACAAAATTCCAGCACCTCGAGGGCATTTTCTACATTTGTGTTGTGAGAGTATTTTAAAGGACATTAATAAGAGATTGCTATGGTCATCATATAACACGTGTATGTTTAGAAATCCTCTGTCCCACTATTTCTTCCTAGTCTCCCAAACTCCCTAAAGCAAATGTAAACCAGTGTCAAACAGGTACACATTCAAGCAAGCGATGGCAGGAACAACAACTTACATTTATATAGTGCCCCTGGCACGGGATAGTGTCCCTGAGCACCTGATGGCAAGGCTTCTACCAGCATCATAGTGAACTGGCCTCTAGGCATGCACAAGCGAAGTATACAAGGCTTTCCTACCCAAAGATGCATCGTAAAAGACTTCTAACTTGACAATACTTTTGTACTTAACTTATAACACTGCCTCAATTCCTTGCCTATTTTCAGATCACACCTATAGATCTTCGACCATTCAAATGTTCAGCCCACCCCCCCTCCCCCATTCCCCACCCCCAGCTCACATCAAACTCCACCACTGTTGAGCACTACCCATATAAATGCTGTTGTTGTTGTTATTATACATATCTTCCAACACGAGATTAAACACAGGACACGAGATTCTGGACAGTGAGACACTCCAACAGACAGCTGGGGAACGTCAGGAGGTGGTTTGCTGGTGCTAATTTTTGAATTATTTGTTGTGGTTTAGTCTTTTGGTTCCCATACAGCGATTACTTCATCACGTGGGGCGAGAGTGGGGGTTCCCATCTGACCAAACATCCCACAGCATCTGGGACCCATATGTGTTCTACAGCGCTATTCAAAAAGAGAGCAAATTGCGTTTGAATAGCGATATACAGAGAAATATTTTATTAATAATATTAATCCTTGCATTTGATATAGCGCCTAATTCTGTCTTCTAGGTGCCTCAAAACCCTTCACAAGAATATACTGTAAACAAGTGAATATACAAGTGAATTGACCATATTCGAATGTGGGTGAAATGTGGTTAGGTGGTGATAAAATCATTAGGTACTAAATTAAAGCATTATTATTACATGTTGGAAAATGTCTCAAGGCGTTTTACAAAGACCGAGTTTAGCTTGAGCAATATGGAATATTTGATCAGGACATTTTTTTTCTTACCAAAGGGATATCATCTCATTGAAAATCAAATATCAGTTTAGTGTTAGACTTCCTCGTGTTTGTCTAGTCAAGATGCTTGCTGAGTCTCACTGGTACATCACCAGCACAAGAGAAAGTGGATCTCTCCAACTTGGCAATAGCTGGTCCCAGCCCACTGGGATGTCCTCCTGGCGTGAAAGGCGCTATACAAGTCTAATTTTGTTGTGGTCCTGCTAGGTTAAACAGAGCCAGAAATGCTGATTGTTCTCAGTTGCAGCAAATGTAATGACCAAAGCATAATTATTTCGGCTTTAATATATACAGTATTACATCACAGACTGAATTACACAATTTTTTTGTTTTAAAGTGTATATTTTAATACTGTGGGAAAGGAAGCTTTATGCAGCACTCATTTCTCTGTAAGCCAGCACTTTCAGGATTGAAGAGTCTTTTGGGATTTGTAGCAAGGTTGTCCAAGGGTAGTGTGGGGCATCAGTACTAATATGTTCAGCCATTCTGGGATTTTTTTGTTTCCAATTTGTCCTTCAGGAAATTGATTCTTCTAAAAGCTGACTTGGCTGTGCTTCAACCCTCTGTTGCCCTCGCCCCCACCCCACCCCGTCTGCTGCACTTCCAACACATCTCATCTTCCTCTGGGGCTATCAGTGGCTCTGGGCATCTCAAATATCAGCCTCTTTCTGCAACTTTTTACAGATCATCTGAGATGAAGCTTTTAACTACAGTAGTGAGCGCTAGGCCTGAATGGCAAATCATATATGACAATGGCGACTATTTACGGTACATATATGAGGCAGTAGAGGTCTAAAATTTAATGTAGTCTTAGCCTGCAAGATCTTATTATGGTAATACAGTATTTAAGATGCTGCATAATTGTGGAAAAGTCCTCAGTTTAGTCTTAATTTAGAGGTCAGCTCTATGCTACTCAAAGAGCTTTCCTAAACAAAGCATAATTAAGAATGTTCCACAATTCTACACAATCTTAAATTTCAAGACAAGCTAAGCCTGGGTGCAATTTCAGGATTTGAATGTGCACAAGTAAACTGGTTTGTTAGTTTGCCAAATTTATCAGTGACATATCAGTTGTGTCCTACTTTACAAATGGAAAACAGATAGGTAGAGGGGGGAGGAATTGCGGGATGTGCTATAATCGACAAAAAATGCAGTCAAAAGAAGACAATTGTTACCATTATTTAGAGGGTTATCCCTCTCCATTGTTAAATGTTGACTGCGTTAGTTATCACTGATAATAAAACCATGCAACCATTTCTGCACTGATACTAATGGGAAAATGCAACAAAGCAAAAATCCTATGGTACAGATATCCAGGTGGTGTATTTACCTCTGTTGCTCAATAGTAGAGCAAGCATTAAAGTAGTATGATAGTACAAAGAGTGTGTCACGGATCCATCTGGTTTACAACAAGCGCTAATTAAAATAGATGGGTATCAGTTTCATACTTTGGTAAATTCATGTACAGGTTATTTATGAAGCTGTTTTTCTGTAAGTCCTTTTAAGAGTTGATTAAGACATTGGGTATTAAGATGTTAAGATGCACTAAAATACTGCACAAATAGAGTAAACCTAGGCTTGATAGAAATTCTTCAGAATTAAGAGGAACAAATGGAAGTTGTAGGACCATAAGTATATGTAAAGAGGTTTAGGAGGCAACTTTTCATGAAGATAAATTCCATTTCATATTGGAAGACATGGACATCATCTGAAAATCAGCCTTTCTACGTTTGTTGTTCAGCTGTTTTCACGTTCATTCCCACACACCAGATATTGTCAGGGGAGCCACAAGCACTTTAATGCTTCCCCGAAGGACTAAACCGAGAAAAATTCAGCTGGTCAAACCGGCCTGGGACATTCTTGTACACTTTCCAGAGTAGCTTTGGCACATTTCGAGGAGCAGGTCACCTGCCCATCCTCTCTGCTGAGGAGTAGGTTGTCATAACAACCAGAGAGTGGAAGGAAAAGGAAATGATGGGGAAATAGACTGAACTTTTTTTAAAAATCAAAATAAATGTTTAGCAGGATAACTATTGGTGACCAATACAAATGTGAAATATACATTCCTTGCAGGGCTGTGTATAACAGCTTCCTCTCTGTACATGTAATCCAATAACAGGTATCAAACTTATACTTTGACAAAGATATAAGTGGCCTTGCACCTTTGTCTATCCTGAATTTAGCAGATCAGTGCAGGTGAAGTGTATTGCTTATTACAAAGTGTCTATAGCCTGATATTAGTGGTTCAGATCTGGTACAATTGAGGAAGAAAATGTGCTGCTTTTACTAAGCAAGGCCTAATTCTTGGGTTATCAAATTTTACGATTGAAAACAATAAACTGATGCAGGTTTTTTTTTCTAAAGAGATATTACTTGAGCGAATAAATCTGTGGGCTGACACGCAGAGATGTGTGCAGGAGCAATGAGGTCTCAGATGTGAAAGGGGTAGGTGTACTGTAATAGTTTTTTAGACCGGCGAGGAGGGCGTTGCAATAGTCCAGCCGTGAGGTGACAAAGGCGTGGACCAAGGTTTCAGCAGCTTTTGGGGTGAGGTATTGCCGGAGACGGGCGATCCGGCAGAGGTGGAAGAAGGCGGTGCTGGTGAGGGACCGGATGTGGGGGAGGAAGGACAGTTGGGGTCGAACCTGACGTCAAGGTTGGGCACAGGTTCGGAGAGTTTCAGGGGGAGACCGGGAAGGTGGAGGAGGTGAGAGCCGTGCGAATGGAGACGTTGACGAGAGCCAGAGTATGGCCTCTGTCTTGTCGACATTCAGCCGCAGGAAGTTTGTGCTCATCCAGCTCCTGATGTCTGACAGGAAGGCTGACAGAACATCAGGGGACTGGGGGTCACAAAGTAAAGTTGAGAAATAGAGTTGGGTGTCATCTGCGTACATGTGGAAGTGTGCCCCATGTGTGCGGATGACATCCCCAAGAGGGAGCGTGTAGATGAGGAAGAGGAGGGGGCCAAGGATGGATCCCTGGGGTACCCCACAGGTAACCGGGTGAGAGCGGGAGGAAAAGCCATTTGTGGAGTGGGAGGAAAGGTGGGTGCAGAGTTGATTTGCAACCTTTGGAAAGGAAGGGCAAGTTAGAGATAGGGCGGTAGTGGCTAGGGTTTGAGGGATCAAGGGAAGGTTTTCTAAGAAGGGGAGGGAGGAAGGAGAGACGGGGGAAAGGAGTGTAGGAAGGGGGTTAAGGAAGGAGCTGATGACGGGGAGGGTGAGTGGGACGGAAAGGGAATGGTGGTGGTGGGCGATGAGAGGCAGGAGGATGAGGCTGCCTGGCGGATATTTAAAATTTTGGACAAGAAGAAGTCCATGACCTCCTCGCACTTCGCGTTTGAAGTGAAGATTGAGGAGGGCTGAGGGGGTGCACGGAGGAGATGGTGGGTGGTGGATAAGAGGACTTTGGGGTTGTTATTTGCCTCCAGGATGATGATGGAATAGTAGGCCGTTTTCGTTCGACACAAAGAATGGCGGTAGCTGTGGAGATGTTCGAGCCACAATTGGTGGTGAACCGTGAGACCGGTTTTCTGCCACTTGTGCTCGAGCAGCCGGGTTTTAGTTTTTAGGGTGCGGAGGTGAGTGTTGCACCAGGGGGAGCGGGTGGGTTTGGAAATGGACCTGGATTTAAGGGGGACAAGAAGGTGGAGGATCACTGTGGGTGGAGAGATATGAGAGGTAGGAGGTCAGAAGATGTGAAGGCCTCTGTGAGGGTATCAGGGGGGAGACTTTTCCATGGGCGGAAAAGTACAGTTGCGGGTTCGGTGGAGGCGAGAGGGATGCAGGAGGAGGAGGAGACGAGAAAGTGGTCCGAGTTGGCCTTGTCCGAGATGCTGAGGTCGGAAATGTCGAGGCCGTGGATGATGATGAGATCGAGAGCGTGGCCACGGTTGTGGGACGGAGAGTCAATGTGGAGGGTGAGGTTTAAAGAGGAGAGGAGGGCAGTGAAATCGGAGGAGGTGGTGCAGGGGGAGTTTAGGTGAAGGTTGAAGTCGCCCACGATGAGCAGACTTTCAGAGCTGAGGACAGGGAGGAGAGCAGAGCGGAGATATCGGAGAGGAAGGAGCCACGGGGTTTAGGAGGGCGGTAGAGCAGAAGAATTTTTAGGGAAAGAGAAGGATGGTAGAGCGTGAGGTGCTCGAAGGAGGGGAAACAGCTGGAAGAGATCATAGATACTAAGGGCTTTGTTGGAGAGGGAACGGACATTTTGGAGTGGGGTGCGGATTGGTTTGCTGGAAGGGGGGAGAGGGAGGAGAGAGTGGTGCGGAGAGGATCTGAGGGTGTGTAGGAGAGGTGGGTGTGGGGAGAGGGGAGGGAGGGGAAGTGGGGAGGGTAAGTATGGCAGAGGGGGAAGTGGTGTTTGCCTTGAGGAGGCGGTTTGGGCGGAGAGAGTGGATGATGGGACAGTTGGGAAGGCTGCTCGGGGACACCCAGCGCCTGGTGCCACGATGGGCCCGGGGGACGAGGCCCAGACTGGAGCAGAGGGAAGCGATGGTGGGGGCCAGGAGGGAGAGTAGGCGGGTGGTGCGGGGGGGTGGGGGGTTGGGGGCGGAGGGAGAGTAGGACAGGGTTAGAGTAGCGGATACTATATCAAATGCAAGGATTATTATTATTGCAACACATATGAAATGCAGCATTGTGGCATAATGTTCTGAAATAATTAGTCAATAAAAATATTATCTTAATTCCCATAGTGATTTACTGTGGGGCTACAGAAATAGTAATTTAATGCAGGCACAACGTATATTTGGATTTCCATAGTTGCAGTGTTCTCACCCACTCTTCTAAAATTGTTAATAAATCTTGCGGGCGCGGTAATCTTTTCTATTGAACAGCAATGATTGTTAGAAGATATAGCACTAAAGATAACAAAGGGATTTGTGACTTCTAAAATGTTTTAATTAACGCCAGTATCATTCACCGTAGATCAAACTTCAGTACACCCCTTCCTGATCCAAAAATAACAATGTACCATTTGGGCCCAAAGTCTCAGGAATTAAACTTTGGGCCCAATTTGTCAATGTCTATTTTGTGGCCAGGGAGAGTACAAGTCTCACTGCTCTTCAACCCTGCAAACAACAACTTCTACCTCTGTGGCACCTTTCATGTTGAAGAATGTCTTAAAGTGCTTGAGAGGGACTGAGTGGGTGGTACAAACAGGGTGGAATAAAGGGAGAGTGGGGGATGGCTATGGTACAGTCAGAGATAGGTTTTAAGTTGGTCTTTGAGAGCAAACCCTTTACCGGGTTTACAGGGTAACAGTGTCCACCCTTTACAGTAAATCCTTTGAAATGCTGTGAGACATTTCAGCATATCAACTGTATCAAATGCTAGCATAGTTATTATTACTGTTATTATTACCTTATTTCCAATACTGCTTAATATTGCATAATCCTCAGGATTTCTGGAGTTAAACAACCCAACTTTCACTAAAAGCATCTCATACTTCAGCGTGTGGGTGTCATGGTAAACCTGTATTCATATTTTCTGCCTGGTTTGTTCACTGGTATGACTGAGGTTTCAATTTTTGTATCACTTTTCCAGAAATGCTATTACTGGTTCATCAGATCATTTTGATACTTGGAAAGGGGAAGTAGAGGGAAAATCGGTTGCATCAACAGAAACAGATGTCAGCAAATCATTTTATTATAATTTTCTATTCCTTTGAATCTGCATGTGTTGAAAATGAAGTTGGACTAGTTTCCCACCGCATAAAATTCACAGTAAATTCTGTGAAGCGCTTTGAAATGTCTCAATCATGTGATAAGTCGAGGATTATTATTGTTTAGCTAATGCACTTCTACTTGTCTCCCTAGTTTCACCATTCAAAATGTTGCGAAGGTCCTTCATCCACATACCTTTCTTTACCTAGTAAGTAGGATCCCAGTTGTTGGTCGATTGCAGATCACTTTTCTGGGGGATAATGATTCTTTCAAAAAGATAGATTGGTCAAAAACTCCACAACTGTTTGTTGGACACTGCTGTGAGCAATTAGCTGCTGCGTTTCGCCCACAAAATATACAGTCAATTCACTTTATAGTGAGTATATTCTGTGGAGTGCTTTGAGACATCTGAAAGATATAATAAGGCGCTGTTATCAAATGCGAGGATTATATTATTTTTTAAATGTATGATTTAGTCCCTGAATTCTTCTAATAAAGTTATCCGCCCTCCCTTTCAATTATTGACTTGATCATGTACCATTCGTTTGCAGTTGAACGTTCAATCTATATTCAAGGTAATACAGTACTTTGTGATTCTTAGACCAGAGAGTACTTGTCTTGCAATGAATCAGGCTTCGTTAAGTAATTGATTTAGGAATAAAAAGTTGTTTTAGACTATTCTAGTGTAAATGCAATTCTTGTACATCAATCAACAAATTGCAAGAAAGTATTTTCGGGGATAACATTATTTTGATAATGCAAAGTCATAACCTAAGATGCATGCGCCTGGAGAGACTTATTAGAGATTCCTTATCTTAATTTTTATATCATTTTATCTTTTATGTTTACATCATGTGGAGCACAAGTCATAAAGCAGACCAATAATAATGACTCAGTTATGCTGTAATGGTTTGAAAGACATTAGCCCACAGTTAATGTGATGTTAGCTTTCATGTTGGTCAATCTGCTGATTCAGGTGATTTCAAAACATTTGTTGATGCAATTCTTATATGTTGATAAAATTGATGTCTGTATTAAACCCCTAGCTGAGCATACAATGTCTCTTCTTTCATGTACAGTGCTCATTAACTGTCATCTGTATCTGGAAATAACTCACATTTTTAAAGCACAATGTCTCAAAGTGCTTCAGCCAATTAATTGCAATAAACAACCATACTGACTTGTTGACAAATGTGGCAGACACTTACATCAATCATTAAGGCACCCCAAACAACCATTAGATGATTGACCAATTAATCTACGTGGTTGTTGACCAGAACATCATGAAGAAACTCCCTTCTCTTTTCAAATAATTTATTGTGGTCTCTAACATCCATCTGAACAAGCAGATAGAATTTTGGTTTTAACGTTTAATCTGAAAGTCAATACCGTACATCCAATGATGCAGCGCTCCCCCAGCCTAGACTTTGAGCGCAATTCCTGACGTAAGCCTTTTGTAATATTCAGACATTTGTATTGCCTTCTCTCAGAAATATTGTCAATAATTCATGTTTTAATCCCTTCTGACCAGATAAAATTGTATCTCATGCTGTTCTGTATTTGTGGATCCAAAACTATTTAAATGAAATATTCAGGTCCAAGTGATGAAGTTAGTCCTATGTTCTTGTACTTTTTTTCTCCGTTAAGTAGTGATCTGTTTTTCCATCTGTGTATTATCTGTTGCTTTCACTGTGTTCTGCACTAATTTATTTAGATCTCGTGAGACCTTTCTGCTCATAGCTATGAATCTTCCAGTGTTATTTATAGCACTAGGATTCGTGTATAAAACACAACCTTTATGAAATAATTATAAAGCGGGATAGGAAATGACTTAGTTGAAACTTCTCAAACTACTTCTGCCACCACTGGGCAGTTGCATTATGATAGCCTGTAACAACAAAAACAGTGAAAGTACATTTTATCCTCAATTTGAGAACCAATCAAAATAATGGTTTGAGGATTGGTAGATTCAGACATCTGTTGCATCTAGATTCATTGCAATTTTACCGCTCATTATGGTTCTGTAGCATTGTTTTGGAATCACAGACACTTAACTGAAATTATAGCTTGATACCATTGGGAACTCTACAGACTTACCTCGATAATTTCCACTTGCAAACCCGAAAAAACAAAAAAAATCCAACTTTTCCCTTGCATAATGCCTCCTATCCTGGATTTATTTCATCTTGTTCATTCTTTTTGATTTCATCAGGCACCTTTTGGTCAAACTTTCATCCATGCCAAAGCAATAGGGAGGATGAAGGATAGAAAATAACTGCAAAAGCAATATGTAATTCTTCTTAACTAATTTGAGAGAAGAAGCAAATCTCTCTCAGAACCATTGTTTCCTTTTTAAACCAAGATTTTGCAGCATTAAGTTTGGTAACTTAAGTAACATTAAATGCAAACCCAAAGCAAACTTGATTCATATTGCTACTCGAGAAAAATCTGAAATCACTTAATTGATTGCTCAGGCTGAGAAATCTATTGTACCCTAAAAAACACACAAAATACTGCAGATGCTGGAAATCTGAAACAAAGACAGAAATTGCTGGAAACGCTCAGCAGGTCAGGCAGCATGTATGTAGGAAGGAAAAGTGAGTCAATGTTTCGGGTCCGTGAAATGTTGGACATTTCAGTTCTGAGTGTTCCCAGCGATTTCTGTTTTTGTAACCCATTATACCCATTGGTAGTAATCATTGACATCAATGGAGTGTAGCATGTGGTGATTTATATCATGATTTATTTATTTTTATTCTTTATTAAGGAGTCAGAGTGGGGACTTCTGGTAATCAGAAGTACAACACCAAACTCTGAAAGTAGATTATGTCGGAGTGCAGTCTCTGTGAGCTGATATGATTTGCTTCTAGATCCTCCTAATTAAGGAATATAGTCAATGTTTCAATAATCAAAGGCTTGGCAACACAGGGCTTTTCCATTTAAATTCCTATTCAGCTTTGAAATGATGGAAATCACTCTGTCAGAAACCATCTTTGTCGTCTTCCCAGATCAATTAATCTGCAAGGTTATAGACCAGGACATCATGAAGAAACCCCCTTCTCCTTTTCTGGAATATTATTTAATCAAGATACATTATTTGGTAGCAAGCTTCCTCAATGTGGATAGAGGCAATATCTAGGGTCGCACTGTGGCATACAGACCAGAAGGTTGCTGGTCTGTCAGCTGATCTTAGTGCCCCTATTGCTGCATCAGCTAACATTGATCTCATTACCCCAAGTTTAGTGAGGTGGCATCCGAGCTCCTGTAGCTCAGTGGTTAGAGCACTCGCCTTACAAGTGTGAGACCTGTGTGTGAATCCAGGCAGATCAAAGCGAAACCTTGGGCAAGTTTACTTACTAATAATAATCCGTCCAAAAAAAACACAATAATAAAAATTGGTCATTTTCAATCCACGACTGTGTGTGGGACGCTGCTGTGTGCAATTAGCTGCCACGTTTCGCCCACAAATATACAGTCAATTCCCTTCACGGTATATTCTGTGAAGCGCTTTGAGACGTCAATAAGATGTGAAAAGCACTATATCAAATGCAAGGATTATTATTATTATTTCAGCCAGGATTCCATGATTGCTTCCCAATAATTCTTGCAAGAATCGTTTTTTTGGGGTCAGCCAGCTGTCTTGATATTTACGAAAACGCAACACCATGCTTAGTGATTGGAGTATTTAAACCAAGCTAATATTTCCATGCATCCCAACTTCACATGGAAATCCCAGAGATAGATTGTTGGAATGGAACGTACACTCTCTCCCTGCAAGGACACAGCCTGCTTACCTAATTTAGAAAATGCACATATCATACTTAGGCAAAGACAAGATGACACTCCTTCCCTCCGCAGTCAAATTGCCAGCTGACAGACTCATACAAACCATTGATTCTTTGGCAAGGGGTAGTATATGCCCAGTGCCTTTGAAGCATACTTCAAAGAAACAGCACCTTAATAGAAAAGGATGAGGGAAAGGGATTTCTGAGGCCTGAAATTCTACCTAGACTTAACCTGTGAGACCATTTTGTAGTAAAATTTGAGATACCACTGAAATGTGGAAAATTCTTATAGTTTTTAATTTAGAGGTAAGGTTTTAATTTGTTTAAATTTGTTTATGCTCAATATCCGTCCCTTCTGAATCTTTGCTTGAAATGTCTTCATTTAGCCAAGTGCTATACAAAACATGTATAGCATGTTTTACATTCATATAATACCATTAACGTAAAGAGAAAGTCTCTAAAGTGCTTGAATATAAATGAAAGTTGTCGTTTATTCTGTTATTGGACATTCTGGTTCAGGGACTGTAACAACAAGTTTCATTTATATTCAAACACTTGGAGACGTTCTTATGTAAAAGGCATTATATACACGTAAATTATATTGTGTTTTATAATAATCTTCACATATCTTGGACTGCCCATGAAGCTGTTTTGCTTAATTGTTTGAGATATCACGTGCACATCAAAAGATCCCAATGAGATCAATATATGTCCCTTCTTGATTGTTTATTTCCTCAAACTCCTGCTGATTCCCCTTTAAGTTAAAATAATCCATCTAAATATAGTATTAAAATCTTGCCCAATTATTAATGCATAAGGTTTCCACTCAAGTGAGAAGTACCACCACAGGAAGTAATATGGTACTTACTGGAATTGTGAACTATTTCACTAGATTGAAGTGTAACCAACTGTGTTATGCAAACGTCTGTTAATATTTTTACAAGTCTTAAGGAATGGAATGAAAAATGCAGTGTTTCATAACAAGTTTAATGAAATACTTGTACTCTTCAATTATCTATCATGAAGCATCCTATTTTTCCCTATTATGCATTGAACAAGCTTATCACAGTGCAGTACATTTCAGTAAAGTGGAATCCAGCCTGTCTTAGCCAAAGCAATGTATGGATGCTGGATAATCTTGTAACCAGTCAATTATGTAGGGCTGAATTATATCCCAATATATTTTGTATTTATTGTTCATATATTTTTGGTTACCTTCTGTTAACTGAGATATCATTCCACAAGCTGACAGGAAAAAAATGTTTGGCCCTCTGAATGAATGGCATTCAACTGCCCAGATATAGGATGGTAATTCCTTTTTTAAAACATAAAAATCAATGCACAGATGTTTTAAACATTATTGACTCTCTGCTCCCGTGGGAAATGAATGCTTTTACTGAAACTTTGCGACCTTAATTGTGAACTCAGATCATCTCAACACAGAGATAAACAACCAAATGATCAAATTATATTTAAACTTGTAATGTCTCCTAAGTAGGTTTGTTGAGTTGTTCCATGGAAATATGCAATGACTATCTATATATATATTTTTTAATTGGAATGCCATGACTCAAACCTTAGCTTTTTGTGCAAGGCCAGTATTAGCTGTAGGTTTGTAGCACTCTGGCTTCCAGATCAGAAGATTCTGGGTTCAAGCTCCACTTTGCAGCTTTGAACTCACATAATCTAACAGTGTTGTGGACTGCTGTATTGTCGGAGGTGCTGTTATTTGGATGAACATTAAATTGTGGTACCGTCTCCCTGTTCGAGCGGATATCAAAGATCCAATGGCTCTATTCGAAAAGAAAAGGGAGTTTCTCCCATGAATGCCTGGTCAGCAATCCCCAAGCATTCACCTGAAAACTACACAATCAGTACACTTCACAGTAAACTCTATACAGCCTTCATAGAAGTGGAGCACTTCATGTCTTCTAGACAAGCACTATATCAAATGTAAAGATTATTATAATAAAATTGACCGTTCATTTCCTATTTTATAGAAGTGCACAAATTGGCTGCTACATTTACCTACAAAATACATAGTCACTGCACATACAGTAAATCATGTGAAGTGTTTTGCAACATCCTCTTTACATGAAAGGCGCTATATCAAATGCAAGGGTTATTATTTATGATATTTATCATACTGATATATTCAAATACAAAATAATTGTTGGAGGTAGAAAATTAGCTATTTTTTGCATTTTTAAATTATGATGATTATATATGTTATATGGTTTCATACACTATATAACATCATAAAGAAATTATATATTTTTAATGTGGGTACAGTAGTTTATAGAAGGCTGACTGAAATGATTTTTTTTGTTTTCTTCTGTTTCAGATATTGCGAGGAATGTTCCCACTGGAACTCAGACTCCCCACTCATATCCCCCTGACTTTGGGGGGTCTGTACAAACTCTCATTGGAGACCATGGGTTCCAGACTTCTTCACATGCCAGCCAACCATCAGTGTTCACATTTGAAAATCCTATTCAGGTTCAGCCTAATCTTTCACCTAGTGTTCCACAGGATTACCTATTCCTGCATCAGTGCATTAGCAAGAAGACGGAAAATACCAGGTATGTATCTGAACTGAAAGAGAGTGTATGAAGCAAAATCTGAATAACTATATCATCAGCAGGGCAAGCAAGGATCGGAGCATTGTTAACCTGAGGTTCTGGTATCCTTCCTTGTATGCATCTCCCAGAATAGATACAAAGTTCTGATTGTTTAACCATTGCTTTAAACCAGTACAAAGGATCGCTGGAGATAAACCTGCAAAATACTGACATACAAGATGTCAGGTCAAAGTGGGAATCATTTCTTGAAAGGAACATTTCTTTGCTTTAAGACCAATTAAAATGTCAGATTGTGCAGAATTTTCAATGAATTTAAAATTCTGTCTTAATTTGAAATCTGGTATTCTGCACTTTCGAAAAATTAAGTCTAGATTTAATACTGAATATTTTCCATTAAAAAAAATAATTCAGGGAGTTAAAGATTTTTTGCTAGTAGTCTTAAAACTAACATTATTCTAAGCAATTTAAAGTATTTTGGGCTTGTTTCTGGCATGTTTAAAATGCTGACTGATTATTGCGGCTGAGCGTTGATTGGGTAGCAAATAAAAGCTGTCGTTCCTTAGCACTTGTTGTGGTTTGAAGTGCTCGTAATGGAAGGTATTTTATAACAAATTGCTGGATAAAGGGCCTTGACACCAGGCAAGTAAAATATCACATCCAAACGTTTCCAGTGAATTTTTGTTTAGTTGCACAAAGATTTGGACACATTTTAATTATAAGCTAGAAGATAATGCATGATTTTAAGACAACTTATCTTTTTCAATAATTTCACTGATTCCACACTGGAAAATAATACATTTTAAAGCAATAAACTCTACATGGAATCTTAAAAAGAAAAGAGAATGTTTCTTACCATTGCAGATGCATTTATGACTTAATGCCATTCTGCCAAAGAAAAATGAGCCATTAAATTGTATTAATGGGGTGAAAAATGTGACATGTTAATTACTGTCACCAGTAATAACTATCACATTGTCAGATCTCCAGATGTAATGGTCAATCTTTACACTGCTGTGATTAAGCAATGTATAGTACAGAGAAATACTGACTTTTGGGCAGAACTATTAGAACGATAATAATAGTACTGTACTTGCATTTAATGTAGCGCCTTATCACGTCTTCGAGACATTTCAAAGCGCTTCACAGAATATACTGAATGAATTGAACGTATGTTTTATGGGCAAAACGCAGCAGCTAACTGCGCACAGATGTGGCCCACGAACAGATGTGGATTGAAGTGACCAATTTAGTGTTATTTCTTTTTTAAGGAATTATTATCCCCGGTAAAGCAAGCCACCAATCGACTAACGACCGTGTTCCTCCATACTGCTAGGTAAATAGAGGCACGTGGAGTAAGAAAATGGGCCCAACGTTTTACAGCTCAGGGATGTTCTCGGCAATTTATCAGCCACTCTTGGGGTGCTCTATAACAACAACTTGCATTTATATAGCGCCCTCCATATAGCGCCCTCCATGATAAGCTGGGTGGCTTATCAATGGCGGAGCCCAAGACCCACCCAGGGGGAGGAGAAAGGTAACTGTAGGTGTGGTCAAAGAGGAAGGTCTTCAGTCACAAACTGGAGGAGAGGGCGAGGCAAACGGATTGAGGGAGGAGTTTTTCACTCACATCACCTACTTCATTGTCACTCCAATGTGCATATTCATCAAAAATAAATGTTAGAAATTTTATTTTTTTTAAAAGCGAAAGGTTAGTGTTAGTGATAAAAA
This sequence comes from Hydrolagus colliei, assembly GCA_035084275.1. NCBI lineage: Eukaryota > Metazoa > Chordata > Chondrichthyes > Chimaeriformes > Chimaeridae > Hydrolagus > Hydrolagus colliei. The sequence continues at coordinate 8,478,226 of CM068745.1, forward strand.
GGGATAACATTTTAATAATATAATATAATCCCTGCATTTTGGTATAGCGTTTTTCACATCTTATTGACGTCTCAAAGTGCTTCACAGAATATACTGTAAAGTGAATTGACTGTACATTTGTGGGCGAAACGCGGCAGCCAATTTCGCACAGCAGTGTCCCACAAACAGTCATGGATTGAAATGACTAATTTTATTATTGTAGTTTGTTTGGAGGGATTATTATTAGGCATGTGGAGTAAGGAAACTTGCCCAAGATTTCGCCCTGATCTGCCTGAATTCGAACACAGGTCTCACGCTTGTAAGGCTCTAACCACCGAGCTACAGGAGCTCCACAAGTAGTGTAGTTGTGAATTGAAATGACCAATTTATTATTGTTTGTTTTTATGAGTCATTATCATTAGGCATGTCGAATAAGGAAACTTGCCCAAGGTTTCGCCCTGCCTGGAATTGAACCCAAGTTTCTCGCTGGTAAGGCGAGTGCTCTAACCACTGAGCTACAGCCACAATACCAATAAACACATGACTAGTTTGCGAAACAATATTTTGTGCTTGGTCAGGGTTTTTTATAACCCAGGAATAAAAATATGCAGTTTACAAAGCTTTCCATTTCAACTAATTTAATATGCATTCAATGAATCAATCTCAAGAACAGAAATATGTAACATGAAGCACACAGAAAACATTATTGTCCAAGTGTACTACAGTCCCAAATGTCAAACTACATCTGACTAGAGAGCTGCAAAGACATTGATAAATTATTCCTGTTGGATCTTTACAAACAACAACAACTTGCATCCGCCTAAAATCAGTTTTATATTACTTCATGTGGGAGAACATCTCAGAGTGTTTCTGTATACAATTCTCTATTGCAGAAAAATGTGACTATGTACTGCATTGTGACTGTGTATTGTATATATGCATATGTGTAGTGTTTCATTAACTACCAACGACATCCAAATTCGAGTTAATTTTTAATGTTAATAAGAGCTGGTGGGAGCTCGAGGGGCTTCTAACTCTTTACTTACATTGAAAGTCTTATGTGTGATCTAGCAAATCATGTGCAAACTTGTTAAACTTTAAATTTGAAGTTAATACACTTCATTTTTGTGCTGGTTACACTTACACTACAGATGGTGCATCTTCAAGGTCACATCATTTGTTATTAATTCAGCTTGTCCTGTAAGTTTAGAGTAAACACTGCAGATCCCATGCTGTCAGAAAGCTTCTCACCTTATGGGGGTGTGGGGAGAAGAATTGCAATTGGATCCAACCTATCCCCACCTGACATTCTCACTCACACACATACACATATCTGGGTATCTTCTTAGAGGAATTAAGGAATCTGAATGATTTTCCTCTCCATTAGGGATCTGAGGGCAATTCCGAGGGCGCTTGAAATCGAGTAAGTCTGACTGGGTAACAGAACCTCAAGCCTCCAGCCTGTTAAGGCTGTGTGCTACACCTAGTTGTTCTTTCATTTACCAGGAGTAGACCATTAAAGGAGCTACCAAGATGACCACATGAGAGATTGCTTTATGAATGGATGTCGGTAGTAATCCAGGCTAAACCAGTCAGTGAGGATGGAGATGACTGGTATTCTGAAAAAGATTAAATTCTATTGGTTTATAACATTGCAGTATATCTTTAACAGCGGCGGTCAGCATAACCAGGCAGAACCAAAACACAAAGAATAGGAGTATTTGCTGCTGGAGAATTGTGACAGTGAGTGTAAAATATGTATTGCTATAGACAGGGATGGTATATTTTCCTCGCTTTCCTATTGGTGATTCTCCAACACTAATTCTTGGGATTTTTCACAATTCCACAATTTTCTGTCTGAAAAAATCTTTGTCCCTTCTCGCAGTCCAACTATGAGGGTAAATTAGCAACATTTCATAACCTAATGTCACGACTGTCACTGATATTTATCACCGGGTCAGAATTTGTGATTTTTTTGTGTGTTTAATAATACAGTACATGAATCTTCTGTTTTGAAGAATTGCCTGCCACTGAAAACCACACTTATCTCTGGAGTATGATTGCTTCCTTATGTTCGTTTTCAGCTCAGTCACCTTATTTAAAAGTAAAGGAATCGTGTAATTTTAAAATTGTAGAAGTCAGATCTTCTATCATTTTGTTTTATCATCTTTTGACCATTATCTAGCGAAGGAATGTGAAAATCGTGCTCTCCTCAAGCCCTGATATATAATATTCTCAATTGAGCTGAACACATAGAGATAATCATTACATTGAAAGACGGCTAATTGATCCCTTATATTTAAATACAATAAAATATTATTTAATTGTTATTTGACATATAACAGAGCAGTAGCTCACCACCCATTCCTGTCTTGGCAGTTTCCTCATTACAAAACGTTTAACTGGTAGCTTTGAAATCCTATGAATATCTATCCTTTACATTTAGTGAAGCTAATAAGGATAATGCTTTGATAGAATGTACCTTTGTTTGCTTCTATACTACACTCTGGATCTGATTTTCAGATTATTTCTGAATTATTTGTTTGCCTAAATCACCACATCCCTTACTTTAGAGATGTGCTGCTCTCCAACATTTCTTAAAGATAAATTTTAAGACAGTTTTATCCCACAAAACACTGAGCAGGGAGACAAGACCTCAATTTGACTTCTCACCCTAAGAAGAGTATCGCCAACAATGTACACTGTAGTGTTTTGCAAGCTTTACACGGGATATTCAGCCTAGACAGCTTGGAATCTGACTTCATAGTGATAACCTCTTGCAAAATAGTGTCCAGTTGGTGACTCACATCTTATGATCTTGTTTTCACACGTTATTAACTTCTTGTCCCGTTGATGCTGATTCAATGTTGTCAGAGGCTCACTGATATGCTTCTGTTGATTTGCCAGGCTTTTGAAGATTATTTTCTGTGAGCAAGATGATAAACATAATGTGCTCCGTCAAACTTGCCCAGAAGGTCAGAGCTTTCTCACCACTCACATGGTCAAAATTTGAAGGAATAATTTAAAGGTATGCAGATCAAATCAGCAGATGGATTTATTCGAGTGGGAATAATTTTACATGAGACCTTATTTGAGGTTTTAATATATCAGCATCATGAAAAATCCATGTGATTCCATTGATGGCATAACAAATCCAACAACAGTGGATCCTGGATTCCAGTTAATGAATTCCTGGAAACAAATCTCTTTGCACATCATTGAAAATGCTCCAGGAATGATGTGCAAAATTCTACATTGGGAACAGCAACAGAGCTTGTGGGCCAGTCAGAATAGAAATGGGCACTCAGCAGAGAACACATGCGAAAATCTTTCTTTACTGATATGGGTGCAACAAAAACAACAAATTATGTTTGTTGTTAGCGCCTTTCATGTCGGAAAGACATTCCAAGGCACTTCACCATTTCAGATCTGAAAATGAACCTCACCAGTGCAGAGAGGCACAAACACATAATAAGAAAACCCAGAAATATGAAAGTTTATTTTAAAATAAAGGAACAAGAGTGGGGAATAAACGAAAGCCGACTTTTAGTCATATTCAGATCTTTGAGAATATGAATGTTCCATAAAACAGAGAAGAGATTTCATAGAATCATAGAATTTTACGGCACAAAAGGAGGCCATTCGGCCCATGTAGTCTGTGCCAGCTCTTTGAAAAGAGCAACTCAATCCCACTGCCCAGCTCTCCCCCCATAACCTAACAGACCTGTTCTCCTAAATAAAGATCTAATTCTCTTTTAAAAGCTGTTATTGAATCGGCCTCCACCATCTTTTCAGGCAATGCATTCCAGATTTGAACAACCCGCTGAGTGAAAACATTTCTCCTCAGCTCCCCTCTGCTTCATTTTGAAACTATTTTAAATCTGTGACCATGAGTCATAGATTCGCCCACCAGTGGAAACAGTTTTTCCTTATTCACCCTGTCGAATCCCCTCATGATTTTATAAACCTCTATTAGGTCTCCTCTCAACCTTCTCTGTTCCATAGAGAATAAACCCAGCCTATATCTGAAGTCCCTCAATCCCGGTACCATTCCAGTAAACCTTCTTTGTACCCTTTCCAATGCCTTAACATCCTTTCTCTAGTGTGGTGACCAGAATTGGACACAGTACTCCAGCTGAGGCCTAACCAAAGTTTTTTTTTAGACGTTAATCAACACTTCCTGACTTCTGTACTCTATACCCCTATTTATAAAGCCTAGTATCCCATATGCCTTCTTAACAGCTTTGTCTACCTGTTCTGCCACCTTCAAAGAGTCACTAACAGAAATCCCCAGGTCTCTCTGTTCCCTCATACCCCTTGAAATTGTACTATCTAGCCGCCCTTCTATATTGCTGCCCCTCATTTCTTCTCCCAAAATGTATCACCTCACACGCTTCTGCCATGTGTCTGCCCACTTTACCATTTTATCTATATCTTCTTGCAGATGGTTACTATCCTCCTCACTATTTACTATTCTCCCCAGCTTAGTATCATCTGCAAACTTGGAAACTGTGCTCCCTACACCCAAGTCCAGATCATTAATATATATTAAAAAGAGCAGTGGTTCCAATACCGATCCCTGGGGGCGCCACTGTACACTTCCCTCCAGTCTGAAAAACATTTGCTCACCACGAACTCCCTGCTTTCTGTTCACAGCCAGTTGTGCTTCCATGCTGCCTCTGTCCCTTTTACACCGTGGGCCTCTACTTTCCTAATAAGCCTCTCATGCGGCACTTTGTCAAATGCCTTTTGAAAGTCCATGTAAACTACATCAACTGCGCTACCCTCGTCCACCCATTCTGTTACCTCATCGAAAAATTCTATCAGATTTGTAAGGCAAGATTTTCCTTTAACAAATCCCTGCTGGTTGTCCTTTATTAGCCTATATCTTTCTACGTGAAGATCTATCTTGCCCCTGATTATAGACTCTAGACATTTGCCCACTACCGAAGTTAGACTGACTGGCCTGTAGTTCCCAGGTTTGTCCTTCTGCCCCTTTTTGTACAGGGGAGTAACATTAGCAACCCTCCAATACTCTGGCACCACCCCTGTGTCCAAGAAAATTTAAAGATTGTGGCCAGAGCCTCTGCTATTTGTTCCTGTACTTCCCTTAGTAACCTAGGATGCATCCCATCGGGACCAGGTGACTTATCTACCTAGAGCGCCGTCAACCTTTTTAGTACTTCCTCTTTGTTTATACTAATCCTATCCATTTCTTCTACCCTCTCCAATATAGCATTGGCTGCATCCTCTTCTCTTGTGAAGACAAAGGCAAAGTATTCATTCAGTACATCAGCTGTGGCTTCTGCCTCCACAATAAGATTTCCTCCTTGGTCCCTAAAGCCCCACCCTACCCTTGACCAATCTTTTACTCGTAATATGTTTGTAAAATACCTTAGGGTTCCCTTTAAAGTTACCTGCTAATTGTTTCTCATGCAGTCTTTTTGCCCCTCTAATTTCCTTTTTCAGTTCTCTCCTACACTTCCTATATTCTGCTTGGTTGACCTCTGTATCGTTTTAACTCATTGAAATTAGCCTTCGTCCAGTTGAGTGTCTTCACCTTTGAGTGTTCCTTATCCCTTTCCATAATGACTCTGAATCTAATCATATTGTGATCGCTATTTCCTAGGTGCTCACCTACACAAACCTGTTGTACTTGCCCCACCTCATTCCCCAAAACTAGATCCAGCACTGCTTCTTTCCTTGTTGGACTAGAAACATACTAATCAAGAAATTTGTCCTGTACACATTTCAGGAATTCTTCTCCATCCTTGCCCTTTACACTACTATTCTGCAGTCGATGTTGGGATAATTAAAGTCTCCCATTATCACTTCTCTATTGGCTTTGCATATTTCCGAAATCTGCTTATAGATCTATCTCCTTCCCACTGTTTAGATAGAAAAATTCTATTAGATTTGTAAGGCAAGATTTTCCTTTAACAAATCCATGTTGGCTGAACTTTATTAGCCTATATCTTTCTAAGTGAAAATCAATCTTGTCCCTGATTATAGACTCTAGAAGTTTGTCCACTATCGACGTTAGACAGACTGGCCTGTAGTTCCCAGGTTTGTCCTTCTGTCCTTTTTTATACAGGGGAGTAACATTTTATCTCCTTCCCACTATTTGGTTGTCTATAGTGTACCCCCTAACAGTGTAACTGCTCCTTTTTTATTTCTTATCTCTAACCAAATAGATTCTTTTTTTGGCCTTCTTCCACCTCGTTCCTTTCTAAGGCTGTAATTAACCGCCTCCTTTTCTCCCTTCTCTATCCCTCCTGAATATATTATAATATAATAATAATTCTTGCATTTGATCTAGCGCTTTTCACATTTTATTGACGTCCCAAAGCGCTTCAAAGAATATACTGTAAAGTGAATTGACTGTATATTTGTGGGCGAATCGCGGCAGCCAATTGCGCACAGCAGTGTCCCACAAACAGTCATGGATTGAAATGACCAATTTTATTATTGTGTTTTTTTTGGACAGATTATTATTAGGTGTGTGGAGTAAGGAAACCTGCCCAAGGTTTCGCCCTGACCTGCCTGGATTCGAACACAGTTCTCCCCAGCTTGGTCTCCCCAGCTTGGTCTCCCCAGCTTGCAAGACAAGTGCTCTAACCACTGAGCCACAGGAGCTCCACATTATAGCTCCACTATTATAGTCAGGACTGTTCAGTTCCCATTCCTGCCCTTGTTTGAGCCAGGTCTCTGTTACTGCTACCACATCACATCCCCTTGCAGCAACTATAGCCTGCAGCTCACCAATTTTATTTGTCAAACTCCATGCAATTACATACATGCACTTCAAGATAGAATTCACCTGCTCTGTACTTTTCTCCAGTCCTACCCCTCCCCTTGTCCCCTGTCTTACCCCTCCCTTATCTGAACTACTGTTTGCATTCCCATCCCCCCCTCAAAATTTGTTTAAACGCCCCCCTACAGCATTAGACAATCTCCTTGCAAAGACATTGGTCCCAGCCTTGTTCAGGTGTAAGCTATCCATCTTGTACAGGTTCCACCTGTCCCAGAACCGATCCAAATGATCCAGGAACCTGAAGCCCTCCTTTCTATGCCACTTCTCCATCCAAGCATTAATTTGCCTTATCCTACTGTTTTAAAATTCACCTGCTCGAGGCACCGGGAGTAATCCAGAGATCACCACTTTCGAGGTTCCACTTTTCAGCTTTTCCCCAGCTTGTGATACTCTCCCTGGAGCATCTCAGGCCTCGTCCTCCCAACATCATAGATCCCCACATGGACCACCAGTTCTGGATGTTCCCCTTCCCTCTGTAGAATTTTATGCACCCGTTCAGTGACATCTTCAACCCTGGCATCAGGGAGGCAACATACCATCCGAGATTTATAGATTAAGAAAGGAGAAACTGGTTAAAACATAATACAGTATAGTAATAATCATAATAATAATCCTTGCATATGATATAGCGCTTTTTCATGTCTTCTAGGCATTTCAAAGCGCTTCAAAGAATAAACTGTAAAGTGAATTGACTGTATATTTGTGGACGAAATGCGGCAGCCAATTGCACACAGCAGTGTCCCACAAATAGTCGTGGATTGAAAATGACCAATTTTATTATTGCTTTTTTTTAGGGATTATTATTGTATTATAACATAGAAACTTACAATACGGAAAAGGTCAATTTGGTCCGTCAAGTCAGCCGAATATTGTGTCATCCAGTAGAAGTGACCATTGTAGTTGCCTGCTATTTTCCTGCACTTTTGCATAAATGCTTGGAAAATGAGTATGTGATTTAAATAGAAACAAGAGTCTTGTTCCATTGGGGCCTAATTTATATAGGTGCAAATCCTGTGTGGAGGGAATTCTAGACATCCTCAATTATGTCATTTACAACTGAGAATTCTGGAATCCTTTTCATTGGTTGTTCATTACATAATTAAAGGCATCTGTAATTCCTTCTTTACACATGTGATAAGCAAAAAACCCACAGATTTGTATCCTGAGACGTTGATGCATGATGCCTTATTCTGCTGATGCATCCTGTTAGATAGAAGACTATGAAGTGTGAAGTTTTTTTAGAATGCCTCTCTAAAAAAAATCCCATCAATTTTATAATATAATAATAATAATACAATCATCCTTGCATTTGATATAGCATTTTTCACGGCTTCTAGACATTTCAAAGCGCTTTACAGAATATACTGTAAAGTGAATTGACTGTATATTTATGGGTGAAACACGGCAGCCAATTGTGCACAGTAATGTCGCCCAAACAGTCATGGATTGAATTGACCAGTTATTGTTTTTTTTCTTGAGGGATTATTATCAGGTGTGTGGAGTAAGGAAACTTGCCCAAGGTTTCACCCTGCTAGGAATCGAACCCAGGTCTCTCACTTGCGAGATGAGTACTCTAACCACTGAGCTACAGGACTCCACTCCATTTTGCAATGCTAATCAAGTTATTATCAGATTTTACAATGTTTATAAGGCAATAATCAGAAAAAAACAATGATCAAACAGTAAAGAATTTGATCCTTTTCCGCCTGTTAAGTCTTACTACTAAGTGTGATAGGCAGGCATTATGGGGGTAAAGTTGTTGGATTTTGTGCTTTTAGCTGGTGCTTTGGTGCCATCTTGTGACATTTGTCTGTCAAGACAATCTGAAAGTTGCTGTTAAAGATACATTGAATGGCTCAAAACCAGTAATGTAATTGCTAGTGCAAATGTGCATTGCCCTGATTTGGCTCCACATAACTTAGTTAATCTAACCTTTCAGCATTTATATTTTCTTCAAAGTTTCCTGCATAGGATTATACAAGTCAAATGACTCCCCATCTGTGTTACCCCACACTCACTTTAGGATGGTAGCGATGAGTCTAAAAGAATGCAGTAAACATTTAATTGATTCTCCGCTATTTGTTTTGTATTTATAGTTTTCTTTAAACATAAGACTGTATGGTAAGCAATATGTATATTTGTGGTTGAAGCAGAAAGCATCAATGTTTTAAACAGAAAACTTGATGCATACTTAAGAGTGAAGGGACCAGAATGATCTGATGGTGAATTAGGAGGGACGAAACTCAAATGGAGTATAAACACTGGCTCAGTCTGTTGGGTTGAATGGCCTAGTTCCATGCTGTGATGGATCATATGTAATTTATCCTCTCAATATAGGGTAGATGCAGAAAACACTAGTAACAGGTGAACGAGTTATTATAACATAACTTGCTCATAAAGCTGATCAGTTGCTATTTCTGTTTGTTTTCTTCAGGAGTGCCAGTTTTTCCCAGACCAGAAGGTCGCCTGGATGCACAAAGAGAGATGGAGAGATAACTGCAGAGAAATTGCCACAAGATCATTCGCACTGTGTCAATGGGGTTGGTGGACAGGTCCATAGCTTTTACAGTTTACCCAAACCAGCAAAGCAACATGCAGAGCAAAAGGACACCAGTATTTACGATTTGCCTCGAAGCCTGGGATCGAATGGTGTGGCCAAATATGGCTCACCTGAATTAAGCAATGAAGATGAAGAGATGTATACCTATAACATTCCCAACAGTACACTATGCAGGCGACTATGCAGGCGAATCAGTGATATTTCTACAGACTCCTATGATATTCCTTCAACTCCCGTGTCCATTTACCAGACTTCAACCACATTGAGCTTTGACAGGAACCATAACACATTACCCACAGGCTCTGGTGAGTTGGCTGTTGCACCACCCCCACGACCACCAAAGCCTACTCTGATGGATCGAAAGTCAGAATGGGGCAGCCCCAAGCACCATCCTCACAATGGCAGAGGTGTTGGAGCAATGTCTGCAGCAACAATCCCTAGGAGAAACACTCTTCCAGCAATGGACAACAGGCTACACAGAGGTAATGCCCTGAGTTCATACAAATACCATGCGTGAAGAGTGAAATCGTGTAGTATTATTAAACATATTTATTTCCCTACTTAAGGAAGGTGATTTAAATCTGCTTTGTAAAATACTTTACCTTCTTCCCGACTGATGAATAATAATAATAATAATACCTAAATCTAGTTGAAGTCTCTCTCCACTAACATCCTGGATTCCGGCTGTTTTCAAAGCTGGAGTGGACTTTCAAATGCTGCTTTACAAAGTATTGGTTTTAGTTAACTTATCCTCTGAAGTGGACTTGAAAGGCCCCAAACTGTGACACCAGCTACAAAAGCATTAAGAATCCTGCCCGAAACATACTTGTTTGTCACCTTGCACTCCATGTCAGTCAGAGTTTCTGCAGAATACACGATGGTACCTCGGAACCATCATCAATAATTCAAAACAAACACTAGAATCTGAGAATGCTAATTATATAAGTCATTGCCATATCGCTGGCCAGCAGTATTACAGAACAGTTTAGCCGGTAGGTTATAGAATCATAGAAATTTAGAGGACAGAAGGTTATTTTTCGCCCAATCGAGTGCGCTGGCTGTCGAAGCAAGTACTTTATTCACCGAGGTGAATAAAGTACTTTCAGCAGCGCAGAATGAGAGTCCAGTTGGTGTACTGTTTTAGTCGTCTGTAAAATGTCTTCCCTTTCAGCCACTGTTTCTATTTTGTTGCAGCTTCATCATGTGAGGCATATGATTATCCCCGTCATGCTATCAGTAATGATGGCCATTCCATGGAGTCTGTTAATGACGGTTTCAGCTCCTACTTGGTAAGAACCATAAATAATTTATTCTGCCACAGTCTGAAGAACAGTTTCCCATGTCCACTGGTTCCTCTCCAAACATTGCCCGACATTCTGCAGAATTTCCTGCATTCTTGCAACTTCAAAATAATAACAAAGTTTATATTGATCACTGGGAGAAACTCTTGTTTCTTTTCAAATAGTGTTACGGGATCTTTAATGGCAGATGGAACCTTGATTTAATGTCTTATTCGAAGGACAGCACCTCTGACAATACTCCCCCAGAACTGCATTGTAGTGTCAGCTATGTTTACATTTGTGTACTTCTGTCCAAAAGCAACTACAATTTACATGTATGAATACTGTATTAAAAATTATTCTTGCATTTCATATAGCGCTGTTCATATTGGTTGCACATGCCTGAGTTGGGGAGGGGGAAAGCTAGGAGGGTCTGCTAGGCGAGGGGAGGACATTGAATGCAAGGATTTTATTTTAGTTACAAATCTGGGCATAATTTTACAAAATACTAACATAGGACGTTTCCGAAGAAATCAAGGCATGTGTTTTGAGAAAATGCATTTTCAAACCTACGTATTCTCTTCACAGAGATCAAAATTTGCATCGTCTCGCTCGGAGAGCGTGGAGTCCGAGGACAATTATGTGCCAATGAATCCCGGTTTGTCCTCCCCATTTGTTACAAGCTCTGGTGAAGGTCGTCAGGATATCTACATTCCCATGAGTCCTGGTCCACACCACTTTGACTTCTCTGGATTCTACTCAGCTACATTCCCCACTCGCAAAGCAAGCGCAGCCTCTCTCAGCCACAAATCCAGCTTTCCTGTGGACCTGTTGCCACCTCCTGTCAACCGTAATCTCAAACCAGACAGAAAATGTGAGTTTGTTTTGTTCCTTTTTTTTAATGCAGCCATTTTTTTTCACATTGAGCATATTTAGTGCTAAGCATGTTTTGTTTCACAGAAGTGTGTGCTGCAGATCATCAATCTATTGTTTTATACTTTCAATCCTGGTTACAATTAAATATGTATTGAGTGTAATATACTGAACTATGTTTGTGTTAGGTGGACACAACAATTCTAGAGCAGTGGTTATGATGCAGTGGTCTGAGCCTGTAAAATTCAGAAGCCTGTGTTAAAACAAAGCAAATGATTTTTGGTTTCGTCAGATTACTACTCCTGTTGTTTTGTGCACATGAGTGAAAGAAGCAACAGACAATGTGATAATTATCCCATTATCAATCGTCCCACTCCTGGCAATATCCCAGTCAATACCTGTCTTAAATTCATCTGAGCAAACCAGCTCTGAAGTGCCACAGTTCACAGTAAGTTCACGAGAGCCTTCAGCCCTGTCGATGGCTGCTGCTAGGAGCTTTGGCCCAACCGTTTTCATAAGAGATGGTGGGGCTGGCATCACCTTCATTACATGTCAGCATTTCACTCTATTTATGCAACAGCAGAAATCCACAAAAGAAGTAGTAATCCACTAAAGAAGAATATCGGATTCTAAGTTCAAATTGCATAAAATCTCCTAAAAATGAGAAACAATGTAAACACAAACTTCAATTCAAGAACAGCATCAGAGCTCCCTCGAATGACTCAGTTAGTGAAGATACACTGAGCCATGCAGATCCAAGAGGTCTCACTGTCTGAGCTCATCATCCTGTTTGGCCACTTTGACAAGGTACAGAAGGTATCCAGTGCCAATAGAAGGGTATCCCACATAAGCTATAGCCTTCAGGAGAAGAGAAAGTAAATGGAATGGGGAAACAGCTGAATGGGTGAAACAAGGCCTGTGATAAGCGACGCATCTTACTGAGATGTACTAACATACTTTTCTGAAAGGTCATTTAGGATAGACTGAAATTCACTGGTTTCAAAAGAATTGGCCTTCTGCTGATCGTATGATCTAAGTGAGTTTTGCATTTCAGCCAAACAAGGACTTTTGGAAACAAGAAACCATACAATGACTGATGAACTTCCCTTCAAATCTCCAATTACCAGATCGTGGTCAAGGCCAGTGTAAGTATTTATTTATTTGGGGGGGTGGAGGTGTTATCACATAGGTTATTCACATAGACACTGCATATCTGTGTGAATGACCTACAACAATATTTATACTTATTACATCGCACATTCAAATGCATTCCCTTGCCAAATGAATTGGTGCCACATACACAAAATAACCGATTCCTCTCTGCAGGAGGTGACTTAGCAGCGTTTTAGGGAACAGAGCTGTGAATGTTCCCTTAGCCCTGAAGGAAAATATTCCCCTGGCGGCACAGATGAAATCAGGACGCTGCTGCATGGGAAATTGGATGAAGTTGATAGTGTACCACAATTTACAGCCCCTAACAATATCAATTTATACTGTACTTGGAAATCCTCTCAATTATCTATCATGTATAATTATAATTTATCATCTATAATGTGGTTTTGCCCACAAAATATACAGTCAACTCACTCTGATTATTTTTATTAATAACTAGGATTATTATTATTTTATTGAGTTGAATAGTGGTGAGATGTGAAAGGAGAAAAAACTGGAGTGTCAGGTGATTCCTTTGGCAATTCGCACAGAACTTCCTTCAGGTTTTATTTGTGCTGGTGGCTCACATCATCACATCCACTTCTTCATTGAAACAGACGTGCAGATAATTAATGTGCTACTGTGGATCGGAGAGCACATCAACCCAAGTGGCTCCTACACATCTTTTACTAGCGGAGAAAATTGCTTGCCCGACTCATTTTGTTAATGAATAATTTGTGACATTGCAATAATGCTGACTATAAAATTACAGAACAGCCCCTTTAATGCTGAACATTTCTATCATTCTTTGATAACTGTCGTTTATAGGTATGATCAACAACACGATTGCATTGTTAAAGTGCCTTTCACGTTGGGAAGACATAAATTGTTGGAATTCAAATCTAGCACTTTCTGGTCCTAAATCCTGAAGTTTCTCACGATCATCGTCTGAAGACCATTGGCGTCAATGTTAATGACATGTAGAATTCTTATAATACTGTCTTAAAAACTGTACGATAGAGGATAATTTTCCACAAATTGTTAAAAAAGCAAATGGGGTAGAGGACAGAAATAGAAGGAAACAGAAGGATTTCGCTTGCCCGACTCATTTTGTTAATGAATAATTTGTGGCATTGCAATAATGGAGACAGAGCGTGAAAGGATTGGGGAGAAAGATGAAGGAACCCATTATGATTAGTTAATCCTAATCCTGTAATAGCAACAACAGAAACAAATCTTATTTGTATAAGGCCTTTCATGTTGGGAAGATGTCCCGAGGCATTCCAGGGGCTAAATACAATGTACAGTAAAAGCTTGGTTATCCGGCACCCTCGGAACCTGACCGGTGCCGTTTAATCAAAACTTATTTTAAAATATACCATATTAATAATAGACTAAATAATAACAGATTATTGTATGGATACTTATCAATAAAGCATTCCAGCACAACTCGGTAACATAAAAACTCCAGCGTTCGTTACGTTTAATAAGTGCGCATGCACACGCATTGCTCGCATGCGCAAAGTGAGCATACTCGCAAGTGTCCTGGATGGCTCTGGTATGAGATCCGTTTGCTTGAATGGTGACTTGTTTTGGGAGATACCGGTTGGTTGCGTGTTCTGGTTGGTTGGGTGCCAGATAAACAAGCTTTGACTGTGCCTGATTAGCTTTGTGTGAAAAGACGTTGTCTCTTATTGGTCAGCAATGTGCATTAAAAATGGATGGTAATTTCTGAACAGTGTCTGCTTCAGTTTGCAATTGGTGATGCTGTAGATGTATTTAAGGATTAAGATATTAATGGGAAGAGACTTTGTTCACCTTTCAGGTGGCTAGATTTGGCTAGCGTTCTAGTAGCAAATGACATTTTGTTTTAAGCTTGGAATAACTGTTGATTTTTTTTTGTTTGTTTCCAGGGCAGCTATGAATCTTATTTCTTCACAAAATTGTCGCCCTTTATCAACACAGAGTGTCACCAGCACTGACTCAGGAGATAGTGAAGAGAACTACGTTCCAATGGTAAGTACAACAACAACAAAATTGCACTTATATAGCGCCTTTCATGTTGGGAGGACGTCCCAAAGCACTGAACAGTCTGGTCGGGACCCGAGCGGGGGGAGGGGGAGGGGAGGGTGGATCGAAGTAGGGGGAAGGGGAAGGAGAATGGGAGAGGGGGAAGAGTTAGTGGGGCAGCCGAAGTCGCAGTCAAAGAGGAAGGTCTTGAGACCGGCCTTCAAAGAGGAAAGGGAGGAAGCGAGGCGGAGGGGCTGCGGAATGGAGTTCCACAGTGGAGTTACAAGTACTTGGGTTGGAAACCTTTAACCCAAGTCAATTCATTTTTATAGCTAATAAACCTGATCAGATGCAAGTTAACAGTAATTATACAGTAATTGACCAATGACTATTTTCTATACACATCTTCATGTTTCATATTATATAAAAATTAATTTTCAACACTGCATTTAATACTTTTCTACGAATTGTTTGATTAAAAGGCTACTATTGTATTACTTTATGAGCCATTTTCGACTTTATATATCATTTTAGATCACCCAGAATTGAATTGAATTGAATTCAGTCTTCACTTTGAAATCTGTTTACCTTGATTCATAAAATAATTTGCAGAAAATCAACATTAAATTAAGGCTTCTGAATAAGGTTTTTCTGACCAAATAAACAATTTGTGGACTCTTTCCTTTGTCCCCTGCCTTTACAAATCTTAAGTGTAACATTAATCATGTATATTCAGGTGGCCATCTCTTCAATTTGACTGATTTCTACTGGAGGGAATCACCTCACCTCCATTCAGGAAACTCAAGCATTCTTACAGTGACGTAAAGCACAAATAGTGGATTTAATACGAATGAGCAAGTTCAAGAGCCATTTAATGTAGAATGTCAAATAACATGGAAAGAAATTCCACCTGGGAGTTAGATTTACATTACTTATGTAACGTTTTCAGCATCCAGAATTTGGCAAAATTCTTAAGTGTAGAGTTAATTTTAAAGTCATTTTTTCTGTAATTTATTTTATGAGTTAAGGAAAAACCAACTTCAAAGTTAAGACTGAATTCAATTAAATTCTGCGTGCTCTAAAATAGTAATAATAATACAATGATATATAAAATGAGTAGATCTAGGCCCAGGAATTTCTCCAGCTAAACTTGGTAGCTTAAAAATAGCAGTTTCTATTAAAATACAGTAAACTCTGGATAACGTATCACTCTAAGGGAAAGGGGATGAGTGACGATTTATCCAAAGTGACAAGTTAGCTGTAGGTCCTCACTTTAAGTACCAAATGATTCAGTGCTGGTCTCTCTCGCTGAGTCAGCACTCACACCACATCTGAACATGCAGCAGTCAGAGGCACTTTCTTTAAATTGGGCATGTATGCTCAGGTGCATCAGAGAGACCTCTGGTCTATTGGTGGGCCAATCTGTCACAAGATCTAGGGCAGGAGGCCTCTGTGACCCAAGACGAGTTATCTGATCACTTTTACAATGTAATCAGTTATGTGTGAAGTAGAATGACAAGTAAAGCAAAATACCTTGTTAATATTTTTCGTGGGAAGTAGCCAGAATATTGCCGGGCGTGAGGACCTAAGTGAGAGTGACTAGTTAAGGCAGGGTTAAGTGATCCGGAGTTTACGATTTATGTCAGTTCTCCAAAACATTCTGTACTTTGAACTGTTATTTGCCCTTGCGCTTATTTTGCAACTTGAATTGGCCTTGCCCTCTTACTCCCCACCTTCAAAACCTCCCTGAAGACCTATCTATTCGGCAGCGCTTTAAACTGCTTTCCCCCCAACCTCACCCCAGCACAGACTCACTGTCAATTATGTGAAACACTTTGAGAGGTCCTCCTAAAGTGAAATACACTATATACGTCTAAATTGTTTCTGTTGCTGTAATAACAATAACTACAAAGCTATAAATCCATAGTTTGGTTGAAAATTACTTTACGTATATCCCAAATAAAAGACAAATGTTTTCCAATTTGCTTAAATAACAGCAGAATCCAATTTCTACCTCTCCGATGAATGCGGCAACAGGCAGCCCGATTACCAGAAAAAGTGGGAGTGTTGACTACTTGTCATTGGATTTCCAGCCGGGTTCTCCTGGTCCTCATCGAAAGGTAAATTCTTCAGTTTGCATCTGCGTGTTCATCAAGCTTTGTTTGTGTGTTAAACTGACACAAAAATGTGATCATTCCCTTCATCTCTGTGTGTGGGACATGGGCTGTTACATTACAAAACACAATCATTACAACTTACTTTTCTAACCATGGAATCCACTCATCTTTTTCCGGGGGTAATATTCCCTTAAAATATACATATATATGTTCCTTTCAATCCACGACTTTGTGGGACTGCTGCCGGCTGCTGCATTCCGCCCACAAAATACAGTCAATTCACTTTACAATATATCCTGTGATGCGCTTTGAGACATTTCAATGGCGTGATAAGGCACTATGTCAAATGTAAGGACTATTATTATTATTACAGAAAACAAATGTGACCCACTTCAAGGCTATTCACCATGATAAGCCACTATATCAAATGCCCATTATATACACATAGGATTTTGCATAGGATTGCTCAAACCCTTTTAACTAAAATGATCCACTTACCTTATATTTATTCATTACTGAAAATGCATGACAAATGGACATTGAAACAGAACACTGTCCATCTCCTAAATTATGCTATTTTCTGTTGAAGAGGGCAACTGTGACTGTGAGCTTTTGTGCAAATAAAGGTTATATTTGGTGGGTGTTAATGCTTGGATTAGTGTTATAGTAATACTGTATTCATAATCATTACATTCGCTATTGAGTGTTCACATTGTTCACTTCCCATTGTGCTTCACAGTATATACTATAATGTGTATTTGTGGGTGAATGCGGCAGCCAATTTCCATACAGCAATGTCCCACAAACAACCATGGAGTGAGTGACCAATTATAATCTGGAGATTGTCCACCATGACACTGGGAGAACCTCCCTTCTCTTTTCAAATAGTCTTGTGGAACCTTTAATGAACCCTAAACTGGCAGGAGGGACCTAAGTTTAACATCACATCTGGAGGACAGCACCTCAAACATTGTACACAAAGCCAAGAATGTATTTGCTTAGCATTAATAATCATGGATTTAAGAACAATGTCACTTCCTGGGCAAAGAGTCTGCATGAAAATGGCTGGACCTCCAAGTCATCAGGTCGCTGCAGACATCATTTCTTGCATGCAGACCCCCCAGGTCTCTCTGTTCCTTCACATCCCTTTAAATTGTACTATCTAGCCTATATTGCCTCTCCTCATTCCTCCTCCCAAACGGCATCTTGTTGCAATAATTGCATCTTGTTGCAATAATTGGTGATGTTGGCAGCGACCAGTTAATGCAGATGTCAGCTATGGCCCCACCAGCAGCTCCTGCTCCATCGTTCTGCGAGCATGGATGGTGAACGTTGAAGAGCTGTCCTGCGATTGCACACCATTATACCACAGTTTGGGAACTTATGGAACCAATTATTGCAACAAGCTGCAATTATTGCAACAAGATGCCTTTTGGGAGGAGGAATGAGGAGAGGCAATATAGGCTAGATGGTACAATTTTAAGGGGTGTGAACGAACAGGGAGACCTGCATTGCCCGAAAAGGTGGTAGAGGCCGATTCGATAACAACTTTTAAACGAGAGATATATGTTTATTTGGGGAGGACGGGTTGCACACTTATGGGGAGAGAGCTGCTCTTCAAAGAGCCGGCGCAGACTCGATGGGCCGAATGGCCTCCTTTTGTGCCGTAAGATTCTATGATTCTAGGAAGCTCAATCAAATCCATGTCCTGTGTTTTTTAACCAGCCTTCCACGTCCTCGGTGACATCAGATGAAAAGGTTGATTATGTACAAGTGGACAAAGAAAGGACCCAAGCGTTACAGAACACCATGCAAGAGTGGACCGACGTGAGGCAATCCAGCGAGCCTCTGAAAAGCCTAAAGTAGCAATACATATTACAAATGATAAACTTTGGAAGGGTATCCTGTGTACAGCTCTGGGAAAGTAAGCTGGTACAAATTGATATGTCAGAATGGAAGAGCAGATATATTTTGTTGAATTGTGTCAAAACTGTACAGGGTTTTTTTTAATTAGAAGCAACCACTTTGTTGTTGTTTGGCCATGTTCACATCAGAAATCAGTTCTCTTCCCCTGATCTGCTCACAGAATAGTTTGCAGGTACTACCTGAAGATGGTCTGAAGCACTGATAGTCATTATTCCTTTGCTGAAACAGGCTTGTTTCTCTGTTGTTCAGGCTGTCGATAATTTATCTGGAACAAGTAAAGAAGACAAAACTTCTGATTAGATACCATCAACAAAAGAAGGATTACGAGAGAATGGACAGTTTTGCTACTAGCAAAGTTAATGAGCTTGTCAACACTGACCGATTGATTAACATGTAAATGCCCAGTTGTTCAAACAATTCCACCTACACTTGCACAATATATTTAAATCTAACAATTGAGCTCTGAAGCTCTCCTATTTGTGAATATAACTGTTATTTAAATTATTTCAATGCATTAATAAATTGCTGAAAGAAGATCTGAACACCTGAGAACTGTTCCTCTGGATAAGAGTGAGCTAACTGAAACCAAGGCAGTTGCCCTTCCCAGTAAATTCTTTATGCATCTTATAAAGACTTGTAATTGTCCTGTAGAGTCTGACTCTAGATTCTTCAAAATCTTTTTAAGATGTAACTGGATCCTAGGTTTCAATAAAAATACCAGACTGAGTATGAATATGTGTCTATAGAGTCAGTAAAGTGTAAAGTGGAGTCATCAGCAAACAAAATCAGAACTTCCTGATAATACCAATATAACATTCATGCATTTTCTAATAACCATTCCGAAAATCAAACAGACATTAGGGTGCTTTGTTGATAAATGTTCCCAGTACTTTAAATCCCTGTTGAAGACATTTCTGTTTACATTGTTGAATTAAGCCATTAGATAATCTAACTGAAAAGTATTAGAATATTTTATGTTTATTGATAAATAAACAACTGCCTTTAGAATTGCTATTAAAATGACAGATGCCACTGCTGATTGATCATTCAGTATGAACATTTTTAAAGTAATTTAATGCTAATTCCAATAAATTTTAGGGAATGCATATTTTTAGCAGAGGGGAGTGTCTAGAGATATATATGAAATAATGGTGATTTATTTCAACTTCTTTTGAAATGTTATAAATGTATATATTTTATACTAGTGGCACAAGAAGTTCCCAAAATGCATCTTTTGGTTGCACTGCTTTCAAAACTGAAACACCATTTGATAATATTATTTATTCAAAATCAGAATAGGCCACAAAATAATCAACCTTGGTAACCTCCATGGTCAAAATCTGATAGCATAGCATCAATTAATATCACAAATTGTTTCATATCATTTTTTGAGCTCTAGTTGTTGATCCCACAGGTTTTGCATTCAGGAGAAAATTGATCAGCTTCCATTATATTTTGCTTAAGATCCTAATTTGATTCCGAAATTTTAAGTTGATCTGACTTTTCCATTGTAACACAAAGTCTTGTCCTTGAGTGAAGATCATATTTTATGTTCAAACAGACAAGAGTGCTTTAGATATACTGTAATTTCATTTCCTACACATGATGTTTTCAGTGGATTGCCACCTTTATTCAATATAGCTATCACTAGTGCAACCCAAACTTGTTTTATGGGAGACCAGTGGCACAGATTTGGACTCTAACCCAGAATGGTTTGAAATCCAATTTAGACTTTAAGTTAATTAATTTCAACCAATTCCAGGTAGGGTAACATAGTGATTGCTATGTAGAACAGAGCACTTGAAACTGAAACCTGCCAGAAGAACATCTTACAGACTTATCCCTGACCCTCTTTAATTACACATCTTTTCAGCTGAACAAGGAATAACCCTTACAATGACCTAGCAGAAGTTGAGCCCAGGCTGCCTCAGCTGCCAGGATAACTGTCAGTAGAAAGCAATATTGGACAAGTCTTGAAAGGGAAATATTACAGTTGTATTCATAATCAGACATTTTCAAAGGGCATTGAATCTCTTTAGCACATTTGTAAATACAGAATGTCAAATGATGTGACTCATCTGATTATATCATTGCATAACCTGTCACTGAAATATATTATGTTCATTAAACTGTTTCCACTGGTGGGCGAATCTGTGACTCGTGGTCACAGATTTAAAATAGTTTCAAAACGAAGCAGAGGGGAGCTGAGGAGAAATGTTTTCACTCAGCGGTTTGTTCGAATCTGGAATGCATTGCCTGAAAAGGTAGTGGAGGCCGATACGATAACAGCTTTTAAAAGAGAATTCGATCTTTATTTAGGGAGAACAGGTCTGTTATGTTATGGGGAGAAAGCTGGGCAGTGGGATTGAGTTGCTCTTTTCAAAGAGCCGGCACAGACAAGATGGGCCGGATGGCCTCCTTTTGTGCAGTAAAATTCTATGATTCTATGATTATAAAACTTGTAAAACTCAAAAAGTCAAAGTCATATCACATGAGATTACTCTGCAGTTCAACTGCCTCGGCAGCCAATTTAGCTGCAAGGTCTCTGGTTTAAACAAGAATTTAGAACAATTTCTGCTTTCATCACTGGACACTTCAACTCGGCAACAAATGTATGTAAAGCAGATGTATGAACAGTGGCAAAACAAAGCTAGCCAGGAAAGCAATTACTAGCAACAATTCAATTTGCTGCTCTTTGAGAATTTTTACATATATCTGATCCAAATTCATATGATAGTATAGTGTGCTGTTTGGACAACCTTGAACATTGACCAAATCACTACGCTTCATACAGGAGTACATGTTTCTCTATTTTAAGAAGTAATGAGAGTATAACCTTTTTTCAAGTTTTTCCCTCTGTTTTCTTCCTTTTTCTCCTGAGAGGACTTGACTCCTTCCTTTTGATGAGTTAATGTTCCATGAGCACCTGGAACCCTCCAGTACATCCCTTCAGTAGCCACAAATCATGCATGAGCTTGAAAGAACAGTGAGTGTTGGCAAGGTATTTGATCAGAGCTTGAAGCTCAGCTCAATGCTCTTATTACCCAATATGCACACCCTACAACAGGAGTTAGAGGATTGCAGTTAAACCTAGAACCTGGCTAGCATTATATGCAACTCATTTCATCCTTCCTAACCCTAAATTACTAAATCCAATTGTAGTTTCCCAGGTGAGATCACCAATAGACTTATCTCTGGGATTTCCATATATGGGTTATTATTATTATTATCATTATCATATAGATGGGATGCCTGAATCCCATCTATAGATGGGATGCCTTGAATTCTCAGTTTGGTGTGGATAGTCTTAAGCATGGTGATGGGATTCCGCAAGTGTCAGACACCCGGCTCACCAAAGAAAAGTGCAGGCCAGGATTCAACCTGAGATACACTGACCTGTATATTTTTGCAATAGGCTATCATAATGCTGAACTGTACTTTAACCAGGACAGTCTGTGAATTGTTCTTGTTTTATGCTGCCATGAGAATGCTGCATTTGCATGATATTTGCATGTATTGGGATGAACAGGATCATTCATTTTCTATGATTCATTTATATCGAAGGAACTCAAGTGTGATCTTTAAATGCTGTTGTCACCATGAACATAGGTACATTGTAAACGAAGTACCCTCCAGCACAAAATCGTGACAGTCTTACAATGCTCGGGATAATTAGAGTTTTAACAAATGGGAAGTAATTGTCTAATCACCATAGTAAATGTTCAGTGCCAGGAAATTTATAGCTGGGGCAATCTTTTGAAGATTGTATAATTATATAAACTGCTATTTTGTACTTCAATTTTGCAAAGTGAGGCAAAGGAAACTTAATGGGATTAATGAGAGTTAATTGGACATCCATTTTGCCTATAAGTGAGAAAAATTTCCTAAATTAAGAGTAACAAATGACAAATAAACTTTGAAGGTCTGAGAGGCAAAACCCGATAAATAGCTCGATATTGCCCATCAAATTTGTAGAATGTATAATATTTTAGTTTAATTGAATTTGTTATCTGTGGTTTAACTACAATGTAGCAACCAGAGAAAGTGTGAAAAATTTACACATTTGGTTAAATAACCAGAAACTTGAACTTGCAATGGGCATTCAGCAGTAATGAATAATGCTATTTATTTAAGAGATGATATAAAGTTCTCCAAATTCTCAGTTATTGAAAATACACCATTAATCACCACAATCAGTTGCCACAGGCTGTTCTACACTGCTTTCCTGCATGAAATACAGTATATGCAACAAGTGTAAATATTTGTTTAAATCTCTTACAGTATTACGATTTAATAATGAATAGGTTTATTCTATCCATAAATCATTATTGAAAAATTCTGTTTAAATCAGGACTAATGCATCATGCTTTAACATTATAATTTATTTGCAGTTTTGATTATTTTGTAGTCCATTTTAGGCATTGTACTGTGTAATGAAATGTAGTAAATATATGATTAGAGTCCTTCAGTTCAGCTTGTGGATAAACTAATCCCAGAAACCACTGTCTATCAATAATGTATATCTTTATTAAGTAACTGATCTGAATTACCACTGCATTTTGCAGTATGTCACAAAATGTAGTACAATTATGATTCTTCAAGCTACGTCAAACTGCTAAGAATAGCGGTCCATGCTATTTTCCCATTGCAACCTTCCTTGCTTTCTTGTTGGTGTTTAGCTTATGAAAAACATTGTGATGTGCAAATAAACCTCAGCACCAGAAAGGTTTATTTAATGTATTGTGGCTCCACTGACTGCATGCATTCAGACATTGCAGATGACTTGTATGTCTACGGACTACTTATGTTATATATTAGACCATTTCTGCTCGTTCCCTGATTATTGAAGACAAAAGGACACTTTCTAAAAGGCAAATCTAAAATCTGTATATTTGTTAGTACTTTTTACTAGGTTCTCCAATAGGTTTACATTTTTTTTCTATTAAATGTAAGGCTATTTGTACGTGCAGTATAAAACTGTGATAGGAAAGATTTTTTTAAAAAGTGAAAGTTGGTTATATATGTTAAATATATCATATGTTGACATGGATCATATCATATTGCCCTTCAAGCATATTATTTAGAATTTATTGTTTCCTCTTTGCTCTTTCCTCCAACTTAATGCTATGCTTAGGTAAAAAGTACAGAGGAGCATGGCAGGTGATGTACTGAATTGGGGGAGCTAAATGAAAGTAACCATTTATAGGCAGCGAATGAAAATATTCTTTGGGGGGAAGGAGAGTTGATCTGAGTCATGTTCTCCTCGTACATTCTGACCCCAATTCTTTATTTGTATGTGTGCTGTGCGTGTGTGTGTGGGTCAGCACTGGATCCAATTCCCACTCACTCAACTCATTGACTGGTACACTCACTTTACTTGATGATATTCCTTGCATTTGATATAGCGCCTTATCATGTCTTCTAGACGTCTCAAATCACTTCACTGAATATAATAATAATAATCCCAGCATTTGATGAAGCACTTTTCACGTCTTCTAGACACTTCACAGAATATACTCTAAAGTGAATTGACTGTATATTTGTGGGTGAAACTCAGCAGTGAATTGTGCATAGCAGTATTCCACAAACTGTCATGGATTGAATGATCAAATTATCTGCCAATCAATGAATAACCAGGTTCCTACTTACTGCTAGGTAAACAGAGGCGTGTGGAGTAAGGAAGCTTACCCAACATTTTGCCTTACCAAGAATAGAACCCAGGTCTCTCACTTGCGAGGCTAATACTCTGACCATTGAGCTAGAGGACTCCACTGTAAAGTAATATACTGTAAAGTGAATTGACTGTGCTCGCCTGTCATGTTACACACCGTGGAGAGCGGCCGAACCCCCCCCCTCACCCCGCCATTTCCAAGCCACAGCATTTCACTCGGCAAAACTGGAGAAGAGTTAGCGATCTGATAGATAGATTTGGGTGGGCTGAGCCCTCGTTATCCCTAACCTTTGACTCTACTGTTAATAAAATACTATTTTGTGTTTTCCAGATATAATGTTTTTGAACATATGTAGAATTAAACGTGTTTGCATATAGGTTACATTTCAATTCCTTTTTTCCCCCCACAAGTATAAAATCAATTTCCATTTAAAGTAACGTTTTTTGTAAGATGTTATTTCTGTAAAAAAAAGTAACAAGGAGGAACATACCATCAACTGTGATTTTAAAAAGAATATCTGAATATATAGTTGATTATTTTGTCTTTTAATTTATTATGTTGGGAAATAATTAAGATTTTGGCTTAAACAGTGTGCTTAGCATTCAAACAGCCAACCAACCCATAAAGCCGAAATGAAGAAAAGATAGTTCGTATCTTTGCATCACTCTTAACTACTGTATTTTCTCTACAGTTTGTATGTAACATTTTGTTCTTTAAAAAAACATAAATTAGATGAGGATTAAATGATGCACTTAGTTGCTTGTTTGAGAACATTTTATTCAATACCTATGAATTTCACCAAAAGAGGAAAGAGTGCATTAAACAGAGGCTCAGAACAAAGGATGATATCTTGGAGGTAAAACACTCCTTTAACTATGTAGTTTCTTCCTATTTTAGAGAACAGAAAGCACTAAATGTTCTGTTTAGGGAAAGTTATCCCTTTTTTGAGCTTCGCAGTATTTCCATTATTTTTTTTTACACACAAACGCGCAGATTCTTCAATAAATATTGCACTTAATATGTATTGGTAACAATTTATGACTTGCAAGCCAGAAAATTTCAGAAAAGCTTGTAAGTATCTAAGATTATAGTAGATGTCTTCAATTACTTTGAAAGGAGTGATCTTCAGATGAAAACCTTCAGTCATATTTCATACCTTTTAAAACGTTTTAGTAAAATTGGCATTACAAAATTGCACATTTAATTGTCTATTCCCAAAGTTGCTGCTGTTTGCAAATCATACATCTCTCTCGGTTGTACAAACTCAATTACATAACAAAGAAATGCCTTTGGGGGCATTCTTAGGTCACTTTAATATTCCTCTGTATAATTGTACTCTTAATTTATTCATATTTGTACTATATGTATCATAATTCATCAATTGTTCCCTTTAGGGTATTGAGAAGAGTGACACTTCTGCAGATTCTTGTTTGTTTCATTACATAATGAGTTGCTGATTCAAAGTAAACTTGCCTTATGTTTGGACATTTTACTGAGTATTTCTGATTTATTTCATTGTCCAAGAAAAAAGTTATAAAATGTATTGTTGTGTTGTGATTGTGATACCCAACCTGTGGAAATACAAAATGTATGCCCACAGTTTGAGCATTAAATTTTATCTAGTTTTGTGCATTTCATTCATAATAATTCTTGCATTTGATATAGCGCTTTTCACATCTTGTAGATGTCTCAAAGCGCTTCACAGAATATATTGTAAAGTGAAATGACTGGATATATGTAGGCAAAACACGCCAGCCATTTGCGCACAGCTGTGTCCCACAAACAATTGAATTGAAATGACCACTTTTTTTTTGGAGATTATTATCAGGCATGTGGATTAATGAAACTTGCACAAAGTTTTGCCCTGCCTGGAATTGAACCCAGGTCTCTCGTAAGTGCTCTAACCATGGAGCTACTGGACTCCACAAATTAATGTTCATACTCACACTTGTCTAATTTTTCAGCAAACTGGCCATTTTGAGTTTTCTCTTTTTGCTGTAACTTATAAAAACCGTGAAAATATGTGCCCAATTCAGAAAGACATCTAATAATAATCTTTCCATTTGACATTTGATATAGTTCATGTTGGGAGAGCATCTCAAAAGAGCTTTACTGCATTTACTGTCTAGTGGTAACGACAGTATCGTTAAAACAAAATTTAACTTTTTTGTAATGTGTAACTAAACACACAAAATACCAATACAGCACTACATTGTATGTCTGAAACTATCTGAAAAAAGTGACTTCTACATTGTCATGGTCCATTTAAATTAATTTATTGTGTTCAAACTTCTTATAATGATCTTACCATGAACATTTATTTATGCTAGTATTGCATGTTGATCTAGTTTGTGTGAAACAAGTCCATCACTGTTGACCTCTAGTTTACCACTGCAACTGGTTCATCGCACATAATCCTGGTTTGTTACTACTGCATTATACCACAAATGTAAATAAAGAATATTGAAAAATCGTGACTTTTTTTTCCTGAGTTGAAAAATCATTCATTATTACACTAATCGTGAGCTATGTGCAAGTGAACAATAATAATAATCCTTGCATTTGATAGGCCTTATAATGTCTTTGAGATGTCTCAAAGTGCTTCACAGAATATACTGTAAAATGAATTAACTGTATACAGTATTTTGTGGGTGAAACTCTAGTTGATTGTGCACAGCAGTGTCTCACAAACAGTCATGGATTAAGTGACCAAATTATTATTCTTTGGAAGTGATTATTATCCCGGAAAAGCGATACGGCAATCGACTAACAGCCAGGTTTCTACTTCTGTTATGTAAACAGAGGCATGTGGAATTAGGAAACTTCCGTAAAGTTTCACACTGCCCAGGAATCAAACCCAGGTCCTCTCGCTTTAGACACGAGTGCTCTAACCACTATGCTAAGGACTCCACTGAATGAATTTTTAGCAGAACCTTGTGCTTGCAATCAGGCAAAATAAACTAGCAAATGTCTTTATTAACTGTTCACAATAGTGTTATGGGGTTAAATATAGCTCTCTGAAGGCCTAGTGGCTGGGGTGGTTAGAGGATTAGCAATACAGAATACATAGCAGATTCAAATTCTGACGTGTGCTGATGTCAGTCAAAGCAGAAAGCAGTGCACTAGATTTACTGCAGCACTAAAAAATAAGGTATCAACAACTTTAGTGCCTACTTCTGGTAGCTATCCACTGAATTCTACAGCAACATGTACATAACAATAATCCTTGCATTTGATAGCACTTTTTACTATTATTAAACTATTATAAGAGCATAATTTGACTCAGCTATGATTAAATCTCCTCCAACATGGTTAGTAGCCTGCCAGCATTAAATTTCCAGACTCGTGCACATTAATAATAGCCATGTGAATGGCAAGGTATCTGAGATGGCTGCCATCTATAGATCTGTTCAACATTAGAAAGAAAAATGGCCATGGCCACAAGTACTATTCCAGCTCCTAAGATCCAGCTTCTGTTTGTGGACCATATTGGGATACTGGCGGAGACACCAGGGAAGTTATGTGTGCACCCAGCATTGTGAACCAGTTCCTCCATTCGCAGGCTGCAGGTCATCCAAAACTCTGCAGCCCGTGTACTATCCCGCACCCGCCTTCACGATCACATAACCCCCACCCTCGCCCGTCTCCACTGGCTCCCCATCCTCCAGAGGATCGAGTTCAAGATCCTCGTCCTCACCTTCAAGGCCTTACACGGCCGTGCCCGCCCTACTTAACCGATTTACTTTCCCCCTATAAGCCCACCGGGACCCTCTGTTCAGCAGGACTTGGCCTGCTCCAAGCCCCCCGCCCGAACCGCCCCACCATCGGAGGCCGGGCTTTCCGTTTTTCCGCTCCCACTCTGTGGAATTCCATCCCCAATCCCTCAGTCTTGTTTCTTCCCTTTCCTCTTTCAAGGCCGGTTTGAATACTTTCCTCTTCAACCGTGCCTTTTGTTCCCCCCCGAATTCTTCGACCTCCCCTACGTGTTTCACCCCTTCCCGAACACCCCCTCCCAACTCGGGTCACACGCCTCCTGTGCAGCGCCTTGGGACGTCCTCCCGACGTGAAAGGCGATTTACAAGTTTAAGTTGTTGTTGTTGAACATTGTGCCACCAGTGGACAGGACTATAGATGTCCCCAAATGCAATATTATGTTCTGTATGGCTGAAGAGTTTTGATTTGAAAATAAAAGGAACATTGGTTCCAGTTGTTGATACTTCCTAGTACATAGTTGTTGTCGTGGACACCCAACTTTTCGTTGGAATTGTCCTGAAGACGTGTACAGAGAAGGGGCAAACACAACCCTGGTCATATTCAAATATCTTCAAGGAGAGCAAAGTCCCAACGTAGGTCAAGCACATAAGCTGCTGTGCAAACAAGAGGCTTTTTGGCTGTGAGCTCCAAGATGCAGGGGGAGAGGCTCATTTGCTAAGTCAAGGATCAAACAGGCATGATACAAGGATACAAGATACTATAACAGCATTAAACATACTATATTAAGAATTGTGTAATTTGCTCTAACATTAGAGACATTCTAATGCCAATAATGCATTTTGTGATCTGTGCTGCATTTCAGGACAAGTAGCATTATGCACATTTTGAGTTTTAATGCATTTCAAACTTATGTAAATTAGATTTGAGTTTGAACCAATTGAACAACTATTTCGATTTATATAGCACCCTCCTCATCAGACGGCATCTCAGAGCACTTTACAATAGCGGATCCCAGGACCGAGCCAGAGGCAGAAAGGTGATCAAAAGCGCGGTAGAAAAGAAAGGTCTTCAGCTGTGACCTGAAACTGGGAAGAGAGGGGGCGAGGCGAAGGGAGCGAGGAAGGGAGTTCCAGAGCCTCGGGGCATAGTGGCTAATTGCTGTTCTTTATATTAAAAAAGGGGGATTTGCCTTAGCATCTGCACTGGAATAAATTATCTGTAAAACAGTTGTTTCTTTTCATCAGTTTCAATACCAGAAATCAGTAAAAATATTCAACCTTCAAAATTGGCATTGTATTTTTCTGTATTTAATACATGTGGAGTCCTGTAGCTCAGTGGTTAGAGCACTCACCTTACAAGCGAGAGACCTGGGTTCGATTCCAGGCAGGCAAATCCTTGGGCAGATTTCCTTACTCCACACGCCTGATAATCCTTCAAAAAAAATTCAGTCACTCAATCCACAGACTGTTTGTGGAACACTGCTGTATGCAATTGGCTGCTGCACTTCACCCACAAATAGTCAATTCAATGTACAGTATATTCCGTGAAGCACTTTGAGATGCCTAGATTCAAGATGTGAAAAGTGCTAATATCCAATGCAAGGATTATGATGTGGATCTGTGGTAAACAGGGGAAGCAGCTTCAGATGTACATCAAAGTTCACTCTAGCTTATGGACCCAGTACAAAATCTTTGCTTGTTGATGAACCGTCACTGTCTCTTTAGTCCTTTATCTCTGACTTTCCTCCATTTCCACAATGTTATAAGGGCGCAGGTTTAGCTAGGTGGAGCTGCAGTATCCAGGGTACTGCTGTTGACAAACCCAAGAGATTGACTCATTTGCAATCTTTAGAGGGGCAGTCATTGAGAGCAGGAATTCATGCCCCACAGCTCATATTAATCCTGCAAGCCCCAGCTAACGGGTAAGTAGGCCCTAACTGAACAAGCTGGATGCTTAAAAACCAGCTTGATATATCGAGGGGCGGATGGGGAGATGATCAGGTGGTTGTTCTAATCTTGTCTAGGCTAATCAACACACGTTAGTGTGTTCGATAGCAAGCAATGTAACTGGTTAAACTCTAGCAGTACCCCCAAGAACACACTTGGGTCTACAAACCTTGGCTCTCACCAAACTGCTCTTAATACATTCTGGAATTAGGAAGCAGGATAGCAGAGTGTAACCTTCTGAGGAGTGTGCATTCCATTCCAGACACAAGAAAATTCATATGCCGACCTGGAACTCTTTCTGGTTTGAATACT
This sequence comes from Hydrolagus colliei, assembly GCA_035084275.1. Classification (NCBI taxonomy): domain Eukaryota; kingdom Metazoa; phylum Chordata; class Chondrichthyes; order Chimaeriformes; family Chimaeridae; genus Hydrolagus; species Hydrolagus colliei. The sequence continues at coordinate 8,508,581 of CM068745.1, forward strand.
CTTAAGCACGGTGATGGTTTCCATGTGTCAAGATGCCCACCTGATCTAAAACTTCTAAGATGGGTTAATATCACTGTGAAAAACAACTACTGCTTTTACTACTACTATTACACTAACTGTACCTACATTCATCCTCCCCCACCCCCTGGCTTGGCTTCGGGCTCCGCCATCGTTAAGCACTCCAAGATACCATCCAGCCTGGAGGGCACTATATAAATGCAAGTTGTTGTTGTACAATGAAAAGACACTATATAAAATGTAACAGCTTTGAATTAAGACTTTTTCTCAAATTTCATGCCAGTTTAACCCGAGCGACTTGTGAGCAATAGTTAAAACATTCACCCTTGAATAGAAAATACTTTTCAAACATGCTGTGCGGGTGATGTAACTGCACAGAGCTTGGTTTCAGAGCTGAAGTCAGGTGAAACTCAAGCGACAGACACTGAGTCCAAGTTTGTGACAATAATTCTTTCATAGTCCATTAATTCCAGCTCTACTGACCGATCAGAATACAGTACTTGTTTTTAATAGACTCGCTGCAAACAGTTTATTTTTATATCCTTGGAAAGGACTAGATTACTATAGAAAAATATACAAGAGCTAATAATGTACACAGTGATAATGCTGAGGCTTTCAGAGCCATTCCAACATCACAACACTATTTCAAGCACAACCTAACATTTGGACATACTTAGGAGGAAACAAATGCACAATTAGTTGTTATTAGATAATTAGCAGTTCATTAGTAATTACAGTTTACATAACCGATTACGTTAAAAAATTATTTTTTAATTACTACACTAGCAACGTTCACACAACAAACAGCCCGAAGGCACACAGTTGGCTAATTCTCCACTTGTTAAATTTCTTCCTGAAAACTTTAATTTTTAATCAGTGATCTACCCCTGTACACATTCATCGAGTCTCCTTTTCACACATGTCAATATTCCAGTGGTAAAGACAGGGGGGGGGGGGGGGGGGGAGAGAATAGGAAGAGAGAAAAGAAAAATACCAGTCATGCCCAATTCTGTCCTCATCTGACTTCTCATGTCCCACCTTGCAGCAGAGATGTCTACATTGTGATAAGGAATCTTGGTGGATTTGTCTCTTCTTAATCTGGGTTTAACTAAGGTGTAAGATTCCAGTCTGTATGGTATACTGCTGCACTAGATAGTATCTGCAGCACTATCATCAATTATGCTTTTTCTAATAGTTATTTGGAGTCAATCTGTCATCACTAACATGTGTTATGCCTGTCAAACAATAGTAAATGTCTGAGCAGGTAAAACAAATTGTTAGGGTCTTTTGACAGCTTGATAAATCTGTTACCAAACTGTTGCCCTGCACCTCAGTGAAAGGGTGGGGATAGTAAAGTAATGAGACACCACGAAGATCTGGTTTAGGAGTTAGGAAGTCACATGGGAATTACTCAGACTGACATAAGTAGACCGAAAGTGAAATATCCCTTTGAAAACAGACCTTATCTATAGTGGGATACATAACAATAGACTATAAGCATCTAATATATAACAATATACTGTGTATAAACGCAGCATCTGGTAGACCAGATATGATCAATTTGCTTACAATCTATTTCCATTATAATCCTTTAATTTTGTTCAATTGATTCCACACATTTGGCAAATGTTAATTTTCTCAATAATCGCTTAATAAGAACCTAATACTTATTCAGGATGATTGCCTAAAGTATAAAGGACAAATTCTTATCCTCTTCAAGGGCGTTTGGAACCATAGAGTATTTACGATGCAATCCATAAACTCAAGTGAAAGAGTAAAACCCTTCAAATGCAGCTAGAAAACTAGATTTTCAAATGAGCCTAAGCCACTTCCTCCTCCATTAGCAGGACCAAAACTTCCAGAAGGATTATCATCTTGATCATCATCAAAACGTCTCACCGTACTGGGGTTCTTACAGGCTGTTCTCTGTGCTTCCATTTCTTGTTCCTGAAAAGAAAAAAATCCAGCATTTCTAGCTTACATTCTCAAATTAAAAACTATTTTCAGTTTTGAGACATTGCAATTCTGATGCCATCTTTGCTAAATGATTTAGGTAGGCCAATTTCTATTTCCAATAGTCAGTCACAGAAAACAAACAGTTCAATATATTTCCCATGCACAATTTTATCTATATGCAGCATCACATCTTCAAGATATCAAAGCGCTTCACAGAATATACTGTAAAGTGAATTGACTGTATATTTTGTGGGAGAAACACAACAGCCAATTGCACACAGAAGTGTCCCACAAACAGTTGTGGATTTTTTTTTTTAATGTAATTTTTTTTTGAAGGGGTTATTACCCCAGAAAAGCGATCTGTAATCGACTAACCGGGTTCCTATATGCAGGTAGGCAAATAGAGACCTGCAGAGAAAACTTGTCTAACATTTCCCCCTGCCCAGGAAACAAACCCCGGTCCTCTCACTTGAAGGAGAATGCTCTAACCAATAAGCTACAGAACTCCTCTCTAGTCCACTAAGATGTTAGTAATTAACATTACAACTGTTTGTGGGACATTGCTATGCGCGTACCTGTAAATACTTAATATTGTCTTTAGAGATGGCTTCCATCACCTCTGTGTGTTTTGGTGGTTCTCTACGCACTGTTACGTTATCCGACACAGTTTCATTGCCTACACAAGTATGTTTCCCTGATCGTTGTCTGTAGAACAGTAGATAAGCGGTATCTTTGGGAAAATGATTTGTAACATTGCTGACTGATTCAAAAGATGAAAAGGAAACTCTCGTGTCATTGTACAAGTACCACTGGTTCTCTGATCTTCTTTCATTTTCCAAATTAACTTCTGGACCTATTCCAGACTCAGTATCTACACAATCTCTGGCATAGCAATAGTAGTGTCCGCTATCTGAAGAGTTGCCAGAATGCACCACTATGCAACAGAGGTCGTAGGTAAGTGACAAATATGTGACATTGTCTGCAAAATGTCTCAATTTTCTGATGTGATGACCCGGTGTGTCAGCATCGACTATTCGTTTGTCCTTTTTTGTGGTCACCCTGATAGGTAGCTTGAGAACTAAAGGCAAAGATACATTATCTAGAATTTTCTTTCGCTTCATTGCTACTAAATCATAGGAGAATCTTAACAAAGTCAAGATGAGATAATGAGGTCCCCTTGTTAATTCCACCACTTTTTCAGCATCCTGCAAGGAGGCGCACTTTTCACAGTAGTATCTGTTGTCACCAGTTAGCCTTTCTGGTGAAAGAAAATAGTTTATGAGGTCAGAGACTGATCTCGAGCTCGATGAACCACATGCTTTTTCCCCAGAAGCCATTGCAAACTCAATTTTCTTAGGTATTGTGCTATATGGATACACATGATCCTTTTTTGTCTCTTTAGAATCTGAAGGTTCTTCCTTCTTTGCTTTTCCACGGGAACCTATTACTTCAATTGGCATTACTCGAACAAAAGAGTCTCTAGATTCTGTTTGCTTCAGTTTTGCTGCAGACTTACTGGCCTTCTGTGGTTTTAAATGGGAAACTGAATTATCTGAGCCTATAATTTCCACTGAAAAAGCAGGATCACTTGAACTGCCAGATCTATGCAGAACTCTATCCAGTGGTGGAAAGGCAAGGGACAGATCTGTGAAAGCTTCCTCACGAAAGGAAACATTACGGCAGCAAAGGCAATAGATCCTGGTTACCATCTTCCCACCAAACATTCTTTCTATTAATGTCTTTCCTGAATCTCGATCATCTTCAATACAAATTTCACTGGTTGAACATTTGAGCTTGTGGAAAATCATTCCTTTCTCTTCTTCATGTGACCTTTAAAAGAAAATCAACTGTTTATGGATAAGAGTGGTGGGAGGAAATGTCAACACCATCAATGTATTCCCCTCAACATCCTCAGCGCCTTGGGATGTCTGCCCGACGCGAAAGGCGCTATACAAATGTAATTGTGTTGTTGTTGTACGTATACATTTTCTTATAATAAGCAAGGATAATTGCTGGCAATTTTCTTTAAATAAAATAATTTGGATTTTTTTCCTTTACCCCTGAAGACATGGACTCACCAGCTAATCAGCCCATCCTCTCAACTCCATTACCAACCCATCCCAATGGGTCAATTTCAATATCTTTATCTTCACATTTGCTCCATTAGTTTTAATATAAATTCAAATTTCAAGGTTACTATGGATGGTTCCTCATCTTTTTAAAGAACATTTGTGAAGACAAAATTATTCCACTGGAAAGTGTACTATTTTAAATCTAAAATATTTGAGGAAACAGAATGTGAATTTTTCAATCAAAGATAGCAATTTATCCCATTGTTAACTTCGGAAATTGAAACAATGGTTATCCATAATTACTGATTTCAAAACAAACTTAGATGGAATAGAATATTTAACCTACCTGTCCAACAAATATTTTAAGTACTCTGAACAGTCCTGTTGGGCTCCTGGATGAAACCATGGAGGAGATGAAACCTTCAAGAAGCTATCAGGGGAGATGGCGGGTCTCTAAAATAAAATGAGAAAAGTCAGGTTCTTAAATATTCAATGAACAAAATATTCCAATCATTTAGATAGCTTATGTATAAGCTATAAACTGGAATAGCATACTTCAAACAACTAGGACTAGCCAGTCCACGAACACTCGTAGAAGCTTGTATTTGAAGTGTAATGTTTATTAGGAAGAGAGAAAAGCGGTCATAAGGGTATATTATTTTAGCAGTAGAAAAGAAATTGGACAGATGTCAAAATAAATACAATGAAAGCTTTAGTCAATGTGATCATCTTCCTCATACTCAAGCCCTGCAACGCAGACTTATTATTCCTCAATGGAGGTAACCAGCAATATGGAAAATGCCAATAGAGAAAGCAATTTTTTTGTACTGGTTCAATTTCTCTCTATCATAAATATCTACCAAGTATTTGCTAATTCAATGAAGTATAATGAAGTTCAATGAAGTTTCACCCACATATATAGTCAATTCCCTTTACAGTATATTCTGTGGAGCGCTTTGAGATGTCTAGAAGATGTGAAAAGTGCTGTATCAAATGTAAGGATTAATAATAATTAATATTAAGCAAATTTATATACCAGGTTGTAAAATATGTCCGCTCAGTGCCAAATGTATTTTTGTTTTAAAAACACATCTATGAAATACAGATATAGTTACTCATTATTCTGTAGCAGTAGTCTAAAAAACAAGTATTCCAACATGTCGATACTTCCCATATCAACCAAGTAAACTAGTAACCTAGACACGACTGGACAACAACCTCTCTTCTATCCCTGGCCAGATTTTATTCCTTATATGCTTTCCATTTTTATGTAGTTTTTTTTGCAAATACTTTGTTTGTGTAAGCAATGTTAGTTTTTTGAATCCTTCTTAATGCAACTTCTGTAACATTTGAATGTACTGTATAGTAATAGATATTGTTCACAACTATGCACCATACAAACAAGAGTTGCAATATAAAAACATCACTGGACAAGAGAAATTTGTACAGATTCATTTCCATACCTTACTGTGCTTGAGAAAGACAAACAGCCACTGCAGCTTCAACATTATTGGTTGGGATTCAATTTCCCTCAGTAGTATTACTGCACGCCTGAAACTAGAATGGGACATGAAAATTATTTTCAAAAATTAGAAAGGCAGGCAATTTGGGGGATAGTTAATCGTTTTGGTCATTCTGGAAAAGCCATTTGCCAGCTAGCATGGGATAAATTTCTTTTCACTGTCAACATACAGAATGCCAATGATTAAACTCCCATCTTCAATGCCTCATGTTATTTCCTTACACAAAAAACACTCTTATGAACATAAAAGATGATCTATTCGAGCGAAACAGGTTTGCTTCACTGTGATGAAAAATAATAGGACTGAATCAACAACCAACAACTTTATATATCCCTTTAAATGGGGCAGCATCCCAGAACATTTGTCACCCATTGTTCATACAATTATTCATCATATTCCTAAATTCCTTCTCTCTCCATATACATACATCTAATTCGCTCTTGAACCCAGTCATATAATTTGCTTTGATAGGCCACCCTAACAAATTATTCTACAATGTTTTAATCCACCCAGCCTTATCTTGTAACCTTTTAAAATGTGTTCCCTCTGATACTTATACCCCTCAACTAATGAACAATTTGCATGGACCAGAGTCATTAATTTCCTTCATATTCTTGAAAACTTCCATTCTATTGATTTAAAAGCCTCTTATTTTCTAGAGGTCGAATTCAGTGTTCTCTAAGGTACTTTTTTCTCTCCCTTTACGTCCCTGGGTCTTGCAGTTCCTTCCTGATCTACTTCTGCTACTTGACACATGGTACTTTCCATTCGTTCCAATAAATAATCAATTAATCTTTTGAGCAAGCTTGACCTCAGAATTTTTCTTCAAAAATTGCTTTTTGATCAAACAATAAATGTTAAAAGCGTTGGCACAAAACACACACCGTAGATCAGTAGACTACAAGTCCTAAGATCAGCTGGGCTATAAATGCAAGGATTTTCTTTCAAAAGGCTTGAATGTTTCCTTTGCCTTTCAGATGGAGAGTGAAAGGATCCAATTAATTGAGTAAACTACAATCTTTGGTTTTTAAAACAATTGCAATTTGGAAGTATTTAATTTAAAAAAAAATACTTTTGAAGTCAAGTGACAAGAAACATCTACAAATCATATTTTGCTTTTCAAAAAGCAAATTCTACCTTGCTGTCATGATAGTTAATTTCAATAGTTATTTTAAATAAATTACTTTTGTACGATTTTGAACAATTTATTCTTATGCTGTAGATACCCTATTGTAACTAACATGTAGCAATAAATGATTTGTTACGATACCTTTTTAAAAAGCAACTGTTTAATTGACAAACCAGATCATAAGATGGAGCTTTGCCAATTACATCCATGCAACATCTGAACATCTCTTAAGATGAAAATGGCCACAATTCTGGGGGACAAATCTCAAGTGATCAAAGATCCAATTAGCAAATAAAGTTACAACTTCAATGCACCAAAGTAACTCTAAGATCACAAGATATCATCTTAACAGTAATAAACAAATTCTAAAGGAATGTAATTATGTCTTGAGACATTTACTTTTATGATCTTATATTAATTTTAAGAATCAAACAAAAAGACCAAATTTGCTATCATAAACCTGAACCTGCAGATTTTCTATTCACAGAGAATGCAAATCTATGATTCTGTGACTGAGATTTTAGGCTCAGATCATCAGCCTTTGAAAATTAAGCTAGATTGTTTGAATACAACAACCTATAGCTGATTTTTTTTGTTTAACTGGCAAGAGATTTCCGTGGAAGATGTTCTAGATGCCAAGACCACATTCATCGCTGGAAATTTAAAACCTTCATTTACTTTAGAGCTGAGCTATCTATAGCAGACCTTGAGAAATTCTGTGGGCTGCATCATTCACATGATTAGTTCAGTTAATGGCCCTGCAGCACATCTCATCCTTCCATTGTTAAGAGTTGGTGAAGAACTGGTTAAAATTAGTATAGACTGTTAAAACTGCTAAGTGGGCTAGAATAATATCATGTGATGTTTTTGTATAACTGCTGTATAAGATAAGGGATGTTGCTGCACACAGTTGAGTCTTTGGGTATCACCGTGAGAAAACTGGTTAGAACATGATGCGATAAGAAGAGCTTATTCTCTCTAGAACAAAGGAGTTTGAGAGGAGAAACTGATGGAAGAGCTGTAACGAGACAGCAGCCCACGAGAAGACCGACACCCGTAGAGATCCTGAAACCGGAGTGTGCTGGGTAGTATATTTCATTACTGTGTTGTGTTAAGAGATCCTAGCAGTATTTGTGTATTTGCCTGAGCTAGCTTATGTATGCTTTAGTGTCAGCTCAATGAGTATACCTGAATAAAGAACCTGCTTTTAAACAAAGAAATAGGCCTCTGGCTGTAACCTTATTTCCAACCTGAGAGGGTGAAATCTAACACCAACACAGCATCAAGATTTTTGTTGTTGTTTTCTTTTTTGAAAAAAATCAAGACGACAGTGTTACTTTGCTTGGTTAGAGAATCCCAAAACATCTTAGGAATCAGAAAAAATTATATTATCTGTTATATAAAATAATACTCCATAATATGTAAAACTCCTAGGTAAAGATAATCAACATCAAGAGTAGATAATAACCTAGACAGAATGATAGCACTAAACTCTGTGGAGTCCTGTAGCCCTGGGGGTAAGAGCCTTGCAAGTGAAAGACCTGGGTTTGATTCCTGTCTGGCCAAATGTTGGGCAAGTTTCCTTTCGGGACACTGCTGTGCACAATTGGCTGGCGAGTTTCATCCGCTAAAGACAGTTAATTAACTTACAATATATCCTATGAAGTGTCTCAAAAATGTGATACGGCACTTCATCAAATGCAATAATTATTAGTATTAATATTATTACTTTAGATACCTACTCATAAGCCATGTAAAGTGCCTGGATGACACTGTTCATATAACACGTGTTGCCTAGATTGACCAGGCCTGTCTTTCCTGTTATTGACTTCTCAGAAGATGATGGACGAAGCACTACCAGTGTATTTTTCTCAGAGGTCCAAGCATTCTGTTCAAGCAGCTGCTTTATTTTCTCCTCGTTTGGAACAGGAAAATCCTAATACAAACAATAACATTGTATTGAATCACATTTAAACAAGTATTAAAGCTGCACACAACATCTTTTTAATTGCTTAAATCTTGCTACCATTTTTATGTACTCAGTTGTATTTTATCTAGAGTATAACTACAGGCCAGCAGCATTTGAATTACATTGGACCACTAACAACTTGCAATTATCTAGCAACTTTGAAGTAGGAAACCTCTCAAGGTGCTTTGAAATGATTGCGGGAGCCTGAGCAGGGAAGGAAGTTGATAAGAGGGGGGCAACATAGGAAACAATCAATAGGTTTTTAAATGGGATATAAAAATAGAGTGGGAGGGTGCAAGGAGAGATGGCAGTGGGTGAAACATCATTGGTCCTGACATAAGAATTATGGGAATCTACTGTTGATTTACATCAGAATTGTGTGTCAATGGAGGGAAGTTTGAGAGTGGGTCAAAAAGCTCATCCACCATCGTTGATTGTTGGTGTGAAGGGGATATGAAATTCTGCAGATCAGAAAGGTAGAGTGGCAGGTTGGGAGAATACCTCAATATGATCCAGGGGTGAGAGTGGATGACCTGAAGGTTGTGGAAGGTCAAGATGGGAAAGCTGATGAGGAGAGTTATTTCCTTGGCATGGAGGATAAGACTGGATGTGAAAAAGTGTCAATGGGGCAAAATTATTGAAGCAAAGACTGAAGCAAGTAGAGAATGAGCAGCCCCCCAAGTACACCTTATTCTGTATATTGTCTGGGAAAGACCATTTGCAGGAAATTTTGTTATACCATTTTTACTGGTTCAGCTATCCCATATAATTATAATACAATTTAACCCAAACCATGACACGTAATGTTGCTCAGCAATATTTAAAATGCTTTGTTCTTTTTTCTGGTACTTCTTGAACACAGGGCAGAAACATTCTTATTTAAAATAAAATTCTGTTTCTTAGTTAAGATTTTGTGCTGGGTATTTACAAAGGTAAGCCCTTCAACCCACAACCTGATTTGTATAGTTGCAGGGTTTGACAGAAAAATATCTACTTTGTATCTACAGGAGGGCTTGTGAAAGAATGCAACACAGATTATTTTTTACATTAGTAAGCTAAATGTGCACACACAATTGTTTTCTTTGTATGGGAGAGGAAAATAAATCCAGCTTAATACATTTATCCATTAAGTTAGAAAAAAATCCCCAAACTTAACACTTTTCTTAATACACTGTTGTTACCAGAGCCATTTCTGAAGGAAACATTTGTCTATTTGTTGTTGCTGCCCACACACAAAAATATGTCTGCTTGTCAAAAATGTTTTAAATTCAATACAGGGGTTATTAACAGCCTAAATAGTCATATTATTCAGCACCTCTAATGAGGTTTAGCAGTGATGTTCGGATATCTAAACTTTATTATTAAAGTAGCAGTAATGTAATTGGTCGCCAACTGTGCCACTGCCTGTACAGAAAGCCTTGCTTAATGTCATTTGTGAAGGACGCAATATTCATGCTGCTTCTTCTACACAGTATGTAGGATGTGACCTCTAAGATATAAGACCCAGAAGTCCACGTTATTAGATTCCTCGGTACGTTGAATTCAAACCTAAGAAGCACAAGTTGAAATCTAACGCTAATATTTTTCTAAAGCTGTACTTCTAGTTATGCAAATGAAAAAAAACCACAGAAGTACATTTCCTGTTGGAATAAGTACAGCACTTGAGTTTACTTTGTAAAGAACATCATTTAACTGCGTTAAATCATGCTCAGGGCTACATCTTTAAGCAATGGGAGAATTAACAAAATGCATTTCCTTTTAAAAAAAAGTACATAATATAAAGACAAACAATGGTATAGCAACATTAAAGCAAAGTTAAAACAACCATAATAAAAAGTAATGTTTCACTGTTATTCACCTTTAGATCCTCCACAATAATCTCATAGAGGTCCGGGAACCCTGAAAAACGAAAGATCATGCAATGGACCAATTCAGTAAGTTCTTTTAGGCAGCTCGTTCCAGAGGTGGATTGCTCTTTAGACAGTGACGCCACTAACTTGGGAAGATGAGGGACAAGCTGTGCAATAACCAAGAAAATGTGTATTACAACATAGAATCTTACTTTATAGATAACCATATTTTCACAAGAAAGTATCAAGATATTGTACAAGTCAACCTAGTGACCTCAAGACCCTCCTCTTCGACGGTCCCATCGGTCACCCCAAATCCTCCCCTTTCCCTCCACCCTTCCCGTCCCTGACCCCAGCTTGGGTCTGAAACAATGACTGCCCATCGCCTTAGGATGTCCTCCTGATGTAAAAGGTGTAATTTTGTTGTTTTTGTAGTTGTTGTATTGAGTTAAGCTTACTTTTTCTTTAAAAAAAACACTGATTTCAGCGCCTTGGGACGTCCTCCCGACGTGAAAGGCGCTCTATAAATGTAATTTGTTGTTGTTGTTGTTGTTGATTACTTTGTAAAGAACATAAATTTAATTCTTGGTTGTTTTGCTTCAATTGTATTGATAGACCAATATGCAAATTTTACTAATGAACTCAAAAGGATATTTATTCACAGATTGTTCATTTTCTCCCAACCGGTTCAGGTCATCCCACCCCACCCACAAATTCTCAAATGACATTAAAATGGAGATACCCCCAGACCCTTTCGCCAATTTTTCTTCCTCTATACTTCTGCCGCCACACCAAATAACTGACCAACACTGTAAGGTATGGAGAATATGGTATTGAAAAAATTGCCATTTTCCATGGCTTTCATCTCCTTTCAATAATGGGGCACCCAAAGCTAAGTGCTGTTCTATTAACTCCTTTCTCTTGCATTCAATTAAGATTAGCTTCTTAAGGTTAGCTTCAACTTTTGGTTTGTGTGAGAATATCTACTCCTTGGTAATTGTGGTAGCACAGTATGTGGCCAAAAAGATTCCAATACAAAACATTCTCTAATTCCCTTCGCTTCTCCCACCCCACTCTGTACATACAAAAGCTACCAACCATAAGAACAGGTTTGCAGGGAATAAGGATTTTGCTTCCAAGAACAACTAGTCCATTATGAGTGTAGATCATAACTAAACAATAATAGGATTTCCATTCTCTTAAAGTTGGCTTCCCAATGTGCTACAAATAGGTTTGGGTATAACATATTGGATGAGTACTCTGTATTTGATCATAATGCTTTGTAATGAAAAACAACTCTCTGAATACCATAAGGAGTAAAGCAGCAGATTTGGAAAGCTAAGTGAGAGGTCAGGATTACTAAAGCCAGGAGAATAATATGATGAGTAGAGGAACTGAAATAACAGGTTTCAGTTTTCCTGACGTTTTAAGAAAACTCTAGATGACGTTCCATAGTTTAAAGAGTTAAAGAAAGTGGTAGAAAGATATCCACCCTCTACCTGTCTTAAAGATGCATGATGCATACCAAATGAAAAGCTTCTGGTGAGTGTTGGAAATTTAGCAGCATGTACTTCAACACAACAAGTCCTGCTGGCCTTGCAACTGGATAAAACAATCTTGAAAATACCTACAAAATACAAAGGTTTGTGCACACAGTCATTCAGCAGTACTGTACTAGGAATCCATTGTCTTTAAGTTCTCATCAATTTTACTTTGGAGCAGTAAAATAAAAATAATTTCCTCTTGTGAAGCATGACATCCTGCAATTAACATAAACAGAATGCATAAAGTGCATCCCCTCATACACAAAGAGCATACTACTCATCCCCAAAGCTCATCCACTCTATTGCTAACTTGTTACAAATTCTCAGATCGCAAATTCTTTCCTTCCCTCCCAACCCCACAATTGTCCCCCCAATGTTTGGTATTTACAAAGGAGGATCAATCATTGGTACTAAAAAATGAAACACTTTTGTGTCAATTATCAAGGATAACAACATAGATGTAGTTGGGTAAGCAAATAATAGGAAGCAAATAGAGAACACCTGTAAGAGTAGCAAGGCTGAAATGGGGGAAGGATTTTGAATCATGCCTCAGCAGGGCCTATGGGAAGACCACTTTGACTCCAATTATAGATAAATAACTTGCCAATTTGGGACAGAGTTACATTTTCACATGACACAAGCTTGGGAGAAGTGTAGAAACAGAGAAAGTAACTGAAATATTACAAAAGAGCTTCAGATCATACACTGGGATGATTAATGGCAAACAAAGTTCAATATAAATATATTTCATACAAGATTAAAATACAAAGCGCATGCATTCTATAGACAAATTAGAATTTGCCAACAGAGAAGTTGAAACAGTTAGTTAGTGTTTGATCACTCATTGCACACCGATACAGTCCTCCCAATTTATTTAAAGTAATTGGAAAGAAAATCTTAATTGTTCCGAAGTAGATATTCACTTGATGTGCATAACGCATCATGATTCTGCAGAACAAATAATTGCACATGTTGTCAGTTTAACATTCATTTAAAGCTGTGTTTTTTTTTTACAATGTTTAAAATTATAATAATGTCAAATTATTATCAATTGACCACAAACGGCTTTGGATTCACAGCAATTGTTAAATTGATCCACAGTTGTGAGCACTGACCTGTTGAATTCTTGAAAGTGTCACGTCAACCAAAATAGTGAACTTCTTCACAGCAGCCAAACCTTTCAGTAAGCCAACAATCCACTTATCTATATTTTGGGCTAATGGCCATGACAGCCAGTCAATCATACTGCAAGTTAAAAATAAATACAAAAATAGCTATCAATTCTTAGACTAAAAAGCAACTACAAGACTCCGTGCTCAGTAACAGTGAGTAAGGCAAACCAGATGGTGGGTTATATTAAAAGGGCAATATTGAAACAAAATAGGGTAACCTGCAACTTTATAAATTGTTGGTGTGACCACACTTGGAATACTTTCTGCAGTCCTGGCTACCGCAAAACCCAAAGGATATTATGGCAAATGAAAGGATATAGAGGAGGACAACCAAAATGATTGAGGGGATGGAAGGACTAGACTATAAGTGACTAGTTAAATTGGGCCCATTCACACTGGAGAAGAGAAGGCAGTGGCCGATATGATTACGGGCTTTAGGAACTAAAGGAACTAGATAATGTAGACCATGATAACCTGTTTTATCTTCTACTGAACATTAGAGCCAGAGGACATAGCCTTGAAGGGTGGTAAATTTGCCAAGAAAATTCTTATGTCCTTAAGACGCTTCCAAAAATATGTGTTTTACGTTCTATTGTGTTTTATCTTCTATTCTAGCGATTCTTATCAACTAGAAACTGTTGTGCAAAATTATTCATTATTAAAAAATAATTTAATAATCAGTTAATTTTGTACAACAGTTTAAAATAAAACTTGTTTACTTTTACCAAAATTGCATAAAAATATGTGGATCATAGTAAACTAAAATAAAGCTTTTAAATTCATAATTACCTTAACAACTCAGGAATACTGTGCAAAAATGGCAAACATAAGCACTGTTAACGAACATGTCTTGAAATAGTGTTGGCCTCACAGAAAGAAACCAAGGACAAGTGAACATTGTATAAAGAGCAGATAGAATTCAAATCTAACAAAATAGATGCTACTGCATTCAAAGTGGAGAAAGAGGGCAAGACCCATTATTCCCAATTGAAGAATACACAGGTTTAGTTCTGAACTCAACTGCAAAATTTGAACTAACATACTGAAGTATTTATTCTCCCATATTCTACATGAATGGGAAATTAGATATGTACATTATCGAGAGAATTAGATCTACATTGCCTGCCTATATTTTTATTTGGGTTCCTATCAACCCCATTCTCGCTCAACTCCTCTGGCTTCCCATCACTCAGAATTCAAGATCCTGGTTCTCACCGTTAAAGCCCTCCATACTCTTGTCCGATGCTACCTCTGCAACCTCCTAACCTGCTACCAACCTGCCAGGGCCTCCACTCAGCGGGCTCTTGCGTGCTCCATTCCCCTGACCCACACGCCCCACCACCAAAAACAACAGAATAGTATAGAGATCAAGGGGGTGAAGAGAGAAGAATCATGGGTGTGGGCCGTTCAGCCGTCTCCAGCCTACTCCTCGTGTGTCCCCCACCTGTCTTTTCCCCCAATCCACCATCGGCAATTGGGCTTTCAGCATCTCTGCCCCCACCCTTTGGAACTTCATCCTATAATCCCTTCACATTGCTCCTTCTCTTGCCTACTTCATAGAACATCTCTTTGACCGCACGTTTGGTCACCCTCCCTATCTTCCACTCCTCCTGATCCAAACCCCCTGCCTTGGAACGACCTGTCTACGTCAAAGGTTCTATACAAATCTTATTGTATTCTACTGTTCTACTCTAAGATGTTGCAGATTCCTACTCTAGTTTACATTCTCAATGCAATTGTACTCACTAAATATCCAAACAATATTCTTACTTCTCAAGAGCAGTCATCAGCTCTGCATCTGTGATAGAATCATCATTGGTCAAGTTTCGAATGACTCCATCAAGGAATTCTAATGGAACATACTGGACCACTGCAGCCAGCGCATTTGATGGCCCATCAGATCCTTCTGTAAAATATTCATTAAAAAAAAAAATTTAGTTCTTTCAAACAGTAAATTTATTAAATTATGTTATCCACCAAACCCCGAACTCAAATGAAAGTCTATCAGTGAAAGCTAGTGGTCATTTTAAAGCTATGTATTTAAATGTAAAATAAACAGTTAATCTAAGTGAATCGTCTTGTTACGTTTCAGGACATGGCAGCCAAAGCATCAAATTCTTAATGTCAGCTCCACAACTGTGCTTACTTTGTTCCTCAAGTCTCAACCCTGACTTTTCCATTCTTGCCTATTCCCTCCACAAAACACTTGTTAGACAAAACTATAAAATTAAATATAACTGTGGAGTCCTGTTGCTCAGTAATTAGAGCACTCGCCTTGCAAGCGAGAGACCTGGGTTCGATTTCAGGCAGGGTGAAACCTTGGGCAACTTTCCTCACTCCACATGCCTGACAATAATCCCTCAAAAGACCCCACAAAATGTACAGTGAATTCACTTTACAGTATTTTCTTTCAAGCGCTTTGAGTACGTCTAGAAGATGTGAAAAGCCTTATATAAAATGCAAGGATTATTATAAACCTTCTTAATAATATCAGAAAAGGGCAGTGGTTATTAAAAACACGACGGTTACTGTAGACAAATCTCTGCTGGTGTGAATGGAGTTTTAGCCTCATTTAAACTAACCTTTAAGACCTTCAGACTGATACTGGCAGGAAAATTGAGAAGATGCTTTCTTCTTCAGTACAGACATACCCCACCCTAAAGTAAAATTAAAAAATTTAAGGCATGGAAAAAGATTCTATCTGTTCCTTGATCCCCCTTACATCCCCTACAACAAACCCATAGTCTGATTGTGTTGCACTGTTAATCACAACTATTCATAATTATAGCACAGTCCAAAACTGCTGACTTATTTGTTTATAAACAGTCAGCTTTCAATAACTGGCTCTTCAATATAAAACTGAACAATTCACAGCCTCAGGAATGACTGACATCTGTGGAATGAATGCGAGGCAAACAAGTAACAGTGCAAAGGCTTCCTGGGTTCCATAAACAGTAGCTTATTTATGACGGTATTGTCTTAGATAGAAAATACACTTATTTTAAAAATGGAGGGGCTACTTTCAATTTAAAAAATAGTAGTCAACAAGTAAAACAGTATTCAACAAGGAAAACAAGGAATGTTCAAAGGTAAGTTTTTGTGGTTAAGGTGAGTAGTCAGTACTGTATTTCTCCAATTTCTGCATCCAGTGGCAGCATAAAACCTTTCAAAACCAAACACCAGTCTAAACATCATATTGTAAATTCATTTCAACCTCAAATGAGCACTGGGAGCTTTGCTTCTCATCCTAGCAATGACTATTTTGAATAAGCACATTGCAGTGGGCACTTTCGATTCTATTACTCAGAAAGATTAAAGGAATGCAAAATTGAATCTTGTTCTGCCCAGTTCCCAATTTGAGCTTGATAAGCACCACTTGTGCACATAAAAACTGCAGCTGTCAGGCCAGAATCAATTGGGAAACGAAGCAAGACAAAAGATTGGTTACCATCTTTGCTTAAAAAAAAGCATTTGGGCAGACCACCAAATAACTAATTGAGGCAGATTTGCTCCCTTCACGGCCTCACTCAACTTTGCCTCCGCAACCTCACGATTGCTGATCTTTCTACTTAACTAACACAAAGTTGCTCTGTCTGATCCTCAAAGTCTAGCCATTCTGCCCTTATTCTCTGGAACTTTCCCTCTCCCACAATCCCCACTCAGATTCCCAATCAGATATATTTATTTATATATATATATATAGATTAATAAAACCAATGTCTGCCTGCACCTTAAGATGGATCTCAATAACCAATTGATGTAGAGACATGATTTATACCTCATCACAAAGGTCTTGCACCTTGGAGTGCCATGGGTACATTTGTTTTCAGGTATCTCCCATCGATCATTAATTATTTTCAGATTTGTGTTTTTCACTGTAGTTACACACAGATTGCTACTGTTAAAATTAGGAACTTTACATTCCAGTTCAGGTTTCTGCCTCCCCAAGATATGTTCTAATTTGGGAATTGAAGAACAGATTCAACCTCCATGAATTTCCTCCACACAATCAATTTCCAAGTCTCAGCCATACAGCATACTTATACACAATCTGCCTCACTCACCCCTCTGTACATGAGAAGTGAAGCACCCAGTGGTCATTTGAGTGTGAAATGTGAAAGAATCATTCCTCATCTGCCTAATCCACTCACCTATACTTGCGACCATAGAACCACAAGAAAACAAAACTAGAAACGCAATAAAAGTCTGGATTAAAAAGAACTTTAGAATTGATCAAATATTTTGCCATACCTGTTGTTGAAATAACTATGAACAGCTCTCGCAAGGATGGAATGATGACTGCAGTTTGAATCATCCAGATTTTCTGCAGCAATGTGCTAACTCTGGTTACTTGCTCCAGGTATTCCACTATTTCATCCTCCCCATTGGATCTACAGTGGAACTGTCCTATACTTCTAATAAGTTGTTGACAGAACACTACTTGAAGTTTCCCACTTGGAATGGATTGAGGAAATTCTGAAAGAAGTTTACAAAGTGCTGCACAAAGTTTGGGTCCAGGCCTCTCACACACTATCCGAAGCAGCTCAATTTGAAGAGCTTGAAACACTCGATAAGCCGAATCACTGTCCTTAATGTACTTCAACCCTAACTGGATACATTCCAATACACCAACGTTTCTCCTGCTCAGTGTTCCATAACCATCTTGCAGCAATTTCAAGATGAAACTCACATTAAAGAATTTTTCAAACTCTGCTCCATGGTTTTCAGCAAAGGCCCTTAAAACCTCCTTGCCCACATCCCTTTTGAATTTAGTGTCTCCAAGGAGAATGAGTTTTATAGATAACTCGAACATGGCGCCACATTGGCTACTGTCCAATGGCTGCTTTGCTGCTTCTAACATACGCCTCACAAGGCAATGCTTCACAGAAATTGGATGTTGCGACACCATCATGGCTTCCAATATCCTGTCCATGTTTTAGGAATCTATAACAAAATGTTTTGATTAATTTCACAATTTCTGTAGATTTTTTCAAAATTGTTTAATAAATACAAGATTTTGTTCAATTTCAATTATTTTCCACAAGTAAAATTCTGTTCAAATTCTAAAAATGATAATTATAGTTTCCTAATGTCTCTGTTTCCAGCGCCTTGGGACGTCTTCCCAACACGAAAAGCTCTACAAATGTAATTTTGTTATTGTTTAACACACTGCTTGGGGTGTAATAAAAAAATGAATAATAAAGTACATAAAGATAGAATGAATTACAATCTGTGCAACTAGACATCTGGATAACAAAGGGGCTCTACCATTGACCTCTATATTTCTGGGGTGCACTTGGCAAAAGAGAAACAAAGTTAGAAGATATTGTTGGCGGCAATATGAGTGTATGGAATTCCAGGTATTGTTGCTGGTGAGCAAATTTTGCACCAGACTGTCTGGGTCTCAGCTGTATCTTCCATGAGCAAAATGGCTGACAATAATTCCATGTAACCTCAAACACAGAGACTGGGTACCTGGGAGAGGTCCGTTGCATGTCTGCACCACAATGGAATTGTCCTCCACCATGAGTCAGCACTGGTAACACCTCCCCATCCCTGCAGATGAATGAATCCATCAACATTCCTTTTGAATTCCTTTTGAAAATAAGGATCACAAACTCAAAATACACCTTTCCTGCAAAATCGTACTCATTACAGTGTAAAGCGTTTATATTCTCTGGTTACCTGCTCCATGTATTCCTGGATCAGCATAGAACAAAATTATATTTATAGAGAGTCTTTCACGTCGGGAGGACTTCTCCCTCCCTCTCCTCCTTCAAGGCGCTGAACAGTCAGATCGGGATCCGAGCAAGGGAGAGGGGCAGAGTAGGAGGGAGGGGGAGAGTTGGTAGGGCAGCAGAAGGCACAATCGAAACAGAGGGTCTTTAGACAGGCCTTGAAGGAGGAGAGGGAAGGAGCGAGGCAAAGAGACTGAGGGATGGAATTCCATACACTCAAGGGTAACAACAACAAGAACTTTGATTTATATAGCGCCCTCCGCGCCGCACAGCGTCTCAGAGCGCTTCACAATAGCGGATCCCGGGAACGAGCCAGGGGCAGGGGTAGAAAGGTGACCAAAGGCGCGGTCGAAGAGAAAGGTCTTCAGCTGTGATCTGAAGCTGAGAAAAGAGGGGGCGAGGCGGAGGGAGTGAGGAAGGGAATTCCAGAGCCTCGGGGCATAGTGGCTGAAGGCACGGCCGCCGAGGGTGGAGCAGAGGATTCGGGGGACATGGAGAAGGCCAGACCCAGTGGAGCGAAGGCAATGGGTGCTGGTTTGAGGAGAGAGGTAGGGGGGGTGCAGAGGAGTGGAGGGATTTGAAAACAAGGGTGAGGAACTTGAAGTCGATCCTCTCTGGGATAGGGAGCCAGTGAAGTCTTTCAAGGACTGGGATAATGGGGGAGCGAACTTTGGTGCGGGTGAGTATGCGGGCAGCAGAGTTTTGAATGAGTTGGATTTTATGGATTGTGGTGGAGGGGAGACGGGGAGGAGGGCATTTGAATAGTGCAGCCGTGAGGTGACGAAGGCATGGACCAAGGTTTCTGCAGCTTTTGGGGTGAGGTATTGCCGGAGACGGGCGATCCGTCGGAGGTGGAAGAAGGCGGTGCTGGTGAGGGACCGGATGTGGGGGAGGAAGGACAGTTGGGGTCGAACCTAACGCCAAGGTTGGGCACAGGTTCGGAGAGTTTCAGGGGGAGACCGGGAAGGTGGAGGAGGTGAGAGCCGTGCGAATGGAGACGTTGACGAGAGCCAGAGTATGGCCTCCATCTTGTCAACATTCAGCCGCAAGAAATTTGTGCTCATCCAGCTCCTGATGTCTGACAGGAAGGCTGACAGAACATCAGGGGACTGGGGGTCACAAAGTAAAGTTGAGAGATAGAGTTGGGTGTCATCTGCGTACATGTGGAAGTGTGCCCCATGTGTGCGGATGACATCCCCAAGAGGGAGCGTGTAGATGAGGAAGAGAAGGGGGCCAAGGATGGATCCCTGGGGTACCCCACAGGTAACCGGGTAAGAGCGGGAGGATAATCCGTTTGTGGAGATGTACTGCTGGCGGTTTGTAAGGTAGGACTCGAACCAGGCGAGTACGGTCCCACTGAGGTGGATGACGGAGGACAGGCGGTGGAGGAGGATGGTGTGGTCGACTGTGTCGAACGCAGCGGACAAGTCCAGGAGGATGAGAAGGCAGAGGGAGCCCTGGTCGCAGATAGAGAGGACGTCATTTGTGACTTTCACAAGCGCAGTCTCTGTACTGTGGGCAGGGCGGAAACCAGAATGGAGGGGTTCGAAGAGGGAGTGGGAGGAGAGGTGGGCACGGAGTTCGTTTGCAACAACGCGTTCCAGTGTAAGGGAGAAAGTAAATATAAATTCTAAAGAAAATAATACACACAGATCAGACAAGGGTTTGAACTAGAATTTCAGTGGGAACAATTCTGGGACATTGATTATGAACGGAAACTTAATAAAGTAGGGACAATTTAAACAGCAATTTGAGGATAGCTGTTAATAACACACCTCAAGAGATACAACTACAGTCTTATCAAACATATCGAATAGATTCCAGGCAGTGCGAAACCTTGGGAGAGTTTCCTTACTCTACATGCCTAATGATAATCCCTATATATTAAAAAAAATTGGTTATTTCAATCCAGGACTGTTTGTGGGATACTACTGTGTGCAATTGGCTGCCGCATTTCACCCACAAATATACAGTCAATTCACTTTACAGTATATTTTGTGAAGCGCTTTGAGAAGTTTAGAAGACGTGAAAAGCACTATATCAAATGCAAGGATTATTATTATGATTATATTCCATTGAGCATTGCAAACCTTTAGCATTAAAAACTCATGAAATCAATAATAATTAATGAAATCAGAAACACTCACCCTGGAAAAGCTCACCAAAACAGACGTTTCTTTCAATTAAATCGTAAACGTATAGTGTTCATCACTCAATCTCAGGTCACCTTAGACGTCCATTAATAAAAGCAGAAGAATAAAAATAAATAAACGTTATTTGTTAATTCACTGTAACTTTAGAAGATTCAGTTGAATGACTCAGCAAACAGCCACAGCAATACACAGTGGAAATAAAACTTGTGCATCTAATTTGAAGGGGGGGGTATTTCAATGGAATAAAAAAAACACAATTTAAAATAATAAAAGCCAGGGAATAAATCATTAGCAGCTTGTGACTAGGACTCGAATAGCCGACAAACTGAGATGAAAAATCAGTGTCAGTCAGTGAAGGCGGTGTGTGTGGCGCAGGCTTCAAACCCAGGAGAGATGACAAGACCTGGATCAAAAGTGACGCCGAGAGCACTTGCCAACCATCGCTCGTCTGTCAGCCGTGAACCCTCCACCTCACACACCATCACACCCGGCCTGAGAGACAGCTCAGCGGCGTCTGGATAGAGCAGAGAGCCGAGACTCACACCTGATCCCCGGCTCAGCGGGTAACACAGCAGCCTCCACCCCTCCTCCCTCCCCCCCCACTCCCCCTCAACCTCCCTCCCCCTCCCCACTCCCCCTCTGCCTCCCTCTGCCTCCCTCCCCCTCCCCACTCCCCCTCAGCCTCCCTCCCCCTCCCCACTCCCCCTCAGCCTCCCTGTCCCTCCCCCCTCAGCCTCCCTCCCCCCCCACTCCCCCTCAACCTCCCTCCCCCTCCCCACTCCCCCTCAGCCTCCCTGTCCCTCCCCCCTCAGCCTCCCTCCCCCTCCCCACTCCCCCTCAGCCTCCCTCCCCCTCCCCACTCCCCCTCAGCCTCCCTGTCCCTCCCCCCTCAGCCTCCCACCCCCTCTCCACTCCCCCTCAGCCTCCCACCCCCTCTCCACTCCCCCTCAGCCTCCCACCCCCTCTCCACTCCCCCTCAGCCTCCCACCCCCTCTCCACTCCCCCTCAGCCTCCCACCCCCTCTCCACTCCCCCTCAGCCTCCCACCCCCTCTCCACTCCCCCTCAGCCTCCCACCCCCTCTCCACTCCCCCTCAGCCTCCCACCCCCTCTCCACTCCCCCTCAGCCTCCCACCCACTCTCCATTCCCCCTCCCTCCCTCCCCCTCAGCCTCCCTTCCCACTCCCTCCCCACTCCCTCAGTCTCCCTCCCTCCCCCTCGGTCTCCCTCCCCACTCCCTCCCTCAGCCCCACTCCCTCCCCCTCCCCACTCCCCCTCCCCACTCCCCTCCCTCCCTCCCCACTCCCCTCCCTCCCTCCCCACTCCCCTCCCTCCCTCCCTCAGCCTCCCTCCCCCTCCCTCCCTCCCCACTCCCCCTCCCTCCCTCAGCCTCCCTCCCCCTCCCTCCCTCCCTCCCTCCCTCCCCACTCCCCCTCAGCTCCCGTGGGCCGCGGCAACCAGACTCTAACTGGGCGGGTGGGACACACACACATATATCACCCACCGGCCCTGGAATAGCCCCCAGGGTCAAAGGCAGCCCCCCCCCCACACCAACATACAGCCCCCCCCACAACACACAGCCCCCCCCACACCAACATACAGCCCCCCCCCACAACACACAGCCCCCCCCCCCACACCAACACACAGCCCCCCCCACAACACACAGCCCCCCCCCACACCAACACACAGCCCCCCCCACAACACACAGCCCCCCCCCCCCCCCACACCAACATACAGCCCCCCCCCACAACACACAGCCCCCCCCCCACACCAACATACAGCCCCCCCCACAACACACAGCCCCCCCCACACCAACATACAGCCCCCCCCCACAACACACAGCCCCCCCCCCCACACCAACACACAGCCCCCCCCACAACACACAGCCCCCCCCCACACCAACACACAGCCCCCCCCCACAACACACAGCCCCCCCCCCCCCCACACCAACATACAGCCCCCCCCACAACACACAGCCCCCCCCCCCCACACCAACACACAGCCCCCCCCCCCTCCCCACCAACACACAGCCCCCCCCCCCCCACACCAACATACAGCCCCCCCACAACACACAGCCCCCCCCCCCCCCCCACACCAACATACAGCCCCCCCCACAACACACAGCCCCCCCCCCCACACCAACACACAGCCCCCCCACAACACACAGCCCCCCCCACACCAACACACAGCCCCCCCCCCCCCACACCAACACACAGCCCCCCACACCAACACACAGCCCCCCCCACACAAACACACAGCACCCCCCACAACACACAGCCCCCCCCACACAACACACAGCCCCCCCCACAACACACAGCCCCCCCCACAACACACAGCCCCCCCCACAACACACAGCCCCCCCCACACACACAAACACACAGCACCCCCCAACACACAGCACCCCCCCCAACACACAGCCCCCCCCCAACACACAGCCCCCCCCCAACACACAGCAGCCCCCCCCCCCAACACACAGCCACCCCCACACAAACACACAGCACCCCCCCCCCCAACACACAGCCCCCCCCACACACAGCCACCCCCCCACCAACACACAGCCAGCCCCACACAAACACACAACCCCCCACACACACACACAACCCCCCCCCCCCCCCACACACACACAGCAGTCCTGTCCGAGCCCCCCCCACCGGTTACTGTGGAGACAAGCCCACCTCGAGCTGTCGGCCTCAGCCGCACAATCACCGCCCCCCCCCCCCCCCCCCAACATACAGCCCCCACCCCCCACCCCCCCAACATACAGCCCCCACCCCCCACACAGCCACAGACCCACACACGGTCCCCACCCCCCACACAGCCATAGCTCTCCCCACACAGCTCCCTCACACACATACAACCCCCTCCTCTCTCACACACACACACCCCAACATACAGCCCCCAACCCGCCCCCCCCCCCACACACACACACCCACCCCCCAACATACAGCCCCCAACCCCCACACAGCCACAGACCCACACACGGTCCCCACCCCCCACACAGCCATAGCTCTCCCCACACAGCTCCCTCACACACATACAACCCCCTCCTCTCTCACACACATACAACCCCCTCCTCCCTCACACACATACAACCCCCTCCTCCCTCACACACACACACAGCACCTTCACACACACACACCCTCACAGACAGCCCCATCACACACACAGCCCCCTCACACACACACACACAGCCCCCCCACACACAGCCCCCTCCTTACACACACACCCTCATACACAGCCCCCCTCACACACAGCCTCCTCCTTACACACACACCCTCATACACAGCACCCCTCACACACAGCCCCCTCCTTACACACACACCCTCATACACAGCCCCCTCCTTACACACACACCCTCATACACAGCCCCCCTCACACACACACAGCCCCCCTCACACACAGCCGTCTCACACACCCAGCTCCCCTCACACACACACACACAGCTCCCCACACACACACAGCCCCCCACTCACACACACAGCCCCCCCTCACACACACACAGCCCCCATCACACACCCAGCTCCCCTCACACACACACACAGCCCCCCTCACACACCCAGCTCCCCTCACACACCCAGCTCCCCTCACACACACACACAGCCCCCCCTCACTCACACACACAGCCCCCCTCACACACCCAGCTCCCCTCACAGACACACAGCTCCCCTCACACATACACACTCACACAGCTCCCCTCACACACATACAGCCCCCCACTCACACACACAGCCCCCCACTCACACACACAGCCCTCACACACACACAGCCCCCCTCACACAGCCCCCCTCACACACACACAGCCCCCCACTCACACACAGCCCTCACACACACACAGCCCCCCTCACACACACAGCCTCCCTCACACACACAGCCCCCCCCCCTCACACACACACAGCCCCTCTCACACAGCCCCCCTCACACACACAGCCCCCCCTCTCACACACACAGCCCCCCCTCACACACACACAGCCCCCCCTCACACACACACAGCCCCCCCTCACACACACACACCCTTCCCACACACACAGCCCCCTCACACACACAGCCCCCCCCCTCACACACAGCCACCCTCACACACACACAGCCCCTCTCACACAGCCCCCCTCACACACACAGCCCCCCCTCTCACACACACAGCCCCCCTCACACACACACAGCCCCCCCTCACACACACACACCCCCTTCCCACACACACAGCCCCCCTCACACACACAGCCCCCCCTCTCACACACACAGCCCCCCCTCACACACACACACCCTTCCCACACACACAGCCCCCTCACACACACACACACAGCCCCCCCCCTCACACACACACACAGCCACCCTCACACACACACAGCCCCCCCTCACATACAGCTCCCCTCACACACACACACACCCTCACACACACACACACACAGCCCCCCTCTCACACACACAGACCCCCCTCACACACACACAGCCCCCTCACACACACACAGCCCCCTCACACACACACACAGCCTCCCCTCACACACACAGCCCCCACACACACACACCCCTCACACACACACACAGCCCCTCACACACACAGCCCCCTCACACACACACACAGCCCCCACACACACACCCCTCACACACACAGCCCCCACACACACACCCCTCACACACACACCCCTCACACACACAGCCCCCACACACACACCCCTCACACACACACCCCTCACACACACACAGCCCTCACACACACACAGCTCACACCTGCCGCTTACACCTTCATCGCCCCCCCCAACACAGCAGCACCTCAGCCACACCTGCTGCTGTCCCCGCCCACTCCCCGCCGCCCCAGTTACGTGTTGATCAGCCGCCGCGCGTGGCCTCTGTGCTAACCTGCCGTGCGATTCTCGCCCTGTGGACAACACAAGGGGGGGGGGGGGGCGGGGCGGGGCGAGTCTGCCCGGAGCTGAGCTGAGCTGATCTGGCTCCAAACGTTGGCTCCTGAGCCGCGCGACATCCACCTGCTCTCTCTCCCGCGAGGCGGCGCGGACGCCGGGCTGGCAAGTCTCGGGAGAAATCGTGTGCACCTCTTGCTGGAAACAGGAGTCGTTCATTTCCCACTCAACTCAACGTTAAAGTGAAGCCCCGAAGGTAGGATGGTCCAAGCTCCTCCTCCCCCGAGCTGCTCCCCCCCCCCCCGCCACCCCCTCCCCCGAGCTCCCCCCACCCAGCTGGTGGGGGGGGGCATCTGTCTTTAAGGGACCCACATTAGAGGCGCTCTGAGACGCCTCTGGATGCACAGTAGATGGCATTACATAAGTGTGCAAGTTGTTTCTTTGATTATATTTCTGTAAACATTTGCTGTTGGTTGTGATATCCATTGCAAGTTTTTTTTTCTCGTGCTCCCTTTTTGCTCCTCTTATTATACTTTTTCCTTGCATCCCTCTGTTGCATGTTGTTTTTCTACCAGTCCCTCTGCGGTCTCACTCTTTCTTGCATTTAGCTTGATAGGGTCTCGAACCTCTGTGGTCCACCATAGTTGTTTGGCTACACGATTTGAGCTTTTGCATTTTAAGGGTGCCACACACACTTTGTTTTGTACTGTTAACAAATTCTTGTTTTGAATACTTCTCATTGTCCATTTGCAGGTTCAGCCCAGTGTACTGTGGTCAATATATTTCTCATCACATCAAAGTTTGCTTTACTCAAGTTCAACACCTTGGTTTGGGACTCTCCCTTCCCCCCTCTCAAATCTAATGTAAAATTCAGTCATATTATGATCACTATTTGCAAGAGGTTCTCTTACTGTCAGATTGTCGATGAGTTCTGGCTCACAAAATCTGGCATAGCTTAATAATAATACTCTTAGCATTTGATATAGCGCTTTTCAAGCCTTCTAGACCTCTCAAAGCGTTTCACAGAATATACTGTACAATAAAGTAAGCTGATGTACATTTGTTCAGCAGGACTTGGCCTGCTCCAAGCCCCCCGCCCGAACCGCCCTACCATCGGAAGCCGGGCCTTCAGTTTCTCCGCTCCCACCCTATGGAATGCCATCCCTCAATCCCTCCGTCTCGTTTCTTCCCTTTCCTCTTTCAAGGCCGGTTTGAAGACTTTCCTCTTCGACCGTGCCTTTTGTTCCACCCAGAATTTTTCGACCTCCCCTACGTGTTTCACCCCTCCCCGTACACTCCCCTCCCAGCTCGGGTCACACGCCTCCTGTGCAGCGCCTTGGGACGTCCTCCCGACATGAAAGGCGCTTTATAAGTGTAATTTGTTGTTGTTGTTGTTGTGGGCGAAACACGACAGCCAGTTTTGCACAGCAGTGTCCCACAAACAGTCGTGGATTTAAATGACCCAATTTATTATAGGGATTATTATTATTATTATGCGTGCGGAGTAAGCTTTCGCCCTGCCTGGAATCGGAAGCAGGTCTCTCGTTTGTAGGCGAATGCTCTAACCACTGAGCTACAGGATTCCAAGGCTTGTTCAATTGTTGCTTGTAAAACATATTGTTCCAAAAATCTGTCCTCACCAACCCAGTCTTGTTCGATCCTCAATTGTCTTTTCACTCCTACATCCATGTCAGTCCTCTCCATTACCTCACCCCTCAAGCCGCTGAAACACTCATTCATGCCTTCATCACACCCAGGCTCGACTGTGCCAATGCCTTGCTTGTTGGCCTTCCCAACTCCTCCCTCCATAGGCTGTAGATAATCCAGAATTCTGCAACCCGCATCCTTTCCCATACCAAGCTCCACAACCCCATCTCCCCCATTCTTGTCCGACTCCATTGGCTTCCCATCATTCAGAGGATTCGAGATCCTGGTCCTCACCTTTGAAGTCCTCCATGGCCTTGCCCCACCCTACCTCTGCGTCCTCCTAACCCCTTACCAATCTGTCCCCTCCCTCTGCTCAGCAGGCTTTGGCCTGCTACGTCCCTCGACCTACCCACCCCACCATTGGCGGGTGAGCCTTCAGCCACTTTGCCCCCAACCTTTGGAATTCCATCCAACAATCCCTCTGCCTCACCCCCTCCCTAGCCTCCTTTAAGTCCCACCTCAAGACCCTCCTCTTTGACGGTGCCATTGATCACCTCAAATCCCCTCCTTTCCCTCCACCCTCCCAACCCCAGGTAGGGTCTGAAACGTTTACAATCATTGACTACAATGCACACAATGCTACGTTCACACCCAGTCACCCCCTCCCCCAGTTGCCCTGGGCTGTGAGGCCCTCCCCCACCCCAGTTGCCCTGTTACTCTGGGAGCCTGATCCACATGTGATCAGGGTTTGCAGTTCCTTTATAAGGAGACATGGTGAATGAGATCATTTCCACACTTTGGGTGAGAACTACAAGTCCCAGCAGTGACAGGCAGCCTTTGCCAGTGATGCCAGTCTTTGCCAGGCTTGTCTCGATGCCGGGCGGGGAGGTGTTTGTGGGAACCTTCACTGTCTGCATTTGGAGAGTGAAGTGATCTTCCAGACGGTGAGGCTGGAGACAGTATCTTTCACAGGAATTCCTCGTCTCTGCTGTGGGGGCGACAACGCTGTGCACCGTGTTATATCTTTTGTGGGGGCGGGTTTCTAGAGTTATTTCGGGAAGGAAGGGGACGTGTTTAACATTGGAGGTAATGAAAGTGGCAACTAAGGGAGTAAATCCTGCTGTGATTCTATGAAAGTTAAACGTTTGTGAATGTATTTGTGTCCATTTGCGCAATGTAGAGGTGATTTATTTTAACTTGTGTTTGTGAGCTGGAGATTTATTTGTTCAGTGACAAAACTTATTTGGCTGGAGAAAGGGATAATTCTAACAGAGAAGCAGCTTTGGAGTCTGTAACATTTAGCTATTTTCCAACGAGTCTGGGAGAAAGAAGAAAGTTTCTTGCAGCGCCTTGGCCAGCAATCAGGCAAATAAATTGCCATTCATTTCATGGCAGCTTGTGGGACATTGCTGTGTGCAAATTGGTTGCTATGTTTACCTATATTTAAGATTATATAGTTATATTTACAGTAAATTCTATGAAACACTGAGAAATCCAATGATGCAATAAGGTGCTATATCAAATTCAATGATTATTATTGATATTAATAATAATTTGGTCACTCAAACCACGACTGTTTGTGGGACACTGTTCTGCGCAATTGGCTGCTGCGTTTCGCCCACAAATATACAGTCAATTCACTTTATAGTATATTCTGTGAATCGCTTTGAGACGTCTAGAAGACGTGAAATGCGCTATATCAAAAGCAAGGATGATTTTTGTTCCCTTGTTTAACGTTACTTCCATATCTACTTGATACCCAGTGACATCAGATTATGAAGGTAGTTTTTCTTGTGGTCATTCCTCAAATACCTTTTGGATGTCCAGGAATGCTAAGAGTCACATAGCTTCCCACAGTTTTAAAGTTTCATACAGAAGATAGCACTTTCCTAACTGAATTTCGTGGGGAAAGAGAAAGGTTAAATACTGATTCCAGTATTCTGGCCTGATATGTGATTGAATAATACAATATACCAGCAAGCATCTTTGTGCCATATACTGACCTATTTAATTACTGGCAACCATGCAATGACACTTCTACTTCCACAGTCAAAGCAATATTACAAGATTTTAATTTTGAAAGAACAAGTTTCCAAACTGGTTCAAACAAGATTGGACTCTTTTGATCATTGCAAGTTTATTGAATTAATTTCTTCATTGTAGAGAAGTTTGAATGTAAGAAGCGTATTTTACTGGTGAAGTGCTTTATTGTTGGAGGGCAACTGTTTGGTTGCCAAATTAATAGTTGAAACATAATTGAATTGGGATGGGAGACTACAAAAACTTTTGACATATGTGTACAGAAACCCATCACCATGTCTCACAAACAGTCGTGGATTGAGTGACCAAATTATTATTGTTTTTTTTTAAAAGGGATTATTATCTGGCATGCGAAGTAAGGAAACTTGCCTACAGTTTCACCCTGACAGGAATCGAAACCAGGTCTCTCGCTTGTGAGGCAAGTGCTCTAATCACTAGGTTCTAGGACTCCAGAAAGTAGATGCAACTGCTGTACTTTACATAAATTCTCAATATGTACAATGGGCGATGTAGCAGCTTGAATCAGCAAATTCAGGAAGGAATTGGGCAGCTATTTCTTGAGCATGAGAAAGACAGTAGTGTCTAAAATATTTTACTTTGAAGCTGACCAGATTGACTATTTTTTTCTTGGGTCTTGTACATTCCTATATTCCTACATCAAATTTTTTTCCTTTCCCAGAACAATAAGGGAAAGACGTGGGTCGGTCTATGAATCATATTTTAAATATGCACATTGTAGAAAGATGGGACAACACAAATAAATATTTTGCAACTATCCTCCCAAATTCTTGACATTTACATGCATTTAAAAACGCATAGCCTGCCTACAACAACTTGCATTTAATTTACCTATCGTCTTTCATGCAGGGTGGCATACCGAAGCCTCCCAAGGATTAATATATGTTATTAACACTAAAAGAAAACAAAAACATTTGCACATACAAAATCAACTTAATATTCAGAAACCTTTTAAATTAGAGAACTACAGTAGAACAGTTTTCACAAATTACTTTTCCCTTTCGTATTGTGCAACAATTTTTACTAAAACTTTGTGTATCATTTAAACAAAAATATTTTTCTCAAGTGTCCTCTTAAAGAATACTAGCATTGTTTAGTGATCAACATAGCAACTTTGTTCTACAAGATTGATAAATAAAAGGGAAAGTTTTACAGGTTTTGAGATTTCTAAGGTGTGGGTATTCAGTAAATCTCTGACACAGTGGGTATATTAACTTGTACTCAGATTTGACGCAAATGTTCAGTGGTTGGAGCATTCACCTTACAACTGGCAGGGCGAAACCTTGCATAAATTTCCTTACTCCACATGCCTAATAATAATCTGTCAAAAATAAACAATAATAAATTGGTCATTTCAATCCACGACTGTGGGACACGGCTGTGTGCAATTGGCTGCTGCATTTCGTCCACATATATACTGTGGTCAATTCACTTTACAGTGTATTCTGTAAAGCATTTTCAGACATCTAGATTACTATTATTATGTGCATATAATGAGGTAGGTGGATTGGGTGAGGGTTTTTTCCCCCAGGAGTGAACTTGGTTAGCCTTAGAAGTTAGTGAATGTTACTCTGCTTAGTGTAGAATGTTTTGATCTTTGCATAATACACAAATGTTATTTTTAACAAACTTTTTTTTCCAACTTCTACTTTTTCTTCACAACAGATCTTAAGGAAATAAGATACAGTTTGCTGTCAACTCAGCATGACCAATCCTATAACATTGAATGTAGGAGGAAAGCTATACACCAGTACTCTGGCGACTTTAACAAGTTATCCGGACTCTATGCTGGGTGTGATGTTCAGTGGGAAATTTCCCTCAACCAGTGATCAGCGTGGTAATTTCTTCATTGACCGAGATGGGAAAATATTTCGATACATTCTAAACTTTCTGCGCAGCTCAAACCTGGACCTCCCTGATGATTTCCAAGAAATTGATCTCCTGAAGAGAGAAGCTGACTTTTACCAGATTCGACCATTGATAGAAGCTTTGGAGGACAGAGAATCTGAAAATGCTAAATCGGAGAGGAATGCAATGTTTAATATTTCTCTGGATCAGAGAATGCAGACTGTTTATTTCACTGTCAAACCAGCTCCACAAATGTACAACCTCACCTCGTGCAGCACAGAGATCTTTGATGCAAACATATTTTGTACGTCAGCTGAATTCTTGAAACATTTGAGCTCAAAGTTCTGCTATTATGTCAATGGAAAACTTTCACCAGTTGGCTACGATATGAAAGATCCCCACCATTTGACATTACAGTGGGTTGGACATGTCCGAGTGTTGCCTGAAGATGAATACACAAGGCAGAATTTAAAAAGACTGTGGATTGTGCATACAAATGAGCAGGTCAACAATTTCCAATTGTTTGTAGAAGAAGTACTAAAAATAGCAATGAGTAATGGATTCCACGTGGATTCCTTGCAACCAGATTCCACTGACTTTATGAATTACAAGCTTCTCCGTTTAGTCCGGTATAAGTAGATTTATTGCTCAAAATTTATTGTACCACAACAACAAAGTTACACTTGTATCGCGCCTTTCACGTCAGGAGGATGTCTCAAGACGCTGAACTAACTATGATACTGCATAACAGAAAAGGCCTTAATCCAGTTTTCTTCTAATGGTAATTTAGGTTCAGGATTGGCAATATTTGCTAACCTTATCATCATTATTATAGATAGAGTTTAAACTTGTAGTCCCTCTACTGCAGTTTAATTGCAATGTTAGCAACTTCTAACAGATGGTTAAATTATTAATTTCCACTATGACCACTACTGTATAAATACCATTTGCACTGAATTTGTAATGTTATTTAATAATAATAAATAATAATAATAATCCTTAAGTTTATATAGCGCTTTCCACATCTTATCGACGTCTCAAAGCGCTTCACAGAATACAACACTGTCCCAATGTTGGGACCAGAGCAGGGGGGGAGGGGTCGTGGTTGGGGGAAGTAGGAAAATTTACTTTATATTTGTGGGCGAAATATATTTACAATGGTTTGGTCAAAATATACAACCTTGCTAAAGTGGTTCGGGTTAACATTTCATTTTGGGAAACGTACCTATTAATTCAGGTAGATTACTAACAGATTCATGTAGTAATTTATGAAACAACTTAACATTGAAAACTCCAAAGCTCATCAGATTTACTCAGCCATTATCTGTTGTCAATTTTTATTGATGAAATAGACAAGAATATTTGTAACATTCTTTATTTCACTATCACCAGCTACATAGAATATATAGCATGGAAACAGGCGATTTGGCCCAACTAGTCTATGTCGGCATTTACGCTCCACATGAGCCTCCTCTTGCAGTTTTTCAATTAGACCTATCAGCATAACCTTCTATTCCTTTTCCCTTTTGTACTTATCTAGCTTCCCCTTAAATGCATCTAGATCAAACAGAGCTGTTAACCTGAAGTTTCATCAATTGTAATTCATGATTATCGCAAGTTGGAAAACCAGTAGAAAAGTTGAATAAACATGTTCCCACAAATTATCAATACAATTAATATAAAACAATGTCAAATCGTTCTGTGATCATTTTTCCTTTGTGGTCTGGGCAAAGTATGTTTCTGTAATGTGCATAGAGTTATGCTCGTTTCACGGCCAAACGCCACTCCCTTCACGAACCCCTCCAATTGAGTTTCTGTGCCACTCACAGCACAGAAATAGTTTTGGTCAAACTGACAAATGACATTTTTCCATCTGTGACCAAGGCTCCCTCTGCCTCCTCATGGTCCTTGACCTCTCTGCTATCTTTGATACCATTGACGACTCCATTGCCTCCCACCTCAACCCTCATGGTCCTGTTTTCAAGTGGTTCAGATCCTACCTCTCACACCATCTCCACTTCATCTCTGGTGTCCAGTAGTTCAGTGGTTAGAGCACTAGCCTCACAAGCGAAAGACTTGGATTCTATTCCCAGCAGGACAAAATATTGGGCATGTTTCCTTACTTCACAAGCCCGTTTACCTAGCAGTTATTAGCAGTAAGTAGGAACCCGGTTGTTAGTTGATTGGCGGATCGATTTTTCGGGGATAATTCTTTAAAAAAAAACTAAATTATTCTTTAAAAATAATTTGGTCACTCAATCCACAACTTTTGTGAAACATTGATATTGCAATTCGCTGCCATGTTTCACCCCCAAATAGTCATTTCACTTTACGGTATATTCCGTGAAGCACCTTGAGATGTTAAAAGGACTATCAAATGCAAGGATTATTATATTATAATCTAAGCTATTCGCCTCAACTACATTTTGTGGTAACAAGTTCCACATTTCCATCACTCTCTGGATAAAGAAGTTTTTTCTGACTTCTCGGTTTGATTTATTGGTGATATTACATTTATGTAGAGCCCTTTATGCAGGATGATGTCTTAGGGCATTGAAGTTGTGGGATGGATGCCAAGAAATGGAGAGGTGACCATAGACATGGTCAAAGATATAATGGGAAAATATAGCTTTGACCATAGTGTGATCTTAACCATACTGTTATTTCAATGTATCAGGTATGAATTTGAAAGGTCCTCAATAAATGTAAGTACAGTATATATAATCTGAGTTCAGTGCAGTGTGATCTGATGCTCTGTTGATTGGATAATCTTTTGAATTTCATTTTTGTAAACCAAGATCACTAGTTATATTTTCCTTGAATTAGGTTAACGTATTGTACTTTCATTGAAGACTCACACTGGTTAACGAAGGCAATCAAGGGATTTGGGATGAATAAGTTAATTTACGAACATTTCGTAACATGAACACATGACACTTATTGACGAAAGTGACATTTTGAGATTTTGTTTAATGCTTCAAGAGTGGGTAGTGGGCACCTTACAGAATTTCATTAAGACAATCATTTTAATATACATTCCTCAAACCATTTTCAAACAAAACCTTATTAAAATAATGTATATTGGGGGATAAAATCTACTTCTCTTGCAGCTTGGACCCCAGGTGAGGTGATATCCTGCCCGCTTGTTTGTCAGATATCAAGGCCTAGATGAGAGAACTTTCTGCAGCTGAACACTGATGAGATGAAAGTCGAAGTACAGTACTTGGTTCTGTTAATGTTTTCTCACCTGCAATTCTGACCTCCTTAACCTCACTGGCCTATCCCTTAGATTTATAGCTGTGCATAACCTAGGGGCCAGGATCAAACCCCAGCTTCCTATCCACACCTATACCAAACTCTGGTCCTTACAACACCAGTCTGACTGTATTACAGAACCTATCAATTTCAACATTTTCATACTCATATACAAATAGCTTTGTGCCCTGGCATCTCCCTACCTCTTCGACTTACTTACTACTCACTCCACTACTTTGCTCAGGTGGGTCTTGCCTCCTGCACATCCCTCGACCCCTTCACCTCACCATCAGAGGCCATGCTTTCAGCTACTACGTCCCCAAACTGTAATTGTCTGCCTCAATCCCTTTGTCTTGCTCTCTCCTTCACAACACATCTGAAGACTTTCCTCTTCCGATGTGTCTACAGTCACCTCCCACCTCCGGCTCGGTGTTGATCTCCACAATAGATACGTGTTCGAAGACCCTATCCTGTGTGAAGCCCAGTATATAAATGCACATTGTTGCTGCTATACTATTTATGTAAAAAAAACTATCAAATACAGGTATCCCCCGATTTACAACGGTTCTATTTACACTGTTTCGATTTAACAAACATAATTTTTTAACACCTTTTTATCGATATACGATATTTGGTTTCGTTTTAACGTCCAAAACATTTGGCACATTTTATTGCGCATGTGCAATACATAGTGTATTTCACAGTAAAATCGCAGTCGTGTAGTGTATCCATTATATAACTCCCCAAATAAATGTCTACCTCTCTGATTATATATTTTTTTAAATGTTCTAATGCATTGCATAATAAAATGAATAAGCAGAAGAGTATCTCTCTAAACTATGAATTCTTTGTGTGCTTTGTATGGAATATGTCCACTGTAGTTTCATGGCAGTGTCTCAAGTCAAAGTCGCAGGATCCAATAGAAAATTTGGTCTGGAAAAGGGAAAAAAAAAGCATTGATATCTCCTTAAATCTCAATATTTTTTCCAAAATAGTTTAAAAAAAATAATAATTAGTGCTCCAACATCCCCATCCTATATCATTTCCTGCACAATATGAGGGAGGATATGTATAAAGTGAAGCTCTTCCCAATTTCTTCTGGATGTGAAGGTGCTCTAGCTGTCCTTTAGATGACATGTAAACCGAGATCCCATCTGTCAGGCAGATGTTAATGATCTCATGCACTACTGTATTAAAAAAAAATGGATTTTCCCGGTGTGTTGGCAAACAATCCCAAAGATAAAAGTGGTCATTCACTTTATGACTGTTTATGGGACTGTTTGTGGCACAGCAATGTCCCACAAATAAATAGTCTGCCACATTCATCTAAAACGTATAAAGTCACTACATTTTATATGCTATGAAGTGTGTTGAGACGTTCCTGTCAGATAAGGTGCTATATGAAATGCAATGATTATTTTAAATGTACAAGGATTTTCTAGAAAAACAATACATCGCCATCGCCTGGTGTGTTTT
Organism: Hydrolagus colliei; assembly: GCA_035084275.1. Lineage (NCBI taxonomy): Eukaryota > Metazoa > Chordata > Chondrichthyes > Chimaeriformes > Chimaeridae > Hydrolagus > Hydrolagus colliei. The sequence goes on from CM068745.1 coordinate 8,544,840, forward strand.
CTAACTCATTGCAACAGTAGGAATGTGAGATGTTTGTGAAAGTAAATGAGGCATAGTGAGGCAGGGTATGTAAACTGAGAATCCTTTACAAATACATTCTCTTCATACTTGGGGACCATCCCCTATCTTTATAAACACAAAATTCCCAAAGGGATAGATGAATGGTCTTCACATTTTATATTCAATTCTAATTGTTGAAGGGGCCATGATGTGAACTGAATGAACATATGAATGAAGGAGTTACTAAGATCAGAATGATAAGAAGACAACTTGATACTGGTGATAGTTATCAAAGTAGGATTTATCAGTAACAGATAATGCAATTAGATCATTTAAACCGTGTATGAAATTCACTTACAGTTAACAAAGTGAATTTCAGCTAAATACTGTAACAACTAGTATGTCAACTTACCATATTTCATGTTCATATAAAATAAATATTTCTATCTGAATGCCATCCTAATGCCAAGAACACTATTTAATTGAAAACCAACCTGTGTTTTTTTAAAGTAATCCAGTCCTCTTCCTATCTTGATGACCCAGCCATTGTTAAATCTGGCACAAAGAAACAAACACTTGACTTGCAATATAAGTACACTTGATTTGCATTTTGTGTTCAAACATTAATCTTTTTTAAACAAAAATTCTGATGTCATCCGCAAACATTGATATAAAACTTAATATTAGTTGTGAACATTGTCTATAATTTCTTTGAAATTAGGTAGAAATAAACTTTAGAATTGTAGAAAGGGCCTGTTATGATTTTGTATCTTATTATTTCTTTGGGGATTATGCTCATTCAAGAAGGGGGAGAGAATGAGGGATTAGACTAGAGGATCAAACTATAGGGGTAATGCATGTAAAAATAATACGGACATATCACTCAGCTTTGCATTTTTCTTTGTACTCCACATTGACAGATTGTCTAGAGTAAGTTAACTGCCTATCCTCCCAATCAAGAAATGGCGTTTGGAAAGGGGCAATTTTATGCCTACGTAAAGGCAATTTGAAATTCATAGATTCATAGAATTTTACGGCACAAAAGGAGGCCATTCGGCCCATCTAGTCTGTGCCGGCTCTTTGAAAAGAGCGATTCAATCCTACTGCCCTGCCCGGGTCCCCATAACCTAATAGACCTGTTCTCCCTAAATAAAGATCTAATTCCCTTTTAAAAGTTGTTATCGAATCAGCCTCCACCACCTTTTCAGGCAATGCATTCCAGATTCGAACAACTCGCTGAGTGAAAAAATTTCTCCTCAGCTCCCCTCTACTTTGCCTTGAAACTATTTAAAATCTGTGACGAGTCACAGATTCGCCCACGAGTGGAAATAGTTTTTCTCTATTTGCCCTGTCGAAACCCCTCATGATCTTATAAACCTCTATTAGGTCTCCCCTCAATCTTCTCTGCTCCAGAGAGAATAACCCTAGCCTATCTAGCCTCTCCTCATAGCTGAAGTCCCTCAATCCTGGCACCATCCTAGTAAATCTTCTTTGTACCCTTTCCAATGTCTTCACATCCTTTCTGTAATGTGGTGACCAGAATTGAACACAGTATTCCAGCTGAGGCCTCACCAAAGTTTTATAGAGGTTAGTCAGCACTTCCTGACTTTTGTACTCTATACCCCTATTTATAAAGCCTAGTATCCCATATGCCTTCTTAACAGCCTTGTCTACCTGTCCTGCCACCTTCAACGAGTCACTAACACAAATCCCCAGGTCTCTCTGTTCCTTCACACCATTTAAAATTGTACTATCTAGCCTATATTGCCTCCCTTCATTTCTTCTCCCAAAATGCATCACCTCACACTTTTCACTTTAAATACACAAGTTTCACTTTGTTAATTTCAAGATTTGCAAGCTCAAATTGCACTCAATATTTAGTTAATCACTAGCAGTCTTGGTTTAGTCAGTGCTGTATTTTTATGGGAAGGATGGAGCATGGAATGAAAAATTCCATTGGTAAGCAGGAAAAATACAAAACGGCAAGATCAAATATCTACCCTTAACTACTCTACAATCCTTACACTTAATAGGAGTCCATGAGGAAGGACAGCCCCAACAACTCAGCTGGAGAAGGAAGAAGGATGATAACAGTAGTAACAAAACTTTTCTACAAACATGGATTTCCCTTTTTATTCCATTACAAAGAATGGGAGAGCGAGGAAAGACATGAATGTGGGATTGCTGGATAGCCAGTAAAAAATAGTTTTTGTTTCCGTCAAAATTGAATTTCACTACAGTATTATCCCAAATTGATCCCCACAGATGTTTGCACATCAAATGTATTCGTGAGAAATCTACCTTTGATAACAAGTTTTCCTTGATCTTAATACAAAACCCCCAGTGAAAGCAGGTGTCTCTTGTTCTCTACGGTGGGTTCACTTTCAAATGGAGATCAAATGAAGAAATCAGCTTTTATGAGTCTTTTGCGTTTGGAGCTCTTTCTCCTTCCCACAGACCCACCACCACTCACTCAAAACAACATTATTTGTTTCACTCATTCACGGATAAGTTCCCCGATTGGGGAAAAAAGAAAGTCTGGGTTCTGATGGCAAAACACCACCATGAGGAAACTTAAGCAATTTAGGCGGAAATGTTTTCTTCCTTTGATGAATATAATACCTGTCAGTAGGACTGCATTCTACTTCAATCTTTAAACTTTCAACCATTCCCTCGCAATTTAAATGAAATAATTTTGTCACTTAATCCACAACTGTTTGTGGGATACTGCTGTGCGCTATTGGTTGCCACATGTCGTCCACAAATACAGAGTCAATTGACGAGTATGTTCAGTGAAGCGCTTTGAGACGCCTAGAAGAAACGCGGTATATCAAATATAAGGATTATTATTATTTCATAAGCAGTAACATAAAATGCCTTAAGATTTATTTTTGAGTTTATGCAGTGATGCTGCAAAATAATCACCTGATTTCCCGGTCATGTATTGAGGAGGAGAACTTCACTTCCAATGTTACACCATAACTCTCCAATGACTGCTTTATTTCTTCAAGGCCACTGGTCTGCTGGGTCTTCCTACTATCCTAAAATATAACATATTTAGAAGATAAAATAACGTGAATATGCAGCATGATTATGTGTCTGGCAAAGGTATGAAACCACCACTGTAATATTAGTATCAATTCTACTGTGTAAATCTTTCACAAAATCACCATAAGATAATTAGTGTGAGAGAAGACCAACCTTGTTTGGTCTGGGTAACATTTCATATGAAATGAAGCAATTTCTTCAAGTTAAAGATTGCATAGCACTATTCAAAAAAAGAAGGGTGTTTCCCCTGGTGCCCTGGCCATCAATCCTCCAGATAAAATTTGTTATTCACATCACGGCGGGACATTGCTATGCGCTGCCACATTTGCCTACAAATGCTCAGTCCCTACATTTTACAATAAATCCTGTTCTGCACATTGCCTGTTGTGGCCATTCAGTTGCAGACACACACACTCAGGACTATATTTCTGTTCTAGACAGAGACTAAAATGTGTGAAATTACTTGTGATTATAAAACTTTCTTTTAATGAAGACCTGAATCCATTCATTGGGCAAAAACCCAAGGTCCAACCACAGGACGTGTTAAAGCTGTCACTGTTTTACAGGATTAGTTGTTGGCTTACATTGAACAACATCTTGGAATTATGCAATACCTTTTACATGCAATGAATATCTAAATACTTGAAAATATAAAAGCAGCAGCAACCAGGATAAAAGGGCGATTTTTGAATGCTGATCAATCTGGTTGAAAAGCTTTTTAAGAAGGTTTTAAAGGCACAGAGAGAAGCAAGCCAAAAAGAATCAAAATAACAGGAGATATAAGAAAGAGAATAACGAGATTACAGAGAAATTACAAATCATTGTATGTAAATAAACTGCTTTTGACAGCACACACAAGTTGATGTAATTAATATCTTAAATATGTAAATATTTCAAATTATTTGCGATGTTTAAATTTTTGAGACAAATTATATGTGGAGAAGTGGTTGTGACTAGTTTCAAACAATATCCTTTCTGAAGTTGGAAAAACAAAAGACTGTTTGTAATCAATAGTTCTTAGCAGTCATTTTCTCATGGAAAAAATGGTTTGCTTAACTTGAGAGAACTATGTTGCTTTCTTTTAAGACCATAAGAATTAGGAGCAGGAGTAGGTCATTTGGCCCTTCGAGCCTGCCCCGCCATTCAATAAGATCATGGCTGATCTTCTGACCTAACTCTAATTACGTGCTCCATCCCCATAACCCCTAATCCCTCTATTTTAAAAAAAAAATCTATCAATCTCAGCCTTGAAAATGTTCAGGGACTGAGCATCTACAGCCTTCTGGGTAGTGAATTCCATAAATTCACTACCCTCTGAGTGAAGAAATGTTTCCTCAACTCTGTTCTAAAAGGCTGACCCTTAATTTTAAGACTGTGACCCCTGGTTATAGATTCTCCTACCAGGGGAAACAGTCCCTCAGTGTCTACTTTATCCATCCCTTTAAGAATCTTCTATGTTTCAATAAGATTCCCCCTAATTCTTCTGTACTCTATAGAGTACAGCCCTAGTTTATTCAACCTATCCTCATAGGTCATTCCCCTCATTCCAGGAACTAACCTAGTGAATCTACGCTGCACCCCCTCTAAGGCAAGTATGTCCTTTTTTAAATAAGGAGACCAAAACTGCACACAATCCTCTAGGTGCGGTCTCACCAAGGCCCTATACAGTTGCAGCAAGACTTCCCTACTCTTGTACTCTAAACCTTTTGAAATGAACGCTGGCATGCCGTTCGCCTTCTTAGTTGCTTGCTGCACCTGCAAACTAACTTTTTGAGACTGGTGTACAAGGACACCCAAATCCCTTTGAATACTAACACTATTTAACCTCTCCCCCTCTAGAAAATAATTAGTTTTTTTATTTTTGTTACATAGGTGAATAATTTCACACTTCCCCACATTAAATTCCATCTGCCACCTTCCTGCCCACTCCCCTAGCCTATCTATATCTTGTTGCAATCTTTTTGCCTCAAACTCAGAGCTCACTCTCCTACCTAGTTTAATGTCATCCGCGAATTTAGGCACGTTACATTCAATGTCCTTGTCTAGATCATTGATGTAAATTGTAAATAGCTGAGGCCCAAGCACTGATCCTTGTGGCACTCCACTAGTTACATCCTGCCAATTCGAGAATGACCCGTTTATCCCTACTCTCTGTTTTCTACCAGTTAGCCATTGATGTTGAAAAAGGCAATAGATGATAGGTCACCCACCCATCTGTATAAATGAAGGTTGATTCAGAAAGAGAATCAGAATTGAGGAAAAAGAAATAAAGTAATTGGAACTTGGGAGTCGTGAACTATATTGAGCTTCCAAAGAATTTAGTTCAAGACTACAATTTAAAGAAAGAAGATCAGGACTACGATTTAAACAGGCAACTTATAATAATACCGGGATACTTTTAGGTGATTAAATTGGATGTATAATGCTAGCTGGATACTTTTGGGTAATTGATTTGGACAAACCATAATCGAATTGGACGGGCCATAATGCAGTAAAAGCCTGTTTATCCGGCACCCTTGGGACCTGGCCAATGCCGGTTAAAGCGCATGCTGGATATTCGGCCAAAAACACACAGAATTTTTTTGTTTTAATTTTTTTAAAATACATTGTGCCGGATAAGTTCCGGTTAATCGAATGCCGACTTTTTTTGAGGTGCCAGTTATACGGAAGTTACGGTTGATCAGGTCACGGCTTTACGGGCTTTTATTGTACCTGCAAACTTTCGGATGACTGAATTGGACATACAATAATAACTGTATACTTTTGTGTGATCAAACTGAGAAATGTACAACAATATTATGATACCCTTTGAAGAGCCATTAAAAAGTCAGATTAAAATGGATATTATATTGGACATTGCTCCTCTATCTCTTCCGCAGCGTTTGGTTTGATTAACAAGTCCTTGTGAACTGTACGTGGATATGTAAATGTGACCGTGTTGTATTCTTTTAATTACTTATAACTAATAGTTATAAGTAATAACTAGTAGTTATAGTTGGAGCTCTTGTGGCTCAGTGGTTAGAGCACTTGTCTTGCAAGCTGGGGAGACCTGTGTTCGAATCCAGGCAGGTCAGGGTGAAACCTTGGGCACGTTTCCTTACTCCACACGCCGAATAATAATCCCTCCCAAAAAAACCACAATAATAAAATTGGCCATTTCAATCCGCGACCGTTTGTGGGACACTGCTGTGCGCAATTGGCTGCCGCGATTCGCCCAATATACAGTCAATTCACTTTACAGTATATTCTGTGAAGCGCTTTGGGACGTCGATCAGATGTGAAAAACGCTACATCAAATGCAAGGATTATTATTATTAATACTAATCTGAATTAGTACAATTCTAATCCAACATAAAATACATACATCATCGTATGACGTCAGTAGATGAACGGTTTTCACTTTACTGGGTCCCTTGAGAAGCATCTCACAGAACCTCAAGAGGTTATACATCTACAAAAAGGCAAAGCAAAGGTATAAATTGGACAAGTAAAGCTTCAGTTGCAATCATATTAAATGCAATATGCTTCCAATATTTTAAAACTCATTTCACCAGATTGTTTTTTATTGGCATTGCAAAGGATTAGACCATTTGCACATGAAACACAACTGGTCCTATTTATCTACCTCTATTGGTCACGGTGTCATGACAAACTCTGGCACTCAACGAGACAATGCGAGCACACTGTACAGTACTAGCAGTACTGTACTATGTTTTGCCTAGTTCCCAGTGTCAAACTGCAGGTAGCTACAAATAACCCAGAGTCTCAGTTATCCTGCTCAGATACAAAGTACAGTAGTAGCTCTTGGCTTGGGTAACAAATCTGGTAGATTTCGGCTGAACATTAGTGATCCCCAAAACACATTAAGCCATTCTGCTCCCTAGTTTTATTTATACACCAAATATACAGTATATATAGTATATATATTTTTTACTGTGTGTTAGTAATATACCAATCACCTGATGAACGTGCCTGATATATGGATCTTCCACCCAGACTTCAGTAACAAAGGCATCTAAATATGGTTTGAATAGCTTTTCATAACTGTATCCAGTGGCATCGGCTGAAATTTTGATCTGCTCATGGTATTTCCCTTCTGAAATATATAGGGAAAGCAAAGCATGTACTTTATTAAAAATGTGTTTGTTAATTTAGTAGACATTTTGGAATATCATGCCTTGCAAATAAACTGCATTAGAATTTGACTATATTTACAAACAATTACCTTCTTTCATCTTGGTTAAGTGGATTTTAATTTTTTCTGCTCGGTTCATGTAATCTTGTACTTTCTGTCGAAAATGGCCTTTTTTTGTGTCATCTTTTGTAGCTATCAAGACAGTCAAAACAAAATTTCTGTTTTTTAAATGACTAGTTGGTATAATAAATCAGAAACGTCATACATTTAGTCCAAAACAAAAGCAGAAATCGCTGGGAACACTCAGCAGGTCAGGCAGCATCTGTGGAGAAAGGAAAAGTGAGTCAACGCTTCGGGTCCACAACCCTTCGTCAGAACATCATAGAATCCGACTCACTTTTCCTTTCTCCATAGATGCTGCCTGACAAGCTGATTTTTCCCAGCGATTTCTGTTTTTGTTTCAAATTTCCAGCATTTACAGTATTTGCGTTTTTGTATACATTTAATCCAACTGGTTTTGTAACGAAGGAGTAGTGGTCCTTTATTTTCTGTTACTGTAGCTTTCCTGACACTGTGGGATTCGGTTTTGCATAAATTTTTTGGTATATTATATATTGTTAATATATTTCATAAACATTGTTTAATATTAGTAATTCTGAGCAATTAGATCAACTCCTAGAATTGAAAACCTATAACTTTCATTAGTAGCTGGCAGGTGAGTTTCGAGCTGCCGCAAGATCCTGAAAGTTCAAAGTGACAGCTAGATTCACAGATTGAAAGAATTTGCCTTTCAGGGTTATGTTACCTTTTAACACTTCCAGAAGCAGATGTATTCCTTCCTGGTAGCAGACCAAAGATTCCTGCAAACGTGAGTTGTTGTCTAACTCCACTGCTCTCTTCAGCACAGTAACAGCTGAGCTTTCCATCCCTGCCAGTAGCTGCTGGGACATTGTGGCAGATACAGAATCTAGGAACAACAGAATTGTTAAAGGATAGATTCATATTGCAGAACAATTGGTTAAAATGTATAATACAGTAATGTCAATTCACTGTCAGACAAATATCAAGATTCCTAACAGTAAAATCGTAAGAATATTCATTAAACTGGTTAAAAACTTGAAGTTCTGAATTAAACATTTTTTCCAGTATGTTACTAAATCGACAACCTCTCTCTTGTGCTCTCCAATTTTAACATGCATTGATTATAGTTCTGTGCTCTCTCTTGATTTATATTCATTTAGTGTGTGCTTTGCAGTCTATCGGTGTTTGCTGCGTATTACAGACTGTGTGTGGTCCCACTCATGCACAATGTATAACACGCCATACAACACATTATGTTTACTACAGACTGTGCATGTGGTCTCATCAATACATTTTCTACATTACAGACTGAGTGGTCTCACAAGTACATGTTGTATATTAAACACTGCATTATAGTCTGTAATATAGTACAGAAAAAGCCTGTTTATCCGTGACCTGATCAACCGTAACATCTGTATAACAGGCACCGCAAAAAAAGTCCGCATTCGATTAACCGGAATTTATCTGGAAAAATGCATTATTTTCAATTTAATTTTTGTTTTTTGTGTGTTTTCGGCCGAATATCTGGCACGTACTTTAACCAGCATTGGCCAGGTCCCGAGGTGCCTGATAAATGGGCTGTTACTGTAATAGACTAATAATAATAATCGTCCTTGCATTTGACGTAGAGCTTTTCATCTCTTCTAGAATCTCAAAGCGCTTCACAGAATACACTGTCAAGTGAATTGACTATATATTTGTGGGCGAAATACGGCAGCCAATTACACACAGCAGTGTCACACAAACAGTATATAGAGCTCTGAGACGCTGTCCGGAGTAGAGGGCGCTATATAAATACAAGTTGTTGTTGTTGTTACACACACACACATTCATCTTTGACTTATGCAAATGAATCCTTATATATAAAAAAACATGTTAGAGACAATCAGAAATATAAAGCATGTCGTCCAAGAAAGAGATGCATCCACAAAACCGCTAGCAGAAAGAAGGCTCACAACTACATATAAACCCTGTCCTGTCATAGCATTTTAGCAATCAATCCGCAGACTGAACAAAGTAAATAACTGGATATTTGTTTCATTTTTTTAATTCAGCAAACGAAACCAGTTAATGAATTACGTCACAGAAGATTGTAATAAAAAATATAGGGACATGGTGTCTCACCTCAGGTTAGACAGCAACACTTATTGGAACTCGCAACTCTATCCCCTATCTTCATCATGCAAGTTGCAATGACAGCACGAAGACTGCTGACTGAATCAATGTGTGACCCAATTTATACCTTACGGACAAAATCTACAGTTAACTTCAGTGTTTTCAGGGAAGGCAAAGGAACTCCTGTGGTTTAGTGGTTAGAGCACTTGTCTTGCAAGCTGGGGAGACCAAGCTGGGGAGACCTGTGTTCGAATCCAGCAGGTCAGGGCGAAACCTTGGGCAAGTTTCTTTACTCCACACACCTAATAATAATCCCTCCAAAAAAACCACAACAATAAAATTGGTCATTTCAATCCACGACTGTTTGTGGGACACTGCTGTGCGCAATTGGCTGCCGCAATTCGCCCACAAATGTACAGTCAATTCACTTTACAGTATATTCTGTGAAGCGCTTTGGGACGTCGATAAGATGTGAAAAGCGCTATATCAAATGCAAGGATTGTTATTATTAAGGCCTTCTCCCTATTGCCAGTCTTGGGACTAGGTACTTGACTCAGCACAGGATCATTTCTAGTTTCTCCCACCAATTCGTTTCTCCTGCAAATGCCTCCTCTTTCCCTCTTCCTCTCCTGATCAGTTTTTGGCTATTAGTGTTCAGGCGGCTTGAGAGCAAAAGGTGAAACCTAATCCCCTTTTCAACCACCAGTTTCTAGCAGAGCACTGATTTATTCTTCCCTATACTAACTAGAGTCACGGAGACAAATTTTATAGGCCGAAAGAGTCACCTAACCCTGCCCAACATCACACCTCAACGCAAAACTTGTGCACGTTTATGGTCCCCATGACTTAGTGTTACTATTACTAAGTATTACTAAAGAAGTCATAACTTCTGTGCTCTTATTACTCCAGGATTGAGCCAGAAGATACAGGCGTGTAGTGACTACACTGCTGTGTGCAATTGGCAGCCGCGTTTTGCACAGAAAATATACAGTTAATTCACTGTATGGTATATTATGTGAATATAGTATATTACAGTGTGTGTATCACCCTCACCAGGCCTGTGTGTGTACAGTATATTACAGTGTGTATCACTCTCACCAGGCCTGTGTGTGTACAGTATATTACAGTGTGTATCACTCTCACCAGGCCTGTGTGTGTACAGTATATTACAGTGTGTGTATCACCCTCACCAGGCCTGTGTGTGTACAGTATATTACAGTGTGTATCACCCTCTCACCAGTTGTGTGTGTGTCAGTGTCAGGCCGGATGTTCCTGGTGTCCCCGCTATAGTTGTCCGGCAGTGGGCGGCCTGTCACCTTGTGCGTCTCCTCCCCTCAGCCCCGGCCTGGGCTCCTGGGCTCCCCGAGCGGCGGGAGAGACACAGAGACAGAGACACACAGAGAGAGGGGCTGATGTCCGGGCTGTGCCGGGCGGCCCGGGGCTGCTCTCAGCGCCTGGGGGTGAGTGTGATTCCGCCGCTTTCCCGGCCTCGGGCTCTCGGTCATCGCTGACCCCGACCACCGGCTCCCTCCGCCCGCCACCCCCCCCAGAGCAGGCGGTCCTGGTTACCCCCCCCCCCCCCCCCCCCCCCCCCAGAGCAGGCGGTCCTGGTTACCCCCCCCCCCCCCAGAGCAGGCGGTCCTGGTTACCCCCCCCCCCCCCCAGAGCAGGCGGTCCTGGTTACCCCCCCCCCCCCCCCTCCTGAGCAGGCGGTCCTGGTTACCCCCCCCCCCCTCCTGAGCAGGCGGTCCTGGTTACCCCCCCCCCCCCCCCCCCCCAGAGCAGGCGGTCCTGGTTACCCCCCCCCCCCCCTCCTGAGCAGGCGGTCCTGGTTACCCCCCCCCCCCCCCCCCCAGAGCAGGCGGTCCTGGTTACCCCCCCCCCCCCCCCCCCCCAGAGCAGGCGGTCCTGGTTACCCCCCCCCCCCCCCCCCCCCAGAGCAGGCGGTCCTGGTTACCCCCCCCCCCCCCCCCCCCAGAGCAGGCGGTCCTGGTTACCCCCCCCCCCCCCCCTCCTGAGCAGGCGGTCCTGGTTACCCCCCCCACTCGGTGCTGCTGCTGAACGTTAATTAATTTGACTGAACTTGACTAAGGAAGGTTGTGTTTTATTTAATATTCTGTGTTTGGGGAGCAGGGGGTGGATGTCAATAATAATAATAATCCTTCCATTTGATATACAGCACTTTTCACGTCTTCTGGGCGTCTCAAAGCGCTTCACAGAATCTACTGTAAAGTGAATTGACTGTATGTATATTTGTGGGCGAAACGCGGCAGCCAATCAGGCAGCGTCCCACACACAGTCCTGGATTGAGATGACCAATTATGTATTTTTTTGGGACGTGCGGAGTCAGGAAACTTGCTCAAGGTTTCTCCCTGAGCCGCCTGGATTCGAACACAGGTCTTCAGGCTTGTAAGGCGAGTGCTCTAACCTCTGAGCCGCAGGACTCCACAAGAGCAAAACGAGGACAGGACAGAGACGTGAGAGGCAGCAGGCAGGGCAGCGGGCTTGAGAACAGCCATTGATGTAGAGCCCCTCCACGCGGAGTAGGGTCTCAGAGTGATTAGCAGCGGAGGAGCCTGATGCCAAGCTGGGAGGAGGAAGGTTTTCAGGCGTGATCTGAAGATGGAGACGGTGGGTGCCAGGGGTTGATGACGCCCCTCCATGGTGGAGCGGAGGGAGGGCTGAAGGCACAATCGAAAAGGAAGGTCTTGAGTCGGACGCAGAAAGGCAAAGGGAATGTGGGATGGGAGTTCTAGAGGGTGGGGGCAGAGAGGCTGAAAGCCCACAGATGTTGGTAGGGTGGGTCAGCGGGAGCCATAGAGCCTGTTGAATGGAGGGAGTGGACGGGTTGATAGGTCAGAGAGGGCAAGGCCATGGAGTGCCTTGAAAGTGAGGACGAGTATTTTAAATTCTATCCTGTGAGGGACGAGGAGCCAGGTGAGGGTGGGGGTGATGGGTGTCACGTAGCCTGAGGGCACAAGCAGCAAAGTTCTGGATGATCTGCAGCTTACAGAGGGAAGAGAGGGGAGGTTGACAGGGAGGGAGTTTCTGTAGTCGAGCCTTGAGGTGACGAATGTGCGTATGAAGGTTTCGGTGGCCTGAGGGATGAGGGAGTGGTGCAGTCGGGCAATGTTGCGGAGGTGGTGGAAGGCAGTGCTGGTCATGGCATGGATATGGGGGAGAAAGGACAGTTGAGGGTCAAGCTAGAAGGCCAGGTTTCTAAGTGGCTTGGTGAGGTGGAGTGTGCGTCTATGGAGGTTGATGTTCCCAGTGCGTGAGGTGCAGAAGTGCTGACGAGAGCCAATCAGGACGGCTCGGTCATGCTGACGTTCAGCTGTAGAAAGGTGTCTCTCATCCGAGACTTGATGTCTGACAGTCTATCAGGATACCAGTTGTCCTGCAATTGAATGTGGAGGCAGAGAGAGAGAGAGTTGGATGCCATCCGCATAAATGTGGAAGTTGACCCCCATGTCTGTGGATGATGTCACCAAGGGGGAGCATTGGGAGGTTGAAGATCAGGGGACCAAGGGCAGAGTCCTGAGGAACCCACATAAAACTCTGCAGGGGCTGGAAGAGAAACTGTTGGCGAAGACAAATTGCAGATGTCGTGAGAGATACGACCTGATCCATTCAAGGACAGAACTTTGAAGGTTGAGGTGAGAGGAGAGGCGGTGGAGTAGTTCATGGTATAGAGGGCAGCAGAGAGGACAAGGATGCAGAGTCATTACCTTGACTAGAGCAGTGTCTGTGCTGTGAGCAGCACAGATATGGGGAGAAAGATGATCGAGGGTCGAACGTAAAAGGTGCAATACAAGTGTAATTTTGTTGTTGCTTTTAATCATAAGATGTGTTTTTTTTCAGGATTGTTGTCGAAATATATTCCTTATTTTCTTATTACTGGACTATTTATTAGTCAGAATATTTATGATTAATTATTTCAAGATTTTCAATGTAGTGTTTTGTTTTCACAGAATTTGACAGAAAAGTTTCTCATTCCTTTATCATGGACTGGATTTGTACGATTGAAATTTACTAAGTCTCGTCTTCCAGAAAAGGTGAGAAAATAGTTAACTGCATTTTTGTCCATCATTAAATTATTTAGTTAACCCTTTAGTCATAATATATTCAGCTTGATTCTTTGTGACAGAAACCTGGAGTCCTGTAGCTCACTGGGTAGAGCTTTCACCTTGCAAGCGAGAGACCTGGGTTCGATTCCTGGCATGGCGAAACCTTGGGCAAGTTTCCTTACTCCACACGCCTGATAATAATCCCTCAAGAATAAAAATAAATAAATTGGTCACTTCAATCCATGACTGTTTGTAGAACACTGCTGTGTGGAATTGATTGCCGCGATTTTGCCCATAAATATAGTCAATTCACTTTACAATATATTCTAGCTCTATTATCAGCCTGCCGAAACCCTTATTCACAAGTTCATCATATCTAGGCTCAACTACACCAACATCCTGCTTGTTGACCTTCCTAACTCTTACTTCCACAAGCTACAAATCACCAGAACTCTGTAGCTCATGTCCTCTCCTGCACCAGGCTCTGTATCCCGTCACCCCCACCTGACTCCACTGGATGGATGGATAAAATGCAAAGTACTCAGATGCTGAAAGTCTGAAACAAAACCAGAAATCACTGGGAACACTCAACAGGTCAGTCAGCATCTATGGAGAAAGGAAAGTGAGTCTATGTTTCGGGTCCACAATCGGGTCTGACAAAGGGCCATGGACCCGAAATGTTAACTCACTTTATTTTCTCCATTTATGAACACTCAGCCTAACCTGCTGAATGTTCCCTGAGGATGGAGTTCCAAATATCCTTGTCCTCACCTTCAAGACCCCGCACCTCTGTGATCTGCTAACATCTTATCAACCTGTCCTCTCCTTATGCTCATCAGGCTCCTGCATGCTCCACGTCCTCTACCGGGTCTGTCCCACCATTGGTGGTCAGGCATTCATCCTCTCAAGGCACATCTCAAGATTTTCCTGCCCCCGACCTCTGGAACTCCATTGCACATTGCATTCACCTTGCTCCCTTGCCTCCTTCAAGGCATGTTTCAAGACCCTCTTCGACCATGCCTTTGGCCAGCCTCCCATCTTCCGTCATTCACTTTTCCTCATCCCAACTCCCCAACCCACTCGGGTGCAAATCCCTCGCTGTCCAGTGCCCTGGGGTGTCTTCCCACCATGAAAGGCGCTGTACAAATACAATTTTGTATTGGTATTTTGCACCGTAATAAATATTATAGCTGCATAAGTTTAATGCATTTCTTCTGCAATCCTGGCTATAGATGTTTGAAGTACAACCCTTGGATCATGAAAAATATTGTGGTGATCCAGAGCAACCACATCAACTGCACATCGTTACAAGAATAAAAAGTGCAAAACGTCGCCCATACTGGGAAAAAAAGATTGTTCATGACCTTGGATTAGGCAAGGTAATGTGAACTGCCCAGATACAATATTTTCAGGCAATGAACTTTATCATTTCTGGTGTTCAAATCGGTCCACTAATTCTACTAGTTGGAAAAGGATGATTGATTTCTGCTATCCTCACCTTACTGTATAATGAACTGATCAATGAAATTAGTTTTTGGTTTAGTTACAACTTAAGAGTTGAAATGAGTTTAGGAATAATATAGAATAATATATGGGATGTGATACATCTTGATACATTTTTAAATAATCTCTGGCAAGAATCTTCCTCGTTTTAGATATTAAAAACATAGATTTTGTTGAGCTACTGAAACTACAGTAGTTTGGTAAAATACAATTTATATTAATAAAGTGCCTTTTGTGTGGTTCACCTGCCTATCAATCAATCAATCGAAACTAACATTTATATAGCGCCTTTCATGTTGAGAGGACGTCCCAAGGCGCTGTGCAGTTAGGTAGGGAAAGAGGAAGGGGGGAGAGGGGTCATGGCAGGACGAAGAAGAGTAGGAAAATTGACTGTATATTTGGTGGTGCCAATGGGGGAGGGGGGCATGAAGAAACATGAAGGAACTGGTTTGTAGGACGTCGCTGACATAGGATGGGGTGAGACTGGAGGATTTAAATGTGAGAACAGTGATTTTTAACTCAATCTACTGGGAATGGGGAGCCAATCGAGGATGGGAAACCCTGGTCTGTCTGCAACTTGTGTAGGAAAATGCTGGGCAGTCCAGTGTAGAGCATTGGTGTAGTCAGCCTGGATATCATAAAATATATGGTTAAGGGGTCTCAATGGCCTGAAGGGAGAGTAACAAAATGTTTTGTTTCTTTTACCAGTCAAATCAACCACGGATTCACAAGAACATTCCATCAGTTAACCAAAAGCTAAAAATTATTAAGCATCTTATAAGGTCTGTGAATATTAATACAGTGATGTTTTGAATGTAATCTTTATTGAAAAAAGTATTTTTTAAAATTGTATGCCTTTGATTTCATGCATGGTAAATATTTCAATATTTTGCAGATTACAACCCCTGAAATTACCACAGGGGCTTCCAACAGAGGAGAAACTAGCAGATACATATCTGAACAGCAAAGGGGAATTAATTATAAGACAGCGATTGCTGCCACTGGAGGAAAAAAACGATTGAATCCCAACTGTTGTTCACGTCCGGCTCTTACAACTTTGAAATAAAAGTTTCATTTTGTGCTATGTTCCATTTTCTTGTTTTTGATTTTTCACCTCCACTAGCGTATGCCTCTCTGATCTTTGTTTGGCATTTTACTAGTTGGTTCTGTGGACGCTAATTGCCATCCCCCACCCTGTTGTTGTTTGTGTGAGTCTTAAGGCAATACAATTGAAAGGCAAAGGGGATGGGGGTGTGAGCGGGGAGAGGAACAATGACCAAAGGCTCAGTCAGAGCTACATCTCAAGACAGATCTTGAACAAGTTGAAGAAGCCAGAGAAGGAGTCCAGATAGAGTATCAACAACTGTGGAGGATGCCACTGGTGAGTGTGATCCACCCACACCCTCCTTTAAGCTGCTTTGCAAACTATAAATCAGGTAGTTTGACTTTTTGTGTTTTAAGGTAGCATGCTCACAGGTAACTACCAATACCATTCTTACATAGTCACAAAGACTAATAAAAGCAAGCTATTGAAGAATTGCCATCCAATTTCTCATTTTCCATTGCAGGAAATCCATCTTCTGCAGATGAGACAAAAAAAATCAGTAGAATAGGAGGGGACAAAAATAACATGTAACCCTCCACTTCATGCAGCACTAGAATGTAGCCCCAATATGCTGCACCACTCTTTCATCCATTTATGGCACTAGATTTAGTCATTTATGTATTAACTACTCAGCAGTTAGGATTTCTAAAACATGTTTTAACGAAACTCATGTCGGGTTAAGGCTATCACACTGATGAACATAATATCCAAATTTTCCTACCTACCGGTATATGTTGGTTCCTTACAAGAGTACATTCCAGATGCCAGTCATCTTCACAACCTTCACAACTCTCCTTCCTCCCCCACATCCATGCCTTGACCGGCACCGCTTATTTCCACCTGCGCAACATTGCCAGGCTCCGCAACTACCTTACCCCCCGCGCTGCCGAAACACTCGTGCACGCATACATCACCTCGAGGCTGGACTATGGAAACTCTCCTCGTCGGCCTCCCCAGTTCCTCCATTCACAGGCTGCAGGTCATCCAAAACTCTGCAGCCCGTGTATTATCCCGCACCCACCTCCGCGACCATATAACCCCCACCCTCGCCCGTCTCCACTGGCTCCCCATCCTCCAGAGGATCGAGTTCAAGATCCTCGTCCTCACCTTCAAGGCCTTACACGGCCTTGCCCCGCCCTATTTAACCAATCTACTTTCCCCCTACAAGCCCACCCGGACCCTCCGTTCAACAGGACTTGGCCTGCTCCAAGGCCCCCGCCCGAACCTCCCCACCATCGGAGGCCGGACCTTCAGTTTCTCCGCTCCCACCCTATGGAATACCATCCCTCAATCCCTCCGTCTCGTTTCTTCCCTTTCCTTTCAAGGCCGGTTTGAAGACTTTCCTCTTCGACTGTGCCTTTTGTTCCACCTCGAATTTTTCGACCTCCCCTTCGTGTCTCACCCCTTCCCAAACACTCCCCTCCCAGCTCGGGTCACACGCCTCCTGTGCAGCGCCTTGGGACGTCCTCCCGACGTGAAAGGCGCTCTATAAATGTAATTTGTTGTTGTTGTTACTTCACCCCTCAGGCCACTGAAACCCCCATTCATGTCTTCATCACATCCGGGCTCAACTATGCCAACACCTTGCTTATCGGCCTTCCCAATTCCGCCCTCCATAGGCTGCAGATAATCCAGAACTCTGTGGCCTGTGTCCTCTACCCCTCCAAGCTTTGTGACCCCATCTCCCCCAGCCTCGTCCGACTCTTATTGGCTCCTAGCCTCCTTCAAGTCCCGCCTCAAGACCCTCCTCTTCGACGGTCCCATCGGTCACGCCAAATCAACGCCTTTCTATCCTCATCCCCAGCTTGGATCTGAAACAATGACTGTCCAGTGCCGTGAAAGGTGCTATACAAGTGTAATTTTGTTGAGGTTGCTCACTATTTGATTTCAGTTGAGATTTAATTTCGAAGAGCATGGCCCTTACTGGCTTGTATTGCTCAGTGCAAATCAACATGGTGCATTTACCCACAAGGCCTACTTGATTGATGTGAATGTGATATTTATTACTAGGTCTAGTGTATATTTTTAAAAATCTGCTAGGATAGTATGCAGCTGCAAAATCTGATGTACAAGAATAGGTTTGTAAAATAGGTTAGTTTCCAGAAACGCATGAAGATTTCATCCTGTGTGTATTTCAAATCACCTCGCTAATTTCTAGAGGATGTACTCTGTTCAACAACTCTTTTTTAAAAACAGAATTTAACTATTAATCAGTATTCTACAAGTTATTTTCAACAAGGGCATTAGTATTTATTAGTCTGTACAAAAACAAATGTCAAACATGCAATTAAATGTGAAGTGGCATCTTAAATAGGTAAAGAACAAAAAATAACTTGCACAAAGCAGATTGAGGAAGTGTGTTTCAGATTTAAGGAAAGGAAGAGAGACTGAAGAAGAAAGAACAAATTATATGCTCAAAATTGGTGCTAATCTTCGTCCGAATCAGAATCAGACTTCTTTCCCCTAATTGACTTTTTCTCCATCTTTATGACGCTCGCACTTTTTCTTTGCATCGAGTGAGGTGGTTCCATCAAATTTCCACTATGAACAAAAATATTCAGTTTAGTTAGATGGCTAACATTTTCTTCTATATAAACCCATTATGTAGAAACTGTCAAGTTTTCGTTTGCTACAAACTTACCTGAAATACAAGAATTAGCCAAGGTTGCAAAAAGAAATCACTCAGGTAAGGAATTGCACAAAAAATCTTGAAGGTTAGATGCTCCAAATATCAATTGGCAGGTTATAACTAGGTATAGGACTTGAAAAAAGTACTCCAGCTTTCCAAGAGATCTGTAGCAAGAATTCTCTTTCTGGAATTCAAGCACAAATTAAAGGCTTGATTTGGGTGAAAAAAAACACATTACTGTAAAAGCCCGTTTATCCGGCACCCTCGGGACCCGGCCAATGCCGGTTAAACGCGTGCCAGATATTCGGGCGGAAAGCTGCCGAAAACCCAACACAATTTTTTAAAACATTTTTTAAACATACCATATTAATAATAGACTAAATAATTACAAAATATTGTATGAATACTTACCAATAAAGCAATAAATAATGATTACACAGCACACAATCATAAAACAAACTTTACAATGGCAGACGGTACTGTCTTAAAGAGACAGTACCGTCTGCCAATTTTTCCTCTTTATTTTTCTTTCTCTCCCTTCTTCATTCTCTCTCTCACACACAAATCAGTCAGTCTCGCATCTCAATGGCTCCAAACTCAACCCCATCCATTCCTCATTTTCCATCTAAATTAATCGACTCACCCCCTCTCTCTCCCCCACCACCCCTCCCCACCTCCTCTCTCTCGTCTCACCCCACCCCCACCAAAGCAGTGTTTAAACCCACGATAAATCTGCATTGAATCTGGTGCAGTTTGATGAATGCAATGAGCACTGCATAAGTATTGTGCACAAGCAATTTTGTGATGTGAACTAATGGTATCAAACTTGCAAATAAAGGTCAGGAACTAAACTGTCACCGAATCAGGCACATTTCTTGGCCTCTGCATGACAGGCTGTTCACAATTACAGATTAATTGTCACAAGCACCCTCTGAAAACTCAAGTGGTAATAAAAAGGCAGCAGAGGTTCGGAATGCGACAATATTTCCAGTTTGGCATTTCTAGTCTCCGGCGCCGAAATATGAAAAGTTCAAATGAGAACCGTGACAACTTGTTTTGCTCACAAAACAGTCAATTCATGTCCACTCTTGCATGTATTTCTTATGCCAGACATACTTAAAAAAAAAACTTGTGGATTCATGTGAAGACAATGAGAAATGTAACACACTGCTGGCAACTGTGAGTCGATAGAAATCCTATGTTTTAAGTGAACTAATTCTCCAGCGAGGCACTTAATAACAGGATTTCCCCAGAAATCAATAATGAAATTACCTGTAGTTAATGATGCCAGAACAACCCAAGCGCCATTCCAATGTTTCAGTAGTGAAATTATCTGTGCAGCCAAGATCATCAAATCCAACGATATAATCCTTAGTCTTGCCATCTTTTACCAAAGCTAATGTTGGAATAACTTTGATCCTTAATCTCTCACAAAGAAAAGGAGCCTTTTCCACATTTAATTTAATGAACTTGGTTTCCAAATGTTTTTTAGACAAAATGGCCAAGTGTTTGTCTACTATCTTGCACCTGTAGAAGAAAAGAGAATATTTAGAATTGCAAAGAATACTTTCTTGACATACACATTAAAAAAAATGAAATTATTTAACGATAATCCTTGCATTTGATATAGAGATGTCTCAAAGTGTTTCACAGAATATACTGTAAAGTGAATTGACTGTATACTTTGTGGGTGAAATGTGGCAGCTAATTGCACACAGCAGTGCCCCACAAATAGTCATGGATTGAGTGACCAAATAATTTGTTTTGAAGAGATTATTATAAATAATAATAATCCTTGCATTTGATACAGCGCTTTTCACATCTTCTAGATGTTTCAAATCGCTTCACAGAATATACTGTATAGTGAATTGACTGTAGATATGTGGGTGAAACGCGACAGCCAATTGAGCACAGCAGTGTCCCACAAACAGTCGTGGTTTGAAATTACTAATTTATTATTGTTTCCTCTGATGATTATTAGGAGTGTGGAGTAAGGAAACTTGCTAGAATTGAACCAAGGTCTCTCGCTTGGAAGGAGAATGCTCTAACCAGGTTATTCCGTGAGGTTATTACTCACGGAAAAGCAATCCACCTGTCGACTAATAAATGGGTTCCTACTTACTGCTAGGTAAACAGAGGTATGCGGATTAAGGAAACTTGTTCAATGTTTTGCCCTGCCAGGAATCAAATCCAGGTGCTCTAGATCAGTCGTTCTCAACCTTTTTCAGTAATGTACCCCTTGTTAATTTTCAACATTCTCGTGTATCCCCACTCAACACAAACACACCACACCCCTCATTCCACTTGTATTTTATGATCAAGCTTTTCTTATATAACAAAATAAATAGCACATACAAAACAAGGGGAATAACAATTAAATATACAATTTGGAAGGCTATAAAACATTAAATAAGAGAGCTAAATAAATCAATGTACCACCACCTACACCCCCTGGAAGTAATTTGGTACCACCTGGGGTACATGTACCCCTAGTTGAGAACTGCTGCTCTAGATTATGAGTGCTCTAACTACTAAACTACAGAACTCCACACCCTTCATTGAAATACGTAGTACATTAGAGTGCTCATTAATCTGGATGAATTGGGTGAACTGGATGTCCCATTGTGGATATTAAAGCAGTGCATATATAATGGGTCAACACACATAACACAAACTAGCTGCAGTACTAACCAAAATGCATTCTCTAAGAAATGATAGTTAATATATGCCAGATCTCAATGTACCCCATATTGCAGTCAAACTGTACTGTACTGTACAGCTAAATTGCAGAACTTAAGTATATCCACATTCTTTTGCTGGCGTCAACTGCTGCATCAGACTAATACAGATCAGCCAATCAGTAAAACCTTTGTTATCTGGCACCCTCGGGACCTGACCGGTGCCGATTATCAAATATGCCGGACATTCGAGTGGCAAGTTGCCGAAAATCCAACAAAAAAAATTAACATATTTTAAATTATACCATATTAATAGACTAAATAACAACAGAATATTGTATGGATACTAGGGAATGGCGATATATCGGTATATCGCTAAAACCCGACATGATTTTCATATCGATATGCCGATATAGACATTAAAAAAATATTGATATATCGAAAAACAATATATCGAGGTAAAAAATCGGGATGCGAGCACAATCAACTACAAGACCCAGAATGCTCATCTCTATACACAATGCACAGACCGAGGTGCAAAGCCGCCATCTTGTATTCATAGTCCTCGAATACAATATACAGGTATGCAAGGGGTGGGGGGAGAGAGATGGCTGTGGGTGGGGGGGTGAGGGGGAGAGAGACGGCCGGGGGGGGGGGGGGTGAGGGGGAGAGACGGCTGGGGGGAGGGGGAGATAGACGGCTGGGGGAGGGGAGAGGGGGAGAGAGACGGCCGGGGCTGGAGAGGGGGAGAGAGACGGCCGGGGGGGGGGAGAGGGGGAGAGAGACGGCCGGGGGGGGGAGAGGGGGAGAGAGATGGCTGGAGGGAGGAGAGGGGGAGAGACGGCTGGGAGGGGGAGAGAGACGGCTGGGGGGGGGGGGGGGAGAGGGGGAGAGACAGCTGGGGGGGAGAGATGGCTGGGGGGGGAGAGAGATGGCTGGGGGGGGAGAAGGGGAGAGAGACGGGTGGGGGGGGGGGGGAGAGGGGGAGAGAGACGGCTGGGGGGGGGGGAGAGAGACGGCTGGGGGGGGAGAGACGGCTGGGGGGGGAGGGAGAGAGAGATGGGGGGGGGGAGGAAGAAAGAGACGGCCGGGGGGGGGGGGGGAGAGAGACGGCCGGGGGGGGGGGAGGGGGAGAGAGATGGCTGGAGGGGGGAGAGTGGGAGAGAGACGGCTGGAGGGGGGAGAGAGACGGCTGGGGGGGGGGAGAGGGGGAGAGAGACGGCTGGGGGGTAGGAGGAGAGAGACGGCTGGGAGGGGGAGAGAGACGGCTGGGAGGGGGGGGAGAGACGGCTGGGGGGGGGGGGGGAGAGGGGGAGAGAGACGGCTGGGGGGGGGGGAGAGGGGGAGAGAGACGGCCGGGGGGGGGGAGAGGGGGAGAGAGACGGCCGGGGGGGGAGGGGGGGAGAGAGAGACGGCCGGGGGGGGGAGAGGGGGAGAGAGATGGCTGGGGGGGAGAGAGGGAGAGAGATGGCTGGGGGGGAGAGGGGGAGAGAGACGGCTGGGGGGGAGAGAGGGAGAGAGACGGCTGGGAGGGGGAGAGAGACGGCTGGGGGGGAGAGGGGGAGAGAGACGGCTGGAGGGGGGAGAGGGGGAGAGAGACGGCTGGGGGGGGGGAGAGGGGGAGAGAGACGGCTGGGGGGGGGGGAGAGGGGGAGAGAGACGGCTGGGGGGGGGGGAGAGGGGGAGAGAGACGGCTGGGGGGGGGGGAGAGAGACGGCTGGGGGGGGAGGGGGGGAGAGAGACGGCCGGGGGGGGAGGGGGGGAGAGAGAGACGGCCGGGGGGGGGAGAGGGGGAGAGAGATGGCTGGGGGGGAGAGGGGAAGAGAGACGGCTGGGGGGGAGAGAGACGGCTGGGGGGGGAGGAGAGGGGGAGAGACGGCTGGGAGGGGGAGAGGGGGAAGAGAGATGGCTGGGGGGGGAGAGGGAGAGAGAGACGGCTGGGGGGGGGGGGAGAGGGAGAGAGAGACGGCCGGGGAGGGGGGGAGAGGAGGAGAGAGACAGCCGGGGGGGGGGGGGGGAGAGGGGAAGAGAGACGGCCGGGGGGGGGGGGGGGGGGGAGAGAGACGGCTGTGGGGGGGAGAGGGGGAGAGAGATGGCTGGGTGGGAGAGAGATGGCTGGGGGGGAGAGAGACGGCTGGGGGGGGGGGGGGGGGGGAGGGGGAGAGAGAGACGGCTGGGGGGAGGAGAGGGGGAGAGAGACGGCTGGGGGGGGGAGAGAGAGATGGGGGGGGGAGGAAGAAAGAGACGGCTGGGGGGGGGGGAGAGAGAGACGACGGGGGTGGGGGGAGAGGGGGAGAGAGAGACGGCTGGGGGGAGGAGGAGAGGGGGAGAGAGACGGCTGGGGGGGGGGAGAGAGAGATGGGGGGGGAGGAAGAAAGAGACGGCTGGGGGGGGGGGGAGAGAGAGACGACGGGGGTGGGGGGTGCGAGAGAGGGACGGCGGGGGGGGGGGGGGAGATGGGGTGGATGTGATAATATACAGAGATGGGGGGGGATGTGAGAGAGGAGAGAGGGAGAGAGACACAGAGAGACACAGACAGAAAAACACAGAGATGGAGAGAGTGAGAGACACAGAGAGAGAAAGATATTTACCTCCTGAGAAGATAGGCCCCGAATGCGCGCGCACCCGGAACGCGCGCGCATCCGCTGTACGAAAAAACTGTAAATGTCGATATTTCGGTATATCTCGATATGAGCCGACCGATATGGATATATCGGGAAATTCCCATATCGCCGTTCCCTAATGGATACTTACCAAAAAGGATTCCAACACACTCGATAAAATGATCAGTAAAAAAGCGTTCCAGTGTTTAGCAAGTTTAATAAGTGAGCATACAATGAGTGTCCCGATGGCTACAGTATGAGATCTGGTTGCTGGAATGGTGAATTGTATTGGGAGATACTGATTGGTTGAGTATGCCAGTCGGTTGGGTAACGGATAAACAAGGTTTTACTGTATTTAGAATTGCAAAGATGGATATCTGGCATGTCAATACACAGGATTCTACTACCACTCCGCAAGTAACTACAGAATGGGCTCTAGAATTAAAGGGGGAAAGCTAGTCTGATGGAGATCAAGTTTAGCAAATATCAGGGCATCATTAATCCCAATATTCACCAAGGCTGGCATCTGCATTCTGTGTGGTGAAGTTGAGAAAGCAATCAAATACTGCTCTGCAGAACCTGGGAAATCTATTCTAATCAATATAATTGTCTGGGTAGAAGAACTCTTTCTGAACCACAATTTTTTTTTGAAAGCCTCAATATTAACTGATAATGGTAAACACTGTTAGGTGAGGACTTTTGAGAGGTACACAAGTATGTATATAACCAACATATCCTCCTTTTGAAGCGCTCTGAGACACTCCCCGACATGAGGGTCCTGTATAAATACGGGTTGTTGTTATATCCAATTGCTATGGTGAAGGTGGAGAAGGGAGCTCCATATGCTTTTTAAATATTTCACTGTCTTGTTCTGATAACATTCTGCGACTATTCTGCGGTAGTTGGTCTTCTACCCCCTTCTTGTTGGCCTCCCCAATTCCTCCCTCTGAAGCAGTGGTTCCCAACCTTTTTTTTCTGCGACCCTAAATTGGCCACCAACAGGTCCTCCCAACCCTTACAGAACGACTGCAGCGAAGCTCAGCCAAGACAATATCTCCATCTTTTTTGTGGATTCAGCGCAACTCGCTAGTATGGTCTTTCATAAACATTGGTCGGCGGTGTCGCCTCGGGCACTTTTCAGCATTAAAAAATATATATTTTTATGTTTGAGGACCCTTCGCGACCCTACTGAGGATCCCCACGACCCTGATTTGGGTCGGGACCCGAGGTTGGTAACCACTGTTCTGTAGGCTGCAAGATCATCCAGAACTCTGCAGCCCGTGTCCTCTCTCACCAGGCTCTGTGAATTTATCACCCCCATTCTTCCTTCAAATCCCGCCTTAAGATTCTCCTCTTCGACCCCAGCTCAGGTCCAAAATATTGACTGTCTAGCCCCTTGGAATGTCTCATGACCTGAAAGGCACTATACAAATGTAACTTTGTTGTTCTACACATTATCTGGCTGTTCTTACCACTGAATAGCTTCAAATCAGGACTGTGATACCGTGCTTGCCAATTTACCTAGAATCACCTTCCATATTTGAGAAAATAAGAAACTTACAGTTTACCAATACTATCGCACTATTGATTATCGGCGTCTGATTATCTGCAGTTTATTTGTTGTTATCCTCTAACTAAATAACTAGTTCTTTATCAAAAGAAGCATTTTATGCTCATTTCTGGGTGGGTGATTAGTTTCCTTTAGCTCAAGTAACAAAAAAGCAAACATAATTCTGTCACACACACACCCTAAATCTAAGAAAGTTACTCACATTTCCCACAGAAATTGTATTGCCTGTATTGTCCTGCTAGATTGAATGCCCAATTATTTTCTGGAAAATAAAACACATCTCTTACCTAAATGTTGTATCCTTGTAGAAGTGACAAACTACATTTTTACTATCTTTAACCTCTTGAAAGAAGTCTTTTTCACTGGGGATCTCCCTGTATTCACCATGACCCTGAGAAAGCCACTCCTGCAGAAAAGCAACATTGGATTAAAAAAGTAAATATGACAAATAAATCCATAATTATTGTTGTCTCAAGTTGGAAAATAAATGAAAGTCTGAAGTTAACTACAAAAAAGTTGCCATAATCCATTTAAAAACAATATTTCAAAGTTACAATGTTGAAGATTTCTATGGTAATTTCTGGTCGCCCTCTCCAACAAAACTCTCATCATATGAGACCTCATTGTCAATGAAAACATTGACATCCTTGCCCTCTCCAAAACCCAGGTCAGTCCAGACAACCCCTTTCATCCTGATAGAAGCGACACCACCTGGCTACATCTTCCATCATGACTCACACTGTGGTGGCGGTGTGAGTCATTTCTCGGTCCCCACTCAGCCCATCCTCTTAATCTGGATTCTTTCCCTCCTTTAAGCATCTTACCTTTTATCAGCCTCCAAATTTTCCTTCACAAATTCTCCTTATTTATCGCCCCACCAAGCCCACTCCCACCTTGCAACCCAACATCTCAACTCTCCTATCTTCCCTTTGCTCCAAATGCCTACTCATCCTAGGAGACTTCCACTTCATCACCTCCTGATGGTCCATCAGCAGATCTTGCTTTTTTTGAATGTGAGGACCAGGATCTTGAATTGAATGCCTGGGTGATGAGCAGCCAATAGTCGGGCGAGGATGGAGGAGATGGGATCACAAAGCTTGGAGCGGTAGAGGACAAGGGCTGCAGAGTTCTGGATTATCTGCTGCCGATGGAGGGAGGAATCAGGAAAGCTGACAAGCCGGGAGTTGGTGTATTCTAGTGTGAATGTGATGGAAGGCATGAATGAGGGTTTCAGTAGCCTGAGGGATGAGGTAGTGGTGGAAAACCTTCCCTGAACCAATGTCTACTCTCCAGCTATAGCCCTATCTCCAAACTCCACTTTTTCTGCAAGACTATGGAACAAGTTGTCGCATCCAAGCTGGATGCGACAACTTGTTCCATAGTTAAATCCAAGTCACGTATGGCATTCTGAACATCTACAACCAGGGATCTCTCTGCCTTCTGGTCCGCCTCAACCTCTCCTACGACACTGCCAACCACTCTATCCTCCAACACCGCCCCTCCTTTCAGCTCAACCTTCGCAATCCACCCTTGCCTGGTTCGAATCCTACCTCTCCACTTTGTCGCCACTAATCTCTTCCAGCACTTGCATTGTTACATGGCGTCCCTCAGGGCTCTATCCTTGGTCCTCTCCTTTTAAATATCTATAAGCTCCCCTTCGGTGATATCATCCACAGTTATAGGGTCAACTTCCACATGTATGCTGATGACGCCCATCTCTACCTCTTTACACCTTCCCTCAATTCCATGACCACTGCTGTCCTCACAGTCAAGGTATATCAAGTCCTGGATGAGAGCAATCTTCCTGCAGTTGAATGTCAACAAGACTGAGGCTCTCCAAGACTGAGGCTCTCCTGCTTGACTCCCATCAGTATCTGCATATCTCGAGCACTAACAGCATCTCCCTCCATAGTTGCACTCCACATCTCATGAAGAGAATACAGAAACTCAGCATGCTGTTCGATTCTCGACTGTCCTTCATACTCTACATCCGTGCAAGGACACACTCTGCCTTTCTCCACCTCCTCAACATCATCAGGTCAGTCACTGTCTCATGCCTCAGGCCGCCAAGACCCATATACACATATTCATAACATCCAGGCTTGACTAAGCAAATTATCTGCTTGTCAGCCGGCCAAACTCCTCCCTCCATAGGCTGCAGATCATCCAGAACTTTACAGCAAGTATCTTCACCTGCACCAGGCTCTGCATCCTATCACCCAACTCCATTGGTTTCCTATCACAAAGAGGATACAGTTCAAGACACTGGTCCTCACTTTCAAAGCCCTCCATGTCCTCGCTCCACCTTATCTCTGCGACCTCCTAACCATCTAACCATTGTCTCCGTTCAGCGGGCTCTGGCCTGCTTCATGTCCCTCGCCTCACCTGCCCTAACAACTGGCAGGTAAACCTTCAGCCACTCTGGCCCCACCCCCGGAAGCCCATCCCGCAGTCCTTCTGCCTTGCTTCCCACCCCCCATGCCCACCTTGCCTCCTTCAAGGCCTGCTGCAAGACGCTCCTCTTTGACTGTGACACAGTAGAATTTTTATAATGACATCCAATCTTTACAAGGAAAGTAAAGACACTAAGAATAACACACTAAGAATCTGACATCTTATCACAGTAAATTATCTGATTGGTGATCCAGTGTACATAATGTGTGGAAAATTCTACCTGTTTTTGCAGTTGTGCTTTTTTCATTGCTTCAAGTCTCCTCTCTCTGAGTTTATCCAGTTCATCCTCATCCATATTATCCAGCTTCCCAATTTCAGCGTCCAACTGCTGTTCAACCATCTCTGTTGTCTGTAGCATTTGCTGCTCAAGGACTTTACTGAGCATAGCCATTGAAGGGTTACCTGCCATTATTCTGAATTACGATTGCACTTTATAAAATTCCTAAAGAAAAACACAGTACAGACAGATGTATTTATTAAATATCCAAAATATGCAGAAACCTACCACCAAGAATAGCCAAACCAGAGTTCCAGGCATCCCACCGATACATGGGAAATCCCAGATACTATAATCACAGTAGTTGGAATAGAATTTGTACTCTCTCCTGGGAGGGAGGCTTATCCAACTTACCTATTGCCAGAAGACTAGCAATCCATCCCAATCAAGGCTCATGCGGAACTTACGTTCTAAGACACCTAATCATAAACCAGAGATGGTTTTCACACATCAGCCTCAAACCGCTAAAGAAGAATTTTCTGTCGAGTGACCGTTCCCATTTCCATTCTTCGCGGCTCAGCCTCCAGCAGGGTGCGGCTCTCCTGACCGGAGATCAATAATGTAACAGCGTTTACGGGGGTTGTGACTTTCACTGCGAAACAAACTAAATCCCGCAGGAAGAGGCGCCGGCATTAAAGAGACCGTTTAAACAGTACAAAGCGAGCGGGAGGGGAGGACGCGAGTCCAATCCGATGAGTTACTGCACAGTGTACAGAGTGCAAGTGAAGGGCCCGGTGGGGAAAGATACAAAAATGCGTCAAACAACAAAGCGGCTTCACTTTAACCGGTCGACGCCGCCATTCCGTGGCAGCCTCAGCCCGGACCGCCGGCCACCTTAGGCCTCAGCTCGGGACAAGCCCCGCTCTGTTGTGAGGAAACCCTATCTTATGGCGGCGGCACCACACACACAGTCCACTTACTCGGTTGCTCGTTGCTGCTCCCGCTCACTTATTGACTCGGCGTCACACGTTTGAATATCACCCACAGCGCGAGCGGGTGCAAAGTTCACAACTGCCGACTTCCGCAGTGACCCGGCAGCGCCCCGCCCCCCGCCATGTTAAACTCGCCCTCACCAGGAGAACAAGCTGCAGCCGCGCATCGTTCAGTTCGCTGTTTTGCACTCTCAGTGACGGTTCGACTTCATTCAAGTACTTTTTTTGGTTTAATTTTTCACCCACAAAATACACAGTTGATTCACTTTACAATAATATTTGTGAAGCGCTCGGAGACGTGATAATCAAATGGAAGGATTATTATTATCAATGCTAATAAAGACGAAATGTGTTGTCTGTGCCCCAAGAACGCAATAACAACAGAGACGTAATTTAGAGACACGCTTCTCTCATTGGAAAGCCTTGCATGGGGAGTGTCATGGGCATGTTTTGTGGAGGAATCTATTGATGAGCTATGTTAAAATTGCTTTAATTAAGTCCCAAAATATGAGCTACTCGCTGTACACTAGTATAATAGTAATCCGTCCAAAAAAAACAATAATAAAAAATTGGTAATTTCAATCCAAGACTGTGTATGGGACACTGTTGTGTGCAATTGGCTGCCGCGATTCGTCCACAAATATAGTCAATTCACTTTACAGTATATTCTGTGAAGCGCTTTGGGACGTAGATAAGATGTGAAAAGCGCTATATCAAATGTAAGGATTATTATTATTATTACATGCATGGCATTCTGCAACAAAGTACTGTAGTGACAGAGGAAATCACACATCCTACAGATATCTATACTAATGTATTCTGCCTTAAAGCAGTGACACCCCACACATAATCACATGTTTGCACTCCCAACCAGGAGACCTCCCAACCAACAACAAAATTACATTTATAGAGCGCCTTTCACGTCGGGAAGACATCCCAAGGCACTGAACAGTTAGGTCGGGACCCGAGCCAGGGGTAGGGGGAAGGGGAGGGAGAGCAGGATAGTGGGGAGTTAGGAGCGGAGCAGAAGGCACAGTCAAAGAAGATCTTGAGACTGGCCTTAAAGGAGGAAAGGGAGGAAACAAGGCGAAGGGATTGTGGGATGGAGTTCCAGAGTGCGGGGGCAGAGAGGCTGAAAGCCCGGCCACCGATGGTAGGGCAGTTCAGGCGGAACCAGAAAAGGTGGATACACTATAAAGATAAAATGTCTGTGTGTCAATCTACATTCTATATTGGATCCTTTGGCTGTAAGCGAAGCTGCAATGGGAATAGCTAGTTACTATATAAAAATAAATTAAAAATAACTATTCACTTGAACCAAAACATTAATGGCAGAGGGATAGGAGGGCGGCTGAAGGAACAGTTGAAGAGGAGGGTCTTAAGACTGGCCTTGAAGGATGCAAGGAAGGGAGCAAAGACAAGGGATTGTGGGGTGGAGTTCCAAAGCGTAGGGGCAAAGAGGCCAAACGCCCTGCCACTGATGGACTGATGGTAGGGTGGGAAACATGGAGCAGGCCAGAGCCTGCTGAACAGAGGAAGCGAACAGGTTGATAGGGGATCAGTATGTAAGAGAGGTGGGAGGGAGGGCAAAGACGTGATAAGTTGCTGTAACAAATGCAAGGATTATTGTTATTATACACTTTGAGATACTTGTAAAATCACAACAATAAAATAATAATTTAGTAACTCAATCCAAGAATGTTTGTGGGACATTGCTGTGTGCAATTGGCTGCCACGTTTCACCCACAAATATACAGTCAATTCAATTTACAGTATATTCTGTGAAGCGCTTGGAGACGTCTGGTAGACGTGAACAGCGCTGTATCAAATGTAAAGATTATTATGATGATAACCTGAGCAAGGCAGGTGACCGTATCTCTGCTTTGAATTGCTTGACGTGTTGTGGTTCATTGCATGGTATAGCATGGAATACCAATTACCAACATGACTAAATTCACCAATATCAATTCAGTCCCTGAACGACTGGACCCCTATCCCCACTAGCTGTTGTCTTGCTCCTGTGCTGCCTTCTCTCTGACCTCACCGTCGCCACCAACGGCTTCTCTTCCAGCCCCTGCACTGTCACCTCTGTCCCGACTTTTTAACATCTGCATGCTCCTCCTTGGTGACATCATGAGGCACTGGCAGCATCACCAAGTCAGTCAGGAACTGAGGTGTTTTGTTCAATCCTCAACTGTCTTCTCTCCTTCACATCCAAGCCATAACCTGCTCTGCCTTCCCTCACCTCTGCAATATTGCCAGACTCCGCCACTACCTCAGCCCTCAGGCCACTGAAACCCTCAACATATCCAGACACGACTACGCCAGCAGCCTGCTTATCGGCCTTCCCAATTCCCCCCTCCGCAGGCTGCAGATAATCCAGAACTCTTCAACCCGTTTCCTCTAACGCTCCCAAGTTCCGTGACCCCATCTCCGCCATCCTCGCCCGACTCCATTGGCTCCCCATCTCCCAAAGCATTCAATTCAATCAATCAAAACTTACATTTATATAGTGCCTTTCACGTCGAGAGGACGCCCCAAAGCGCTGATTCAAGATCCTGGTCCTCACATTCAAAGCCCTCCATGGTCTCGCCCACCCTAGCTCTGCGACCTCCTAACCCCCCTACCAACCTGCCTGCCCCCTCCGCTCAGCAGGCTCCGGCCTGCTCCATGTCCTCCACCCCACCCCCCCACCATGGCGGGCGAGCCTTTAGCCACTCTAGCCTCGACCTCTGGAATTCCATCCTGTAATCCCTCCACCTCGCCCTCTCCCCAGCCTCCCTACATTTCCCGCCTCAAGACCCTCCTGTTCGATGGTCCTATCACTCACCACAAACCCCCTCCTTTCCCTCCGCCCTCCCCACCCCCGACCCCAGCTCAGGTCTGAAACAACGAGTGTCCAATGCCTTGGGGCGTCCTCTTGACGTGAAAGACGTGATACAGTTCAATTTGCTTGTTGTTTTCGTGGTTGGCCTCACGCCGCTCCCAAGAACTGATTAACGTGCGGCGCCGACGGCTATCGGTTGCCTTGGCAACACATATCCGTCGCTACCTCAGGGGTGCGTCATCGCGCCGCCACGTGCCCCTTGCGCGTCGATGGGGGCGGGAGGGGGAGGAGACGGTCCGAGGCTGCGCAGGCGCACATCTAGCGGGCTACCATATGTGTGGAAGCGATTTTAAAGAGTGAGAAACAAAAAACAAGGCAGCGGCGACAACAACAACATGGGGAAGAAACAGAAAAGCAAGAATGAGGACAAGTGAGTACCGGGCGGCGGGGTGTCAGCAGCCTCAGGCTGTAGTTATACAACAGGAGAAATATGCCAAGGTGTCCGAGGAGGTGGAGAAGGACGAGTCAGAGCCGTTGCTGGGTCTCTAGGCCCCGCCTGGACCTGCTGCTGCTGCTGCTGAAGTGCAGAGAAACCCATGGTTCTGTAACGAAGCTGACGCAAGAGCAGCGAGCTCGTCTGACTGTCACTGTAATTAACGTTACTTTCTCCCATGCAAATAACAGCCCACAAGCAGCTCGTCCCCTCCCTCGCACACACGTTGCCCCCCTGTCACCTGAGTTGTCCAGGGAACCTGATGAATTGCTCGGGATTGCTGATGCTGCTTTTGCGGAAGTGCATGTCAGTCGCGACACAGCGTGAAGGGAATGAAGTCCACGCTTCACTTTAAATGCCGTGTGATAATTCTCCTTGAAAGTTACTGTTCCCTCTTTGACACATGCAGCGGGTTATAGTTCATGGTGAATTTGCTGTTTCATTCTCCTATTTCGAAAATGGACCCATATATAATTTACAGTTTTTTGTTTAAAGGAACCAACAGCGACAATACTGTTGAAGAATATTTTATGATTAAAAATTCTGGTCCCATCAATATTAAATTATGTCTCAGGGTTATAGTATTAACTAAAACCACATAAATATCTGATTGGTACTTTGATCTTATCAGTGGAAATATCTCCCGGACGAAACACAAAACACTACAGATGCTGGGAATCTGAACCAAAAACAGAAGTTGCTGGGGAAACTCAGCAGGTCAAGGCAGCATCCATGGAGATATCTCTGATGGGAATATCTCTGATGTTGACTTTCTTCCTGTTTGGCGTGCGTCA
This sequence comes from Hydrolagus colliei, assembly GCA_035084275.1. Classification (NCBI taxonomy): domain Eukaryota; kingdom Metazoa; phylum Chordata; class Chondrichthyes; order Chimaeriformes; family Chimaeridae; genus Hydrolagus; species Hydrolagus colliei. The sequence continues at coordinate 8,578,151 of CM068745.1, forward strand.
TGATGCATCTTTGTCCTCTGATTTTGATGTTTCACAATATAATCAATAATAATCCTTGCCATTGATATCACGTCATTGAGACGTCTGGAGTGCAGGCCTGTAGCTCAATGGTTAGAGCACTCGCCTTGCAAGCAAGAGAATTGGGTTCAATTCCAGGTAGGGCGAAACCTTAGGCAAGTTTCCTTACATCACACGCCTGATAATAATCCCTCAAAAAAATTGGTAATTTCAATCCATGACTTTTTGTGGGACACTGCTATACGCAATTGGCTGCGTCGTTTCACCGACAAATATACAGTCACTTCACTTTACATTATTTTCTGTGAAACACTTTGAGGCGTCTAGAAGATGTGAAAAGCTCTATTAAATGCAAGGATGATGATTATCTCATAATATAATAATAATCTGTGCATTTGATATAGTGCTTGTCAAGCCTTCAGCACATCTCAAAGCGCTTCACAGAATATACTGTAAAGTGAATTGACTGTATATTTGTGGGCGAAACACAGAAGCCAATTGTTCACAGCAGTGTCCCACAAACAGTCACGGATTGAAATGACCAATTTTTGTTAGTTTTTTTGAGGGATTATTATTAGGCATGTAGAGTAAGGAAATTTGCCCAAGGTTTTGCCCTGACCTGCCTGGATTCGAATACAGTTCTCATGCTTGTAAGGCGAATGCTCTAACCACTGAGCTACAGCACTCCACTTTATATACTGTAAAGTGGATTATTGACTATATTGTGTGGACAAAACACGGCAGCCAATTGCGCACTGCAATGTCCCACAAATCATAGGCCAGTGAAGAAAATCTGTTAAATGGGATTTCTTTTGTTACCTTCTGTGATTTTTGCAACCTCAGGCTCCTGCTGTTCTCATCATACCCTCCCTGTGCCATTTGCTTTTGTTCTGTTTCTCCTGCCAGATAAAAAAAAAGTCTGATGCTTACTATCTACAGTACATAGTCTATATATATATACACAGTATATAGTACGTCATGGAATTTACCCAGTCAATTCATTTTACAGTACATTCTGTGAAGTGTTTAAGACATCTAGAAAACGTGAAAAGCACTATATCAAATGCAAGGATTATTATTATCATCAGGCCATTTGACGCAGTTGGTCTGTGTTAATGTTCATACTCCACAAGTCTCCTCATGCTCCTTACTCTCTTCCACTCCTTTTTATTCCCTTCATCTTCATAGCTGGAGTCTTGTATTTCAGTGGTTAGAGCACTCACCTTACAGGCGAGAGAGACCTGGATTCATTTCCAGGCAGGGTGAAACCTTGGGCAAGTTTCCTTACTTCAGACGCCTGATAATAATCCTTCAAAAAAAATTGTCATTTCAATCGATGACTGTTAGTGGGTTAATGCTATGCAAATTAGCTGCTGTGTTTCACCCACATATATACAGTAAAGTGACTTTAAGCTATCTAGAAGTTGTGAAAAGCGCTATATCAAATGCAAGGATTATTATCATGATAGCTAGATATGTATATCTAGCTTCCCCATAATGTACCTATACCAAGCATCAGAAATGTCTTTTAAAAAATGAATTCAAAAGAATTGGTGCAAACTGGGGCCATTGTATATATTTCCTATATTATTTCCTACACAAAGTAACAAATGACATCTTCTCTATGCAATAGTTATATAAATAGTCCAAAAAAATTTGTCTCCGTGACTGAATAGCCCATCGATATTATTAGGCACTATCTTTTGCTGTTTACTAAAAATAATAGTCTGTTCATTATTTCCAATGGGATTTCTCACTATAAAGATGTAACCCGGAACAGGTTGTTACTACTGAACTTTACTCCCATGTTTTCCTCACTCAAATTCCTCCACTAGCTTCTACCCCGCCCATAGCACTGAAACACACCTCATCAAATTCACAAATGACGTTTTCTGCCACGAGGGCTTCTTCTACCTCCTTGTTCACCTTGACCTCCTTTTATACTGTTCTGCTACATTCTCCTCGATTGCCTCTCCTCACTCATCCTCCTCCATCGGATCATACTTTCTTGGTTCCAATCTTATTTGACCTACCCCTTCCATGCAGAGCCACTTGCAGTGAACCTTCGGACTCTCATCATTGCTTTTCCTCATCTACATGCTTTTCTCTTGACGTTTTCATCCATAGAAACTCGGTTAACTTCTACAAGGATGGCAAATGACACCCAAATCCATTTCCGCACTTTTGATTCCAGGTCCACTGTCTACATGTACCCGGTCAGATAATAGTAATCCTTGCATTTTGATATAGCGCTTTTCACATCTTATCGACGTCTCAGAGCGCTTCATAGAATATCCTGTAAAGTGAATCGACTGTATATTTGTGGGCGAAACGCGGCAGCCAATTCCACACAGCAGTGGCCCACAAACACTCATGGATTGAAATGACCAATTTTATTATTGTGGTTTTTTTTAATGTCAAGGCCTGGATATGCCTCAGTTTCTTGTAGCTTTTATTATGTACTTCACATTGGTAGGACAAACCAAGGCTCCTAACCCCCCTGGCCTGGTATCCATGGAGGATGAGGAGGGGAAACCACAGTCAGTTAAGTAGATTTTGAGATGGATCTTGAATGAGGTGAAGGACGAAGTGAGTCAGAGGGACTCAGGATGGAGTTCCAGAGAGCAGGTGCAGTGAGGATGGAACCTCGACTGTCAGTGGTGGATGTAAGATGGATGATGGAAACAGTTCTTCTCACCTTTCACCTTTGTTTCACCATTAGATTCACTAGATTGGTTCCTAGATTCACTAAGTTGGTTTCTGGGATAAGGGGGTTGAGCTATAAGGATAGGTTGAGTAATCTAGGTCTATATTCTCTAGAATAGTGGTTCTCAACCTTTTTCAGTAATGTACCCCTTGTTAATTTTCAACATTATCGTGTACCCCCACCCAACCGCATACACACACACACCACCCCCCTCATTCCACTTGCATTTTATGACCAAGCTTTTCTTATATAACAAAATAACTAGCACATACAAAACAAGTGGAATAACAATGAAATATTGGAAGGCTATAAAATGCTAAATAAGAGAGCTAAATAAATCAATGTACCACTACCTGTACCCCCTGGAAGTAATTTTGTACCCCCTGGGGTACATGTACACCTGGTTGAGAACTGCTGTGCTAGAACATAGAAGAATTAGAGGTGGTCTTATAGAAACCTATAAGATTATTAAGGGCCATGACAACAACAACAACAAAATTGCACTTATATAGCGCCTTTCACATCAGGAGGACGTCCCAAAGTGCTGAATAGTCAGGTCGGGACCCAAGGGAGGGGGGGAAGGAGAGTGGGAGAGGGGGAAGAGTCAGTGGGCAGTTGAAGGCGTGGTCGAAGAGGAAGGTCTTGAGACCGGCCTTGAAGGAGGAAAGGGAGGAAGTGAGGTGGAAGGGCTGTGGGATGGAGTTCCACAGTGTGGGAGCAGAGAGGCTGAAAGCCCGGCCGCCGATGGTTGGGTGGTTAGGGCGGTGGACACGGAGCAGGCCTGAGTGCTGAACGGTTGGGACGGGCAGGCTGATAGGGAGACAGTAGGTCAGAGAGATAGGTGGGGGCAAGGCTGTGAATGGCCTTGAAAGTGAGAACAATTATCTTGAATTCAATCCTCTGGTGGATGGGGAGCCGGTGGAGACGGACGAGGGTGGGAGTGATGTGGTCATGAAGCTTGGTGCGGGAGACTACACGAGCTGCAGAATTCTGACAAAGTAGACAGTGCGAGACTGTTTCCCCTGGTTGGAGAAACTGTAACTAGGGGTCACAGTCTTAAGATTAGGGGTCAGCCTTTTCGCACTGATTTGAGGAAAAACTTCTTCACTCAGAGGGTCGTGAATTTATCGAATTCTCTACTCCAAAAGGCTGTAGATGCTCAGTCCTTGAACATTTTCAAGACTGAGATTGATAGATTTCTTATGGATAATGGGATTAAGGGATATGAGGATAAAGTGAGTGGGTGGAGTTAGATTAGAAGATCAGCCATGAATTTTATTGAATGGTAGGGCAGGCTCCAAGGGCCGAATGGCATTCTCCTGCTCCTAATTCTTATGTTCTTATTGTCTCCTCATTTCCAGGTTTGGTTTCCAATATTCTTAGCCTTACCCAAACTCACTGAATCAGTGTATAACCTTAGCGTTCAAGTCAATCCACTCCTCAACTATCCTTTTTTCCTAATATTCCGCCCCTGACCAATATCATGTTTCTTCAGGTTCACCACATTTTCTGCATATGCCTTTATCAACATCATCAAAACCCTCATTCACGTAGTCACATACAGTACATATAAAATACTGTCATGTTGGGAAGATGTTTCAAAGCTCTCCACAGAAAATCCTGTGAAGAATTTTGAAACATCTTGCCAACATAACAGGCTGTATATCAATTGCAAGAATTATTATATTAAAATATCCATGACTGTTTGTGGGACATTGCCATATGCAATTGGCTGTCTCCTTTCACCCACAAATATGCAGTCAATTCAGTTTACAGTATATTCCGTGAAGCACTTGGAGACATCTAGAAGACGTGAGAAGCGCTACATCAAAATGCAAGGATTATTATTAGTATATTATTATTACTGGATTTGTTTATAATGCACTCCTTGCTGGTATCCCTAATTCAATTATCCATCAATTCTAGTTGATTCAAAACTTTGCCGCCTGCGTCATCACCAAACTCTGTATGACTAGCGTCTAGTCCTCGCCAGCTCCACTGTCCTCCAATGGATCGAACTCGATATTCTCATTGTCACTTATAAATCGTTTCATACCCCAGCACCTCATTATCTCTATGAGCTTCTCTTACCCAACTCTCCTGCTTCTTACCTCACTCAGTAGACTTGGGCCTCTTACATGTTCCCTGGCTATTCCATGCTTCAGCTTTGTGGCCAAGCCTGCTATTCTGATCCCTGAACTCCCTCTCTAGTATTTAGTACTCTATGTTATTTCGGATGTGTGACATTTGTGGCATAACCTTTGATAAACTTGACACTGCCAGATGATTAATGGCAACTCACATTTAATATACTGTGCTGCTTTATTTGGTAATAAATCAGATTATCACATTCTGATTGTTTTAGTGACCAAATATTCAATTTGAAATATTCTGCTCTTTGTCTGAGATTGAAAGAAAGGAAGCTCATTTATTTATTTGTATCCAGTTTTGTTCTGCGCCTTCTGGGGCATTGCTAGACTATGGTGTGTATTGTATGTCCTATCGACTACACATTCAGCAATTTTAATTGTCTAAGAATACAAAGAAATTACATTGCCTATAATGCAGCGGTAGTTTTTATTTCACTGTACAGTAATAACAATTATCCATATATGAGCACACTTGTGTGAAGGGCATTATGTAAGTGAAATTTGTTGTTGTAGAGAGAGACATTGTATGAGATTGAGAGAGGGTAAAAGGAGGAGAGAGTGATTGAGTGAGAGCGAGTGAGGGTGTGATGGGGAGACAAAGAGAGTGAGATCAGAGAGAGAGGGGAGAGAATTGAGGACAGTGTTTTGTGGTTCTCTGTGTGACCTCCCTACCCAGCTGTTCCCTTTGCAGAGCAAACACTAGCTTGTTTCATGTCCACCCTCATATCTGTCCCTCCATAGCAATTTCACCACCACTCTCTGCAGTTCCATTCCTGAAGTCCCCATGATTCTCTCCCTCTTACCTTTTTCAAGGCAGATGAAGAACTAACTCTTTCACCACATTTTCAGTCAATTGGAGTCCTGTAGATCAGTGGTTAAAGCACTCGTCTTGCAAGCGGGAGATTAGGTTCAATTCCCAGAAGGTCTTACTCCACACATGTACCTCTGTTTATCTAGGAGTAAATAGGAACCCGGTTCATTTTCCAGCGGTGATAATTCCTTTAAAAAATTGGTAACCTCAATCCACGACTGTTTGTGGGACACTGCAGTGCGCAATTGCCTACCACTTTTCACTCCCAAAAATACACAGTCAATTCACATTACAGTATATTTTGTGAAGCACTTTGTTTGGAGCAAAAACATTTGATTGGACCACCCTGGTCTAGGTTGACACGCTGATGCAGTGGTAGGGTTGTGCTTTGTACGAGATAATAAACCAATGCCCATCTCCCTGTTAGGTGAATAGTAAAGGTCTCATGGCATTTCTTGAAGGGAAAAAAAGAGAAGGTTCCTCGTTGTGCACTGACAAAATCACCCATATAAGAGATTGTCATTCATTGCATAAACTGGCTACTGCATTTTTCTATAACATACCCAGTCATTACACTTTACAGTAATTCTTGTGAAGCGCTTTGAGACATGCTCCCCACATGGACGATGCATATCAAATGTAAAGTTTGTTGTTGTTTGTTAATATTGACCATCAGGACTTTATTTTTCTAGTGCCAAGGATGATGTCGACATTGATGCACTGGCAGCAGAGATTGAAGGAGTGGGGGCTTCAAAGCCTGCCAAAGCTGGAGGCAAAAAGAAGAAAAAGAAAGATTTTGAGTAAATATTAGTTTTGTACTTTGGTGGTACATTATATCTTTTTGTTGGGGTTCTGTTTTCTTTCAATCATAGCTGATTTATTGTTTATCTACAATTCTAGTGAAGATGATATTCTGAAAGAACTTGAAGAACTATCCACGGAGAATCAAGAATCAGCAAAATCTTCAGCAGCAAATGTAAAGGTTTGATTTCTATAGTGGTTTTGATTTAGATCTCCAATTGAGCTGCAGACAGGTACCCCGCCCCAACCGTGGTTTTTTCTACCGCGAATTTCACGTATCCATGGTTGCCTCTCTGCGACAACCTTTGCCAACTGCGGCAGTGAATTTTGCATATCCATGGGTTTTAACACTAACACTAGCGTTTGGCGCTAGTACCCAGTTGCATCAACCAGCCACGATGTCGCTTCGTGCTAGCGTTTGGCGCTAGGATCCAGTTGCGATGTCGCAATCAACCAGCCACGATGTTGCTTCTCTCTTAGGATTAAGGTAAATAACATGAATTTATTGTTTTTTATATTCTTTTTGATTGTGTTATTTGAACAATTATTGTTTTTGTTAGATTATTGTGTTTTCTTGTGTGTTTAGTAAAAGAACAAGCAACTTACTCCCCCTAACCCCATGTTTCCCATGGGCCTTGTATTTCCGAACCAGGTTTCAGGAACGTTGGGGAGGGGTACCTATGTTTCTAGACTGTTCAAATATCTGTAGCCTTTAATGTGGAAGGTGTAAACTGGAAGAGTGCAGCTATCTAGAAGAGTGACACTATTATTTTGTGGAAATTTCTGATGAATGTCCCTCCTTCTTTTATGGGGGTGGGGGTAAGACCAGCAGTTTTCTATCACATCTGTTATCACATCTGTTACTTTCTTGCTCCTGATTGTAATAAGCTATAACAAGTCAACCTCACCCACCTTTTCTGGCTAAGTGTAACCTTTTACTTTTCCGTGTGCATTTTGATAGCAGAAAGAAGGAAATGATGATGCATCTGAGTCATTTAATACAAAGCAAGATAAAAAGAAAAATAAGAGTTCCAAAGCCAAAAAACCTAGTTTTGAAGAAGAGGATGAAATGGAAGATGAAGAGTTTGCACTGGTACAAAATAAAAAGGCCCAGAATCAAAAATCTAGTCTCTCTGATGAAGACAAGCCAAGCAGGAAGAGCAAAGGGAAGAATCTAAAGTCAACACAAAAGCTGGACCTCTCAGAAGATGAAGTTCAAATGACAAAAGGTGAAGCAAATTCATTGAAAGATAGTGATGACGAAGAATCTGAATTTCCTCAACAGAAAAAAGGTAAGAAAAAGGATAATCAAAAAGGCAAACCACTGCAAATAGGTGAAAGTGATGATGACAATGATGATGGTGATGATGAAGACGAAGTGGAACCCACATTCAAGCTAAAGACTGCTGCACAAAAAAAAGCAGAAAAGAAGGAAAGAGAGCGCAAGAAGCGTGAAGAGGAAAAAGCCAAGCTTCGTAAACTGAAAGAAAAGGAGGAGTCTGAACAATCCAAAAAGGAAAAGGACCAGCAAGTTCCATCCCAGCAAGAACCTGCAAAAGCCTCTGCTCCACCCACTGAAATTAAAGGAGGGGACGTTGCAGTAGGTGTTGAAGGTTAGTAAGTCTTTTTTTGCCGTGTGTAATATTCCCTTTAAATGAATGGCTTTAGTCACAACTAATAAATAAGGAAGCTAATGGATTTGTCACTTTCTTACGATTTTAATCCAGGTTGTGGTATTACTATTACAATTATAATTTATATTTAAATGCTGCTTTCATGTTGGGAGGATGTCTCAAAACAAATGACAATTCTGGCAGGGCGTTCAATTCTCGGGTGTTGAAGACATAAAATTGGTTATCAATGACCTGTTCATAATAATTAATATAATAATCCTTGCATTTGATATAGCGCTTTTCACGTCTTCTAGACGTCTCAAAGCACTTAACAGAATGTACTGTAATGTGAATTGACCATATATTTGTGGGTGAATATTATATTAGTAGAACCTTGATTTTACTATATACAAATGCAAAATAAAAATTGGCAGAGTTTTTTTCAAATGTTCCCAAGCTGTGCCATGATTTCATACTTCAGTTTAAAGGATTATTACAGATGTCTTGCTTCTGAAGTCATCCTATGCATTTCTCAGGCCAGTCAGTAGGAGATGCAAACATTTTATTTGTTGCATGTACCTTGGCTGTAGGGAACGGCGATATATCGGTATATCGCTAAAACCCGATATGATTTTCATATCGATATGCCGATACAGACATTTTAAAAATATTGATATATCGAAAAACGATATATCGAGGTAAAAATCGGGATGCGAGCACAATCAACTACAAGACCCAGAATGCTCATCTCTATACACAATGCACAGACCGAGGTGCAAAGCCGCCATCTTGTATTCATAGTCCTCGAATACAATATACAGGTATGCAAGGGGTGGGGGGGAGAGAGACGGCTGTGGGTGGGGGGGGTGAGGGGGAGAGAGACGGCTGGGGGTGGTGGTGAGGGGGAGAGAGACGCCTGGGGGGAGGGGGAGATAGACGGCTGGGGGGGGAGAGGGGGAGAGAGATGGCTGGGGGGTGGAGGAGAGGGGGAGAGACGGCTGGGGGGGGAGGAGAGGGGGAGAGAGACGGCTGGGGGGAGGGGGAGATAGACGGCTGGGGGGGGAGAGGGGAGAGAGACGGCTGGGGGGGGGAGAGGGGGGGAGAGACGGCTGGGGGGGAAGAGGGGGAGAGAGACGGCTGGGGGGGAGAGGGGGAGAGAGACGGCTGGGGGGAGGAGGAGAGGGGGAGAGAGACGGCTGGGGGGAGGGGGAGATAGACGGCTGGGGGGAGGAGAGGGAGAGAGACGGCTGGGGGGAGGGGGAGAGAGACGGCTGGGGGGGGAGGGAGAGAGTGACGGCGGGGGGGGGGGAGGGAGAAAGAGACGGCTGGGGGGGTGGTGGGGGAGAGAGACAATGGGGGTGGGGGATGCGAGAGAGGGATGGCGGGGGGTGGGGGGGGGGGAGAGACGGGGTGGATGTGATAATATACAGATAGATAGAGATGGGGGGGGATGTGAGAGAGGAGAGAGGGAGAGAGACATAGAGAGACACAGACAGAAAAACACAGAGATGGAGAGAGTGAGAGATACAGAGAGAGAAAGATATTTACCTCCTGAGAAGATAGGCCCCAAATGCGCGTGCACTCTGATGCGCGTGCATTCGCAGTACGAAAAAACTGAAAATGTCGATATTTCGGTATATCTCGATATGAGCCAACCGATATGGATATATCAGGAAATTCTCATATCGCCGTTCCCTACTTGGCTGTGAAGAAATTTTCAACTCTGTGCTGTAAAATTGAGAATCATAGCTGTGCCACACTCTCCCGGAATCAGTTTATGAATGATTATGTTTTAAAATATAAGCTTCCACAAGATGTTTTTGAGATATATTAGAGATATATATTTGAACAAATAACCATTCATATTCCTGGGTCTATGCTACTGTAAAACCACTGAAGATGTTTAAGAATGCCTTGAGTTGATTCTATTTTTCTGTGCTACTCCATAGCAGTAAGGACGAAATAAGCTGTTTTCCTAGTGTTTTATTTTACATCATAAATCAACTATGAACAAAATGAGTTAATATCTGAATATAATGCATGTAGAAATGCAGAATGCAGTTGCATGAAGGCAAGTTATTGCATCTGCGGCAGGAATTATATCTGCAGGAGATTGAAGGAGAGTATTTGAGAATAAATATTCAGATGGATACCAGCTATGGACATGTTATGGGGAAATGATTAAAAGTGGAAAGTGGATTAAAAAGGCAAAAAATAAAAGAAGTGGATTAAAAAATCAATATACAGTAAAAACCCGTTTATCCAGCACCCGCGGAACCTGGCCAATGCCAGTTAAAGCGCCTGCCTGCCGGATATTCGGGCGTCCCGCAGCCCGAAAACCCACCACAAAAAGATTATAGTTCTTTTTACACACACCATGCACACCAGACTAAATAAAAACAGATAATAACAGAATATTGTATTAGTACTTATTGTTAAAATTACTCTCTTGCGCTTCTCACCTTTACTGGTTGAGGTTTATAGTCCAGCGATTCTTTTTAAAATGGAGGTTGCCAAACGGCTGAAAATAAAGGCAGCGCGGCTTTGAAGTCTTACTAGCGGCAAGCCAATAACCCTAGACTCTACTAGCGGCAAACCGATAACCCTAGACTTTACTAGCAGCAAGCCGATAACCCTAGACTGCTAGTGGCAAGCCGATACCCCCAGACTCTACTAGCGGTAAACCGAAATACTGCACCTGCGCGACAATGACTCACACATGCTCCACAGCTATTATTCCGGATAAGTTCTGGTTTATCGAATAGGGACTTTTGGGGTGTGTGCCGGTTATACAGAAGTGCCGGTTCATCGAGTCATGGATAAACGGGCTTCTATTGTATTAGATTCATTGGGTGGGTGGGGGAAGGTGGAGAAGAGATTAATTTTAACTAATATAGGTGGTGGTGGTGCCAATTTTGAATTATGAGTATTGGTGTTCCTTTTTTTTACACGAGTGTGTGTTATAAATGTGTTTTAATCACCGAAAAGCAGTTATTGGGCAGAGAAGTTATTGACCAAAGTGGTATTTGGCATTCTTTCCAGGTGATGAAAATGATGGGGAGAAAAAGAAAAAAGACAAAAAGAAAAAGAAAGAGAAGGATGAAAAAGAGAAGAAGAAAGCAGGCCCCAGTAAGGCTACAGTGAAAGCGATGCAAGAAGCACTGGCGAAATTGAAAGAAGAAGAAGAAAGGCAAAAAAAAGAAGAGGAAGAACGTATACAACGATTAGAAGAAATGGAAGCTAAGCGCTTGGAACAAGTATGCTGTTTGTTATTTGATTACTAGGCAAATTAATGTTTCATGCTTAGATTCAAGTATATTGTCAGCTGTGCTACTATGAAATTTAACATAGTCATTATTTCAGACCTGAGCTGGGGAGGGTGGAGGGAAAAGGGGGGATTTAGAGTGACTGATGGGACCATCGAAGAGGAGGGTCTTGTGGCGGTACTTGAAGGAGGCCAGGGAGGGGTCGAGGAGGAGGGATTGTGGGATGAAGTTCCAGAGGTTGGAGGGCAGAGTGGTTGTAGGCTTGCCTGCCAATTGTGGGGCCGTGGGTCAGGGGACATGGAGCAGGGCGAACCTTGGGCTAGTTTTCTTACTCCACACATCCAATAATGATCCCTCAAGGAAAAAAATTGAAATACAGTAAAAGCCCGTTTATCCGCCACCCCCCGGAGGTTCGACTAATTGACTGTGTCAGCTAATCTGGCGGCAAGTTGCTGAAAACCCAACAAAAAAAATTACTTATTTTATATATTAATAATATACTAAATAGCAACAGAATATTGTATGAATACTTACCAATAAAGATTCCAGCACACTTGGTAAAATGATCGGTAAAGCAGCATTTTTTACCGATCGGTAAAAACCCAGAGTTCGTAAGCTTAATAAGTGCGCATTTGCACGCATGCGCAAAGTGAGCATGCTCACGATTGCTGGAATGGGGAATTGCCCCAGGAGTGGGGTGTCGAGCAATCTGGTTGATCGGGTCACGGATAAACGCGCTTTTACTGTAAATTGGTCATTTCAATCCAAGACTGTTTGTGGGTCACTGCTCTGTGCAATTGGCTACCATGTTTCCCCCACATATATACAGTCAAATAAATAAAATAAGCTTGTAGTGAGCTAATGTTAGCAGGTTCAAGAAATAAATGTAATGGGTATGTTGTCTTGAAGTAATGACATGTCACCCTTCACAAAGTGTTGTTGCAGGCATCTCCTGCACATTTGTTTATCTAGTAGCGAATTATGTGTCAGGATTATGTAAAATATTGCGGTTCTATAAAGTGGTTGAACTAATTGAGAATTCAGTATGAAATTATATACTTTTTTACTTTAAACAAAGTTATTTTGTTGATGAGATGTTATTCAGGCATTGTTTTATAAGTGATGTGATTGTAATTTTTAAAATTGTAGTTCTGGGGTATTGTAAAAAAAATTGTTACACACTTAAGCAGCTACAAATTGGATAATGGAAAACATTTTGCTAAATGTTTCTTTCAATCGTTCTTTTAATTTTTTCCGCAGGAGAAACTAGAACAGGAACGAAAAGAAAAGCGAAAGCTGAAAGAAAAAGAAAGAAAAGAACGTTTGAAAAAGGAGGGCAAATTACTAACAAAAACCCAGAAAGAAGCCAAAGCAAGAGCAGAGGCTAGACTTGAACTTCTTCGTGCTCAGGGTATGTATAAAGCTGGAATACCTGCAATTAATTGTATAGCTTTTATAACACTATGTTAATTAGTGTACTCAACTAGAGATGTTTGCAAACGGAGATGAATTAAATGCAATAATACGCCTTGCATTTGATATAATAATCCTTCCATTTGATATAGTGCTTTTCACGTCTTCTAAACGTTTCAAAGCGCTTCACAAAGTTTACTGTAAAGTGTGTTGTCTGTATTTGTGTAGGTGAAACACGGTAGCCAATTGCGCACAGCAGTGTCACACAAACAGTCGTGGATTGAAATGACTCATTTATTACTTGTTTTTCCCTTGAGTGATTATTATTGGGTGTGTGGAGTAAGGAAACTTGCCCAAGGTTTTGCCCTGCCTGGAATTGCTCATACACTCATTCATCACCTCAAAACATGACTACGGAAACTCCCTCCTTGTCAATCTCCCCAACTCTTCCCTCCACGAGCTGCAGATCATCCAGAATTCTGGTATACCTCTCCCACAGCAGGCTGTGTGACCCCAGCACCTCCATTCTTGCACTCTTCCACTGGCTCCCCATCCCTCAGAGGATAGAATTCAAAATCCTTGCCCTCACTTTCAAGGTCCTCCATGGCCTTGCCCCTTCCTATCTTTCTGATCTACTAACCCCATGAACCTGTCCGCTCCCTCCGTTCAACAAGCTCCGGCCTGCTCCGTGTCTCTCGCCTTACCATCGGCGGCTGGGCTTTCAACCTCTCGGCCCCTGCACTTTGAACTCCATCCCACATTCCCTTCGCTTTGCCTCCTTCAAGGCTCAACTCAAGACCCTCCTTATTCGATCGTGCCTTCGGCCGTTCTTCTACCTCTCTGCCCTCCCTCAGCCCAACCCTGCTCCCCACCCATGCTAGGGTCCTGATCCTTGACTGTTGAGTGGCTTGGGCTGTCCTCCCGATGTGAGAGGCGCTTTACAAATTAAATTTTTGTTTTGTTTTTATTAAAAAAAAACTTAAAAGTTCAAAAACCAAGTACTGTTTACATTCTATGGTTTCACATACTCTATACTCAGGATCTACAAGTTGCGACCTGTAAATTAAATCTTCAGGACCCCCTTGGAATATCTAGCAGTAGTTTTACACCTTTTGTTGTTGATACCAGCTAAAACGATGATTATGGATTATGCTGTGGTGCAAATGGTCTTTTTTTAAAAAAGTTTACAGATGTTCACAGATTGCTGCTCTAACCTGTTTACTTGTTTTTAAAAATGTTAAATTTGTCGATCTTTAATGAGGATGCTTTGAAGGTAGAGCATACTAACAGACAGTATATTATAGTTCATACAAGCAATTCTTCTCATGCACAAAACAGTGCAGATGTTGAATAGACAGAGCAGGATACTCTCTGCAGCAATTGCTTCTAACGTGTGTAATTAAAATGGGGGAGAAATTCTTAAATTAAAAAGCAAACTGATCCTAATTACAAATCTTCACTTTGCTTTTATAGGTGTTGAAGTACCATCCAAAGATTTGATGCCAAAGAAACGACCAATATATGAAGACAAAAAGAAGAAAAAACAGCCTCAAGAGAACAAAGAAGATGAGCACAAAGATGGTGATTATTTTATGTCTCATCACCTAAATTTCAGGGTATTGGATCATTCAGTTATTTTTGTAATATTACCATAAGATATTGTTCAAAACACAAAATACTACAGATGCTGGAAATCTGAAATAAAAACAAAAGTTGCTGGGAAAACTCAGCAGATCTGGCAGCATCCATGGAGAAAGGAAAGTGGGTCAATGTTTCGGATCCATGACCCTCCGTCAGAACTGGACACCTTTGTGATATTGTTGTTGGGTACATTTACTTTTTGGAGTGGGTACAATTCTTACCAAGTGTAAATGTTAAGCAATTCAATTGAATTCAAATTTAAGGCATTGTTGGTGATCCAAGCATATCGTGCTGTATTTTGTCTCCATTTTCTGATTCACTTAGAACAAAATGCAACAGTTGATATGTTCCAAAGCCTTCAAGGGTTGATACTATGGCAGAACTTGCCATCAGATTTTTGGAAATTTGGAAGAATTGCAGCATCTTAATAGTTGCCTACAGATCTTTTATACTTTACTACATATTGATTGAGACTATAAACTAGTGCCCAGCATTAATGGAAAAGTAATATAAGTTGATACAATCTAACCTTAAAGTAATTTAGTGAATTAATGCAGGGAAAAATGCCACCATTTAAAGGGTTGACACTTTGCGTACATTGCGTTTTGTGCTAATTCAATACCAAAATATCAAATGTATTCATTGAATTCTATTTTTTCTATTATACCAATGGAATGTGGAACCCAAAGTCTACATTTAAAGTTGTTTGTGACAAATGATCTGTTTCCTCATCTCCCAGTAAAATATGGTGTCATAATTCCATTGAACTTATTGCAGAACCCTTGGAAGTCTGCCCAATCCCAGCAGTTGAAGAAGTTGAGGTAACTGAGACACAGATAGAAGCTTCACAGCCCACACCAGGTTAGTAATTTTTTAATGTTTAGGATCTCCGAGCATCTGTTCTTTTTCAAAACGGTTGTGACATGCACAAATTGCAGTCAAATTGCAAATTAGGTCTTTCATTCTGAATATCATCCACACAACATAAGATTGAGTACCCATTCTACCACCAATATTGAGGCAGCTTCCCATGAAGACTAATAATAATAATCCTTGAATTTATATATAACTCTGATCTCGTAGACGAGATGTCTGAAAACATTCCACAGGATTTTGCTGCAAAGTATAGTGACTATGTATTTGTAGGCAAACATGGCTGCCATTTGTCCCACAAGCAGCTATGAAGTGACTAATCATTTTATTTGGGGTATTGTTGGTCAGTACCATTGGTGGAAACTCCCTTATTTTTTTTCAAAAATATAAATGAAACTTGTTGTTGAACTCTTGTCACCTTCAGAGAGAACCAATTGCTAAGAAAGGATTGGCAAATACAAAATCTTATGTGTCCATTGAGTACTTGACATCCATGTTCCTTTCTGCTCCTCCATGAATGTGTATACATTACAACTCACAAAAGTTTTACCTTTTAAATCGTATGAAGTCATACTTCCACCTGAGTCCCAATCAGCTTGCTATCAAAACCACTTGGACTTCTTTGCTCTACTTGTATTAATCTTCTAATGCTGCTGCCCAATCCCCATTACTTAGAATCTTAGAATCTTACGGCACAAAAGGAGGCCATTCGGCCCATCGAGTCTGTGCCGGCTCTTTAAAAAGAGCGATTTAATCCCACTCCCCAGCTCTCCCAATAACCACGCAAACCCGTCCTCCCCAAATAGATGTCTACCTCTCTTTTAAAAGTTGAACTTGCATTGGATTGTGGGAAATGTATCTTGATCTGTCAACGCACCTGCAGAAGAACTAACTTTCCCGTGATTCAGTTGCAATTCTTGCCGGTAAGTGTCCATGTGGCAACGTATTGAATCGCGGGAAACGTAGCCTTGACTGATCACAGTATGCTCACTAAACAACTGCATTGAATTACACATGCACAGTGTCGATTATTGAATAAGTTGAATTTTAGATTACTTATACAAGTTTGCTTGCAATTCAGACTTTCATAGAATCATAGAATCATAGAATTTTACGGCACAAAAGGAGGCCATTCGGCCCATCTAGTCTGTGCCGGCTCTTTGAAAAGAGCGATTCAATCCCACTGCCCTGCCCGCTCCCCATAGCCTAATAGACCCGTTCTCCCTAAATAAAGATCTAATTTGCATGATCTACTTTGCATGATCGATTCCGACCGATACAACTTTGTGTGAGAAATACTGTATTCTGAAATTGCTTAGGAATGTAAAAAAGCACACTGTCCTTCTTGAGAGTCTTTAAGATACTGTGCACGATGTGCACTGCAGCTTCTGTGACCAGATTCAGTCAATAATTCTATTAGAGAATTTGCTGAGCATATTGCTGCTTCTTGACTCATCAAAGGCATCTTTGTTCCCATTCCATGCCATTGGTATTCTCTCAGTGCTGACAGTGACAGTCTAAGGGTTAAAAATATTAGATTTATTTCAAAATTTTGCTTCACAGTACAGGTAGTTGAAGAAGAAAAAGATGTTGGTCTGGACAACTGGGAAACAATGGCAAGTGATCATGAACAAGAACAAGGTGAGTACCATATTTCTTAAAAAAATAATTTAAAAAAAATCTACAATGTGAACTACCTGTCCTTGGGCATTTTCTCCATTATTTTACTACTTATTATTTAACAATATTTCCAAGGCTAATGGCTTTTAATGTTGGAACTGTTTTTGACAGAAATAAAAACTGTCCACATTGAATTGAAAGAAAAGGCTGAGGAAGAGGAAGCTGAGGATGATGATGACGAGGAGGAAGATGGAGAAAGTAATGAAAGTGAAGATGAAGAAGATGAAAGGGGTTCTGATGAAACAAGGACAATATCTCAGAAAAAACTATCTGAAGAGGAAAAGAGTGGGAAAAAGAAACCAACACAAGAATTTAGCTCAGAATCTGATTCAGAGTCAAATTCTGAAGATGGACGAACAAAAGAAGAAAGAATTTATGATGATGCAAAGCGACGAATTGAGGTATTTTGTTGTTTTCTAGTCTGACTTAATGTTTGGGGAATTTTGTTTTAATTGCAGAGTCTATAATCAGAAAGGAAGCAGAGGTTTGCCTACATAAAAATAAACTATTAAGTAACAACAACTTGCATTTGGATAGTACTCTTCAGGTGGGGTAACACCTCAGACCACTTAACAGTGGCTGAGCCTGATGCTGAGCCAGGGGAGTGAGGACGATCAAAGGAGAGGTCTTCAGGTGTGATCTGATAAAGGGGAAGGAGGGGGCAAGGTGGAGGGATTGAGGGAGAGAGTTCCAAAGTTTGGAGTGAAGGTTTCAATAGCTGAAAACACGGCCACCAATAGCAAAGCAAAGGGGATGGCAGACAAGAAAGCCAGATGTGGCAGGTGATGGCCAGTAATGGTTCGGGAACCCAACCAACGGGTTTGGAAAGGGTAGGTTTTGTCTTGACATATCTGGTAGACATTTTGTAAGAGGTCATAGCCCAAAAAGCGTTTGACAAGTACCAAATGGTACAAGTTTTGTGTATAATGGGTAAGCCTAGATCAATACTTTAGAATATATCTAAACAGAAGAACAAGAGGGCATAGGTTTATATGTGTACAGGGTAATTTTAAGTCAGATAAAACAATGCATTAGATGATTATTAATGACTAGAACAGGTTGCCAGGAGAAGTGGTTGAGGCCAGGACATTGAATTCATTTAAAAAGCAGCTTGTTACTGTCAATGAGAATGGTAGTGTGAGCATTCTGGAGGGATCTGATGGGTCGAAAGGTGGATCGAGGGCTTCTTGTCTAAACTGTTCTTTTGTAAAATAAAATGGGTTAAATATACTACACGGTGCATCTTTTTCTGCTACGTCTTAGATTGCATTGTATTTCACCAAACTGCTTTTTGCAATACAATACCAAGTAGCATTCTTGACTTTCATGTCGGGAGGATATCCCAAGGTGCTGAACAGTTGGGGATTAGGAACTGGGGAAGGAATGCTGGGATCAGGGTCGGCGGTGGGCAGAGAGGATGAGCCGAAGGTATGGTTGAAGATGAAGTCCTTGAGGCATACCTCTTGAAGGAAGCAAGGGAGGGAGCGAGACAAAGAGAATGTGGGATGGATTTCGAGAGGGTAGGCGCAGAGAGGCTGAATGCTTGTCCACTGATGGTGAAGCAGGCCGTGTTGGGGGCATGGAGCAGGCCAGAGCCTGCTGAATGGAGGATTCAAATCAAGATCCTGGTCTTCACCTTTAATGCTCTCCATGACTTTGCCCCACCCTATCTCTGCGACCTACTAAGCCCCTTATCATCCTCTCTGCTCCCTCTGCTCAGCGGGCACTATGTCCCCCAACCTACCCGTCCCCCCTCTGGTGAGTGAGCCTTCAGCCATTCTGCCCCCAACCTCTGGAATTCCATCTGGCAATCCCCCCACCTCGCCCCCTGGGCCCTGGCCTCCTTCAAGTCCCAAGTCAAGACCCTCTTCTTCGACCGTGCCATTGGTCAACCTCCTTCCCTTCCATCTTCCCTGATCCCGACCATAACTCAGGTCTGTAACACTGACTGATTAGTAATCTTGAGCTATCAATTCTACCTGGTTTGAGAGCTAGAATTTCAGGTGGCGTCAAATATTGGCAAATTCTTAAATTCAGTTTTAATACGGGAGTTTTCTGTATGTTTTTGGTTTGAAAGCCAGGTAGAATTTCAGGCCCTGGAGTGTGAGGGATCACTAGCCCAGAGGTGACTAAAGCAATACCGCTTTTTCTACTTCTGCTCTGTCTGAAATTATCTAATCCAGTACAAACAAGGGACTGAAACTGTTAATGCAATGCAGTCCCCTTACCCATTATGCATTTGATATTTCACTTCATTATTTTAATAATAATATTGATATTCAAATCACCTACATTTTGAACCCAGCATTTTGACTAAAGATGTCAATGTGTGTGTATATATAATAATAATCGTTGCATTTGATATAGCGCCTTATCCCGTCTTTGAGATGTTTCAAAACGCTTCACAGAATATACTGTAAACTAAATTGACTGTATATTTTCTGTGCAAAGCACAGCATTTACAATTTGTTTTAAAATTCCAATTTACTGCTGTTGTCATAATTTTTATTTGCAATTTGTTTTGTTCAGAAACGAAGAGCAGAAAACTCCATGAATGTAATGAATGAAAAACTACGAGCACCAATTATCTGTGTACTTGGCCATGTAGATACGGGGAAAACCAAAATTCTGGACAAGGTACACCATAGAATAATCCACAAAATTGTGTTTTTTCTCAATTGAATGCAAAATGTATGTGTTCATAATCAGATTTTATTGTACACAGCTTCGTCATACACATGTACAAGATGGTGAAGCAGGAGGCATAACCCAGCAAATTGGTGCAACCAATGTCCCTCTAGACGCTATCAAAGAACAGATTAAGATGGTGAAAAATGTAAGTGTTAAAATATAGTAGTGTCAGTTTTTTCAAGAATCTTAATGGGGTATGTTGGCACATTTGCACCTACGATGAGTACAACACTTAAAACAACAACAACAACTTGCATTTATATAGCTCCCTCCATGTCGGATGACGTCTCAGCGCTTCACAATGGAGGAAGCCGAACGAGGGGAAGGGCGTAGGTGACTAAGCGTAGCCGAAGAGAAAGGTCTCCAGGCGCAACCTGATGATGGGAAAGAAAGGGCCGGGACAAAGGGATTTAGGGTGGAAGTTCCAAAGTTCCAGGGCGCAGTGGCTGAAAACACGGCCGCCGAAGGATTTGGGGGAGAAAGGGGAAGCTGGACCCAGTAGTGCAGATTGAGCAAGTACTGCTGTGAGGAAAGAGGAGGTTGAAGAGATAGGAGGGTAATGAGGAGAAGAGAGATTTAAATACAAGAGTGAGGATCTTTAAGTCAATCTGCTCTGTAACAGGGAACCAGTGCAGTTTGGCAAGGACTGGGTTAATTGGGATATGAAATTTGGTGTGGGTGAAAATGTTAGAGGTGGAGTTTTGCATGAGCTAAATTGAGTGGATAGTGGAGGAGGGAAGACCGGCGAGGAGGGCATTAGAATAGTCCAGTTGAGAGGTGACAACCCAGCTGCTAGGGTTTTGGCAGCTGTTGAGTTGCTGTATTGGCAGAGACAGGCAATGTGGCGGAGATGGAAGAAAGCGGTGCTGGATGTGGGAGAAGAAGGATAACTGGGGATCAAACCTGACACGTAATTGGCGAATGGGTTTGGAGAGTTTTAAGGACAGTTTGGGTAGCTTGAAGAAGTCTGAGCTGTGGAACAGAAGACGTCGATGGGAGCCAAAGAGTATGGCTTCCGATTTGTTGACATTTAACTGCAAGAAATTTGCGCTCATCCAGCTCTTGGTGTCTGACAGACAAGCTGACAGAATATCGGGGGATTGCAGATAGAAAAGTAGAGTTGGGTGTCATCTGCATGCATGTGGAAGTTAATCCCATGTCTGTGGTTCACCGAAAAGGAGCAAATGAGGAAGAGAAGGGGGCCAAGGATGGATCCTTGGGGTACCCCGCAGGTAACTGTGTGGAAACCAAAAGAAAAACCATTTGCAGAGATGTAGTGCTGGCAGTTTTTGTCAGGTAGGACTGAAACCAAGCAAGTGCAATCCCACTGAGGTGGATGATGGAGGACAGTTGGTGGAGGAGGATGGTGTGGTCGACTGTTAAATGTGCTGGAGAGGCCCAGGAGGACGAGGAGGCAGAGAGAGCCCTGGTCACCGATAGAGCGGACATCATTTGTGACCTTCACAAGTGCAGTCTCTGTACTGTGGTTAGGACAGAAGTCAGAATGGTATGCACAAAGTTGGTTGGCAACAACAAATTCCAGAGCTTTTGCAAGGAATGGCAAGTTTGAGGTAGGGTGATATAGTATACACATAATATACTTAAAACTTAAACTGTTCACGTTTTGTTAACTTTTAGTTTGACAAAGACGACATTAAAATACCAGGAATGCTGATCATTGATACACCAGGTCACGAATCCTTCAGGTAAATGTTTCTCCTTTTAAAACTATGCTATTAGACTTGATTGCTGTCACAAGCTCTTTTTTCCTCACACCCCCTTTCCCACATCAACATATCCGTGGTTATTCTAATGGCCTACCTGCTGGACCTCCTAGCTTCTCCCTACCCAAGCTACATACCATCCAGAATTGCAGCCTTTGTCCTATGTCACACTGAGTTCCATGAGACCTGCTTGGCCTATTGGCAGGCCAAATTCAAGATTCTCATCCTGCCTTTCATGTGTCTCCATGGCCCTGCTCAACTTGCTTCTATGAACAATTGCATGCTTCATATCCCCCACCATTTTTAAGAACTGCAGAAGATTATCTTTCAAATGAAAACAATTCTACAGGACCTTAAATATTTTTTGAAGCAACTTTTAAAGTGGTTTTGAGTTTAATTAAGACTGGAATTTCTGGCTTTGGATTCTTACCATCCTCAACTATGGGTGATTGTTTCTACTCTATTCAGTAATAATGCAAATATAAATTTACATTTATTAATGGTGCATTTCAGATAGGGTGGATATAGCACGATCCTGGAAAATCCATGGCTTGCACCCAATCTGGGATGGGGCTGAAGTGATTAGGAGGAAGATAGCCAAGAGGAAATCTGGGATGGAGTTCTTGAGCATGGGGCCAGATACACTGAACGCACGGCAGCTGCGTGTGGGGACATAAAGTAGGCCAGTGCCTGCCAAGCAGAGGGAGTGGGCAGGTTGGTAGGGTTTCAGAAGGTCACAGAGGTAGAGTGGGATGAGACCATGAAGGAATTTAAATGTTAGGACAAAATTGATTAATGGATGGTGAGCTTGTGGGGCAGGGCAAGAATGGGGGAGGTGGGGGACAGGCTTACAGAGCCTAGTGAAAGACAGGACACAAGTTGCAAAGTTCTGGTAGTCTGCTGTTTGTGAAGGCAAGAGGTGGTTTGTCCAGCAAGTAAGCTTGGATGTTGTGTATTTGTGGAATAGTGTCTTGTTGATCTGAGGGGAAAGGTAGTGGCAGAGGCGGGCGATGTTTTAAAAGAGAGGTAGATGGATAGATGGAGGACGGGTTTGCGGGGTTATGAGAGCCGGGGAGTGGGATTGACGTTGAATAGCCGGCACAGACTCGATAGGCCGATTGGCCTCCTTTTGTGCTGTAAACTTCTATGATTCTACAGAGGTTGGGAAAAGCTGAGTGGGTCAGAGTATGAATATGAGGTTTAAAGGACAACTGAGGGTCTAACAAGACAACAAAGTTCGACAAGGTGGAATGTGCATCAAAGTAGTTTGATGTTTTCAGAGCCTGTGATGAGGAGGTGCTGATGGGAGATAAGCAAGGTCTTGTTGATGCCAAACTGAAGAAAGTTTGAGTTCACCTGGACTTAATGTCCAAGCTCTGATCAGAACAGCAGTGGTCCTGGAATGAAGGGTGGAGGCAGAGAATTAAAAGTTGGGTGTCATCTACATGTGGGAGTAATAAGTAGTCTTATATTAACGGAGAATTTTTTTGTATGCAAGTGTTGCTTTTGATAGAGCTTAGTATTAAGATTTTGCTTTTACGTTTCCCTTTTCAGTAACTTAAGAAATCGAGGCAGTTCTCTCTGTGATATTGCTATTCTTGTCGTTGATATAATGCATGGATTGGAACCGCAGACGATTGAGTCCATTAATCTGCTGAAGTCAAAAAAATGCCCATTTATAGTTGCACTTAACAAGGTAAGCAATATTTTAAGCAGCACGTTCAGGGTATTTGATCATCTGATACTGATTTTTATCATTCGATCAAGCACTCATTTCACTTTTTTACATAGGACATGCGATTTAATGTTTAAATTGAAACCTTTTAAACTTAAAAAAAAATTGGCAGCAGGAAGTGAATGTTGTCACCAAGTTTGTTTATCAGCAGCTTAGTTATCCAACATTGCCCAGGTAAATAAACTTGATCATCGGGTTAATTATTTTGAAATATCAGAAATCTTAAATGTAAGTGTTTTCCTTTCTCTACAATCTTAAACATTTAGTTTGTTATAGTAGAAAAGATACCATCAAACTTTACTTCAAAGCAGAAAGTTTTTACCATGATGATGAAAAGTATTGTGTTTCTGCACACTTTTAAGCTTTTCTACACGTTTATTTGTACTTAAATTAAATCCAATATATACATGTGTTAAAAATGAAGAAATTCATTATTTTTGAACCTTACAATTTTCAATACTTTATTATTTGCTTTTGTTATTTAACATGTTTGTTTGTACGATATTTCTATGATAGGGACGGCCTAATTAAAAATTTGATGTTTGACTTCAGAGACCTGGGATTATAGACTACTCCCCCTCTCCTCCCCCCCACCCATCAATTGCAGAAACATAATAGTAAACGTATTTTAACTGTAACCACTTTATAAGGCTGCTATAAAAATATCTATTTATAAGTGGTAGAACTCTGCAATAAATAATTTGAGTGTTAACAATATTTCAGAATTTAAGAAAATAATTTTTCAGATCAGTCATATATTCTCATACCAATCATATAAAATATTATATATCTTGTTTAAGTTTCAATACAGTTTGAGAACGAAAACTATGATTGTTCTTTTTCCATGTTAGGTTGACAGATTATATGATTGGAAGAAAAGCCCGGAAACAGATGTGGTTACTGCATTGAAGAAACAAAAAAAGAACACAAAGGATGAATTTGATGAGAGAGCCAAATTAATTATCGTGGAATTTGCTCAACAGGTTTGATGAGGCTTTTTCTATCATCTCTTTTAACAATGTGTGAATTTAAAAAGATGATTTTTAAAAAACATTGTGAAAAATGTTAGAATTGTGGACAGTAGAGTTGCTGGTAGGTTCAATACTTTCTGTTCTGTGCATTTCTCTACATGGTTGTAAGGCTATGATAAATAATTGGAATGCTTTTTCAATGTTTTCAGTCATTTTGCTAAGATTACAAAAATGTTGAGGTCTTAGCAATCATATTGCCATTTTCTGACTTTAGAGTATGTGAGATATTTGATTGCATTGAACTATGCTGAAATATAGTAATGAGGTGGTTGCTACTTGTTTCATAATGGCAGTCCAGGGATTCATATTTTAAAAATATTACCCTTGAATACTGTACAATGGAGTACCAATATGACGATTGATTCCTCCATTCTGCCAAGCTTCCTAAATATAAACAGGGCAGAAAGAGGTTGATGCTATTTTTCAGGTGGAACGTTCTATTGGGTAAACATTCTGTGCAGTTTTTAATATATGATTAAAAGGGGAAATCCCATTAAAAAAGCATATCATGGAAGGCGATGCATGACATTTTGAATAGAAATTTCACTTTTGTATGCAGAGTATAAGCATAAAATTGAGCATAAGAGTTTGTTAGTATTGCTATAACAAATTGCATAAATGATTAATTAGCCCCAAATTACCCATGTTGAGAGTTCTTCGGTGTAGATGAAACTCCACAGAACTTGCTTATTAATAGTCTGATGGACAATTTGTGTTATATTTTTCAGAGTCTAAATGCTGCTTTATTCTATGAAAACAAGGATCCACGTACATTTGTCTCACTAGTACCTACATCAGCTCACACTGGAGATGGCATGGGCAATCTTATTGCATTGTTGGCAGAGCTGACGCAGACTATGCTGGCCAAGAGGCTGGCTTATTCATTAGAATTAAGAGCACAAGTTATGGAGGTATGCATATAAATATACTATAAACTGTGTGTGAGAGGTAGAAATGTGATGGTTTCCAATTTAAATTACCGTAAATACCCACGTATAAGGCACATTTTGTTTTCACGTCGGAAGATCTCGAAAGTTGGGGGTGCGCCCTATACGCAGGTACAAGAAATTTTGAGCCTCGGAAATACAGTAAACAGGAGGGGCGGCCGGCGCTGTCAGCCAGGGTTTGGACACTGTGTCCGGCGGGGGTTGGGGGGAGCGGGTGACGGGGCTTCGGCCTCAGCCGCCCGGGCAGCGGCAGCAGCAGCGGACTTCAGTGCTGTGCCTTTGGCCTGCCTTCTGCCTAACCCAGTCTGCCTCCTTCCCTCCCTCCCTCCCTCCCTCCCTCCCTCCCTCCCTCCCTCCCTCCCTCCCTCCCTCCCTCCCTCCCTCCCTCCCTCCCTCCCTCCCTCCCTCCCTCCCTCCCTCCCTCCCTCCCTCCCTCCCTCCCTCCCTCCCTCCCTCCCTCCCTCCCTCCCTCCCTCCCTCCCTCCCTCCCTCCCTCCCTCCCTCCCTCCCTCCCTCCCTCCCTCCCTCCCTCCCTCCCTGCCTCCCTCCCGCCCTCCCTCCCTCCCTCCCTCCCTCCCTCCCTGCCTGCCTGCCTGCCTGCCTGCCTCCTTCCCTCTCTCTCTCTCTCTCTCTCTCTCCCTCCCTCCCTGCCTGCCTGCCTGCCTCTCTCTCTCTCTCTCTCTCTCTCTCTCCCTCCCTGCCTCCCTCCCTCCCTCCCTCCCTGCCTCCCTCCCTCTCTCTCTCTCCCTCCCTGCCTCCCTCCCTCCCTCCCTGCCTCCCTCCCTCTCTCTCTCTCCCTCCCTCCCTGCCTGCCTCCCTCTCTCTCTCCCTCCCTGCCCGCCCGCCTCCCTCTCTCTCTCTCTCTCTCCCACCTGCCTCCCTCCCTCTCTCCTTCCCTGCCTGCTTCTCTCTCTCCCTCCCTGCCTGCCTCCCTCTCTCTCTCCCTCCCTGCCTGCCTGCCTGCCTCCCTTCCTGCCCTGCCTGCCTTCCTCCCTCCTTCCCTTCCTGTCTCCCTATCTCTCCTGCCTCCCTCCCTTCTGCTGGCAAGATCATCGAAAATGCTTCCGTTTTTTTTCACCAAGAAAAGGTCAAAAGTGGGGGGTGCGTCTTATACGCGAGTGCGCCTTATACGCGGGTATTTACGGTAGAAGTTTTTATTTCTACCGAAAACTCAACCCTAAATTAACTTGTCACTGTCAATTGCGCAGCCATTCTGTCAGTATCCTAGCCACCTCCGATGCAAAATGTTAATAAGGGACTCTACTTGTTCCTCTGAGTCACATTCTAGGGATTTGTGTAAGTTACTTACGTAAAATAGATTGAATAATTCAACCTTAAATAATATCAAGTTATTTGGGCATTGGAGCATTCCAGCCAAGCTAATGTTCTTACACCTGCATTTTTCAACATGGATCCTGCTGCATACGCCAGCTATGTTTTTCCCCATCTCCCCTTCAACTCGCTAACAGTGTTAGTAACACCGCGGTTGGGAAATACAAGGCCCTATGGGAACATGGGGATAGGAGGAGTAAGTTGCTTGTTCTTTTACTAAACACAAAAAAATACATAATAGCCTAACAATAAATGTTCAAATAACGCAATAAAAAAGAATATAAAAAAACAATAAATTCAAGTTATTTACCTTAATCCTAAAAGAGAAGCGACATCATGGCTGGTTGATTGCGACATCGCAACTGGGTCCTAATGCCAAACGCTAGCGCGAAACGACATCATAGTTGGTTGATGCATACCGGGTCCTAGTGCCAAACGCTGGTTTTAGTGTTAAAACCCATGGATACGCAAAATTCATTGTCACGGTTGGCAAAGGTTGTAGCAGAGAGGCAACTGTGGATACGTGAAATTCATGGTAGAATAACACACGTGGTTGGGGCGGGGTACCTGTACTTGTTTTTAAAAAAAGCTTTGCAGCAGATGCCTATTTAATGATTGTTACAGCTACTAAATGTCCTCCTGCACCAGCCAGTAAGTAGTGAGCAGCCATTTGACAACATTGAGAGAGATTAAAGGGCATAAATAACCTCTAAAACAATGGTTTCCAACCTTGGGTCTCAACCCAAATCGGGGTCGTGTGGGTCCTCAGTAGGGTTGCGAAGGGTCACCAGAATTGTTTTTAATGTTGAACATACTTTTTTAATGGTTTAAAAAAAAGCTTTTAACACTAAAAACAATGCGACACAGCTGACCAATTTGTATAAAGAGCGTACTTACGAGTTGCGCTGAGTCCACAAAACAGATGGAGATAATGTTTTGGCTGAGCTGAGCTTCAGTTGCAATAACGCCCCCCTAGTGGTGCGAGAACCGGTTGAAGGCTAATTTAGGTCGCAGCAAAAAAAGGTTGGAAACCACTGCTCTAAAAGTTAAGTGGCAATTTAAGAATATTTCCTCTGACTGTACAATTGATGCTAATAATGTTGCGTCTTTTTTATCGGCTGTTTTGTTCAGGTAAAAGCACTTCCTGGAATGGGAACAACTATCGATGTAATTTTAATCAATGGTCAGTTGAAGGAAGGAGATACCATTATTGTCCCAGGAGTTGAAGGTCCTATAGTTACGCAGATCAGAGGTCTTTTATTACCTCCGCCTCTCAAAGAATTGAGAGTAAAGGTACGAGAAAGAACTGCATGTTTTGTATTCTATGTATTGGAAAATTTGCACGTAATGAACACTTTACACGCACTAGTATTTTCTGTGAAACCTTTAGTTTGCTTACCCTGCATCCATCTGCAACCAACTCTTTGAAACCATATTGCAAGATGGGAAAGAGATGATGAAGTAAAATGCAACCAGTTTGAATGTTAATGTAAACTACACCTTTCTTGTGTACATGCATTAAAAAAATAATAGATTAGCTATTTTCAATTCATGATTGTTTGTGGGATACTCCTGTGCGCAATTGGCTGCCGTGTTTTGCCAACATATATACAGTCAATTCACTACAGTATATCCTGTGAAGTGCTTTGAAATGTCTAGAAGATGTGAAAAGCACTATATCAAATGCAAGGATTATTATTATAGAGAATGACCGATTTTATTTGGGGATTGTTGACCCAGACACTAAAAGAAATTCCCTTCTCTTTTCGAATAGTGTCATGGGATTTTTAACATTTATTTGAACATGCAGACAAGGTCTCGGTTTAACGTCTCAACCGAAGCACAAGGATGTTGGTCTTGAAGTAGTATTGAAGTCTCTTTGTCTTTTCAGAATCAGTACGATAAACAGAAGGAAGTCTGGGCTGCACAGGGTGTGAAAATTCTTGCTAAAGATCTAGAAAAATCTCTTGCTGGTTTACCTCTACTAGTGGCCCACAAAGATGATGAAATTGCAGTGCTAAAGGTTTGTGTACTTCGTATGGGTTGTGTGGTAATCACTGGACAAAGCAACAGAAGCTTACCAGACAATGGCAAACTACCTGGGACAGTAGAAGCCCGTTTATCCGTGACTCGTTGAACCGGCATTTCCGTATAAGCGGCACGCCAAAAAAAAGTCCCCATTTGATAAACTGGAACTTATCCGGAACAATAACGGTGGAGCATTTGTAAATGCATAAATAATAAAGATAATAACAAAATATTGTATTGATACTTATTGTTAAAACTACTCTCTTGCGCTTCTCACCTTTACTGATAGATGCTGGTACTTGAAGCCATGATGCTGCGGTTGAGGTTTATAGTCCAGCGATTCTTTTTAAAATGGAGGACGCCAAGTGGGTGAAAAAAACGGAGCGCGACTTTAAAGTCTTACTAGCAGCAAACTGATAACCCTAGCCAATAACCCACATTGTCGCGCAGGTGCAGTATTTTGGCTTGCCGCTAGTAGAGTCTAGGGTTATCAGCTTACCGCTAGTAAATTCACACGACTTTAAAGTCGCGCTGCCGTTTTTTTCACCTGCACGGCATCTTCCATTGCAAAAAGAATCGCTGGACTGTAAACCTCAACCAGTAAAGGTGAGAAGCGCAAGAGAGTAGTTTTAACAATAAGTACCAATACAATATTCTGTTATTATCTGTTATTATTTAGTCTGGTGTGTGTTAAAAGAACTTTAATTTTTTGTGGTGGGTTTTCGCCCGCAGGCCGCCCGAATATCTGGCAGACGCTTTAACCGGCATTGGCCAGGTCCCGTGCGTGCCGGATAAATGGGCTTTTACTGTATTACTATATCCCAACACACACTTGGGAGTTCCGAAGCCTTAACTCTTGCCAACCTTTACCTAATAATCTCCAGAATTAGATGCACAGGATACATCCCTCTTGAGAGAGTGTCAGAAGTTGTGTCCAGACATGGATATTTCCACGTGTGGGTGGCTTGCATGGTAATCCAGACAATTCATATGCTTCTCAACTTTCAGGTCATCAAGTTTTCTGTATTTCATGACGTGGAAGTTGGCCATTTTAAGCATGGTTAGCTAAATTGACTAGGCATTAGTTGTCCGCTGATAACTGCCATTCATTCTGCTGTAATATATAATTAGAAACAAACTCATAACATTTGTTATATCACCATTCAGTTGGAATGGAATGTGACTAGAAGTTCTATTTGGAATGATCTAATTTTCTGTTTTTAATTATAATAGTTGCATGATTCGATCTGTGAAATCCGCATTATGCTATTCAGTTATATAAATGTTTTAATATTCAGGTGTGTAATTCAGTGTTATGTTGCCGTTAACAGGATGAAATAGAACATGAATTGAAACAGACCTTGAGTTCTATCAAACTCGAGGACAAGGGGGTTTATGTACAAGCCTCTACATTGGGTTCTTTGGAAGCACTGTTGGAATTTCTCAGAGGTTCAAGTGTACCAGTAAGTATCTATATTTCAAATCTGCAGTATATATTTTGTTGTTAAGATTGACCAGTACCAGTTACGAACCTAAGGCTATCTTTTTCGGAAACAGTATACTGGAATTAACATTGGACCTGTGCATAAGAGAGATGTGATGAAAGCTTCAGCTATGCTTGAACATGATCCACAGTAAGTAATAAACTGCACTGCAGCAGCAATTTGCATTAAATGAGGGTGGAAAGGTACACATATTTTCTTGGTTGTATGTTTGTCTCCAAAATAACTGCTGGTAAATACTGATATAACCAAGCCAATAGACACATTGCTGCTGGACACCGGGTTTTATTTCAAATAACTTTTTCCTCTATTTTCACCCAATTTGTCCATTCTATTATTGCTTTATCTAATGTTCCATAGAATAACATGTTGCATTTTTTAATTTAAAAAAATTATGTTTAAAAACAACTCATATACAATAATAACTTGTTTCAGTAAATATTACTGCTTCAATGCTTATATGCATTTTATAATGATTATGTGTCAGGCTGGTTAAGTTGGTGGCACTCTCTGGGGCAGAAGGTTGTGAGTTTAAGCCCCACATTGTGGCTAAGACTATATAGAGTTCCATGTTAACAACCTAAAGTGTTGCTGTTGTAGGAGGGGATGTTAGGTAAATAAATCATTCATTCACTTTATAGCTGTTTGTGAACATTGCAAATTGGCTGCTGTGTTTGCCAAAAAATATACAGTGATTCCACTTTGCAGTATATCCTGTGAAGTTTTCAAGACATCCACTCACCATGAGAGACAGTATATCACATGTAAGGATTATTATTCATAATAGAAGTTCTGGAATCTGATCTAATTTTGACTAATGCCATTTAGGTTTATTACCCAAGTGCGGGGTTAAGCGTTAAAAAAGCTAAAAGTGAGCTGTTTGTTTTCTCTGTGTTTGAGACCAGTATAATTTAATGCTTTAGAATTTGGCTCACTAAAATTCATGTTATGATCAGTTACACAGGTTCATTTCTGTCGAGTCGCATAGCTCAGTGGTTAGAGCACTCGCTTCATGAGACCTGTGTTCGATTCCCGGCAGTGTGAAACCTTGGACAAGTTTCCTTACTAATCCACAGACTTAATAATAATCCTTCAAAAAAAAATTATAATTTGGTCACTCATTCCACGACTATTTGTGGGACACTGCTGCCACGTTTCGCCCACAAATATACAATCAATTCACTTTACAGTATACTCTGTAGCGCTTTGAGATGTCTTGAAAAGGTGCTATATCAAACAATGAAACAATAGATAAATGATTTCTCCTATAATTTTACCTGCAGGTTGGTTGGATTTTTTTGTCTCAAATAATGTATATGTTGTAAGTAATTTTATTGAATCATATTTGCAGGTATTCGGTGATTCTTGCATTTGATGTGAAGATTGAACGAGATTCTCAGGAATTAGCTGATTCTCTTGGGGTCAGAATCTTCAGTGCAGAAATTATCTATCATTTGTTTGATGCCTTTACAAAATACAGACAAGATTACAAAAAACTGAAGCAAGAGGAATTCAAGTAAGGAACTGATTGTTAGTACATAACCTGACATTAGTATACATAAATACTATTCACTAAATATGTATGACCTGGCTGCTCAGCGCCTTGGAACGTCCTCTTGACATGAAAGGCTCTAAAATGTAATTTTGCTGTTGTATAGAATACTAATTTTACTATTGGCGGGCGCAATCATTATGTATGTGTGTGTGTGTGTGTGTATATGTATTCTTACTAGCTCGCCTCCCCTGTAGCTATCGGCTGAAATCTCATTCCCCTGCTCTCTCACCATCCCATTTTTTATTTATGAAGTATTTATTCAAATCTCTTATCGTATGATAAGATTCTCGATAGATTGTGACTGGAAAATAGATTATTCCTACAAAGTATTGTTTTTGATTTTTTTTAGGGTGTTTACACTTCAGTATATGCTATCAGTAAATGATGCATTTTGAAAAAGGTGTTAGATTAAAATTATTGAAATTAAGCAAGGATAAATAGTTTAGGAGGGTTCAGAGGAGGGCAAAAATGAATTTAAAGTATGAAGATAAGGGACTGAGTCACCACATAAAAACAGAATGCAATAATCTTTCATGTTCAAGAGGGTTTGTAACTTACATTTTATATATTATGTGAATATTTAAATATCCAAAGTTTTCCCCTCTTTCAGGCATATAGCAGTTTTTCCTTCAAAAATTCGCATTCTTCCGCAGTTCATCTTTAATTCTCGAGACCCAATTGTTGTTGGCGTTTCAATAGAAGCTGGCATTCTCAAACAAGGAACTCCGGTGTGTGTTCCTACTAAAAATGTAAGTCTCCATAATGTTTGCTGTGACCACTGAAATCTCTACATACTTATAGAGATCTACATGTTTGTAGAGATTTTATTGTTTTAAGGTAAGTTCCTCATACAAATTTCATTGTGTTAAGATGACTTGTTTATACAAATTTCAATTTCTTAACTGTTCATTTGGAATTATTGGACTTCTAATGTAGTAGGTTTTTATTGTTTTTGTTTTTACTTTCTCCTTCCAGTTTGTCGATATTGGAATTGTTACTAGTATTGAAGTGAATCATAAGCAGGTAGAAGTTGCCAGGAAAGGCCAGGAGGTTTGTATCAAAATAGAACCCATACCTGGAGAAGCACCAAAAATGTTTGGACGGCACTTTGAAGCTACAGACTTCATTGTCAGTAAGGTATGAATTGGATTGATGATCAATCTTTTTTGTAATAAGGATCATCTTTATAAATAGCATTTTTCAGAGTATGAGTATTTCAATGTTGCTATTCATGAAGATTCCCCAGAAGAAAATTGCAAAGTAATCTCCAGATCAATGGGAAATAAACCAATTTAGTTCTGGTGAAGTACATTCTGAGAGGTTCTACAAGTATTTTTTCACTGCAGAATGATATCTCTTTCTTGTACATTAATTATATTTCTCTATCCCCCGCCCAACATTAGAGGGAACATTTCCTATTCATAAGAGAATTGTAAAACCTAGGATCCCTTTTAAGGTCTTATGAGTGCGCAAGGTCTCTTGTTCTCATGCTGTAGAAACCCCCCAACTTGGAAACCTTCCACCTTCCAATTTTTCTTCTGTTAGCAGCAGTAGCTAAGCTAACTGCTGTTCTCTATGTGAGTTGCCTTTATTTAGCCTGTTGATGAATGATCTCACTCATTAGACTACATTGCTATATCCACAATCTTTGTTTCCAAATAGCTGTTTTCATGAGCTGAAAAACGAGAGCCATTTCTGTGGAAGGGAAAATGTTAGAAAGCATTGCTTAGTATTGGTTCATGAGGTGTGATAAAGAAACTAGACATTTCTATAGTATGTTACCTTTTATATTGCTTTTTCTCTTTGCTTTACCTCTGTGGGATTGCTATTTCCTGTTCAAACACATATCCAAATCAGTATATTCGCCCACAAATATACAGTCAGTTCACTTTACAGTATATTCTATGAAGTGCTTTGAGATGTCAATAAGCTGTGAAAAACGTTATATCAAAATATAAGGATTGTTATTATATATCTTTCCTCAAATGGTTCTCATACCTGCATGGTTAACTCAATAACAATATTCAGTCATGGGGATAGTTTTCAAATACAGTAAAACCTCGATAATCCGACATTCCGAAAGCCGACAGCAACCTAAAACAGCAAGATTTCCAAATACATACAGTATTAATGTTTTTTCCAATGTCCGGCAAATCTCCCAAAGTTCGGAACAGCTGCTTAAAGTTCTCAAAGTCTGTCACCCGCACTGCAGGTGGAGCTTGGGTTCAGTGCTGTGTTTACAGCACACGTAGTGTATGGGGCTGGGTGGCCCCTGGCCATTTCTAGGTAGGTTCTAAATCCCGGCAAACTCTGAAATCCGGGAAGTGAGTGTACCCAACTGTGTCGGATTAATCGAGCTCTGCCTCTGTTGCCACCCTCAATTCCAGAATTGTTGATGTTGCCCATCAAATCAAGTTCTATATGAAACTCAACTTCCTTCAATTTAAAGATCAACAGTAACCTAACAATCCTTGCATTCCAAATAGCGCGTTGCAAGTCTTCCAGACATCTCAAAGGGCTTCACAGAATATACTGTGAATTGACTGTATGTTTTGTGGGTGGAATGCGGCAGCCAATTGCACATGGTAGTGTTCCATAAACAGTAATGGTTTGAAGTGACCCAATTTTTTCTTGTTTTTTTCGTCTTGAGGAGTTATTATCAGGTGTGAAGTAAGGAAACTTCCCCAAGGTTTTGCCCAACCAGGAATCGAACCCAGGTCTTTCTCTTGCGAGGAAGCGCTCTAACCACTGAGCTGTACACTCCACATTGAAGTTGTTGTGTTCTGTTTTTCTAATACATTTACATCTCTGATTTCAACTTTTAGCAACCTCATTGGCTGTTCAGGCTTAAATCATCCTTTATCAGATTGAACTCAGCCAAAATTCCTCAGTCTGAGGTTTCTCATATCGTTTGCTCTCTTGCTAAACTCCACTCTCCCATTGGACTGTCCATGCCTTCAGATTCCTACACGGTCTTGCTACTGTACTTTCTGTCTTTCGTCTATTTTTTAAAATGACCACTCCTCTGATTGTTTGCTTCCAATATAATTGCTGTGCATGTGCAAAGCAGGGCACTATGTAGGCAACAACATAATGACACAGAAGTAACTTGTGCCATAAAGAAGTGCGTAATAACAGTCTACATTATACAATATGTGGCTTGTATTATCCGTCTTACACTGTAACATTTGTATTGCAGATCAGCCGACAGTCAATTGATGCCTTGAAGGACTGGTTCAGAGATGAGATGCAGAAGTCCGATTGGCAGCTCATCGTGGAACTGAAGAAAACATTTGAAATTATCTAACTAATGCCATTTTTTTTCACCCTCGGGCAAAACAAGATTTCAGCAAGAGTAAAATGACTGAGGTCTGTGTTTCAACAGGACCTATAAAAAGCCACACTGGATTGCTGAGTCAGAACCCAGAGAAAAAGTGGTTATGGCGAATAATTGTTTTCCATGACAAACCAAAACTCTTCCACTGGTTTGACAGTGAGCTGTTTTACATGTTCCTACAGTTCCTAATGTGCCTGCTTTTTTGTCTTTCTTTCCCCCCACCTGCCCCCAAAAAAAGTATTGGCTGCTATTTGAAGATTGCTCCTTTCCAGCAGACAGATTTTGCAAGCAGCATTTTCAGATTCTTACTTGCTGTATGAAATAATGAATAAAAGTGTTTGAATCCTGTTTGCTACAGTGCAGAAGCAGTATTTCTGCCTAGTAATTTGGGGTATAAAGAATTTTTCTCTATTCAAGGAGCTGCTCTCTTCTCAGCCACTTCACAGATGCCTAATTTTGCTTTAGTGCCTACAGACTTTTATAGAAAATTAGGTAACTGAAGAATTCCACCTGCATTGTGAAAGAATATTGCATTGATCAGTCTTATTGCTTGCACAATTGATGGTTGTGTGACCCAGACTGTAAATTTACAAAACTCAAATCACAAATAAAACTGAAGAAAATGATATTTGTATTTCTGATACCTTATCTTTTTAATGTAATTATTACCACAGGGGTGGATGCACAAAGCAGCAATCATTTCATGATAACAAAATGAGGTATTAAACACAAATTCTCTGAGCAGAATCATGCATGAGAAAATTATATTTAATGCTCTTACCCATAACAAAAGGATGGCCAGATAAGTTAAGGTAGTTTGACACAATTGACTGAACGAAATATTGTATTAAATTGAGTGTGATAATAACTTGGTCAAAATTGGTAACAGTGAACATTCTATAGGTTACACTTGTACTTTCTGGATATCCTTCTGTGTTTGTGTTCATTCCTTTTGCATCCAATTTTTAAACAGTCTTTTGGATCTTTTGAATCTGACCATTTAAATTTGGTCTCCTGTGTTCTGATACAGAATGAATGTTTTCCAACTCTGATACACACTAGTGTCCCCAAGGCTTGGATTCTCATAACATTCTTGTGATGCTGGGATTTTATGTGATAGCACATTATGAAATAAAGTATATAATTCAAAATATGCGGGACGACTTGTATTTTCTTTTAAAATCAGTACTATACTTCTAAGTTTGAATTGCCCAAATAATATTCTTGTGTATTAAATGTTCTGACTCTAATGACAGTTTTGAAAGATCATGTGCTGTGCCTTCTGTTGTATTGATGGTAAAATAGTTCAAAGATTGTTTCTGTCTCTCTGAAGGTGCCCTTCTGAATACGTAGAGACACAGGTGAGATGTCCAAGTAGTTGTTCATTTGACATCTATCCATTGGTTTAATTTATCTAAGTTTTTTAATCTTTACTGCCTCCCCCCCAAAAAATTATTTTTCATATCTTGTGCTAATTGCCTTATCTGCATATTATTTAATCAGTACTCTTGACTGGTAAAACAATGTTTAGTTTGATTATGGTGCCTCACATGGCATTAGCCAACGTTACTCCTTCATTGTCTGGCAACATCATATTTCCTGCTATTTATCTTGTTTTATAATAATAATCTTTCCATATGTTATAATGTGTTTCACATCAGGAGAATTTCTCAATGTGCTTCATAGGATACTCTGTAAAGTGCAGTGTTTAAAAATGTCTTAACTTTGTAGGTGAACACCACAGCTAATTTGCACACACAAGTGTTGCACGATGAGCCAAAAAGTGAATGAGCAATTTTATTTGAGAGATTGTTAACCAGGGCACTGGGAGAAACTCCCTTCTCAAATACAGCCATAAGATCGTTAATGTTTGCCTATCTGGGCAGACAGGATTTCAGTTTTGCATCTTATCTAAAGCACGTCACCTCTTAACAATACAACACACCCAGATTACTGCACTGGAGTGAGTGTCAGCTTGGGAGTTCCAAGTCCCGATGTGAGGGACTCAACCTTCTGGACTCAAGCGTTGAGAATGCTGCAAACCGAGCCAGGCTGACACACAGCTTTAGAGTGAACAGCATCAAAGAAGAACTAGACTGCAATGGTAATAATGTATTCTTGTATAAAGCACAAATTGTGGTAAATTGAAGGTCCAATAATCTTTTAGATTGATCTTCCGGTCTTATCAGTTACCAGTTTAATACACAAGGTTATCCATTATTTTCTTGTCATTTATTTTGTTTTGTTTACGTCCCCCTTAACCATCAGTTTCTGTTTTGGTCATAAAAATATTTCTATACTTTCCCTTATCTTGAAATAGTTTGATATGGTTTGGACATGGAGTACCGTAACTATGCACTTTGTTGGCAAATACGACGGCTAATTTGTACATAGCAATAACCCACAAACAGCCATTAAGTGAATGACTAATTTTATCTGGGAAACTGTTAGCCAGGACACTGGGAGAAACATATTTTTTGAATTGTATAATTGGATCTTTAATGTATCAGTGTGACCTCAGATTATCTTATTGAAAAGATGACAGCTCTGATAATGCATCACTTCTTTAGGACTGGATAACCAGGCTGTCAACAACAAATGATCAGTGCTGTAGTTTGACTGTGAGCCGGTGAGAAAGTGGATGAAACCAGCAAAGAGGGATTGAGGTAGGGAGTTCCTGAGCTTGAGCAGGGTTCCAAATGGTCCACATTCTGCCATTTCATAACAATGTTTTAACATGTCTCATCCACTGCATCTATACACTGCAAACAAATGAAATGAAAGGACAATGATAGCAGATTCCAGCTATTTGTACTGACCTACTACCAAATGTAAATTTGTTACTTTGATTTGTGGATATCTGTTACAAATGAAAATAATTCCACAGTTCTCAGGTACCTTGGTTTTACGTGACAAACAAATTACATTTAATATCCAACCAGAAAACTGATTGAACTATTGGATTTAACTTTGTGGCATTTTTAATGGTTCCTTATGATAATTTCACCCACTCTTTCTAGTTAATAGGCTAAATAAGCTAACCACTAGGGGACAGACTTGCTTAACACTACCCATGGTTTTATACAAGTATATTTTCTTCCAGTTACTATTTATAGTACTGTTCAACAGAAAAAAATAAAATCTTAAATACAATCACATTACAGTTGATCTGATAATGCTGTAATGATGGTCAGGTGTGAAATGACAACTGTCTATTGGGTCTGTTATTGGATTAGTGATTTATTGTGGACAGGTGGCAATGTAAACCAGTTGGGGGCACATTCTTTTTTAATCTTATATTTTACAATTTCCTCCACTACCTAAGGTGACAATTTTGATGGAGTATCACTCCAATAAGTATTAATAGATACTAGACTTGCTCAAATGGTCATTCTGCAAGTGTGAGACTACACAGTGAGGTTCAGCATACCATTTGACAATGAATTGGAGCAATCCCCAAACCTGATCCTATTCTTACAATGTGCCTTCAGCAAAGATCTCTAGATATTTATGAATGAGAAATACTGGATTTATTTGTCACTCCACAGTCCCAACTGTGTTCTGTAATATAATCACATCCCCGTTGCTACTTGGGTTTAAATTCAAGATGGGACCAGGCTAATTTAATAGAAATCAGGATTGAACCTAGGACTTTCCTGATCTACACAACCAAGGAACAAACTATTGGATGGGAGAGACAAGCAGGTCCACAGAGACCCAAGCCACATTTGGAGAATCAGACATGTTATCAACCCCGGATATTAAAACCAAATGGTTCTAGCTATACAAGTACTGATGTAGCAATCAAATCTGTCCCTAAAGAATTAAACCATATTCAGTGTTATAAATCCACAACAAACATTTTTTATTAAACGGAAGTGAACACTAAAAAAACTGCTTATAAACAACCATTTGTAAATACATTGCTTTCTACATACAAGTTACTTTATACAACACATTTATTTACATGCAATTTTGACACGAATTTGGCACATACTTTTGCCAAGAAAAAAAATTACAAAACATATTTTCAATATCAGAAATGTTTTCATAAAAACACAATGCGTTTCTACCATGCAAATTTGAAGAGTTTCACATAGGGTTTTTATGGCACAAAATGGGAGCTCCAGGCTCCAGATTAATATTGGATTTAAAAATATCACTAGTGTTGTTTTTCACGTAAATTTCAACGTGCTTCCATAAATTTGCTGCATAACCACTTGAACATTGTCAAGGATGAAGTCAAAAGCCATATTCCACAGAGAGTCTGCTGATTGCAGCATCAGCCTGTTGGAAAAAAGCAAATACATTGTCCTCAGAACATCAGAAATAATATTTAAATTTCACTTCAACTAGGATTTTAATACATTAAGTATAAATGCTAGGCAAAAACACATATGGCTAGATAACTAATGTAAATAGAGAATATTGGTACGTAAAATATATAGTGTCAAACCCCTGTGTCAGTAAACTATGCTTACTCACTATAAAGAATTTGGTTTCACTGAAAGATAATCAGCAGATATTTTGAAAAACAAACTAAAACTTGAAAAACTTTCGTAAATATGCTATACTTGGGAAGCAATGTACAGAAGGGAAGCAAACTCTATAGAAACACTTCCCTTTGACTGGTAATCACTCAAAACATCTGGTTGATACCTGTGGGATATCTTGAGGATTAAAGGCATTTGGTAATTCCCTTATTTAATGCATTGGTTTGGACAGGCTTTACCAGGTCAGGTCACTTTAAATTTGTACTGCTGTCAAGTTTCTAAAAATTTAAAATACTTTTAAAAATGTCAATTTATTATGACTTCAGGAGAATGAAAAGAAACTAAATTGCAGGAGGGTTCCTAATCTTAAAATAAGGGAGGGGGCACAAGACTTTAAAGAATAAGGTTGAAATTGTAGTAGAAATCAGAGGAAAATCATACTGAAAGACATCCCAACATCAGGATCTATCGCATTACCTTTTCATGTACTTAATAACGAGGTCTAATTTTTCCAGATCTTTTTCTTCTATGAGGTCAGTGCAATATTTTACAACCTGTAGAATGTCCTCCTCCACGGGCTCTGAGCAAACACACAAAAGAATAAGAAGCCGCATTCCCCAAAATACATGTATTTTAGTTACAAGTTACCATTCTCCCCTCCAGATTTACTTTCATTGCATTTGGTCTAGAGGTACGATTTGCACATTGGATGGGAGAGGTCTTGGGTTCATGTCTACATGTGCTACAGAAATTATAGCTGAAATAGCCTCCTTTTTACACAGGTTTGTTGTATGCATCTTAAACTCACCAGTTGTTTACAACACCTAACAGTGTTCGAAAAACATTTAGAAACATGTCATACATTATTCTCATTAATCATTTTGAAAACACTACCAATTTTACTGAAAAGTGGTTTAGGTTTAAGTTTCTCCCCAAATATTTCCTTGTGCTGTTATTAGTAACCAAATGTTATTGCCTGTGTATTGAAAAAAAACTTTATTACATAGCTACAAAAGTAGAGGCTTACTAATTTTTGCTAACCTTATTTGGAGAATGATGTGCAAAGATACAAGACAAAAGACCAAAGGGCAAAACATTACAGAACTAGTAGTTATCAGGATGAAAAAGGCAGTCACATAAACCCAATGTTAACCCATGTTTGGCAAAAATCATAACAGGTTGTCCCTCCCATCTAAAAGTCTGCTGTAGACCAATTATGAAATTTATCAAACTATGCATTTTGGTTTCCCGCCTTCCAGACGTCTCAAAGCGCTTCACAGAATATACTGTAAATTGGATTAACTGTATTTGTGGGCAAAACATGGTATCCTATTGCGCTCAGCTGTATCCCCCAAACAGTCGCAGATTGGAGTGACCCATTTATTATTATTATTTTTTGAGGGTTTATTATCAGGCTTGTGGAGTAAGGAAACATCCCCTAGGTCTGACCTGCCAGGCATCGAACCCAGGTCTCTCGCTTGACAGGCGAGTGCTCTCAACACTGAGCTACAGGACTCCTTAGTACCTGGATAAATGGAGATAAAACTAATTCCACCGCCAGGGGAGGCTGTGACGAGAGCCCAGGGTTATACAATAGTCACAAAAGCGAGTGTTTAGCAAAATTATTTTCCACTCAAAAATTTTGTGAAATGCCTTGACATGGAAGGCAAGGCATTCATAACTCTCCCTCGATCCCTCCCCCTTGCCTCCTCCCAGCCCACCTTCAAATCCCACCTATAGACCTTCCTTGTTGATCATGCTTACGTTCACCTCCCCTGCTCTGTGCTCGTTGTCAGACTCTGCGACACTACCTCGCCTGAGGCAGTGCAAGATGCTGTTTTCGCAAAGGCAGAGGATTTCAAAAAGGACATATAAATGTATATGAAGGATTGAGACTTGAAGGGGTATGGGAATAAAGCAGGGCATGGGATTGATTGAGCACCTTGCTCTGAGAGCCAGTGCAGACTTAATGGGCGAATGATCTCCATTCAATATCACAGTTTGTATTTCCATTTTACTTTATTTTCTTGTAAAATACTTGACAATGTGATGTAATAACTGTACAGTACTCTGCAGTAGTTATTAAGGAAGTAACAACTAAAAGTTGAGGATTACCTGCTGTTGTTGTAACCCATTCTTTTATAAGTGATTTGACATCTTTCAGTACGTAGGCTCCAGCCAGATTAGCTCTCAGATGCACTGAGTCAACATAGATCTCAAGCTGGGAGGAGAATGCAGTCTGGTAGCTTGATGTTGAAGCACAAGGTTCAACCTGCAAGAAAATAAAAAACAATGATTTGGAGTGAACTAGATAATATACCAATAATAATCATTTAACTGACGCTGGCTAGAATTACCGATATGGCAACATTTTCATAATAGGATGATAAAACCTGTTTTTCTGTAACTTGCTGTTCATGTCTGATCGTGTCAGGTAATATTAACTACAATGTGATAAAAACCTTTGTAGTTTTAAGCTATTATTAAAGATTGGATGTGTAATTAGCTTTGGCATAATAAGCAGACATTAGTTAAGTATAAAAGAATACAAATGTATTTGCACAGGTGAATAGTCTTAATTTAACTGTCATTGAACCACATAGGACAAATTGAACATTACCGGCAGTTTTTCTGTAACTTGCTGTTCATGTCTGATTGTGTCAGGTAATATTATCTGTGGATTTGCAGTCGTGGAAGAGTTGGCTTTTGATGGACTGGCCAGTAACTTATTTTTAAGAGGACTCTGAACTTTAATTGGACTGGCTTGATTCTTTCTTTTGAACCTCCGTTTACATTTTTCAGGAACAGCGTGCCTCAATTGCAGCAATGGATTCTTGACCGCTGAAACAAATTGTAATATTTCACAGCTCAATCCATAATCTCAGTTACCATGCAGATTCAAGATAAAGTCAAATATTGACAGAAAAATGATACCAGCCAATTTTATGCTGATTTACTGTTTTTCCTTTGCAAAATATGGACATTGTCATTGCCAGGTTTAAATAGGTAAAAAATAACAGATCATAGGAGTAACCTTCCTTCACGGTCGGAAGCTTCATTTCCAAATAACCAGGAATAGACCACAACCTAAAAGGAACAGTCCTATCAGGAGTTCATCACTGAGGCATTTGTCATATTAATCTTTTTCCATCTTTGTTGCAAACTGACACATTTCAAAAGTGTCATTAGGTTCTTTGAAATGAGACATTAAAGGAGATCAATTGATATACAGATGAACTACAAAAACAAATAAGCGAGGTTTATGACAGTTAAGGTCAGAGAAGTAATTAAGTGGTAGGAGGGTGTGACGTATGGAAAATGGAAATGTAACTACATTCAAAG
Source organism: Hydrolagus colliei (assembly GCA_035084275.1). NCBI lineage: Eukaryota > Metazoa > Chordata > Chondrichthyes > Chimaeriformes > Chimaeridae > Hydrolagus > Hydrolagus colliei. The sequence continues at coordinate 8,620,841 of CM068745.1, forward strand.
GAGGAGGCTATTTGCCAAAGTTGGACAGAAGATTAACTCGGAAAATTCTTTAATTTAATATACATAATAGTAAAGTCATCCCAAAGTATCAACGTGGTCATGTGTCATAAACCTGACAGATTACCATCCTCATAAATATCTTTCATAAGAAAATATGAATGAAGACTTGATAAGGCGCTATATCAAATGGAAGGATTATTATAATTACTGGCTTTCAATTACACTGGTGTGTGCGCCATTCTAGAACATCCTCAAATTTGTTAAGCCTGTTTGTCCCTCCGTCCTGAACCAGTGTTAACATTGAAGGCAGCTTAATTCGGTTTCTTATGTGAAAAGCTTCCATCTTGTCAGTGAGTGACAGCTCCCTGGCAGATGTGGTGTTGTTGATGAGCCCATGGAGAGCATTGGCTGTGGTAGACAAGGAAGCCCCATCAAATTATAGGTCAGTTAAGCTTACTGCAGGGCGGGCAGCCAGGCTGCAGAGAGCAGAGACAAAATAGAACAGCAAAGAACCCAGCAATTATTGGGGGGAATGGAGAGAGAAAAAAAACAAGGAAAAGTGCAAACCCTCTTAAGAACATGGATTTTCATTTTTTTTCTCTCAAAAAACCCTGCAATTTCTGCCTCTAAGAAGAAGCAGTTATAGAATGCTCGGAGGAACATTTTTATAGGTGAACACAGGAGTGGCTGCGAAGCCAAGAACAGCAAGATAAGGGTTATGCAGTGACTGATTGGAGAGTTACATTTAGTCACTTTATAGGTCTTTCCTAAAAGAAGTTAAATGGTTTTCTAAGTACAATTTATAAAACAAATCGAGATTACACAATGTTTGGGGCTTTTTCTTGTTCTATGCTTCTGCCTTGGAAGTCCTCCCGATGTGAAAGGTGCTATACAAATGTAATTTTGTTGTTGTTTCTTTGCAATCGTTTGTAAGGACTAAGACTCTCCATTTTACTTGTAAATATGTGTCAGGATATTGCCCTTCAGAAGAAATGTTTTTTCGGTCTTGGTAACCAATTGATTGCAATCAAGCTTGTGTGCTCTGTAAATGAATACATTATAAATAGTGCAGTCTATGCAAATAAAGATTAACGCAAGGCGTTAAAGAAAACTTCTAATTATATTTGTATTTATAAACTTATAAAATTGATATTTACATTCAAATGAGTAACTTTTGTGAAGTTAATATGCAAGAAAGCCTCAAAAAAATGTAATTCAAGAATACATACCTGCACCAGCAACTTGATGGTTTCTGCTGGCATTCTCACCCTGTCGATATCTTTGATCATAAGCAGCTTTTAGTTCTTCCTGAACATCAGTGGGCAATGCAGAAAAGACCTCAGGATCAACCTGGATTTGAAACAAAACTTAACATTTTTCACATAATGGAAATGCAGCTGTAAGCATAAATGCAGTAACCTGCTCAGCATTTACAAATCGAGTTTCTTCAGAATTAAAAGACATTCTGTGTAATACAGTATGAATAAAATAAAAGGAATAAACTGATCAGTCAGTTTTCACCTGTGAAAAAGCTGGAAGAGCCACAATAATTCCGGCAGTGGTGTTTTGTTCTTGAGGTTCTGCCAATTCTAGATTCACTGTCCCTCCTGCTGCATGGGCATGGCTAGTATTACTGCCATTCTCTGACTCTCTGACACCACAGTTATGAGTAAGGCTTTGCTGACGGATTGAGCATGAGTGTTCCACTTGTTGTCGAATATCTGAAGGAAGTGCTTCCAAAACAAAAGGATCGATCTAAAAAAAGAAAGTTCCCACAGGAAATCAACAACTAAACCATTTTCTGCAGACAGATTTTTTTTACACACATGGCATGAATTTTCTTTGTATAAGTGTTACATGACTTTTCTTGTGTTTCAGCGTGCTTAGAGTAGAGCATATGTAGTACCGTATATCTCCGCGTATAAGGCGCACCCGCGTATAAGGCGCACCCCCCGTTTTTGACCTTTTCATGGTGAAAAAAAACGGAAGCATTCTCAATGATATTGCCGGCAGAACGGAGGAGAGACAGGTAGGTAGGGAGAGAGAGAGGCAGGCACGCAGGCAGGGAGGGAGGGAGGGAGGGAGAGCAGCAGGCCGGCAGCCCAGGAGAGAGAGAGGGAGAGAGGCAGGTCGGCAGCCAGGGAGGGAGAGAGGGAGAGAGGCAGGTCGGCAGCCGGGGAGAGAGAGAGGGAGAGCGGCAGGTCGGCAGCCCGGGAGGGAGAGCGGCAGGCCGGCAGCCAGGGAGAGAGAGAGGGAGAGAGGCAGGCAGGCAGGGAGAGAGAGAGAGGGAGAGAGGCAGGCCGGCACGCAGGCAGGGAGGGAGGGAGGGAGAGAGAGCGGCAGGGAGTGATGCAGGCAGACTGGGTTCGGCAGAAGGTAAGCACAGCACTGAAGTCCGCTGCTGCTGCCGCTGCCCGGGCGGCCGAGACTGAAGCCCCGTCACCCGCTCCCCCCAACCCCCGCCGGACACTGACCAAACCCCGGCTGACAGCGCGCCGGCCGCCCCTCCTGTTTACTGTATTTCCGAGGCTCAAAATTGCTTGTTCCTGCGTATAGGGCGCACCCCCCAACTTTCGAGATCTTCCGACCTGAAAAAAAGTGCGCCTTATACGCGGAGATATACGGTATCTTAAAATAATTACAAACAAGCAGAAACTGGTTCAGCTGGGGCATTCTGTGTGGAACACAATGGAATTCTGCTAGGTTGGCACCAGTTGTAGTAGATATGATAAGTGTGAAGGACAGAGAACAGAAAACATGTTCAGTTAAAGACATAATTTTAGCTTTATTTTTTTCAGTCCCTTGTGGATTATCTCGCACTTCCCTATTGAACTCCATCTGCCACAGCTTTGCTCACACACTTAATCTGTCTAAGTCTCTTTGTAACTTCCTACTCCCATCTACTGTACACTCCGATCTTAGTGTCATCTGCAAATTTAGATATAAAACTTTCTATTCCTTCATCTAAATCATTTATACATAAAGTAAAAGCCCGTTTATCCGTGACGCGATCAACCGTAACTTCCGTATAACCGGCACCGCAATGAAAAGGTCCGCATTCAATTGGTCGGAATTTATCTGGAAAAATGCATTATTTAAAAAAAAATTGGGGCCGTTTTCGGCCGAATATCCGACACGCGCTTTAACCAGTATTGGCCAGGTCCCGAGGGTGCCGGATAAACGGGCGTTTACTGTATATGGCAAATAGCTGAGGTTCCAGAATCTGTTTACATTTCGGAGTATTACAGCTTAGGTTCCCAGACAGATGTTTGATGTGCTCTCAGATATCCTAATGTTATGAAACCACTTTGTAACGGTAATTTGTTTTGATTGCCCTCTGTTAAATTACTTCATAAAATCGTGAAGTTGTGTATATTAAGAAACAGTGACCCATTGAAAGTGGAGGTGATCACAGCCTCCTCAAAGTGTCCCTTAAAATAGAACTATTTATTCAAATGAAAAATCATTTAATTCATAATATCATCACATTAGCATAGATTTAAAGAGCAGATGGTTTATGCAATAATATATGAATGCCATACCTGGGAAGGAGATGGTACTTCAATACTTAAGTCAAGTCGCGTCTTTCGGGAAGCCACGTTTTCTGGGGTTTCAGGGTGCATTCCACCAGCTTTCACGGCTGTTGCTGTATTATTGAACCTCATGTCTTGATCTGGTGCAAGCAAAATACAACCATCTTTTTCAACTATTTCTGTCTTTTTCCATATACAATCTTGGTCTGTAATAATATAAACGGAGGAGCAGAACAATCAGGGCTGTAATAATAAATAAATACACAACACCACAAAAGCTTCATCAATCATACAATATGTTCAAGTCAATGACATTGGTTCCCTATCTGAGAGGAATATGTGATTATACTTTACATTAGTCAAAGGAATGCAATAAGTTGAGTAGCATAACAAAAACTAGTCCAATTTTGTGTTTAGATCATAGCAACTACACCAAATTGCATTTATACAGTGCCTGAGAATGTGCTTAGGCACTGGACTAAGATCAGAGAGGGGTGGAATGCAAGCGGGGTGGAGGAGGGAAGATGACCGAAGGCAGGTCAATACAAAAGGTCTTCAGATGGACTTTGAAGAAGGCAAGGCGGCGAGCTGAATGGGCTCTGAGATTGAGTTTCAAAGGGTGGGAGCTGAAAACCTGAAGGCTTGACACCATGGGACGTGGGCAAGTCCAGTGTCCACCGAGCAGAGGAAGCAACAGGTTTCTTAAGTCACAAAGTAGGGAGGAGCAAGACCATGGAGGGTCTTAAAAGGTAAGGACATGAATCTTCAACTCAATCCTCTGGGGAATGAAGAGCCAGTGAAGCCAGGAGAGGATTGAGGTGATCGACTCACGAAGCTTAGTGCGGGAGAGGACACGAGCTGCAGAGTTCTCAATCATCTGCAGTTTGGGAAGGGAGGAGTTGGGAACTTCAGCAATCAGGGAGTTAGCATAGTCAAACTGGGACATCATGAAAGCGTGGATGAGTGTTCCAGTAGCCTGAGGGGAGAGATAGTGGCAGAGGCAGGCAATGTTGTGGAGGTAGGGGAAGGCAGAATGAGGAATGGGCCAGATGTGGAGTTTCGAAGACGGTTGAGGGTTGAACAAGACACCAAGGTTCTATACTGGCTCAGTGAGGTAAAGAATGCATCCATGAATACTGATGCCATCAGTGACTGGAACCAACCCTGTCCGCTCCCTCTGCTCCATGTTCCCCGACCCACCTGCCCCACTATCTGCGGGCGAGCCTTCAGCCACTCTGCCCGCAACCTCTGGAATTCCATTCCGCAATCCCTCTGCCTTGTCCCCTCTCTGGCCTCCTTCAAGTCCCACCTCAAGACCCTCCTCTTTGAAGGTGCCATCGTTCACTCCCCCTCCCCTCCCTTCCCTCCACCTTCCCCGACTCCAGCTCGGGTCTGAAGCATTGATTGTCCAACGCCTTGGGACGTCCTCCCGACATGAAAGACGCTAAACAAATGTAATTTTGTTGTTGTTACACCTGCTAACCTGAAAGCTTGTGATCCACAGGTATCTTTGAGTTGATATTCTGTAATATGTCTATCACTGAGCGTGGGGGCCCTGTACAGCAACTACTCCGCACAAAGGAAGGAGTAAAAGGATTTACTGAAGTTTTAGTAACTGGAACCAACTGATGCATGTGAATTCCAACCTACAGAAAGAGAAAAACATAAATGGGTTCCATATACAGTTTGATGTTAAAATAACTACACATTTTATTCACTTCTCAAGCGTATTTTATACATATTAAGGATGTTTCTGACGCACAACTTTTGTTTTCTTTCAGTTGCTTACTGATGCCATCAGTAACTGGAACCAACCTGTCCACTCCCTCTGCTCCATGTTCCCTGACCCAACTGCCCCATATATAATAAAAATAATAATAATAATGCTTGCATTTGATATAGCGACTTATCACATCTTCTAGATATCTCCCAGCACTTCCCAGAATATACTGTTGGCTGGCCCATTTCTCAGGTGAGTAGTGTCCCTCAAACAGTCGTGGATTAAGTAACCAAATTATTATTATTTTCTAAAGGATTATTATCCAGGAAAAGCAATCCGCCAATCAACTAATAAACACACAGGAAAATGTTTTATGAAAGTAGAAATGTCTGTTTAATTTGAATGAACTGTAATGTACACACAAAATAAAATCCTATTTTCCCACAATTTGATTATTATTGTTGATGTTCAATGAACCTTGGAGGAAAAGAACATTTTACCCCAGTCAACCTAATCCGATAGTGGTTATGTGTGACTTTTGTGCCTCACCTTTCCTGAAGGGCATTGTACAAATGCTGGCAAACAATTCCATGAGTGCCAGACACATTTGGTCCCTCACACAGGTACTATTCTTCCATTATAAGGCTTGACAGTGAATGTCAATAGACTATTTAACCTTGGGGACATCACAGCTGAGCAAACTCCACCCTCAGATATTTGTAAAAAGTATTCGTAGAAGTATACTTTGCAGCACAGAAATTTACTACATAGCTGAGCTGCCTGAAGTTGGCACAGACTAGGGATAAACCTTCAGACCATTTGTGGTCTGTGGTCTGTATCTTAGTTTCATGTTGGAAGTGTATTCACCCACTAAGGAGAAGAGCATTTTCTTTGAAACTGTAAAAATGTACTGTTAGAGGAGAAAATGGTTATGTTATATTTTTAAGAAACTTGTTTTGTGGCAGCATGTGAGTAAAAAACAAAGACTTGTTTTTTTACCTGATAAATGATTTAATTGCTTTGTTTTGAATAAAATGCTTTACTAACATTGTTAGCAAGGCCACAATCGAAATCAGATTAGTTCGATTGTTGACCTAACTTTTAATGAGCATACGTAACCATGTTGGTTATTATCTCTTCTTTTGTAACTGATTAATGAGATGAGTAAGAATGACCTAACACCACAAACTATGCGGACACGGCCTTGGGGTACAACGGAAGAGATAAGCAAGAATAATGAATGTGTTGAACGGATTGTGTAGGAGACCAAAGGGTAGTTGGATGTGTACGTGATGAAACTATAATTGGTTTAAGATAAGCGAGAATAATGAATGTGTTGAACCTAACGGATTGTGTAGGAGACCAAAGGGTAGTTTGGGGCTAGTAATTGCCAGTTTCTGGATGTGTACGTAATGAAACTATAATTGGTTTAAGAAAGGGACTACCCCTTTCTTAAGATATATCTCTTTTTTCTGTATAAAAGATGTGAAAACACTGGACACGAGGTCCTTTGTCTGCCTGAGAGACAACTGACCCTATGGGCATATGAGACTAATTGTTGACTTATATGCATGTAGTTGAATAAATCGTTTTTGCTAAACCTACCTACCTCTTGTTGTTGACTGTATTGACTGACTATTTTCTAGTTACAGATTGTCTAAATTCTGAACCTAACAGTACAATTTTCGACAAAGAGTTCATACATAGCAAAGGTTCCCAAACCAAATAATTCAGTGATCAGGCTGGGGGTGGAGGGGTGGGGAAGGCGCAAGAGAATCTGAAAAACAAATTAGGGGCATCAGCTGGTTGATAAATCAAGCAACAGCACTGAGTTTAGGAGATTGATCACGTCCAGTTTGCATAAATGTTTCCAAACCAGACAGACATATATGCCTCCTATGTATGCCTCCTATGTATGACAATTTCAAATTAGCCTGGAATGGAATGTGCATTCTCCATGAAGAGACACGTCCTGCTTAACTAACCAAAACCACACAGCTTGCAAATGTAAGCACTGTTTGGCAAGCTTCCTCGTGCTTGTCAGGCTAAAACCTCCAAATCTTGCTGACAAGCCAGGGTGGCTGGTCAGTAATGCCTTGAAGTACTGCGAGCAGACTCACTTGGTTCTGGGACTAGACTACCAAGACTGCTATAGATGATTGAATCTCAATTCCAATATTCCATTGCCAAGCATGTCATCTTGGAGCTAGGTCAGTCCCAAGGCAGCTCTGAATACCTCTATCCAAACACAGATAGAACTTGGTTTCAAACGTGCACTGATATTGTACTCTGGCTTTACAAGAAATATAAAATGTATCAGCCTATAAAGACCAAATCTAATTGCTCATTGCATAAATTAGTTAACCTAATTGTACCTCTAAGCATAGTGATATGATTTAAAATACTATAGACCGATTCTAAACAGAAATCTTTCAACTCACCCCTCTCATGTCTGGTATACTGAGCTTCATCATACGGAACATCTGTAGTATCTCCCTGCTAATAATCTTTGTGTTGTCTGTTGCATGATCCAGCGTTGCACTCCTGCAGGATCCAAATTTTGAGATTCAATTATCATAACGACAGCCATTGCATTTGACTTAATGCCTATTGATTGCATCAACATATATCAAAGCGCTTCATAGGGAATTGATGTCCAGTGTAGCAACTGTGCACCTGTAGGTTAACTGAGCAACCATATTGTGCACAGCCATGACCCACATACAGCCATGAAGTGAGTGCAATTTATTTGGAAGATGTCGCCCAAAGCATCAGGACAAACTCCCCTCTTGAATAGTTTCATGGGATCTTTCACGTCCACCGGAACAAGCAGATGGGTTCCTCAGTTTAGCATCTCATCTGAAGGTTGGCACCTCTGACAATGCACACTTCTCAGGACTGCAGTGTCTGCCAGGTGCCTGTCCTCAAGTCCTCACCCACAGAACCACACCCTTTTGACTCAGAAATGAGTGTTACCAAATAAAGCAAGATAAAGTAGCTGATGTACAAATTCTAGGCCAAATATATAAAATTCATATACAAAAGAAATCTTACAATATCACAAATAATAATACACATCTTTTACTATAATACTGCAAAACACTGTCAATGGATAGACAGTCACGAAAGCACAGATACTGTACGATGGCATTGAAATTCAATTAAAGCCATTTAGAAGGGAGGCCGGATTATAAAAAGTTTTTTAAAATTATAACTCTTATACTTTCCACAGATTCATGTTTTAGCCATTGAATGTACTTTCACACATTGTTTTTAATTTTTTTCTCCATGAACAGTTTACTTTTTTAAGCAACAAAAACAAAAGTTGCTGGGAACACTCATAACAGATATTTTGACGAAGGGTCATGGACACAAAATGTTGACTCATTTTTCTTTTCTCCATAGATGCTGCCTGACCTGCTGAGTGTGCCCAACTATTTGTTTCTGTTTCAGTTTTCCAGCATCTACAGTATTTTGCGTTTTTTAAAACTTTTGGGGGGATTTCTTTATCCTTATTTATTTTTATTGATTTTCTCCCATTATTATTGTGTGTTTTTTGGAGGGATTATTATTAGGCATGTGGAGTAAGGAAACTTGCCCAAGGTTTCGCCCTGACCTGCCTGGATTTGAACACAGGTTTCACACAGGCAAGGCGAGTGCTCTAACCACTGACCTACAGGACTCCATGGTGTGGACTAAGGTGTACCAGTTCAAATATTTTTGAAGAACAGCCTGGTATCGTTAGTTGTATAGCATTATAGCAGTCCCACAAGAATGTAGGAATGAGAAAAAGTCATTCAGCCCCACTATCATCCAGATTGGGTGTTTTATTCCAAAATGAGAATTCCCCTTGTCCTGCTGAGTCAGATAAAATCACTTTCCAAATGAGAAGACTCAAATAATAATAGCCTGAAATAATAATCATCCTTGCATTTGGTATAACGCCTTCTCACGTCATTGCAATGTTTCAAAGCTTTACAGAATATACTGTAAGGTCAATTGACTGTATTTTGTGGGCAAAATGATCGCAAAAGTTGCACTTGTTCCTGTTGCCTTATACATCACTGGAAAGAAACCACATATCTGGAACTAGAGTATGTACATCACCTTGAGACTAGCTCTAGGAGCCACACTGATTTCAGCTTTCCTCTGAGGCAGAACTCCATCTTTACCAGACATTGAAGGTTGAAATTGGGAATTCATCAATTTGGCTATGCCTGTGATAGCCACCCGGCCACATTCAGTACAATATGGTTGGATCACAATCATTTACCTTTAAATTGTGCAAGAGATTATAATGGAGAACAGCAAAGTGATTGAAGGATTTCGCACAAGGAATCACCATTCAAGCTTAGATTTACATAGAATTCCCAGTTCAGAAACAGGCAATTTGGCCCAAATGGTCCAAGACTGAGCTTATATTCTATGTGAGTCTCCACCCTTCTTACTCCCTCCAAAACCATTGTATTCTCTGCTCTTATTCAACAGTTTGTGGCATTAACATTTAAGCACGGCAAAACGCTGACCCATGCGATGGGCGCTATATTCATGCAAGTAGTTGTTGTTGCTAATGTATCACAAAAAGGACTAGGGACAAAAAAGAATGAAAGAGTAAAGATTGAATATGATGACAGTGGATTAGCACCTCAGTAATATAAATACTGTATTTACTGTCTGGGAGGTTTGCAAAAATTAAAAATATATGATTTTACTTTGTAACCAGAATTAAACTAAATTGTTACTTTATTTGGAGGAAATAATGGTACAGAATCTATTGCAATTCATCTAGGGATTTTTGCTTGAGATGGTGAGAACATTGTCATCCTGACTGCATGGTGCCTCATGTCTCAACTATTTCGACACCACTGGTGTTGATACCTTGATTGCATGGAGTCTCACTATCTCAGTTTTCAGACTGTCTCAGTTATTTGTGACATATATCAAATGCAAGGAAATGTAAGTGCCTCGATGCATTATGACAAAACATGGAGTCCTTGTAGCTCAGTGGTTAGAGCTCCTGCCTCGTAAGTTGGGTTTGATTCTGGGTTGCGCACGTTTCCTTACTCCACATGCCTGTTCACCTAGCAGTAAGCAGGAACTCGGTTGTTAGTCGATTGGCGGATCACTTTTCAAAAAAATAAAAATTGCTTTGCGGGACACTAGTGTGCCCAATTGCTGGCGCATTTTGCCCATAAAATATACAGTCTGTTCAATTTACAGTATATTCTGTGAGGCGCTTTGAGATGCTCAACTACGTGATAAGACGCTATATTAAATACAAGGATTATTATTATTATACCTAATGGAGGCTTTGGGGTGCCTCCAATTGGATGCTTGTAGCCAATATTTTATCATTCGGTTCATATTTTATTCATTAATATAAACAGGATACTGGTTTTGTCCTCCCGAACTCAAACCCCCCAAATTTAGTCACTGAAGGATTAGGTTTAAAATACGAGCTCCATGGCAGAACATACTTCATTTAATTTAGTTATATAATAATAATCCCTACGTTTATATAGCGCTTTCCACGGCTTATCGACGTCTCAAAGCGCTTCACAGAATACAACAACGTCCCAAGGTTGGGACCAGAGCAGGGGTGGGAGGGGTCGTGGTTGGGGGAAGGAAAGTAGGAAAATTGACTGTATATTTGTGTAATATCCTTAATATCCTGGCAAAATACACATTAATAATCTATATGGACCATTCTCCACATATACCTGCTAACATTGTCACAGATTCCATGTCCACCAAATTTAGCTGGCTCAGTTGGAGCACCAGCTTTTCTCATCATTATTTTTAGAGTCAATCGCTTCCCTTTCATCCCAGATGCTTCCAGTCTCCGTTGTATCTCTTCAACGAGGTTAAGAAGAAACGTCTCAGCCTCTTTGACCTATGGGTGCAGAAGGAATCGGAGAAGAGAGAGGGAAATAAAAGGGAGAAGACAGGAAAATGTTGCTGTCCGACTATGAAAATGTTCACCTCGTATAGAAACATGAAAAATGACTTCACCAGTACAAGCTCAGAGCAGCATTCATCAAAGAGTGATTAAGTACCTTGACAGCGGAGATCGCAACAAGGCAAATTTCTTCTACAGTACACTGCTCCTGCGATAATGTCAAGGTCCAGAGCTCTCGACTCACGCAAAGCCCAAATGCTATGCAAACCTCTCATTGTTCAAATCTGTTTACCGAATTACCTAGTGTGCTGACAGAAATAGTCACCGACATTTATCAAAGAAACTTGAATTGTCATTAACAAATGGATCAGACTCAGATATGGTTAGCAACAGTTATATATCATATTTCAGAGGATGAAATACAACCTATATTTATTCTTACATTAAGAAGCATCCCATTAGCCTCACTTCTCCCCGCTTTATTTTTCACGCAGCACATATTATATAGCATTCTTCCTAGAGACTACTTATTTCCATTTCCCCATAAGATTTTACCCAATGATTCCTCTGTGGCAGTCTCAGTAGTTCAATTCCTCAGTCAAGCAGGTGCATAGTACTTCTAAGCCATAGTGTCAACAGATTAGCCAGCCTGTAAACCCCTAACAGGTAGAGTGATTCTAGCTGAACAAACAACGGAAAGCTAACTGTGTTTACAAAAATAAGGTTCATGAATTTTGTCAATAAAACTCTAGGCAAACTCCAATTGCCACTGGGGCCTCCAAGCCTCAGTGCTTGTCAAATTGCTTCTATACTTTCTGGGATTATGCAAGTAGATGTGTCCCGTTTAGAGACTGTGTAGCTATTCCAGATTTGGGAAATTTTCCATGCATATGTATACAACATGTCCATATATATATATATATATATATATACAGTATTAGAAAACTCTCGTTTGGATACTCTTAAACAAGGTGTTTTTTGGTGGCATCAGACAAACAAAGCTTCAAACTTATACTTTATTCTCTCTTTCTGCTCATTTCTACTTGACACTACTGAGAATAATCTTGTTTCATTTTGAATATTAATTTAGCAATCCTATCTTAGATTGTACTACCAGTCAATGGTCATAACTGTGGCATGGTCACAGATACACTGCAGCATTAAATATATTTTGCATTTCATTTTAATGTCAATAAAACATTACATGTATCATTTTGAATAGAATATATTATTTATAATCATATCTTCTTTTGAAGACCATCCTGATTTTAGCAATCTTTGATGCAAATATATTTCAATTTAAGTGTCTCTGTGATACATTGGGTGTATCAATTGATTATTTTCTAATCAATTTAATATTTTCTGCAAAACCTTCTGTAGCTTCAATGACAAAACATGTTTATTTCCCTCTCTGCGATGCTTCATGCCATGTGATATCTATTAAAGGGGAAAATTCAGTTCTCATCAAGGTGAGGTATGCCAGTGCTTTCTTATTTAGGGTTCCAGATGTTGGATGTGGACTAAAGCTATCCTCTACTCAACCTAACAAACTGCCTTTCACTAATCCACAGAATAGCACTCCCTATCATAGCAGTATAACATCCTTCCACTTTACGCACATCATCCAGGATCTTCTTTAAGTGAAATTGCTTATTTAGTTACGGAAAGCTTTGTGCTGCTAGGATGAGAATGTCAAAATGCAATCCTACAATCAAAGCAGAGGAGATTCATCCCATCAATTTGATTTAATCCAGGCCCCACATGCCACCCACACCCATGTACATGTTTCCCTTAAGCAAGTTTATCTTAACAGCTGTCCTGTCACAGATACTGCAATAACAACAAGTAATGTTTATATAGCGTCTTTCCCAGATGGAGAATGTCTCAAAGCTCTCTACACATGATCACAGCAAAAGATCTTAACTTTCCGAAAAGGAAAATGAGCTAGGAAATTCACAGTCCTGTGCTACTCTGAAACTATCATTCAGTCTATAAATGCAAGAAAAAAAAGCCAGATCTAGAATACAGTCCAGTGGATACTGGACTGTATTCTACTGGACTAACACTACCTTTCACTCTAATCTGCTTGTTTCAAAACTGTAGATTTGTAGCAAATTTGAACAAAATCAAACTTGTAGAATCAATATCAAACAAAATATTGTCCAGGACTCTACCTGACTGAACCGGACACCGTAATTGATCTCAGCAGATACAGATTTCCGTTCCTTTTCTGTTCGGATTGGTCTATCATCCAGACCTCTGCAGAATCTGTAGAGCATAAGGCCAGTTTTGGGTCCAAATTCTTTCTGAAGCCTAAGCATCAAAAGTTGCTGAAGTTCTCCACATGTTTTAACACCCAAAGATGCCAGCCTGTATTCCAATGTCCTTCCAACTCCTAAATACAATGCAAACAATAATATAAATGCCACGCAAAAATGGAAGAACGAGGAAAATAATTGCATGCTAGGACCCGTAACTCTGAAAGACAATATTTAACACTGCACTGCACCTTGCATTTATATAGGGCACTTCACGCAGGGAGGGCAGTACCTCAGGGCACTTATTAGCATTCACTGGGGAGTATTTATAGACAAAGTGATAATATGTGATTTATCATCAGAACGAACTGTGATTTGAACAGGAATAAGGACAATATCAATGGAGACAACTGGGATTAAAAACGTAAATCCAGAACAATACTTTAGGATACAACAACAACAACAACAAAAGCATAACATTTCTATAGTGCCTTTCACATTGGGAGGATGTCCCAAGGTGCTGGGCAGTCAATATTTCAGATCCGAGCTGGGGGTCGGGATTGGGGAGGGTGGAGCGAAAGGAGGGGATTTGAAGTGATCAATGGGATGGTCGAGGAGGAAGGTCTTGAGGCGGGATTTGAAGGAGGCTAGGGAGGGGAGGGATTGTGGGATGGAATTCCAGAGCTTGGGGGCAGAATGGCCGAAGGCTCACCCACCAATGGTGGGGCGGGTGGGTTGAGAAACCACGTTGTGAAGGTTTACACAGGAGGCAACACTGAAAGTTTCCATTCTAATAGATTGGAATGCTAGACATTAGAATCCTGCAGGCTGACTATCCACATGAGCATTTCTCAGCATTGGGCTCCAATGTAAAAATGAACATAAGACTGGACAATCAGCAAAAATGAAAATAGTTTGATCATTTGATCAGCACAGGGTGATTGTGAGTCGGCAGCACAAAGGTACTTATTTAACAATCTTTTGCAGGTACAGGTAGACCCCACTCACCGAACGCCCGGTTACCAAAACTTCATTATAACGAGGGTTTCTATTTATACCACTTCTCCGCTTAACAAAGGCTGCTTTCGCTATAACGAATGTTTACACACACTTTAAATCTTGCGGGCTTCTCATGCGCAGCTTCTCTCTGGTTGCCCCAGCAACGCACACTCAGTCTATAGCGTGCCTCAGTTAAGCAGTGCAGCCCCTCCCATATGGGAGGAGCTTAAGCGGCAGCAGGATACTTCATGGCTTCAATAATAGTAAGTCAAGATGTGGTGGGGGGGGATAGAGAGATAGAGAGGAGGGGGGGATAGAGGGGAGGGGGGATAGAGAGATGGATAGAGAGATAGAGAAAAGGGGGGGGGGGGGGAGGGGGGGGGGGGGGGGTGGGGGGTAGAGAGAAGTAGAGGAGTGGGAGGAAGAAAGCGCGTCACGTGTCCTGAAATGCTTGGGCCCAGGTTGCGATATTTCAGTGCGGTGACTGTGAGCGTTTTTATTCCTGTAATTTTTGTCACATTCGGATTCCAGAACTCCGGACCTTTGGCTGCTCAACCTGTACACCGAGAATGTTAGCGCCATGAACCGCTAGGAACTAAACTGATGTTAGCGGGGAGGCTCGGGTCGGGACGGCAGTTTGGCTGTGGCCAAATACAGTAATACAGTTAAACTCTCGCTTAATGAAATTTTCGCTTAACGAAGGTTTTAAAGTCCCTAACCCCTTTGTTAAGCGGGGTCTACCAGTATAGTACAGAATTAAGACCTGGAGTAACAGAGAAAGAGGTACAGTACAAATAAATATGAGAGACATGATAAAGTCAGAGAGAATGGGAGAAACAGAAAGGCTGTTTGGTACCATAGTGACAGTGATAATCCTTACTTTCGATATAGTGCTTTTCATGTTTTCTAGACATCTCAAAGCGCTTCACAGAATGCACTGTAAATTTGTGGGAAAAACATGGTAGCCAATTGCACATATCAGTGTCCCACAAGAAATTTGTGGATTGAATGATCAAATGATTATTTTTTATGGGATTACTACACCTGGAAACGTGATCAGCCAATCAACTAATCAACTGGTTTTGGAATTGCAAGTAAAAAAAGATGTTCAGTTATGAATACCTGTTTCAGATATCTTGCTAGTTTGTGCACTTTAACAGGAGAAATGTTTGAAATTGAGTTAGCTCAAATATTTATTTATTAGAAAGAGTTAAAAGTAAAACAGGAGTTTAGGAGGATAAAAATTGGAAAGAATAAATTGAAAGGCCGGACCCAGTCAACAGTGAAATACAAAGCTGAAGGTTTTTAGACAAAAATAAAACTTCCAAACCAAGAACTACAGTAAATTTTGGAAGAGACAGCCACATCTATGCAATACACATTCAGCAGACAAGATATATTCAGCAAAACTGATCGGACTTCCACACAGGACCTGTAGTTCAGAAACATTAACAAAACAAAACTCATTGCAAAAATAGGTCCAGTGTATAAGGCACCAGACTGAGCATCTGGCATATTGGCAAGTAGTTTATCTAAAATATCCTTAAACAGCAAATAATATTCTTGAGGTTTATATATTCCAAGCACAATCCATGTGTTAAACAAAGCAACTCATGGCTAGCTTGTCAGCTTCCAGAATTTTAGCTTGGAATTTAACATTACTAAGTTATTAGGATATCCCAATTATGTCAGTGAATTTTGTCAGTGAACTGGTGGAACCACAACTTCCAAAGATTAGGAAGTTGGGTACTCTTTTCACTTTATATTATCGCAGGCTTGTGAGTACACTAAAGGCATGGATAAGCCCATTGTGCATGAACAAATCTGCATGACACCAATCTTAAGTCTCCTCAGAATTTTTTATGTATACAAATTAATTTGTGACTCAAATTATGATATTAGAATAAAGATAGAGAATAAAATGCTTGAAATTAATCAAATTACATAGCATATATAATACCTGTACAAACAAGAGACTATGTTTCTTGGGAAGTGACAAGACACTGCTTTCAGCTATAGAAAAACTGCAAATGGAAAACTAATTTGTACTGATGCACTCCAAAATGTGTTTATTATAGAGGCTTGAGAGAGCTCTATAATTGTGCAACTAAGTGCATCAATAACTGCTAACCACTGTCAAACAGTTTAATTTTAACGTTATTAATTCAGCGCCTTGGGACATCCTCCCGACGTGAAAGACGCTCTAGAAATTTAATTTTGTTGTTGTTGTTATTGATAAGATGGAGCTGCAACTGACAAATGATATTAAATTAGTTTTAATAGATTTCTTAAAAAGGACAGACTTTCATTTATATATCCACGTCAATTGATTTCTTGGTTTTAACCCACTGAACGGGTTATCAATTTATACATTTGAAAGTAGTCATTAGTAGAAAACTAACAGCTGAGATGACCATTTTGGTTTACAGAACTGGAAAGGCTCATTAGTGAAGTAATAAGAATAAAATGTTTCTTTTAAGATAAGATACCTCATTGATGCTTGTCCTCTCTCCAACTAGATGCGGTAAATTTATATTGCGATATATTTAATGTAAAAAAAATTGATCCTAGTTAAGTCACATCATCAAATCTCAGACTGTGTCACTACCTTAAAATATGCATTTTAAAATAGGTCATTCAATGACCATAATAATCTCAAGACCCAATTTTTACAGAGTTACGCCATGTAATTCAAACTGACATGACATTTCTTTGAATGTTGCAAGGAAATAAAATGCCTGAAATTGTGTCAGTGGTTTAAATGATATATGGTCCATACACTACAATTTTACCTTAACAAATCCCACATTGTGTTCTTGCCGCTGCGATTAAGGTGGGATCTCAGCAGAAATGGATCTGATGTAGCTTATGTCTTTTTTGTTGCTTAAATGAACACTTACAGGAGTCAGCTTCGTGTGAATACCTCCTCTGCAGCCAAGAATAAATGCTCTGCGGAGGTCACCAACTGGGATCACCACAGAGGAAGAGGATGCTAGGAAACATTGAGAATCATTTAGTGATGATACCTTCAGGACGAATGGGACCTGCCTTATGGTTTTCAAACATTACTTCTGTACTATGTTTTCCTATTTTCGCAGCGAGACCATGGCCAATGCTAAACAAGTGAGCCGAGTGCTCTGGCCTGAGGAAAAGGAAACTGTCAACACTACTAATTGATGAGAGATAACGAGGTGACAGTGGCATTTTAAAGAAGTGACCAATGCTGGGGTTCAATCCGCTTCAAACAGTTCAATTCAGAAATCAGGGTAGTTATGAAGGAAAAAGATTTATCCTTTAATACTTCAGGATGTATGACATTTACAAGTTAGGTCAAACCTATAAAATGTCCACATCACCCAAATAGGCTTACCTGGTAGATTTCTCACGAGCTGGTCTCTAATAAAATCATCCACTTCCTCTGGTTTTAAGTAATACTGTCCATCTGGCTTGGCTTTACCCGTGGCCACTCTGGCTAACAGTATGTTCGATCCTATAGAACACAAACACCAGCATTGAAGTGATGTAATATTGTCGAATTCTTGTACATCCCCTTTCACATAAGAATAATCCTTGCAACTGATTTAGAGCATCATGGTAGATTTCTCACAAGTTGGTCTCTGATAAAATCATCCACTTCCTCTGATTTTAAACTGCCTCAAAGTGTCGCAAGATCCTTGTCACCGGAACAGAATTACACGCTCCTTCCAGGTGCACTCTGAAAGGAGCGATCCTTCCTCTCTCTATTGCTATTTGAGGTTCGTACCCGCTTAGAGCGGTCTCACAAATTACACCAAACACTTGGTGATTAGTAACATACTCTTCATTTATTCAATCCCACAGACTTCAATATATATATTATTTCTGCATTCGGAGCAATTGAAGCGAGCAAGCACATAATCCTTATATAGCACATTGATGATACTATATCACTATAACTTTAACAAGGTATAATATCCCACACTCTAAGATATCTAACTACTGAGCCTGAACACTTGGACTACCAGCAATAAATAGAGTAACCCTACTCCAAATTAACATCTCTCTAACTATCCTGAGATTCACAGTTTTATAATTAGTAATGTTAAGAGTCAAGTGTTAGTTAAAATTACAAACCTGAGCAACCACCTTATAAGATACTCCCCTCTTTTTGTACCCCCTAATGTCGTATGTGTCTTTTTTTTTCGCACTTTAACAATTTGGAAATATAAAACTCTTTACCTCCATTATTGCTCAGAGACTCTAACAGGGCCATAAAACCCATTAACTCCCAGAATGTAACACAAAAACCATAATTGTAAAGCACTTAAACTAACATTTTATGCTTTAAAAAAGATAAACAGATTGTACCTCAATCTTAACAAATGTAACAGGCTATCTAGCTTGGAACCCCTGCCACCCTCTCCCTGTACCATATTAACTCTTTACTACCTCACCCAAACATTCGCCATATTAACCCTTTACTATCTCGCAAAAGGATATTCTGTAACAACAACAAAATGACATTCGTAGAGCAACTTGCACATTAGGAGGACTTCCCAGGGCGCTGAACAGTCAGGGGTCAGGACCTGAACATGGGGGAGGGGTGGGAAAGGTTTGGGATAAGGGAGGGCAGAGAGGTTGGAGGGTGGCTGAAGGCATGGTCGAAGAGGAGGGTCTTGAAACTGGTCTTCGAGGAGGCAAAGGAGGGAGCAAGGCAAAGGGATTCTGGGATGGAGTTCCAAAGCGTAGAGGCAGAGAGGCTGAAAGCCCGGCCAGCGATGGTAGAGCAGGACTGCAGGGGACACAGAGCAGGCTGGAGCCTGCTGAATAGAGGGAGCGGACAGGTTGATATGGGGTCAACAGGTCACAGCGGTTGGAGGGGTCACGGTGGTGGAGGGCCTTGAAAGTGAGGACGAGGATCTTGAATCGGAACCTGAGGTTAGGAACCACTGGTTTAAAGTCTCATCCATAAGTCTCATCCAGATATTTACAGTAATACATGGCTAAGAGTCTGCCTATTGGGTACTTTATACTATCCTTGGAAATAAATATTCAACATTCACCATAAAATCTATAAATTCGCAACACAGATTTCTACAACTTGTAGATGGCTTTCCAAATTGTGTAAAATCTTACATTCCAGACAATGAACAAGTCCTAATTTGAGTCCCTGATCTTAAGGTAAACCTCTTCAATTTTTGATTTTTTTCTTGCATTGAGTCATTACTTAAGTTGAACATTTTTCAAACAAAACCTAGTACATTTAATATTCTTGAATGCATTAAATAATTTCAGCATAATATGCTATAAATGTACAATATGGAACACAATTTAAAAGCATAATTTCTTAGATTTAGATACGTACCCATTCCAACTGATGCATTACATTTAGTTTTTTCTTTGATTTCAGATCGAATAATTGTTGCAAACTCATCCGGTGTCAGCCTAGTGTCTGTAAGAATTGCTGTAACATCTACAAGAGCTTCATCACAACTGACAGCTTCAATGTCATGAGTATAGCTATACACGATTTAAAAAGCATAGTGATTATTTCATTAAATCATGGAATTCATAATATAATAGATTGGTTTACACAAGGACACTTTCAAACAAAACGATAAAAATAATCTGTGGATTAGGGTACTATCCTTTTATTGTAGGGATTCGGGCTACAACAGATTCAGTCCAGATTCACAAAGTGAGAATCAAGAAGGCCATTTAGCACTTCTGTTGTCATCCTTGCAGAATACCACACAAACTTCCTTCCAGTTCAGCATCACATTGTTTCTTAAACAAGTGCTGTATTTTGGTCTCAAGCATGTTGCCTGGTAACATTACTAACCCTCTGAATAAAGAAAAATGTATTGGTGTCTGTCCTGAAATTGCTTTTTGCAAACTCTGAACCTTTGCTCTCTAGTTCTGCAACCTTGGATCTTGGTTTTTACTTGCTATATCCCAGCCAAAATCCTATACACATCCAAAAAGATCCCCTCAGGTTAATAAAAATAAATAAAATACAAATAATAAAATAATAATAAAATGCAAAAATATGAAGTGAAACATATTTGAGAGGTTTTAGCTCAAATTTAGTGGAAAATAGCATAAAGTAGCACAAAGTGAGTGAATGGTTATTTTATATCATATTATTGACAGATAAAATGGAAGGGAGTGGTGGGGGGTGGGGGTGGGATGATACTGGGCTGTAGGAACTCCTCCACTGACTTTCAAGAGGTTGGTATGATATCCAGCAGTTTGGAAGTACAGTATATCACACTAAATCACTCCTGGAGTGGAATTCCCATGTGTCAGCCAGAATTCCGTTTCTGCCACCAAGATTCCTTAAGTGTCAAAGAGTATTGCAAGTCACAACATGATAAATGTCCAACATTGTTGTTACTTGCTTCAATCAAAAACAAAAATATCCCCAAAATCTGTAAACTGGGCTCAAAATTAAGACTTTATCAAAATAATCTTAACTTTAAGAAAGCTTAAATGAGAACTTCAAGCCTCTAATGTCTACATGTTGCAAAAATCACAATACTGTACCTTGCTAGTGTTTCATACAAGGCTAATGCCACTTCTTTGTATGCTTGAAAGTCGTAGCTGACAGGTTGAAGGTCAGGGCACAGCTGTTTTGCTTGTCCAAAAAACATGCCATTCTTAATACCAGCCTGTCTGAAAACAGAATGACAATGAAACCAGTTTCACAATTCCACAGGAACCGCTGATGATGAACTGGTTAGCCTGACTCATTAATAGGAACTAGACAAGACGAACAGACAAGTCAGTGGTGCCTGGTATTCTTCCACTTGACTCGGAATACTCAAGAATACTCTTTGGCTGCCGTCAACATCTTCTGTCCCATGGCTCCAACCTCCTCAACCTATCCAACCTGTCCTTAAAACTCCCTGTGAACCTGTGTGCAACTTAGGCGTCAGGTTCGATTCACAAAATTGAGCTCATATAAATCTCCACCGCCCCAATTCTCACCCGCACCAAACTCCATACCCCGATTACCCCAGTCCTTGCCAAACGCCCAGGCTCCCTGTCACAGAACAGGTCAGGTTTAAGAACCTCACTCTTGTGTTTAAATCCCTCCACTGCTGTGCACCCCCGCCTCTCTAACCTCCTCACTCCTCACAGCAGTACCCGCTCCCTCCACTCTACCGAGTCCAGCCTCCTCCTTGTCCCCCAAATCCTCCGCTCCATCATTGGTGGCCGTGCTTTCAGCCACTACTCCTCAAAACTTCGTAACTTGCTCCCTTAAACCTCTTTGTCTCGCCCCATCCTTTCCCATCTTCAAGTCGTGCTTGAAGACCTTTGTCTTCGACCGCGCATATGTTCACCTTCCCCCTCCCACTGGCCCAGTCTTGGGCTCTGCCATTGTAGAGCGCTCTGAGACACTGCCTGGCATGGAGGGCGCTATATAAATGCAAATTGTTGTTGTTAACCCTATAAGCCAAATCCTTACTGGGTAGGGTGGTCTTAGCCAGGCAAGCAGCAGAAAGCTGACCAGTATTCACAATGGCAAGCCGGTTGTTATTGGATGGTTAAGCTCCAGCAGTACCCCAATGCATACTCAATGGTGCCTAAGTACCTAACTCTTGCCAACATCCACCTGAACTTTCCGAGATTAGATAAACAGAGTGCACACTCCATACCAGATACATTGTCTGTAGTTTTGTTTGGATATGCTTAAGCATGGTAGGGTGTTAGATTTTCATGTCCGTCAGTATACCCAGCTATCCCCCAAATAAATTATCCTATTTAGGAGTAAGTTTATTTTAAAGTAAAGTTTTCAGTGAATAAAGAGCATGGATACTAAAAGCATGAATATTGTAATTCATGCATGGGTAGGATTTACAAATAACATTCCTCAGATTTTATTTTTTTAGCAAAATAAGTGCAACAAAGAATACATCAGATGTGTTCCCTCAAATTAGTTAGCTTTAGTTACCTCGCTTCATAGCTACATGATGCAATTTCCGCCATTGAGAAGGATGCCGTTTCCAAGTCGATGCCGATTGTACAAGTGGCTCCTGGATTCCCCCAGCTACTGCAATCCAATTTATCAGGCACCTTCTTCTCTTCTATGAAAAGAACAAAATATGAAATTAACACTGAACAAATGTAAATCATCTTTGTTAAACTTAAAGTAGAAATTCTCAAATTCTTGCTCTTTCATGGCAATATTAAACTCTGCATTATATGCCTTGTTTATCACAAAGCGTAACTCAGTTGCTGGCACGCTTGCTTTGGAATTCAGAGTAATGGAGAAACCCATCACCACAGTTAAGAATATTCAAACCAGCACTGAAAGTCCCATATTGGGAAGCCACGTTCATTGAAGATGCCATAACATTATTCAAAAAAGGAATCTCTCCCAGAGCGGCAGCCAACAATCCAGATAAAATGGTCATTCAATCTAGATAAATTGGATATGGCGGTGGACACTTCATATACAGCAACACTACCGCTGTGTGTCAGCCATTGACTTTGAGTTTGGAGTCCTGACATGTGGCTAGAATGCAAATCAGATGTTGCCAACACTTTACAGTAATTACCTGCAAAGCACTTTGAAATGTTTTGATGTTATAGGCACAACATCAAATGTAAGTATTATTATTGTTTCTTAGTCTTCACTCTATATTTATTATCTTGATCGAAATTACAAAAGGATAATTTCCTTAAGTTAGCAATCCAAAGTTTGTAAAGTTTTATATTTATATCTTTACTTTAGATTGGAATTTGTCAATGTTATATGCAACCATCATAGTCTTTATACTGTACAAAGTATCTTTCAATCTAGTCATACAAGGAATTAATAAGGATTAATAAGGCAAAGTATCTTTTCCTGAACACAAATCTTTCATGAGTTAGCCCCTTAATTTATCTGGTCGTCTCTCTTAGAAATTGGTCCATCGTTAAAATTGTTCAATTATCGTGAGGAGGGGATTGGGGAAATAAGCTTAAAAAACTATAGAGTATGAAATTGGTTTCAGATCACAATTACAGCTTAAAGCAAACAATACTGCACATTCTTTGAAATCTTTGAGTTAATGTTGAGAAATGAATAATCCTTGAAACAGCTGATGGCTGCTGTAAGGGAGACTAGTTGGGGGTAAGATTGGGGGGAATGGGATATTATAATTCTCAAACATAGCCATGAGGCAGGTGATGGTGTTGAGGGAAGGCAAAGGAAGTGAGAGCCTAACTTTGGTCAAAATGAAAGATAATTCAAGGTTAAACAAAACACCAAGGCTCCACTGTTGGCTTCATGAGGGTGCAATATGTATCCGTGCAAGTCAATGTGTTCAGTGCCTGAGGTGAAGAGGTAGAAAGTTAGAACTCAAGTTAGAACTTAACGTCTGACAGGTAATCAAACAGAAGTCAAGTAGTCCTAGAATTGAAGGTAAAGGCAGAAAGATGGATTTGGATGTAACAGCTTGAATGTAGAAGTGGATAAATGATGCCACCATACAGATAGTGAAAAGGTTAGGATGAATGAAACCCTGTGTAACAGTGAAGGAGAAGACAAAGTGAAGGCACTGGGAAGATAAAAGTGAAACCAGGAAAGGACCAAGACATGGAGGTATAGCAAGGAGAGATGGTGGAGAAGGAAGAAATGATCAATGGTATTGAGGTGGTAGGGAACAAAAACAACAAAATTACATTTGTATAGCGCCTTTCACATCGGAAGGATGTCCCAAATCGCTGAACAATCAAAGAAAGAGGTAAGGAGGCATAGGGACCTTTGGTCACAGGTGGCGAGAACACCATTGATTAATTTGACCTGGAAGTCCTTGTGCTATTGGCAGGGTGGAAACTGGATTAGAGGGGCACGTTCATTGGTGGACCAAATGGTTGCTAAAGGAATTCATTCACTTTAATTTGTTAACTAAAGCAGTGTGATCCGCATACAATGTTTCTCCCACAATCAATTCACTTCACAGTATATTCTCTGAAGCGCTTTGACTTCAAGATCTTGATTCCAAGATCCTCACGCTTGTCCTCAAATCCCTCCACATCTCTGCACCCCCCTACCTCTCTGATCTCCTCTCTCCTCAAACCAGCAACTGTTGCCTTTGCTCCACCGGGTCTGGCCTCCTCCATGTCCCCCAAATCCTCCGCTCCACCATTGGTGGCCGTGCCTTCAGCCACTATGCCCCGAGGCTCTGGAATTCCCTTCCTCACTCTCTTCGCCTTGCCCCCTCTTTTCCCAGTTTCAGGTCACAGCTAAAGACCTTTCTCTTCAACCGCACTTTTGGTCACCTTTTTACCCCTGCCCCTGCCCCGGTCTCAGGATCCGCTATTGTGAAGCGCTCCAAGACGCCATCCAGCGTGGAGGGCGCTATTATAAATCAAAGTTGTTGTTGTTGTTGTTGAGACATCCCAAAGATGTGATCAAATGCAAACATTATTATTATAACTGAACATAAAGCAGATCAACTGAAATAGTGTGTATGTTCTTGCTCACAACGTGCTTGCATATACAGTTCATTTTAATTCCTTATTCATTCATCTGCTCCATGGCCATCAGCCAGCAGAAAGAAACTGCTACATGGCCATGTGAGTGCTAAGCATTATTTGACAACTAAATGGTGATCAGACTTTTGTGTCTAGGGTTTTTAAATGTTTGGATATCAAACATTAGAGGTCGATCTGGACTAATTTAGCATGCAAAGTGCTCAAGTTTCCAAAACATAATTAGTGAGTAAACTGAATGTTCTTTCCTCAAAATATCAACGTGCTGCAAACTGCAGATATTGGTAATCTTGCTATTTGACATGCTACTTATCATTAACTCAAACCTAGTGGTACAAAAGTTAAACTAGATAAAAATGATAAGAAACTACACCTGTGTATAAGCTTTGAATGTAGAAATTGGTGTTCCATTTCACTGAGGAGATTCAATCAGGCTTAGTTCCTGCCGGCCTCTTCAGAAACCTTTACTGATTATGCACAGTACGGATAATCTGATAGTTTCCACTACATCTGATAAAATTCTAATGAATGCAATGTGGGAGGGGCATTAGGTGGGGATTGGTGGGGAGAGACTGTATCTCTGATCTCAACTTGTATTAAAATTAAGATAAAAATATCCCCTAAAAGCAAAAATGGTTGGCAGTTATTTATTACCAATTGCATGGTTGCCATTTCTGCTTCAGTGCACAATAAGGCAGCACTCCATGACACCACGTGCAAATATTGATTCCACTGGTACAAACTGAAACCTTCATAAACCTTTATAGATCAAACAAGACTAACAATAAATACTCACCAGCCTTCCCTTTCATGAATCGTCTCTGGTAGTACTGCATTTCTAGCTGTGGGTTAGCACCTGGTCGGACAGATGTGTGACCCGGGCCTCTGTTGTGGGTGACTGCCACAGGTTTTCCTAATGCAGAAATGGACAAATACATTTTTTGAAATTTAACTTTTTTGCTGAAAGCTCACGTGCTGCTGTGTTCGTGTTGGGGAGGAAAGAATAAAACAAGAACATTCACTCGCTTTTATTGCTTTCTGAAATGAATTCATTCAGTGTGTAGTAGGGAACGGCGATGTATCGGTTTTTCGATTAAACCCGATATGATTTTCAGATCAGTATGCCGATATGGTGATTCTAAAAAAAACGTTATATCGAGAGATTCGATTTTAAAAATATACATCGTTATATTTTTAATATCGTTCCTGGCAATATATCAATATTGTTGGTATTATCAGTGTAATGCGATCTTTTCCAGCTTACCTTGTCGCCGGCATTGCAACCTCCTAGACCTAGAGCATGGAATGCGCGTACATTCGGTGCACGCGCACAATTAACGGGTGCGCACATCTGATGCGCATGCACACTTTACTGTGTATACTCGACGTGAGTTGTGGCGTCTTAACAAAGTCGCATCGCTGAAAATTGTAGTTTGAAAATTTACCTTTCTCATCATGGGGAAAAGAAGCCCAGTATGGGACTACTTTGAAAACAATGCAGTCAGTAATGGTGTGTATAGATGTACAGTTTGCAAGGTCTTGGTTAAGACATCTGATTCGAGCACGAGCAACCTGCGACATCACATTAAGCAGCACCACCCCGCCCAGCACGCTGCCCTCAGAGCGAAATTATTGTCGACAACAGCAGGAAGTCGAACCAGCGCTTCGGAGAAAGCGACAGGTAGTGGGGCCAGTGCAGCTCAAACAATTCCTGCTTTATTTAAGAGGAGAACATTGTACCAGAGAGGGGACAAAAAGTGGCAAAGTATCACGAACGCTGTCACTTTTTGCATAGCATAGGAGAGCTTGCCAATGGCGAAGGACATTAATTCAGACTTCAGACTACATAAAAATAAGTGGCATTTTGTGGCTGTAAGTGTTATTTTTGTGTGTGAGAGAGTTAGAAGCCAGATTATCACTGTTTCTATGTGTGTGTCTGACTAGACACACACATAGAAACAGTGTCTGACTAGACACACACATAGAAACAGTGATAATCTGGCTTCTAACTCTAACAGTCAGACTGTCTGTCTCTCTCTTTTCTATTGTAATAGATCTCATTTACACGTGGACGTTACATGCTAGTTTCAAGCAAGAAATGGAGGAGAATAAATCTCTAGATTTTGTTTTTGGTGTGTGTGTGTTCTATTTTGTGTTTAGAGATGGAGGGAGAGAAGGAGAGGGGGAAAGTTGGGAGAGAAGGAGAGAGGAAGAGAGGAGAGGGAGGGAGAGAATGAGAGGGGGAAAGGAGGGAGAGAAGGAGCGAGGGGAAAGGAGGGAGAGAAGGAGAGAGGAGGAGAGGGAGGGAGGGAGAGAAGGAGAGGGGGAAAGGAGGGAGAGAAGGAGCGAGGGGAAAGGAGGGAGAGAAGGAGAGAGGGGAGGGAGGGAGGGAGAGAAGGAGAGAGGGGAGGGAGAGAAGGAGAGAGGGGAAGGAGAGAAGGAGAGAGGGGAGGGAGAGAAGGGGAGGGAGGGAGGGAGGGAGAGAAGGAGAGGGGGAAAGGAGGGAGAGGAGACAGGGAGGAGGGAGAGGAGCGAGGGAGAGTGGAGGGGGAGGGAGAGAAGGAGAGGGGAAAGGAGGGAGAGAAGGAGAGAGGAGAGGAGGGAGAGAAGGAGAGGGGGAGGTAGGGAGCAAACAACATCGTATAATTCAACAGACCTTGACACCAACATTACAAACTTTCTGGACCTAGAGCATGCATTTCGAAATGTGCGTGCACCGCGACTGCGCGCGCATCGTCAGTGCGGACGCACCGTCAATGCGCATGCACCGCGACTGAGTGCGCACCATAAATGCGCGCGCGCCATCAATGCACGCGCACTTCGAATGCACGCGCATGCGCAGTATAAAAACTCGATAGATCGGTTTAAGCAGGTATGAGCAAACCGATATATCCATATCCGGAAAAATCCCATATCGCCGTTCCCTAGTGTGTAGTCTCTGAGAAGGTTCACTGGACACAAATACGAAAAGAAATGTTGCCAAATTGGTACCTGTTTTGCAGTAGTTGATTAACGATAGCTTCATTTCGAATTCATTTACAAAATCTCAGCAGATGAAAAGAAAGCAAGTCTTATGATTATTCAATACTTTTCAAAATTGTACATTCCCTCTAGTGGTGAAACACATAAAGATAAGGAGCTTTTGTATGACAGGAGGGGGAATAAACCGGTCTATCATAACTTGACTTATAAAAATATACAATTTGGTCGTTATCATTCTTGAAAATGAATTCAACCACTGCCAATTGCATCACCTGGACATTTCCCTGATCCTTGACAGGCTCCCACTGGTGTCCAATACCAGAACTGGCTTTTCAGTGTATTCATGGAGCTGGCACTGTTGATCGGCAGGTTTCCAGCTGCAAGTGCAATACCAGAACCAGTTTGCTTATGCATTCCTGGAGCCGGCATTGCAGTCAGAGGGGCTTTGGTGTATGCAAAGGATGATAATAATCCTTATATTTGATATAGCGCCTCATCACATTTTCGAGACGTTCACAAAACATAAAGTGAATTGACTGTATATTTTGTGGGTGAAATGCAGCAGCCAATTGTGCACAGCGGTGTCCCACAAACAGTTGTTTGAATAAATGAACGTTGAATTGAATAACCATTTTGGGGGGAATTTACATAAGTGGCACAGATTCTAAAAGCACATCAATATCCAACCTGAGCCTAATGCTTTCCAGGATATGGAGTCCTGTAGCTCAGTGATTAGAGCACTCACATTAAAAGCGAGAGGCCTGGGTCCAATTTCAGGCCGGGCAAAACTTTGGGAAAGCTTCCTCACTCTACACGCCTGACAATAATCCCTCAAAAAAAACAATATTATATTGGTCATTTCAATCCACGACTGTTTGTGGGACACTGCTGTGTGCAATTGGCTGTCACGTTTTGGCCACATATATATAGTCAATTCTCGTTACAGTATATTCTGTGAAGCGCTTTGAGACATCTAGAATACGTGAAAAGCACATCAAATGCTAGGATTATTATTATTATTAGATAGATATGTACGGATACAGAAGTCAATAAATAATCCTCCACATAGCCACCACACACCATATTTGCATACAGTATTCACAGGACTCTCAATGTTTCTTAAAATGGGTGAAAATGTTCAACAATAGAAACGGTAGAGGAGTCGATGACAATTTTGGGGTGGGGCAACTTTAGATTTATAAAGTTAAATTCGGCTGAAAAAATTTAATTTAGAAGCCACCAACATTTACAGCACAGAAAATATGTGAGTAAAATAATCTTAATGGTCCTTATAATAATAATACTAATAATCCTTGCATTTTGATATAGTGCTTTACATTTCTTCTAGATGTCTCAAAGCGCTTCCCAGAATATACTGTAAAGTGAAGTGACTGTATTTTTTTTGTGTGGGCGAAACATGGCAGTCAGTTGCACACAGCAGTGTCCCACAAACAGTCATGGATTGAAATGGCCAATTTATTATTGTTGTTTTTGAGCCCAGCCTGGAATTGAGCTCAAGTCTCTCATTTGCATGGTGAGGGCTCCAACCACTGAGCTACAGGACTCCAATGCAGCCAAACCCCCTTAACTTGTACCACTGTCAAAAGCTGGATATTCTTTGTACTAAAAATATTTTTTATTTTAAAAAAGTAGTTGAAAGTTTTTTCAAGAAAATAAATACCAACCAAAACTGGTTTATTAAATTGTTAGAGATGAAAGTCTGTCCATAACCC
The DNA here is from genome assembly GCA_035084275.1 of Hydrolagus colliei. Classification (NCBI taxonomy): domain Eukaryota; kingdom Metazoa; phylum Chordata; class Chondrichthyes; order Chimaeriformes; family Chimaeridae; genus Hydrolagus; species Hydrolagus colliei. The sequence continues at coordinate 8,650,429 of CM068745.1, forward strand.
AAATAATAGTAGACGAGTGATCTCCTGAAATGTACTGTAAGTGAAAGATTAATGTTCTTGGATCTACAAAACGGCAAGAATATTCAGGGACACTTAAAAACTATGTTCAAATGACATTAAACTTCTACACAAATCACACTGTTTGGTCAACCAAACCAGTTGCAAAATTCTTGAGATTTACAAACCTTTCAGTTCTGGTCGATCTCGGATGCCTACTGACACAAAGAAGCAGTCCATATCAATATGCATGATACAGTTCTGTTGTTTAGGAGGATCCATAACATTCATAGTGCCTGCAAGAGAACACCAGATTGTGGTCAGAACAAGATATAGAGAAGCACTGCACATTGCTTGCTAGATTTTAGATCCACTGGTGGCATTTGGGCAATTATCACTAGTTCAGAAATGGTAATGCCCTAATATTTATACTAATAGGCATCACGGCTTCAGACAGGATATTATGTGTTTTGTATTGGTCTGCCAAGTGTCATCCATCGTCATGTGTAAGAGTATCCAAACCATGCTGAGATTTCTATGCATCCCAACTGGAAATCCCAGAGAAAGACTATGAGAATGGAATGCACACTCTTTCCCCGGGGGGATACATCTTACTTACCTCATTCTAGAAAGTATAAGGGGAAGGTTGGCAAAAATCAATACTTGCCCCCAGAGAGTGCGTTGGGGGTCTGTTGGAGGCTCACCAGCTAAAAATGCATAGCTTGGTATTGATATTTGTGGCTGGCAAGCTTTATAACTTCATCACTGCTTTATAATATTTGCTAATTAAATTTGCTACACAAATGTAATTTTGTTGTTGGTGCTTGTCCAGCTGGGACCATCCTATCAGTTAGGGCTTTGGAGCTGAATGATTGGTCTGACCTTCCAGGTCTTGCTGATGAGCTAGTTAGGCTGTGTTGTCATCAGCAGTGCCCTGGAATATTGCAGAAACATCTGGCTCAGTATACCAAGACGGCCACAGAGGGCTGCCTTGATTCCCACAATCCATTATCAGGTATGTCATCTTGGAGCCCGCTCAGTTCCAAGGAGACCCCGCGTATGATTTATATTTTCTGTGCACTTTTAATTTCAATCAAGTTTTTCACAGGTACAAATATAAATCGGTGTCAAGGTCAGTACATATCAGAATAATCTTTTATTTTTAAAAAAAAAATACAAGTACATAGTTTTAACTTTATTCAAATGTAACTTAAGGTGAAAATAAAAGCTAACATTTACCTGGTAAATTGCAGAAACGCAGATGGGAAGATGTTTAAGGTTGTCAGTTTCCCTCCTGTTCCAGCCTGTTCCTATATATTTTATAATTACAGCTGTGTTTTCATTAGTGGTTTATTTTGGAACCAATGGAAATAAAAATAACACTTAACCAAATGTGCTTTAATATGCCAGCAACACCTTTCTTGTTAGATACCCCGCTACATCTCAAATTATTGTAACTACCAGTTATTCACCCTAGTTTTACATAGTTGAAAATGTTCTTGTATGACTGTCCTCTTGGGTGTTTTTCACTCTTAAAATAAGGGTAGTTCCAAAATTTCACGGATCCAATATAACGTGGTTTCAAAATTCTAGTGGGGAAAAAAACTTACAAATGCAACTGCACAAATTTCTTTTATGAGTTACTGGAGTCCTATTAACAACAGTGTTTCCCTGTCAGTAGCATCTTACCTTGAGTGTTTGTACCAGGAAGACTTCTTTGACATTTTCCCATCTTAATTCTTTTGAGCTTTTCCCTAGCTGGATACACACCGGTGCTTTGTTTCTGAAGATTCTTCACATATTCCGTAAACTCGCCTTTCCATGTTGCTATATGATGCAACCGTGAACAGGCATAAAATTCGGATATAAAACCAGGGTCGGTAGGTCTTGACAATGCCTTACTGGGTGAAGGCTTTGAAGTATTAGTTGCTCTTGGCATCCCTTGAACAGCAGGATTATTGGTTCCATTTATTTTTAAACATTCATTTGATGAAGTAGTTGCAGCAGTCCTACTGCAGTTTGCCAACAAAATACTGCTTTCTAACAACTGCTTCTCACAGTTTTTGAAATCCATTTCACAGTCATCATTTTCATCTTCCAGCATTGTAAAATGTGGAGGCTCCTTTTCCCAAAAAGATTCATTACAGTGTTTTGAATAATCCTGTTTTTTTAAGGCACTATGAAAATTGAGCTCATTATTATTGTAAAGGGAAAAGTGGTCTTCAGGACTGTGAATTCCATTGTGATTTAAATTAGGAAAAATATGCTCTAATTCCATTAGGTCGTACTCCTCATTCTCCTCGCCCCATCTATTCATTCCATTGATGCTCATTCTCTTTTCTTTCTCTTTGCATTTAACTCCATCTTGACTGTTGGTAAGACTCCTAGAATAAAGCACCAGAGATCATTGTATCTTATACATACCAACAACTTGGACCCACAATGTATGTGTTCAGTTAAACGAGTGCCATAATCTGTCAGCATCCATGAAGTAAATCAAAGCTGCCCACTTTTTATTCTACTTGTTCCTCTTTTCGAGTCAAGAAACTTGGGCAATGACATTCCTCTTATACAAGAAATCAGAACTGTTAATTAAATGAATCAAACATTCTCAAGTACCAAATCTGAGGACATTTAACTGCCTTACTGTTAATGAAAAATGTCAAAAACAGATTAATGTTATTGTCCTATCAGTGACCTCTTAATGTAATCAAATGTCTCTTATTCTTGACTTACCTGCCTCGATCCTGCATAGGGACTCCCCCAGTCCACCGTTTAATTTCTGATGAAAGGTCATGTCTGAAAGGAGAAGAGAGTTACTTGTAAATACATCTGATTCGCAGAAGTTATTAATTACCACATGTCGATAAGAAAACTAAAAAGCCTACCAATCAAATAGATTTTCAAGGTTAGATATTACCACAGCCATTTGTTTCCCAACTCAATGTAATAAATTCATTCAGTTAAATAAATCTTCAGATCCATAAGATTTAAAATAAATAATGCAGTTAAAAAAAGTAATCAATTTTTAATATTGGTTGATATGCCATGATATCTTGAATGCTTTACCTAAAACTGTTCTTTGCAGTTGAAAAACTGTTAGTCAAAGTTCATTTGATTGCCTATTAATCTTCAAGTTATTCCAATAAATTAATAACTAAGGTGATTTGAGCTGTAGCATAAAAGACGCCATACCACAAAAAATATCCCTGGTTTGGAATTATACCACAGATTTAACATATTGCTATCCCTGAAGTACTTACACGTTTTTATTAAGCTTATGGATATTGCTAGGGCCTGGTGTAGGTTCCTCGAGTTTGCTGACAGTGAAGTTCAACCCTTTCTGTACACTTGACTGCTTGGTATAAAGCTGATAAGGATTGTACGAGAGTAGGCGGCCAACTTTAATACTGTAACAACAAATCAAAGCACACATTAATCTGTTTTTCTCTATCAAAACACTTTAAACAGAATGAGACATTAATAACAACAACAAAATTACATTTGTATAGTGCCTTTCACGTCAGGAGGATGTCCCAAGGCATTGGGACAGTGAATGTTTCAGACCTGAGCTAGGGTCGGGATCGGGGAGGGTGGAGGGATAAGAGGGGATTTGGGGTTGACCGATGGGACCGTCGAATAGGAGTCTGAAAGTTTTGTAACAAGTCTGAAAGGAAACTATTTCTTCTCCCAGGCAAACTATTAAATAAATGGACATAGACCTATATAAAAAAAATTATGTATTCATTTCAAAAATAAGGACAATGATAGAAATAAAATAAACCAAACTAAGTAAGATTAAAACATAGGATATAGATGAATGCCACACAAATAGAACTGATTAATCTTTAAATCCAGGCCAGCATTTTACTTTGGACTTATACAGCATAAAAAGCAACACTGCAGAATTGATTCTGCGGGCCTTGCTCTTACCTCAGTGACCTCCATTAACCTTACTGAGCCTTTGCTAAGCACGTATGAACCTGCTTCATGTTCCTGCGTTATTCTGGATGATCCTAAATAAACCCGAATTTTCATTGAGCTTTCCCTGGGTGTCAAATTTCCTTCCCCATTTTCTCTCATTTAGTTGGAAGATGCATTTTGTGCATTAAAAACTGACTTTAAAGTTCTGTAGTGAACTTAGTTGGTTCAAGAGAAATGTTTTCACTGCTTTTTCAACTTTTGCTACATACATACTCATTAAGAGGATTTAATATTATGGGAGACGTACAGTGCAGTAAAAGCCCGTTTATCCGGCACCCTCGGGACCTGGCCAATGCTGGTTAAAGCGCGTGCTGGATATTCGGCCGAAAATCAATCAATAAATAAATGTATTTTTCCCAGATAAATTCCGGTTAATCGAAAGCGGACCTTTTTTTTGTGGTGCCGGTTATATGGAAGTTACGGTTGATTGGGTCATGGATAAACAGGCTAACTACTAGGTTACTACACACTATTATTTCACTTTTAGGGCCTTTAATAATAATAATAATCCTTGCATTTGATACAGCGCTTTTCATGTATTCTAGACGTCTCAAATGCTTCACAGAAATATACTGTAAAGTGAATTGACTGTATATATGTGAGCAAAACACAGCAGCCAATTGCGCACAGCAGTGTCCCACACACAGTTTTTGCCCGACCTGGTGTCGTGGAATAACTCACAAAGAGATCAGGTTATTCTTGTAAAGCACAAACAGTCATTTAATATACTAACGGCCGAAAGGAGAAATACCCTCACAGGTCAGATACCCGAGGTGGTACTTCTAAGGAACAAATAGAAATACAACAGTTTATATCTTATTCTTTTGCACACCGCGTGACAGTAGTATAAGTTCCTTTAACCAATTACAGCAATCCACCTAATCAATAAAAGTGAATGTGGGAAGAGAGTTGAACTCTATTTACATTAGCCATGGGGTGCAAAAAGGGCAGCATCTGTTAAAACAGAACTAGACAACCACAAGATGCTAACTGATAGATTGCAATTTTCAAAGAAAGAAGTAAATCGTCTTTAATGATCAGGCATATACTGAAGCAATTGATTACCAAATACAATAACAAACAGGGAATGTCTAATCTAAACAAGCACAAGACTTTCTCCCTTCTTTGGTCTGGACTATGTCATACAACTGACGTTTGCTGATACCCCTACTGACCTCTGGAATTTCTAAGGGAGACTAAGAAACAGCTAACAATGTCCAGGGGAAACTAAGAAACAGCTAACAATGGTTTCCGATTTTTAACATGGTTTCCACACTGGAATTGAACTCAGGTCTCTCACTTTTAAGGTGAGTGCTCTAACCACTGAGCTACAGAACTCCACATGCAGCTACAGCTACAGGATCCTGACAGTAACAGCTTTCACAAAAGAATGCAGAAAGTAATCTAACCAAAGTTCAAATATCAGTTATTAACATTACAATGAGATTACTGCCTGGTAAACATTGCGTTATTTTAATTTTCGACAAGATACTGATGATGAACTTCATATGAATCCTGCCCAGATATGACATAATGCCTTCTCTCTTTGATAGATATTAAAGATCTAGTGAAAGGTGAATGGGATCTTGTTTTATCGTGTCATCCAGAGGACAGATTTAGGGCTAAAATAATCCAAATTAGTTCATATAGCTCCATTGAATCAGAACAGATTTGATGGGCCAAATGGATCGCTTCAAGGCTTTATTCTATTAAGTATATTTAATAAACTTCAAACTTGTATCAGCTGCATCAATTTAGTTCAGTTGGTCTTCGGGACGTTAGGTCATAATTCAAGATGACACTTGAGTGCAGTACTGTGGAGTGTAAAATTGTTGGAAATTACACCTTTCAGATGTGATTTGAAACCAAGGTTTTGTCTGTCTGTTTGGGTGAATAATGATTCCATGCTGCTCACAGAAAAGGGAGTTTGTCCCTTTGGTAGTGTCCTGGCCAACAATAATCTAGATAAATAGGTCATTTACTTCCTTTATGTTTGTGGGACTTTGCTGGTGCAAACAGCTGGTCTTTTCCTACAAAAATGATTACTACAACAACAAAATTACATCTGTACAGTGCTTTTCACGTCAGAAGGATGTCCCAAGGTAATGGACAGTCAGTACTTAAGACCTGAGCTAGGGTCAGGGATGCGGAAAGTGGAGGAAAAGGGAGAGATTTCGGGTGACTGTTGGGACCATTGAAGAGGAGGGTTTTGAGGTGAAACTTGAAGAAAGCTAGGCAGAGGGATGAGGCAGAGGGATTGCGGGATGGATTTGAAAGGTTAGGGGCAGAGTGGCTGAAGGCTCGTCTGCCGATGGTGGGGCAGATGGGTTCGGAGGACATGGAACAGGCCAGAGCTCACTGAGTGGAGGGAGCGGGCAGGATGGTAGTGGGTTAGGAGGTCGCAAAATTAGGGTAGGGCGAGCCCATGGAAGGCTTTGAAGACGAGGACCAGGATCTTGAATTAAATCCTCTGGGTGATGAGGAGCCAAGGGAGTCGGGCGAGTATGGGGAAGATGGGATCGTGGAGCTTAGAGCGGTGGCGGACACGGACCACAGAGTTCTGGATGATCTGCAGCCTATGGAGGGAGGAATTCGGAAGGCCGACAAGCAGGGCATTGGCGAAGTCGAGCCTGGATGTGATGAAGGCACAAATGAGAGTTTCAGTGGCCTGAAGGGTGAAGTAGTGGCAGAGTTGGGCAATGTTGCGGAGATGAGGGAAGGCAGAGCGGGTCATGGCTTGGATGTGGGGGAGGAAAGACAGTTGAGGATCGAACAAGACATCTATGTTCCTGACTGGCTTGGTGAGGTGGAGGGTACACCTATGGATGTTGATGCTGCCAGTGTCTGATGTGTGAAGGCGCTGGCGCAAGCCAATAAGTAGGGCCTCGGTTTTGTTGACGTTCAACTGTAGAAAGTTAGCTCTCATCCAGGACTTGATGTCAGTCAGTCAAGACAGCAGTAGTCCTGGAGTCGAGGGTGGAGGTAGAAAGATAAGAGTTGCATGTCATCTACGTGCATGTGAAAGTTGACCCCGTGTCTGAAGATGATGTCACCAAGGGGTAGCATGTAGATATTGAAAAGTAGGGCGCCAAAAACCGAGCCTTGAGGGATGTCACAGGTGACAGTGCGGGGGCTGGAGGGGAAACCATTGGTAGCAACAAAGTGGAGACGGTGAGAGAGGTAAGAGTCGAACCAGGTGAGGGCAGATCCGAGAAGTTTGAGCTGGAAGGAGAGGCAGTATAGGAGGATGGAGTGGTCAACAGTGTCAAAGGCAGCAGAGAGGTCGAGAAGGACAAGGAGGCAGAGAGAGCCTTGATCACAGATGTTTAGAATGTCGTTAGAGACTCAACCAGGGCTGTCTCAGTGCTATGGGCAGTGTGGAAACCGGATTATAGAGGTTCAAAGAGGGAATGGTGAGAGAGAAAGCAGAGGAGCTGGGTCGCAACAATTTGTTCCAGGGCCTGAGAGTGGAAAGGGAGGTTGGAGATGGGGCGGTAGCTGGAGAGTAGGGATAGGTCCAGCGAAGGATTTTTCAGGATGGGGGTGATGACAGCTGTTTTTAGAGGGGTGGAAACAGTGCCGATGGATAGGGAGAGGTGATGATGTCAGTTAGGATTGGGGGCAAGGAGGTAGAGTTAGGAGGTGAGGTGAGAGGTGGGGATGGTGTCGAGGGTGCAGGTGGTTGGTTTCATTTTCCGGATGAGAGCATAGAGGGCGGAGGGAGAGATACAGTCAAAGGTGTGTAGTGGGGGTGGGGGTGGGGGGGGGTGGTGGGGAGTGGATCTTGAGATAGAGGTAATGTGGAGGTAGTGGTAGACAGGGTGGAGATATTTGAGGGAATCCCCTCGATTTTAGATTTGAGGAAGTTCAGCATCTCCACGCAGTTGGAGGATAGGATGGATGAGGGGTGAGAAGGTGGACAGAGGAGATGGTTTATAGTGGAGAAAACGAGCCTGGAGTTGTCCTTGGCTTTCAAGATTAACTTGGGAGTAGGAGGACTTGGCGGAGGCAAGGGCGGAATGGTAGGTCTTAACGTGATTCAGCCAAATCTGCTGATGGACTGTTAGTTTAGATCTGGTCCAGGCGCGTTCGGTGGCTCACACTTGCACCTTGGGGGTTCGTAGATGGTTGGTGTACCAGGGGGATTTAAGGGAGCAAGAGGCAGTTTGGGAGGCGATGGGGAGAGGCAAGGGAATTGAGGATGGAGGAGAGGGATTTGTGGAGAAAAGAGAGCAAAGAGGATAGGACAGTTAGTGAGGGTCGTAGGGGCAGCAGAGAAGCAGTGGGAGGAATTTTTTTTCCCCAAGGGCGGTAGATGATTACTGCAATTGAATGAGAGTTTGGCACAAAGTACTTTAAAGAGTTCTTTCTTTCCATTAAAACAACTTTTATTCATGTTTTTTACCTTCTTTAGAGCAATTTGTGTAACATGGAATTTATAAGATAGCTTGTCGAAATAGTGAATACTGAATCAATGCAATTAAAAACACATACAGTATATAATAAATATCAGTAAGCAGCTTAGAGATCTGCAAAGTTAATACCATACCGGTGGATCTGGTTTTATGCATTGTTTTAAAAGAAGAAATGTTAAAAATCTATTTTTTAGAACCAAACGTGCCCAATATTCAGTGAACACTAGGGAACGGCGATATATCGGTATATCGCTAAAACCCGATATGATTTTCATATCGATATGCCGATATTGACATTTAAAAAATATCGATATATCGAAAAACGGTATATCGAGGTAAAAAATCGGGATGCGAGCACAATCAACTACAAGACCCAGAATGCTCATCTCTATACACAATGCACAGACCGAGGTGCAAAGCCGCCATCTTGTATTCATAATCATCGAATACAATATACAGGTATGCAAGGGGTGGGGGGAGAAAGACGGCTGTGGGTGGGGGGGGTGAGGGGGAGAGAGACGGCTGGGGGGGGGGGGTGTGAGGGGGAGAGAGACGGCTGGGGGGAGGGGGAGATAGACGGCTGGGGGGGGGGAGAGGGGAGAGAGACGGCTGGGGGGGGAGAGGGGGAGAGAGACGGCTGGGGGGGGGAGAGAGATGGCTGGGGGGGAGAGGGGGAGAGAGATGGCTGGGGGCGAGAGGGGGAGAGAGACGGCTGGGGGGGGGGAGGAGAGGGGGAGAGACGGCTGGGGAGGGGGAGGGGGAGGGGGGGAGAGAGACGGCTGGGGGGGGGGGGGGGGGGAGAGGGGGAGAGACCGCTGGGGGGGAGAGGGGGAGAGAGATGGCTGGGGGGGAGAGGGGGAGAGAGACGGCTGGGGGGGGGGGAGGAGAGGGGGAGAGACGGCTGGGGGGGGGAGAGACGGCTGGGGGGGGGGGGAGAGGGGGAGAGACGGCTGGGGGGGAGAGGGGGAGACAGATGGCTGGGGGGGAGAGGAGGAGAGAGATGGCTGGGGGGGAGAGGGGGAGAGAGACGGCTGGGGGGGGGGAGGGGGAGAGAGACGGCTGGGGGGGGGGAGGAGAGGGGGAGAGGAGAGGGGGAGAGAGACGGCTGGGGGGGGAGGGAGAGAGAGACGGCGGGGGGGGGGGAGGAGAGCGGGAGAGAGGCGGCTGGGGGGGGAGGGAGAGAGAGACGGTGGGGGGGGGGGAGGAGAGCGGGAGAGAGACGGCTGGGGGGGGGAGAGAGACGGCTGGGGGGGAGAGGGGGAGAGAGATGGCTGGGGGGGAGAGGGGGAGAGAGATGGCTGGGGGGGAGAGGGGGAGAGAGATGGCTGGGGGCGAGAGGGGGAGAGAGACGGCTGGGGGGGGGGGAGGAGAGGGGGAGAGACGGCTGGGGAGGGGGAGGGGGGGAGAGAGACGGCTGGGGGGGGGGGGGGGGAGAGGGGGAGAGACCGCTGGGGGGGAGAGGGGGAGAGAGATGGCTGGGGGGGAGAGGGGGAGAGAGACGGCTGGGGGGGTGGAGGAGAGGGGGAGAGACGGCTGGGGGGGGGAGAGACGGCTGGGGGGGGGGGAGAGGGGGAGAGACGGCTGGGGGGGAGAGGGGGAGACAGATGGCTGGGGGGGAGAGGAGGAGAGAGATGGCTGGGGGGGAGAGGGGGAGAGAGACGGCTGCGGGGGGGAGGGGGAGAGAGACGGCTGAGGGGGGGGAGGAGAGGGGGAGAGGAGAGGGGGAGAGAGACGGCTGGCGGGGGAGGGAGAGAGAGACGGCGGGGGGGGGGGGAGGAGAGCGGGAGAGAGGCGGCTGGGGGGGGAGGGAGAGAGAGACGGTGGGGGGGGGGGAGGAGAGCGGGAGAGAGGCGGCTGGGGGGAGAGGGAGAGAGACGGCTGGGGGGGAGGGAGAGAGAGACGGCGGGGGAGGGGGGGGGGGAGGAGAAAGAGACGGCTGGGGGGGTGGTGGAGGAGAGAGATGACGGGGGTGGGGGTGCGAGAGAGGGACTGCGGGGGGGGGGGGGGGGGAGGCGGGGTGGATGTGATAATATACAGATAGATAGAGATGGGGGGGGAATGTGAGAGAGGAGAGAGGGAGAGAGACATAGAGAGACACAGACAGAAAGACACAGAGAGAGAGAAAGATATTTACCTCCTGAGAAGATAGGCCCCAAATGCGCGCGCACCCGGAACGCGCGCATGCGCAGTACGAAAAAACTGAAAATGTCGATATTTCGGTATATCTCGATATGAGCCAACCGATATGGATATATCGGGAAATTCCAATATCGCCGTTCCATAGTGAACACTAATAGAAATTAACCCAATAAAAGATGAATTCTGCAATCACATATTGTAGATCATATATCATATATTATGTTACACTGGAAATGGCTACGAATGGTTACAACTCAGGAAATTACCAAAATAAATATCTGATCAAATGAAATTTGCAGCTATTTACATATCAATCATGTCTAATTGTTTCTTTTGTAATGAATCCTGGTGATTTTTTAATGCACAGAAATGCAGTCAGGTATATTTTAGGCAATCTTGTGCTGAACATTGACTGGAGCATCAATTTCAACTTTTTAAGATTGAATAAAGAGATGTTTGAAGCCTCAGATTTGTACTATACCCCCCCCAAAAATAATCTGTAAGATTTGATAATTATTGTATAATCTGCGCCAGCGAAATACAGATACTATTCATGTTTCCTCCAAACCTGAACCTTGGAAATGGTACAGCAAAGCATATTAAAGACTAGCACAACTGAACAACAGCAAACTAACAGAAACATGCTTAACAGTGAAGGACAGACATCGCACAACAAGGTTGGTTAGTTAGCTTGTAACAAATAGATATCGAGTCTCTCCTCTCTAAGATAACAACAACAACAATTTACATTCATAGAGCGCCTTTCACGTCGGGAGGACGTCCCAAGGCGCTGCACAGGAGGCATGTGACCCGAGCTGGGAGGGGAGTGTTTGGGAAGGGGTGAAACACGAAGGGGAGGTAAAAGAGTTCGGGGTGGAACAAAAGGCACGATCGAAGAGGAAAGTCTTCAAACCGGCCTTGAAAGAGGAAAGGGAAGAGGCGAAACGGAGGGATTGAGGGATGGCATTCCATAAGGTGGGAGCGGAGAAACTGAAGGCCCGGCCTCCGATGGTGGGGCGGTTCGGGCGGGGGGCTTGGAGCAGGCCAAGTCCTGTTGAACGGAGGGTCCGGGTGGGCGTGTAGGGGGAGAGTAGATCGGTTAAGTAGGATGGGGCAAGGCCGTGTAAGGCCTTGTAGGTGAGGACGAGGATCTTAAACTCGATCCTCTGGAGGATGGGGAGCCAGTGGAGACGGGCGAGGGTGGGGGTTATGTGGTCGCGGAGGCGGGTGCGGGATAGTACACGGGCTGCAGAGTTTTGGATGGCCTGCAGCCTATGAATGGAGGAACTGGGGAGGCCGACTAGGAGAGAATTTCCGTAGTCCAGCCGTGAGGTGATGTACGCGTGCACGAGTGTTTCGGCAGCGCGGGGGGTAAGATAATTACGGAGCCTGGCAATGTTGCGCAGATGGAAATAGGCGGTGCCGGTCAAGGCGCGGATGTGGGGGAGGAAGGAAAGTTTTTGATCGAACATAATGCCGAGGTTCCTGATTGGCTTTGTGAGGTGGAGAGTGCAACCTTGGATATTGAGGCTGGCAGCGCCTGATGTGCGGAGGCGCTGGCTTGAGCCAATCAGGAGGGCCTCGGTCTTATTCACGTTCAATTGCAAAAAGTTGTCCCTCGTCCACGACTCGATGTCGGACAGACATGCGATCGTCTGGGGGTTGAGGGATGAGGCAGAAAGGTACAACTGGGTGTCATCCGCATACATGTGGAAATTTACCCCATGTCTGCGGATGACGTCGCCCAGAGGGAGCGTGTAAAGGGTGAAAAGATAGTATAAAGTATAAAAATAGAATACGACAATAAAGTTTAAACTCAGACTGACCTGTCTGTAATCCATTCAGGTCGAACCACTTTTTCTTCCCTCAGTTCCTTGATTTTTGTATTTGGCAGGTTAGTGGCAACAATGTGAGTGGTTTTAGACCTGGAATAGTACAGATGGTACTGGCCTCCATGAAGCATCATTAGCCGTCGCAGTTCATCCGCTGATGGATCTAAAACACAAAACTTCCCCTTGAGCATTAAGAAAATATGGATTTATAGATTAGATAGCATTTTAGGCCCTAGCAAAGATGCTACTGCAAATGTATTTTATTTCTCACAGACTAATATTTCTCTTAGCAACCCACGTTTTGTAAATTACAAATTGAATTTTTGAAGATTTTTAAAAATGATTTTCAGAGAAATTTGAATTCACTGAGGTAAATTAACTGATATCATCAAAAGTTTCTGAAAGGTAAGTGTTATCTTTAAGCAACATACCTGTGTAACCATTGACATGAATGGCTACTCCTTTGAAAATGCAAGATGATGTCCTGTCATTTTCTTGTTCACGAGGAGCATCTGACCTGAACTGCTTTTCCAGCTTGTCGACCTTTGCATTCATGTATCCCCCCTGGAAAATTTCAGAAAATATATTAGCGTCATTTGTTCTGAAACCATATTTAATAATGACAACTCTTGTATTAGATACGGCACCTTTCACGCCAAGAAGACATCCCAATAGCTTTTCACAGGACATATATTGTAAGTGGTATGACTGTGTTTTGTGGGTGAGTGCTGCAGCAACCAATTTGCACATAGCAATATCCATAAACAGCCACAAAGTGAATTGTACCTGGGAGACCACTGGTCAGGACAAGTGGGAGAAACTTCCTTCCCCTTTTTGAAAAGTACCATGGGATCTTTAACATCCAACTGGACAGGCAGACATAGCCTTGGTTTAAAACAACAACAACAACAAAATTACACTTGTCTAGTGCCTTTCACGTCAGGAGGATGGCCCAAGGCGCTGGACAGTCAATGTTTCAGACCCGAGCTGGGGTCAGGGACGGGGAGGATTTGGGGTGACCGATGGGACTGTCAAAGAGGAGGGTCTTGAGGTGGGACTCGAAGGAGGACAGGAAGGGGGTTACGGGGAGAGAGGTTAATATCTCAACCAAACTATTACACCTGCAACAAGGCAGCACATCCCCAGCACTGCATTACAGTGTCAACCTACACGATATTCATTCCAAGTCCTGACATGGGGCTTAAACCTACAATCTTCTGATCCAGAGGCGAGACTTCAGAGTCAGACTGACATATTGTGTCTAACCAACATAACTCAATGAAAAAACCCATCATATTTTGACCATAGTATACCTCTATTAGACTACGGCAGGCGGGTGCCACACTTAATAAACTTGTTTAAATAGCTGCCAACCAGTGGGCAACAAAATATTGACAAACCAAAAGCATTTAGAATTATCAACAATAAATAAATAGTGCTCTACATACCAACTCTTTCCAGCCATCCCCTTCGGCAGCCCGTTTCCTCCATCCTCCATGGCTCATACTAGATTCCCTGAAATAGAATTTTAAATTGCTATTGTAGAATGGAAACATAAGAGCATTACAGCACACAAAGAGGCCATTCGGTCCATTGCGCCTGTGCCGGCTCTTTGGAAGAGTTACCCAATCAGTCCCACTTCCCCACTCTTTCCCCATATCCTTGCAAAAGTTTCCTTTCCAAGTACCTATCCAATTCGCTTTTGAAAATTGTCATTGAATCGGTTTCCAACAAACTTTCAGGCAATGCATTCTAAACAGTAATAACTGCGTTAAAAAAAAATCTAATTTCCCCTCTGATTCTTTTGCCAATTGCCTTAAACCTATGTCCCCTGGATACCGACCCACCCACCAGCAGACACAGTTTCTCCGTATCCACTAAACTTAAGTTTCAAACTGATATCCTGAGAGTTGTTGAAATTGGTAAATTCCTATTCAGCAATAATTGTATTTGCTTATTTTCAGGCACAGTTACATTAAAGTACAACAAACCACATTTACATCTTAGTGATACTTATATAATACATAGTAACTACTTCACATAATTACAATAAATCTCTGTATAAATAGAAAACAACGGCTGGAGCTTGTTATAAGGCAGTAAACTCACAAGGGATTTGGATGATGTAGTGCACAGTAAGAGCAAAGCCTGGGATTTTTGATCGTCTAAACCCCAAGAGTATGCTTCTGCTTTGCACACACTCCCAAGCGTTTAGGTTTCTGAATTCAAACTGTTTTGTATTATTTATGCTTCCTGCACGTTTCTGTTGGGAAATTCTACACAGTTCCTATCTTCCATTTCAGACAAAATCTTAACCTCAAGCATTTCAATAAAGCTTCTCACTGTAACAAGGGGATGTTTCTGATTACAAAGACACTACATTAGAGATACAATAAGGTCAGCAGAGATGAGTGTTTCACCAAGGGTGACGCATACTTGTATAGAATATTAACAATCCTGTATATAATGGCATTACGCCTGCCGTTGCTCCTACAGTATCGTCTTCCGCATCTCCGTTAAGTGAATCACTCCACTGTTTGTTCAGCTTCAAGGCCATCACAATCAACTACTGTACTGTATAACCCGCTTACATCAATGCCAGTGCAGCCGGTTTCAAACCTCATTAAGGTTCTCATCACATTATTCATCTCCTCAGCAAAGCCATTGCAACAGCGTACATTACAGAACTAAGATTTTTGCACTAAAATTACATACTAATTACATACTATTACATACTACAGGCAACATCTTCCTGAATCTAGGAAGGTATTTCATTTCCACAAACAAGTAGGAAATTGTTAACCTAAAGGGAATACACAAAGAGCTATGCTTGCGTCACACACATCTCCTTAATATGTGGCTTTTGGTGTGAGCTGAATTCTCAATTTTGACTGGTAGAGAGAACAGACAGCAAAGTATGAAACAGGGACATGCACACAAATAAGAGACAGCAGCCCCAGTAGCATAAAGGACTGGGGGAAAGGGAGAGTTTTTATTTGACTGCATATAACAAAGTTTATACCCTGCAGCAAGTAGTCCAATAAACTAACACCACAGAGACATTAACCAAAATTTTGCAGAATCTAAAATTTGGGATTATGAAGATCAAATAGTGTTGATCAGTTTGGAGCACTAACACTAACACTGCAGTTTATCATCATGAAAGCATGTACGCTCTTCCACAACATAATTCGAGTGAAACCTACACATATTGTCTGCAGAGCTTGCCATAATATAAGTAGAATGTGCTCCATGTTTCATCGTCCACTACCCAAGGATATAAATTCTTTTAAAAATTTTACATGGATTTCAATCAGGCCGGAGCAAAAAATACTTCATCGAGATGCTCCTCGGTAGCTGTTTTGTTGTTCAAGGTTGTTAAATAACTAGTTGCGCAATCGATCCTAAGAATGTAAAATAATCATTCAAAGCTCCCAGACCTTAAGGGAACAAGTCCACTGAGATTCATAACTACCACAATTCTACAAATGAAAATACTCCAGACACTATCGCTCCCGGGTGATGTCAGCAGAAGGGCACCAGCCTGATTTGTGCTGTCTCTCCTGCTGTTTATTCTGTCTGCAAGATAAACAGCAAATACTCTGTTTATGGTACAGAGAAAACTAAAGCTTTCTTGGAAACAAGAGCTTGGCAATGTCCTTTGATAAATTTGATAAACTTTGTTACAATTTTTTTTAGCAAAAAAGGAGAGCTGTCTGTTCGTTCCACATACTTAATCAGAGAGGATGGGATTATCATCAAAGCATAAAGTTTACAACTCCACAGAAATCACATTTTTACCCAGCAAATACTTTCGTGTAAACTCATAAGAAAACATACTTTCAATTTCTGATATTTGAACTTCTGAATCAAGTGTTTTTAAACCCAGATCTAGCATGTTTTTACACTGGATTGGCAATTCTTTACAAAATTCTGATTGCTTGGTCCCCCAAAACACCTATTGTAGTTGATGGTGCAGGACTTATGAAAAGCTTGCTTTTGAAGCTATGCAATTCTTCAAAGCAAAATCAATACCTTGGACTACAGTCCTGCCCACATCAAGAACATTTGTGGTACACAAGTGATTGTCTGGACAATATGATTTGCCTTCAATGCTCTGCTCGTTTTTGCACTGAAGCCTGGGTTTTTAAAGCACATTTGAGTAACCTATTTATTTATAACTTGAGCTTAGTGTGGTTACATAGAACCCATTCACATTTATAGTGTCCTTTGCATATTGGCATCTGGCCCACTTATCAAAACTTTTAGATTGCATTTTCAAGAAAAAAAACATTGGAATGAGTTTTCGATGGCGCTAATAAAACATCATAGTCATGGAAACTCTCGTCTTTTCAATTTGTAAAGGGTTGAGGCAAAAAGTCTCTCTGTGGATCAATTAGCTGTCTCCATGCAGAGGGCAACAATGGACGACAATAAAATGCCCAACGGGCTACTCAGGAATTGCCTGATAGAATTGATTTTTTTTAAGGGAGATTAACTGTTGTTCTGTGCGCAATTGGCTGCTGCGTTTCGCCCACAGATATACAGTCAATTCACTTACCAGTATATTTTGTGAAGGGCTTTGAGACGTCTAATGGATGTGAAAAGCACTATATCAAAATGCAAGGATTATTATTATGATTATAACCGATAAACAGTTTCTCTGTCAGGGAAGAACCTCCCAATCAAGGTCAAGTAAACAATTAGAGACTGTTCAGAGGCTAAATCTGCAACCAAGAAGGCAATAACCATACTTTAATGTTGTCAGTCATTCTTTAGTTAAGTTTACTAAGATTCCTAGTTAGTATCAGATCCCTGAAACAACCTTGTAACTTATGTGTTACTTAAGGAAGATAAATTTTATGTTCTAAACCATAAACCAGGACCTAAGCTCACAATCTTTTATTTCCATATTATAGGCTGACACTCTAGTGCAATGATCAGGGAAAGCTGCATTGTTGCATTCTTGACCTGATGCCCTAATCTGAAAAGCTACCTCTTCGAACGCGTCACCTTCCCATCCTCCCATACTTGGCATCCAACCGCCCTAACACACACACACACACTATCCCATATAAAGAGTGCTATATAAATATTGTTGAAGGTTGTTTGGAGGATAGGTTAAACTGGTGGAGCTGGCCTCATGTCCTAGTCAATATTTCTAAATTCAGATTAATTACTCATTCATTTCACTGCTGTTGTGGGACACTGCTGGTGTAGATTAGTTGCCACAGTGATCTATGTAATGACAGTATATGTGAAGTACATTGATCCATTTCAATATAAGGTACTATATCAAATGCATTATTATTTACAGTTTAGTGCAGTTCACACAGAAACAAACCATCTATGGATGGTCCCCTACTACCTGTGATTTCCTTCCTGACAGAGCTGGTGGGAATCTTTGTGGGGAGACGCTCAAATTGAGTCTTAGAATTGAGCTCAAATTGATATTGTTCAGGTAAACAATCCTTTGACAGGATGGCCTTGTTAAACTCTACTAAAAGGTTTGGAGCAATCGAACCACAGAAAGACAAGTCAGATCAAAGAGTGTTGAAAACTGATCACATGAGCAAAAGCAAGCATTCAATACAGAACTCCAAACCAAGATGAGTTGTAGTTATTATAATAATAATAATAATCCTTGCATTTGATGTAGCCCTTTTCACATCTTCTGGGCGTCTCAAAGTTCTTCACAGGATATACTGTAAAGCGAATTGACTGTACATTTGTGGTAGAAATGCGGCAGTCAATTGCGCACAGCAGTGTCTCACATACAGCCATGAATTGAAATGACTCGGCAATTAATTTTTTTTAATAGAGTAAAATTGTAATAGTTCATAGAATTTTAGAATCATAGAATTTTACGGCACAAAAGGAGGCCATTTGGCCCATCTAGTCTGCTCCGGCTCTCTCCCCATAACCAAAACAGATTGATACCATCTCTGTTAGACCCCAAAACATTACAGACCACATCAAGGGTGCAAAACCTTCACAGAAATTAAAGGTGGAGGAGGGAAGCAGTTGGAATTTTGGATAGAGCAGAATATACCTACTATAGCTTATATTGTTAGACCTCAACTGGAGTACTGTGTTCAGTTCTGGGCACCACACTTTAGGAAAGATGTCAAGGCATTGGAAAGGAGACAAAGGAGATCTACTGTAATGGTACCAGGAATGAGAGGCTCGAGTTATCAGGAGAGGCTACAGAAGCTAGGATTATTCTCCTTGGAGCAGAGAAGGTTAAGAGGAGACTTAATAGAAGTTTTCAAAATGATGAGGGGATTTGATAGGGTGAACAAGGAGAAACTATTTGCACTGGCGAGTGCTTTGGTAACCTGAGGACACTGATTTAAAACAGTGGTTAAAAGAAACAGAGGGGAGGTGAGGAGTAATAATTCTATGATTGTAGTCTACTTCTTAGCACAGTTACTCTGATCATTCCTCAACCCTTTCCCTAATTGTCCTTCTCTCAGTACTCCATCCAAATAATCCCTTGAAAATTACAAAAATAAATTGATAATTTCAATCCACGACTGTTTATGGGACACTGCTGTGCGCAATTGGCTGTCGCATTTCGCCGACAAATATACAGTCAATTCACTTTACAGCATATTCTGTGAAGTGCTTTGAGGAATCTAGAAGACGTGAAAAGAGCTATACCAAATGCAAGGATTATTATTATCATCATCTTTCCTAATGGTCTTCCTTCCCTCTGATTCCCAGGCTCTCTTTCACTTCCTGCTGTCAACTTATCAGAATTTTTTTAAATGAAGCAATCCAAAATTCCTCTACGATGTCCACTTTGTCTGACAAAATTTGCCTCCAACAATTGTCCACCAGACTCTGTTCAAATCAACTTCAAATTGTTTGCTACTGTCCTTCCAAGAAACTGCTGCTGATCGATGGTTGCACAATTTAGGAAGGGTAAATGATCTGTTAAAACAGTTCATTGAAATGCACTAATTATTACACATTCTTATCCACCTATAATTCAATGCTTTTGAATCTGCATATATGCCTGTTTCTGCAAAAATTAAGTATACAGTACTATCTATTTCTGTGATATATAATGGCAGGTTGGGACTCTGAATTCGCAAACTAGGTTGACACTCCAATCCAGTGTGGCCTCCCTCCTCCCACCTTTAATTTTTGTGAAGGTTCTGCACCTTTGATGTGGTCTGTAATGTTTCGGGGTCTAATAGAGATTGTATCAATCTGTTTTGGTCAACTATTACAATTTTACTCTAGTAAAAAAGGTGCATTGTTGGAAGTGCCGTCCTTTGGATTAGATGTTAAACCAAGGTCCCTATACTTCATGGAAAGTTCTGTGAAGTTCTTTGAAACATCGCAATGATGTGATAAGGTATTAAGCGCTTTGAGACATCGATAAGATGTGAAAAGCACGATATCAAATGCAAGGATTATTATATTATTTATTATTAAATCAAAGGTAACGATAATTATGGTAATTCTATATTATCACCTGGTTGTAGGGATAAAACCTGATTCATGTCAGGAAACTTTTATATAATCATAATATAATAACCCTTGCATTTGATTTAGCGCATTTCAAGTCTTCTAGATGTCTCAAAGCGCTTCACAGAATATACTGTACAGTGAATTGACTGTATATTTGTGGGCGAAACGTACATTGAGGGTTATTTACTTCTTATTGCAAATGATCTTTAATTTTCCCTGGACAAATGTTCCAAAAAATCAGAAGCAGAAGCCATTAATCACTGATTACTTGCATGTCAGTCAAGATAAAAAGCCATCCTCCTCGCTTCCTCGATTCTACCAATAACAATATGCATTTGCAATTGCCTCAAACTTCCCCGAGCTCTCCAATCCTAGCGTTCAATTTGACTCAATTATCTTTACTTATTCACACCTAGCGCTACGTATCTGCCCGTCACCGCCATCAATTGCAGCTGAATAGCCAGTCACCACGCCCCACCCTCGGGGAATCTTTCCTTCAGTCCCCTGCAACTTGCATGGGTTTTTCAACTTCAAAAGCGATTTTAAAAAACATCTCCGTGACTGCTCAGCCTCTGTGTCCGCCTCAGTAAAGTCCGATGTTCAACAGGACTTGGCCTGCTCCAAGCCCCCCGCCCGAACCGCCCCACCATCGGAGGCCGGGCCTTCAGTTTCTCCGCTCCCACCCTATGGAATGCCATCCCTCAATCCCTCCGTTTCGCCTCTTCCCTTTCCTCTTTCAAGGCCGGTTTGAAGACTTTCCTCTTCGATCGTGCCTTTTGTTCCACCCCGAACTCTTTTACCTCCCCTTCGTGTTTCACCCCTTCCCAAACACTCCCCTCCCAGCTCGGGTCACACGCCTCTTGTTTAGCGCCTTGGGATGTCCTCCCGACGTGAAAGGCGCTATATAAATGTAAATTGTTGTTGTTGTTGTTGCTCTACACAAGGAGCACTAAATAAATGGCACCAGAAACCAAACTTCAGAATCTTCCCAGATTTTGAATGTTGCTGATGAAAGGAATAGAAATGTTAAAATCACCAGTGCTACTTTTGCGCTGAGCAAACCTTAGGAAAAGGCATTCTAACCCAAAGAAAAACAGCATTCCCTGTCAAACAGCTTGGGAGATTATTAGAATTTCGCATTTATTTTCTCTGCATAGCATCCATCAAAATCTACTTACACTACACGATGAAAGTGTTTATAGGGAAGGATCTCAGCAATGCTATCCACGCACACGTGATAAAGTCGGGAGTCTGGAACGATTCCACCACAGCTCTGTGTGTTTATCTTGGGAGGTATTTTTCTTAGCTCAAGCAGTTAAGCTCATGATTAAGTAAGCACATTAAAACTAGCACAGGCCTCAGGGTGACCCTTTGACTCATATTGTCTCCCTTCCACGTGAATTAGTGCAACGGGGCTATTTTCTGCAATGCTACAATCCAGATTAAACCCTTGTAAACCCTGACCCAGTTTACACTGGGGGTGGAGAGGGATACAGTGGGATACAGTTGATAACATCAATCGGAAGCTGAGGAGAAAGTGGGAGGGAACAATTTAACCAGTAAAACAGAAAATGGACAAAAGAGCTGAACACAAAATAAAGACCTTGGACACAGTGTACAGAATAGTGTGCACGTATCACATGCCTGCTGTGTCAGAGTACCAGTCTCTATATGGGAAAGCACATGCTGAGAGGGGCTTTTTATGTACACATAAAAAAAACGACTCTGAAGTCAAGAAAATGCCAGTCTATGTGTGAGAAATACAAATGAGTATGTGGGCGTGTAAGAACAATGCGAGCACAGGAACGGGTCACTCATGTGTTCACAAACCGTGTGTAAGACGGAGACAAATGAGAGAATAGCTCAGAAGACGTTGTCAATGAAAAAAAGGCAACGAGTGAGCTTACCGTGTGTGCAAGAGTGTATGTAAAAATATGGTTTGTAGGAAAGTGTGAGGAGAGACAGGGTGCAAGACAGAGAGGTAGTGAAAGACTGTGTATGTGAGTCACAAAGGCAGAATGGGCATGCATGCATTAGAACAGGGAAATGGGAAACCGTGTAGACATAAGTATAGAATGGATAAAAGGTAGAAACTGTACATTTATTCTCATACAGATATGGGGGAAAAGAAATGATGTAAATGTATGTGCAATGCATGGATGAATACACAGCGGCATAACAACAACAACAAATTACACTGATAAAGCCAAGGGATTGCACCTGAGCTGGGGATTGGAATCAAAAGGGGTGGAGGGCAAGGGAGGAGGACTTACATGGCAGGATTGAAGAGGAAGGTGTTGATACAGGCTTTGAAGGAGGTAAGCGAAGGGGTGAGGTGTAAGGACTCCAGGATGGAGTTCCAGAGGGTGGGCTAGACAGGCATGGAGAGCTTGGTAAGGTTTAGGCTGGGTTAAGGGAGGAGCAAGACCGTGGAGGGCTTTACAAATGAGGATGAGGAGCTTGAAACTTGATCCTTTGGGGGATGGGATCCAGTGAAGCCAGGTGAGGATGGGGATGATCAGCTCAGACATGGAAATCCAAAGAGCCGGAGCAGAAAGCAGGCGACGGTGGGCAGATAAGGCACTGGACAGATGGTCACTGAACAAAGGGAGCAGCCTGGGCGGTGGGGCTGAAGGAAGTTACAGAGGTCGGGTGAAGCGAGACAGTGAAAGGAGACGAGGATCTTAAATTCAAGCCTCTGGGAGTTGGGAAACCAATGGAGCCAAACACGTAGGCTTGTGAAGCCTGGTGCGGAAAGGGATAAATTCTGGATTTGCTGCAGCTTGTGTAAGAAAGAGCTGGAGAGTCTGGCAAGTGGTGTATGTGCATAGTAAATGTGAATGCAGTGGGTCACCTCCCTCGGCTTCAGTTCACGGTGTCTGTCCAGGCCATGTAAGACCCTCAATAAAACGCTTGTGACCGTTCTGGACCACACCATTGTGTAACTTGATGAGCCCTTATTTGTAGCTTCACCACAAAATCCCTGGAGGAAGACAATTACAGTCTGTGGAGGTGAGACACAACAATTATCTGAATATTCAATTAAGAGACCAGCTCCAGAGACCAGACAGATCTTGGTAGACTGAAATCAAAATAGACAGCTACATGCCTCGCCCTCCCACAGGCACGGACTGTTTTTCTGTTGATAGATGCAAGGAGAGAGAAAAAAATAGGATGCGGGAGAGAAATGAGTTAAGGTACACTGTTATGTCAGAACAATCATTTCTCACCATGTCCCTTGGGTTGTATGTCTGTGACGGGGACAGGGACAAATCTTTGTCCCGCCGGGGTTGATGTGATGGATCGATGTAATCGATTACTTTGCTAACTGCCTGCCCTTCCGTTCTAATGTCCTGCAACGTGGCAGCCAATTACATACGGCGGTGACCCACAAATAGTTGTGAATTGACAAGAAAATTCTTCTTATTCAGTCGTTTATTTTCCGAAAGGGATTATTTCTCTCGGAAAAGGGGTCTGCCAATCAACTAACAACCGGATTTCTACTTACTGCTTGGCAGGCGCGGTAAGGAAACTTGGCTAACAGTTCGCCCTGCCCAGGAATCGAACCTGGGTCCTCTCACTTACAAAGCCGGTACTCTAACCAATAAGCTACAGGACTCCACGATATAACCGATTATATCCATAGCATCCCATATTGTAATATATCACATTTTATCTCACCTTCACATTTAAAAGCACATTTTAAGTTTGAAATATATCCCTTATCTTCATCACGTTACACCAATTGTCCAGATTTAATCTCTCCAATTAACTGACATCACCCAAAACAACATCACCCTTGCATTTTATACAACACCTTTCATGTCGAGACACACGCACACACACACACACACCCCAAAGCACTTCACAGGATTCACTATGAAATAATAATAATAATCTTTGCATTTGATACAGGGCTTTTCACATCTTCTAGAATCTCAAAGCGCTTCACAGAATACACTGTAAAGTGAATTGACTGTATTTTTTTGTGGGGGTGAAACGCGGCAGCCAATTGCGCACGGCAGCGTCCCACAGACAGTCGTGGATTGAAATGACCAATTGTATTATTGTTTTCCTGTTGAGGGATTATTATTCGGCGTGTGGAGCAAGGAAACTTGCTCCCTGCCCGGATTCAAACACATTTCTCACGCTTGTAAGGCGAGTGCTCCAACCACTGAGCTCCAGCAGCTCCACATAATGGGAGAGACTATGCAATTGTAGGCAAACACAGCAGGGCAACCGCACACAGCGATGTCCCAGCCGTGAAACAAACGGGGGACTGTTGGCCAGGACACCAGGAGAAACGTCCACCTGGACAGGGAGACAGGACCTCAGTTTAACGTCTCATGTACCTCCAGCAATCCCCCCAGCACTGTACTGGAGTAATGTACCAGCTCAGATGATGCGAATCTGAGTCCTGACACGAGACTCGGACCCGCAAACCTCCGACTCGGAGGTAAGAAATGCTACCGACTGCCATCAGCAGCTCACCCCAGTGGCTAACAGATACCAAGTTAACCACGACACAAAGCAGCTCAGTTAAAGCCTTTTCTACCGTGTGAGGGTTTTAACGCACAGAGAAAATAATCCTGAAATACTTGAATACAGCACTTGGGGGGAAAACCCAAACGAAGAATGTCTAGACGGTCAGGAAACAAGGCGAAGAAAGCATCAAATAACAAACTGATCACTTCTTCTTAACTATAACCTTTGCTGGGTCCCTGACATTCACGTACATCAGTTTCCTTACCATAACCTGAACACAGATCCTTGCACCAAACAACCTGCAGCTTATTGTTCGTGTGTAAACATTGATCAGGGAGGAGGAGTGTCTCTCTCACACACACACACACTATCTGCATACAAATGTCTCAGACAGGACTGTGTGTGTGACAGATACTCACTGAGTATGTCAGGAGGGGAATGGGGAGGGGGGGGGGGAGTTTGTTACTGATGGAAGGTGTGTGTGTGTGTGGGGGGGTGGGAGCAGTTGGTACATCTGGGCTGTGTGTGTCTGTATGTGTGTGTGTGTGGGGGGGGGGGGATGGGAGCAGTTGGTACATCTGGGCTGTGTGTGTCTGTATGTGTGTGTGTGTGTGTGTGTGGGGGGGGGGGGGGGGGAAATCTCTGTGTCCAGCTGGTGGGGTCTGTGTAAGGACTGTGTGTGTGTGTTGGGATGTCAGTGTGTATGGGGGGTGGAGGGTGGGGGCCGTGGGAGGGGGTTGGCAGAGAGTGAGGGAGGGGTCAGGATGGAGGGGGGGGGGGGGGGTCAGAGTGTGTGTATTGGGGTATCTGTGTGTGTGTGTTTATGGGGAAATGTGTGTGTGTGTATATGGAGGTGTATGTGTGTGTATATATGGAGGATATGTGTGTGTATATGGGGGGGGGTATGTGTGTGTGTATATGGGGGGTATGTGTGTGTATATGGGGGGTATGAAAGAAATGTGTTTATAGGTTTGGTGTGTATGTGTGTGGGGGGGGGGTGTGTGGGGGGTGGGGGGTGGGGGGGGTGTGTGTGGGGGGTTGTGTGTGTGTGTGGGGGTGTGTGTGTGTGTGGGGGTGTGTGTGTGTGGGGGTGTGTGTGTGTGTGTGTGTGTGGGGGGGGTGGGGAGGGTGTGTGTGTGTGTGGGGGGGTGTGTGTGTGTGGGGGGGTGGGAGGGTGTGTGTGTGTGTGGGGGCGGGGGTGTGGGGGCAGGGTGTGGGGGGGTGTGTGTGTGTGGGGGGGGGGTGTGGGGGCAGGGTGTGGGGGGGTGTGTGTGTGTGTGGGGGGGGGGGGGGGGGTGGGTGGGGGGGGGGTGGGGGGGGGGGTGGGGGGGGGTGTGTGTGGGGGGGGGGGGGGGGGTGGGGGGGGTGTGTGTGTGGGGGGGGGGGGGTGGGGGTGTGTGTGTGTGTGTGGGGGGGGGGA